>JBBGZY010000104.1:0-600000 GCA_037952925.1 Lithobates clamitans | reverse complement strand
AATTGTCCACATATTCCCCTAATCTTGCATTTATAGAATGTATACCATTTATTATTGGCCGACCCGGCAGATTCTTCTGATCCTTGTGGAGCTTTGGTATTGTGTAAATAATAGGCACCCTACATGTATCTGGTAAGAGATATTTTTCCTCCTTTTTTAGTTAATATATTCTTTTTGCTTCCTTTTAGTATCTACTCCTGTAATTCACTTTTATATTCTCTAGTGGGATTTCCTCTCAGTTTTATATAGGTATCCTGATCATTCAGTTTTCCTTGAAATTCATTGTTGTAGTATTCTTTTGATAGAACAACAATTGCACCTCCTTTATCGGCCGGTCTCACTACCACATTGTTATTATCTTCCAATTCTTTGATTCCTTTTCTAATAACTTGCGGATCTTTCATTCTTTTAATTTTAAGTTTATCTACCTCTTGTGTCACCATTTTTTAAAAACTTCTATATGTTGGTTGTTATGAACAGGGGGGTTAAATAAGGATTTGTTTCTTAAGTTACTATGGAGAATTCTTCCAGGTGTATCAATTCTACCTCCATTTTCTACATTAGTCACAATAGTTTTGTTCAACATGTATTTTTTGATATTCAATTTTCTTGTATATTTTTGAATATCCACATATAAATCAAACTTATTTAGATTGCGTTTTGGTGCGTATTTTAATCCTTTATCCAATACTAGTAATTCAGTTCTACTTAAATCAATTCCACTTAGATTGTATATGCCTTCACCCACTACTCTCTTTTTCTTTTGGACCTTAAATCCTCCTTGGCATCCCCTCCTGCGTTTGGGCTTCTCACATGCGTTATTGTGTCCTGCCGAGGCGGGGTTCTTTCGCTCCTGCGCCGGTCCAAAAAAGATGTTGATGGGTCATTTTCTCTATAGTCCCTTAATGCTTCATATCGATTTTGGGTACGAATAGGGCTATTCCTAGATCCATATTGGTACTGATCATGATGCCCTTGGTTCCACCCTTGTTGATAGTGGTATTGGGGTTGCTCTCTTACTTCCCTCCTGTCCTGATTGTAATAATTGGAATATCCTGAATGACTATATTCTGGATCCCCCTGATTACCACAATTGATAATGTATCAAAGTTTTATAGATGATTGTATAATATTATGGAATGGGGATGAAAATACTTTAACGGAATTTTTGGAAAAACTGAATGACAATCAAAAAAATATCAAGCTTACCTATACTTGATTTGTTGTAGCCGTATTAGTGCAATTGTGACAGAGAAAATTGAGTACTGTCCGTGATACTTTTTTTATTAGCACTAACATACAATTTTTCAGGACAAGCTTTCGGGGTATGTCCCCTTCTTCAAGGTCCAAGCAGTACTGATTCACACATTTTTAAGCAGAATGTTAAAGAAAAAGAAGAAAAAAAAAGGAAAAAAAAAAAAAAGAGAAAACAAAACACATACAAATCAATGGTAATAAAGATAGCAGCAGAGTTAGTGAGATAAGACAGAGGGAGAGCTAGGGGGGAATGCAAGGGGGGGAGGAATACTAATCACAGAGCGGTCGTAAAACTTTAGCATAATGTGTAAGAAAACCAATATCTAAATTCAGGCCATTATTCTTCGTGTCAAAAAGAAGTATCATTCTTAGTTCAAACGTTTTCCTTTCCTGGATAGTTCTGAAATTCCCTTTAAGAACTAAGACATTGAGGTCTTCTATGGTGTGGTCCGATTGTGAGAAATGATGTCCCATAGGTGTGCATAAACTGTCTTCTTTATGTCCTTTGATGGTATGTCTGTGCAAATTCATCCTCGCTTGAAACTTCTGTCCTGTTTCACCAACATAAGATCCTTTGCTGCACCTTTTGCATTGGATGAGGTACACAACATTACTTGAGGTACAGCTGTAAGATCCCATGATATTGAAGGTCCCATTAGTGTGTGTAACACTTTTGGATAGATTTATCTGGTTGCATAGTTTGCAGCGTTTTTTATTGCAGGGTTTGCTACCATTATTTTTGACTTCATAATCAGAGTGAAGTTTCCTGCTGATTAGTTTGTGTCTGAGGTTGGGTGGTTGTCTGAAAGCCAATAATGGGGGTTGTTGAAATATTCCTTTCAGAGTTTCATCCTCTGTTATAATGGGTTGTAAATCTTTAATTATCTTTTTGATCTCTTCAAGTGCTGGGTTGTATGTGGTGACTAGAGGTACTCGGTTATTTGTTTTTTTCTCTGTGTATTGGAGGAGATTTTCTCTTCGGGTTTTCAAGGCTGTGTTTATGCTGTTGTTTATGGTTTTGTCTTTGTAACCTTTCTTATGGAAGGAGTCTGCCAGTGTTCTGAGATGTTTATCTCTGTCTTCTGGGTCTGAACAAATTCGGTGGTATCTGATGGCTTGGCTGTGTATGATGGCCCGTTTGGTGTGTTGGGGGTGAAAACTGGAACTATGAAGATAGCTGCATCGGTGAGTCGGTTTTCTGTATATTGACGTGTGTAGCTTGTCATCCCTGATGTATACTGTAGTGTCCAGGAAGTTGACATGTGTGTTCGAATAGTCCATTTTTAGTTTGATAGATGGGTGAAAAGTGTTGATCAATGAAAAGAATTGGTTTAGATTTTCTTCACCTTCAGTCCATATCATGAATATATCATCATTATAGCGATAATATCTGTATGGCTTTTGTTGTATGCTGTTCAGAAATTTGTCCTCCAGGTCAGCCATAAATAAATTTGCATATTGGGGTGCCATTTTGCTTCCCATAGCAGTACCCATACACTGGAGATAGATGTCATTATTGAAAGTGAAGTAGTTGTGTGTAAGAATGAATTCAATGAGCCATGTCACATCCTCAGCAGTGTATTTGTGGTCTGGTGAGGATGATAAGAATCTGTGACATGCCGCCAACCCATCCTTGTGAGGGATGTTACTGTACAGAGATTCTACATCCATAGTGACTAGAAGTGTATTAGGTGGTAATTGTTGTATATTGTTAAGCTTGTTCCGAAAATCAGTGGTGTCTTGCAGGAAACTTGCAGTGTTCATGACTAAAGGTTTTAACATGTTTTCTACAAGGTCTGAGATATGTTCAGTAAGTGTATTCATACCTGTTATAATGGGTCTGCCTGGATTTCCTGGTTTGTGGATCTTGGGCAGCATGTAGAAGTCTCCCATTTCTGGATTATCCGGAATTGCATTGATGAGTTCTGAATGTAGGTGGCTTGGCATTGTCGCAATGAGACCTTTTAATTGCTTAGTAAAATCCTGGGTCGGATCATAATCCAGTTTTTTGTAGTAAGTAGTATTTGCCAGCTGCCTCTGGCCCTCTTGTATATATTTGTCTGTATCCATCACAACGACTGCTCCCCCTTTATCTGCTGGTTTGATGGTTATGGCCTGATTATTGCACAGATCATGTACAGCTCTTCGCTCCAGTGGTGAAAGGTTGTATAATGTTTTCTTTTGCTGGGTGGATATCAGGGATGTAACTCTCAGCCTGAAGCTGTCAATATAGGTATCCAGTTTGGGGTTGCGTCCTTGTGGAGGTGTGAAGTTGCTGTTCTTTTTCCTTTTGTAACCATCTATTGTCCTAGGATTCCTTTCCTTACTGTCAAAATATTCTTTGAGCCTTAGTCTCCTAAAGAACTCCTCCATATCTGACCATACCTGTAATTTATCCAATTTGGTGGTTGGGCAGAATGTGAGGCCTTTGGAGAGGACTGTTGTTTCTGGTGTAGTAAGTTGATGACTTGACAAATTTATTATTCCGAGTTCCTCTGTTATATCCACATTTTCTGTAAAGTCAGCATTTACACAAAGGATACCTTGGGATTCTGGATTGGCTTCCAAGTTGCTGATAGCAGGAGTTATAGAAGTTGTGTTTGTTTTGTGTTGTTTAGGTTGTATCCAAAAGGTCTGCTCTTGGTGTAGCTTTTGGAGTTTTTTTTGCTTCCTGTTCATGGCAAGTTTTTGCAGTTGTCTTTGTAAGGTTTCAATTTCATTCTTAATTTGGTTGATGCTTGTGGGATCCAATGGTGTTGAGGTTTCAAACACCAACTGCTTTTGTTTCCGGATTGTTTCCCTTTTACCATAGAGTTTATGAATGAGGTTGTTCCTTAACCTTTCGCTGGTACGTCTGCAGAGTCCTTCTGCATAAGGAGAGTTCAGTGTATTTGCACAAGGATTTTTAATCCGGAGACCCTGTGGTATGAGATTCCTCTTTTGAAATCAGTAACACATCTATACATTTCCTGGATCTGGATATACAATTACCTAAGAATGGATTGCTAACAAAAAGTTTTTTAAACCAGTCGAGAGGAATAGTTATATCCCTCTGGACAGCTGTCACTTTGATCCCTGGCTGATTAACATTCTGAAATGGCAACTAATACGTCTAAGAAGAAATTGCACTGATAAAAGCACTTTTTTGGAACAAGCTAATATTATTGGAAGGAGATTTGTTCAAAAGGGGTATAATAATGATTTTATAGAAGATAAAATCAAGGAGGTATCAGAGCTTTCAAAGGAAGAATTAATTAAAGACAAACAAAAGAAAACCACACAATGCCAAGAGATTCCTATGGTTCTGGATTATAATATTCAGCATAGGCAAATCGAGCATATATTTAAAAAGCATTGGTCACTACTTTTAGCGGATCACCAATTACGTAGTATTTTACCAGAGAAACTTTGTTTATAGAAAGGCACCAACTTTAAGGGATTTAATAGCGAAAAATGTTTTGGACCCTCCAAAAATACCACAGGGGTTCACATTTTTTCCAGGAAAGGGTTTCTTTCCATGTAAAAGATGCTATGCTTGTAGAAATACAAAGCAAAATGGTCAAAAATGCATCAATTTCACATCTACCAGTAGAAATCAACGATTTTGTGTCATGTAGAACTGAGGGGGTGGTGTATGTATTACAATGTCTGTGCTCCCTACAGTATGTGGGAAGAACGAAATGCCCTATGTGGAAACGCATTCGGGAGCACATACAGAATATTGAAAAGGGTTTTCAAAACGCACTGTGTCATGTCATTTTGCTCCATATCATGATAAAAACCCTGCGTTGTTGAAATTTTGGACCATTGAAAAATATAAACCGCACTGGCGGGGTAGTAATAAAGTGAGAGAATTAAGTAAAAATGAATCAAAATGGATTTTTGAAATGGGGACTCTTGTACCCTTGGGCTTAAATATAGATTGTTTTATTTGGGATTTTTAATTTATCTCTTGACATCTGCTCCTCCAAAACAAGTTATAATATTTTAAAATATTTTTTAATAATTTTATTATATATTTTTAAAATATTTTTGTCAAACAATTATTTTAGCGATCTTTTAGCGTCTTTCTAGCATCTTTCTACCTCATACACATCCATTTATCCTTAGTTCATTAGAGGATGATTATGTAGAGATGTAATTCCATTGGCTCACCGCTGGAGGGAGTTCCTAGGTTATATCTGCTTATTTCATGTATTTTAAATGGGTCTTAGGTTAGAGTTGCGGTTATGTTTTTAAATATATGTTTTATTGTAAAGATTATGTATCTATATGTATGAAATTGTTACTTTGTATGAATATTATGTTGTTTGAATGTAGTGCAGAACGCATATAGCGGCATGATGATGCATTGCACTCCCTGGTCACTATGGCAACCGGCATGCACACTATAAATGCTAAGCAAGGTCATCACATGGTCACCCTCGAAAAAATCACGTGTCTAGTGATGAAACCGGTCGGGAGGAGCCAGTGACGAGCAGTGCTGTGTGTGCACTGTTGGCGTGTGAGGAGATCCCAGCTGTTAGCTGTATGCAACTGACCTTACCATATGCGATTCATTCTGCTGGAAAGTGTGAGTGAAGTTTACCCTTAGCTTATAGGAAATATTTAATATACTATCTGTGCAATGGTCTCTTTCTTTGTTGTTTCATACTGCAGAAGTTCTTTGAAAGCCAGAAGCCAGCCCATGCTAATGAGCAGCTGAATATATGAGCAAGCCATCTATCACTGGGGTTACTCATTGAAACCTGTCCAAATTCATCAATCACCAAAGACATTTCTTCACAGCGGTATGCTGTCCTATTGAGATATTTGTGCACTGTGGTTCATCACATTAATATATCCAATTTTTCTTTCTTTTTTATTGTGTTTAATAATTTATTATCACATTGATATTTAGTTATAGGATTTTGCTATGGTGAAGGATGTTATGTTATTTATAATAGGTTCCATTTGCTTATTTTTGCACATGATTCATTGATTAACCATTAGGAGGTTACACTGTGTTATATTGGGAGGTTAATGTTAGCGCATTATACATTCTGAATATAAACAAACATTTTTTTGTGTGATATCAGTTCACATACACAATAATTGGAGCTATATTATTTGGCCATCTTCTAGTATTTGTAACTTATTTATTTATTTACTAGTTCATATCAGCTCTTTAGTACACCTTTTACCTTAAGGTAAGCTGTGACACAGTCCCTCTTAAAGGCTAGCTAAATATTGCATCTGACTGCCTTCTCCCTTTTGTTGGCTCTGGGGGTGGTAGATAAAGGTACTCACACTGTCCCTTGAAATTCCGCTGCTTGGAAAGACTGCTGTTCAGGCCTCCTGCTGTACAGGTCCTCCCTTGCATTACAGAATGCCTCCTGGACAAGACTGAAGGGTGATGAAGATCCCTCTGGTCAAACTGCTCCTTCCCTTCCTTCCCCAGCTCCTGCCTGGAGGCAGAGCCCCCCCTTCCCCAGACCCGCGGCCCCCTCCAGGCCTCATGCTCCTCAACACAGCATTCCATACTCCAATCAGCCCCAACCCCCTACTTGCCAGGCTCTTCAATATTTGGGCACATCTTGCCATCCTGCAGGCCTCTTGCCTGAGGATTGGTCAAACTCCCATAAGTATTCAGATCCCCGCCCCTGTACCTCCATCCACTAGCTTCTAGAAGTTTCTGGAAACTTCCAAAACCATGGTGAGGGAAAGAATCCTGACCTGCAGAGCCCTCCAGCCTGACCAGAGCTTAAACCCCACAGACATGCTCACTTTAGTTACTTGTGAGGCAAACGAAATTTGTCTAGGCTACTTACACCAAACCTATTCACACTATGGGTGCTACATTTTTCTAAGTTTTACGAAGCTGATGTGGCAGCATCTTTGTATGCTAGTTTTGGCTTCAGAGCTTTTCGGGCAGCAATTTAAGCGTTCATGCTTTGGGGTAAAGCTCATAGTTTTAGTTTGAACACCTCTCAATTTGCACTTCTTGTGGATGTTCCACTGATCGGGATCTAATGATCAGTGCTGTGCTCTTAAAAAAATTTCCCGAAAAACAGACGATTGATTTGAAGCACAGTTTGAACAAACATTTTAAATATGCATCGTTGCTATGAGGGGATAAAAAAACACCCTGGGAATCCCAAACAATTTCTCTCTGCATATTTTTCTCTACCTCAACCCTGAAATATAATAAGAACCTATTTATAGGTGCTCCTGTGGGGCTACAATTATATTGCTCATACAGTTCATGTGGTGAAAACTACAAACCACCACTCTTGAAAGTGATTAGCCATGCTAATATCTAGCTTTCCATGTAAGCAGAGAGGAGGACAATGTAGCCTAATTATTATAGGATTAATACAAGGATGTCCCAAATCAAGTTAAATGCAGGTATTTACAATAGTTGCATTTAAAATACTTTTGTTTTTTAATAAACACATATCTGCCTTCATTGTTTTTTTTTTTTTCAATACCTGCAGTGAGTTCAATTTTCAATATAACCATTTGGGACTGGACATTGCACATAATCTGAATCTCCGCTCTAAACTTGTTTATAACAGTGCAGCCTTATCTCTCAGAGTATCTGTGTTTATTCTCTTGTATTCCCTTCCACCCTGGTAGAGGGTACAACTGTTGGTGTACATAGCCTTCCGTTTTTTCTTGTATAATCCCAACATTTTGTATGACGATTTTTAGTGGTATGTGTGTAAGGGAAGGGGGATAGGGTGGTGGTTGTTTGTCATGTCCTTTTTTTGTCTTCATCAATGCCATGCGACACGGCTGAGGCTGCCATGGGGAATACTTAACCTTAAGGCAGGCCTCCACTCTTAGAGATGAAAGTACACCATGTACATCTGCATTGCAACTGTTCTCCAGTTAACTCCCAGGCCCCCGTGCCAATGTACGCCTTCTCTCTAGTCTGCATTTAGGAGGGACTTGCTGAGCCAATGTCCACGTCCACCTGTCCAGCATTGTCCACTACTAATCCCCAGTAGCGGAGTGGGCCCGCCGTGCACTCTGCACATGCACTTAACTCTTGAACCTTCGTACCTCTGTTTAGGATGAGAATCCCTGAGATGTTAAGCTGCTCTCGTTGCTCTGGGAGACAGACCGCTGGTGGAAGGAGTGCCAACAACATCTCCCTCGCTGCTGGAGGCCATTCCACCTACAACAGGTATACGCTATCGTCAGGCTGCATGTTACTCCATTACTCTTAGCAACTACTTGTGTCTTCGCGTTACTCCATTCCACACGAATACCTTCATACCCCAATGTGAAAGACCCAATTGTTAAGCTACATGTGTTGGTTACTTATGATACACCTTCTTAGTAACTTAAGATCAGGTATCGGCAGCGTTTCAATACTTAGGAAAAAATGCAAAATATCCTTTTTTTTTTTTTTTTGATAGAAAATGACAAAATAGACATTTTACAGTCCAACAGGCAAGGCATTATTTATTCCTAAATTCCTAGCTCTAAATACAGGCTTTGAGTGCTTCCCCGGCATACCTGCTAAGGTGTAGTCAAAGTACTGGTAAATCATTTACAGGCATCTGCGTGTAGGTACAAGTCCTTCTGAGGCACAGACCAGTGCTGGTGTCCTTTGGGCAAACCCCAAGTTCAAATGATTTTACATACGTGGTGATGAACGACATCCCTCTGCTCCTCCAGGTCTTTTTCCTCCATCTCAATCCTTTATGGGCTGCAGACCTCATGCGGTTCCTCAAACTCTAAGTTCTCTCTTTGCGATTTTCTTCCCCCCCTTCTACTCCTGAGGATCTCCATGGGGGGACTCCTCGAGCCCGATCACTGACCCAATTTATATGTCACAAGATAAGTGGGCCGGACCCAGAGCAGAACCTTCCAAAAAGACCAAAGAACTGGGAAAGGCATTAACGCCTACCCTCCAGGACAACACCTAACTGTTTCAGCCTGCCCACATGTGCAGTGGGTTGAGTATGGAGATAGGATGATGGGGATAGAATGGCTTTAGAGACCAACATTCAGCCTGATGTGTGTGCTCCAACAGAAAGAGAATGCAAGGAAATAATGAAATAAATTTCTCTAAGAGGTGCATCTGGAAAGTATTCACGGCGTATCACTTTTTCCACATTTTGTTATGTTACAGCCCTATTCCAAAATGGATTAAATTAAATATTTTACCCAAAATTCTACAAACAATACCCCATAATGACAATGTGAAAGAAGTTTGAAATCTTTGCAAATTTATTAAAAATAAAAAACGAAGAAAAAAAAAAGTTTTTGTACAGTTGTGCTCATAAGTTTACATACCCTGGCAGAATTTGATTTCTTGGCCATTTTTCAGAGAATATGAAGGATAACACAAAAACTTTTCTTTCACTCATGGTTAGTGTTTGGCTGATGCCATTTATTATCAATCAACTGGATTTACTCTTTTTAAACCATAATAACATAAACTACCCAAATAACCCTGATCAAAAGTTTACATACCCCAGTTCTTAATACCGTGTATTGCCCCTTTTAACATCAATGACAGCTTGAAGTCTTTTGTGGTATTTGTGGGTGAGGCTCTTTATCTTCTCAGATGGTAAAGCTGCCCATTCCTCTTGGCAAAAAGCCTCCAGTTCCTGTACATTATTGGGCTGTCTTGCATGAACTGCTCGTTTAAGATCTCCCCAGAGTGGCTCAATGATATTGAGGTCAGGAGACTGAAATGGCTACTCCAGAACCTTCACTTTATTCTGGTGTAGCCAATGGCAGGTTGACTTGGCCTTGTGTTTTGGATCATTGTCATGTTGGAATGTCCAAGTACGTCCCATGAGCAGCTTTCTGGCTGATGAATGTCAGGAGTCCAGAAACTCATTGACCTTTTAGGCACACACTAATTACAAGAAAACAGATCACAGGTGAAGATAGTTACCTTTAATAGCCATTTAAACCCCTTTGTGTCAACTTTTGTGCAGGTTATCTGCTATAAAACATATCCAATAAAAAAGTTTAAAAAAAACGAATTTTTTCATCAATTTAGGTCAATATGTATTCTGCTACATATTTTTAGTAAAAAAATCCCAATAAGCATATATCAATTGATATTATCAATATTGATATTGATTTGGTGTGCGCAAAAGTTATAGTGTCTACAAACTATGGGGTAGAAGAATGGAATTTTCATTTTTAATAGTAATGGCGACAATCAGTGATTTTTAGTGGTACTGCAACATCGCAGTGGACAAATTGGACACTAAGTGACACTTTTTGAGGACCAGGTATGAATGAAAAGGTGTCAGCCCAATATGAGTTTTAAATTTGAGAAAAAACCCACATCCCTATATAATGACAAAAAACAGCAGTACTCACAAGGAGTGTAGTTCCTCTAATGGGACTTTACAGTGGGTCAATCAAAATAGAAGTACAAAAGTAGGAAAAATATTTAAAATGAATTTTATTGAAAAAACAAATTAAAAAAACGAATTCAAAAGAGTCATCATGACCTAATAATTATGCAGAATAAAATGGATACACATAATAAATGCGGGGAGAATGTAAACACAGAACAATGACCAATTCTATTGAGAAAATTGATTTGCCACAATAGATGACCCGACGTTTCGAGGTATAACAGGTGGACCTCTTCTTCCGGGGTAAAAGCTATGGTCACTATGGATTTTTACATCTAGAGAATTATCAGAAAAAACAGGAATAAATAACCCTAGAACAGACGTATTCAATTATACTGAGTAAGAACTTGTACATATCCAAGCCTGAGTAGTGTTAATATAGTACAGCACTGAATTGAACTGACATGTATATATGAATACTGACCACTTATGTTGACAGTGCATTTTCCAGGACATCCTCAGTATCCAATAGGAAGAAGCCAATCAGCCACAGCTCCAAAAAGGCCGAGAACAGGGAGGTGAGAGGAGGAGACGTGAGGTGGAGAGGGAACACCTGAATTAGGTGCTAGATCCCCAAGATAGGCTAAAATGCCCCAGTAGGTGCAGCAACTTCACAAAGGGCACCCCCAAAAAGAAAGCACATCCACCACTCATAGGGGGGAATAAACCCAAGGCGGCTATGGTGAGCTGGCTGGGTGGTCTCACCCGGCCACTAGAATGTGAAAAAGAAAGAAAAAATAAATAGACTAAAGTTGATCAAAAACTTGTTCTATGTGGGGGAGATCAAATATTAGTTGATCAGTGTAAAGATCTCAGAATAAAACATACCCCAGGACTTGACTTGAAATATATAAGACCACAACTTCCAGAAGCAAGGAAAGGAGGTACAAAACAGTGCTGTTGATCCAGCACTATTACTGGGGGGAGTATAACTTCCCTAATATCAGTAATCTGGAAGCACAAAAATAAGGAAGGGAAGCTTAAATTAATGCATAAACACAGATACCTCAAGGTATGAGGCAGTAGTGCGTCTCCACCACAAATGAAAAAAGATGCTTACCAAGCAAACTGTCAGTCCTCGGCGTGATGTATGGAAGAGCTGTGAGCAGGTGTGGGTAGTAAAAATTGGGTTGTTTAAATAGCGCTGTCTTTAACACTAAAGTATGTACATATTCTAAACAGCAGTAAAGGCCATTTAAAATAACCTCCTTCACATCTGAAGATGAATTTCCCTGCAATGCCTATAGCTTCAAAGTTTATAGACAATGGATCAACTTGGGTACAACCAGCCTGTCGGATTTTCCATGCGATCACTGCCAGCGCCTTTAGCTGCTAGCAATAATCACTGTGTGTTCTCCAACCTGGGACGGCTTCTGCCGTGAGAACACAATAGCTGCACCGGAGGTATTCCCCCCATCAATACTGACTGTGTTGTTGGGGGAATCGAGCTGTCTATGGCCAGCTTAAGCTGTTCGAAAGTGAATTAAAGGATTAGTTCACCTTTACAGCACTTGTTATCCTTTTGTAAAGGATGCCTATATAACTATAAAGCACTGTGCAGAATGGTAAACAGTTGTTTCTTTTCCACCATTTGGATCCTGCAAAGCTGCTAGTTCTGGTTTTTCGAATTTTAGAAGCTGCACTTTCCTTCCCCTCTCAAATGGTACGCATAAGACTTTCCTGTCGGTGTCTCCCTGCTTCCCATGATGCATAGAGGCTGTTCTCCCCTTTCCTTATGTGCGCTCTGCAGCTCTCAGTCCCGACCCCAGAGCTCGTTCACAGGCATGTCAATTATATGTGATCCTGTATCTGCCTGCTTTCCTGTGGCACTGGTTATCTTGTGGTTTGGAACAGAGAGAGTATATCTTCACTACAAAGTTCTCTGTACAAAGAGGCAAAAAAAAAAAAAACGTGCTTTTCGTGGCACCTGCTGCTCTGGACTGACACTGAGGACAGCCAAGATTGTATTGAAACGTACAAGGCTGCTTATATATACATAGTGCTGTATGCAGGCTCCCTTCACGTTTAGGAGACATTCATTTTACCTACAGGTAAGCTTTATTATAGGCTTACCTGTAGGTAAAAATCACCAAGCAGGGTATACAACCGCTTTAAAACTAAAAACATTTGGAACTGTATGAGCCTACTTTGGGGCTGGCATTCACAGAGAAAGACCCCCCCCTCCTACCTATCAGGCAGCCCGGTATTGTTTCTGTACATACAGTATGTATGATCTGGCAGGATTTCATAACACACATGCAGTATGATAATACCTGCATGTCCAGTTTGCTACCATGTATCTGACTGGTTACTCAAGTCGTTTGGATATTGGTTGCAATGGTAGCGCTGTTGGCATCACTTCCCAGACAGGACTGGCACTAAGGCCCCATTCACACTGAGTGTTTAGCCCCAGTGCATCAGTCTACAGCACAGTGGCTGCATATGATGGTTACAAGTGGCTGCATATGATGGGCACACGTGGCTGCGTTTGATGGGCACAAGTGGCTGCGTTTGATGGGCACAAGTGGCTGCATATGATGGGCACACGTGGCTGCATATGATAGGCACAAGTGGCTGCATATGATGGGCACAAGTGGCTGCATATGATGGGCACAAGAGGCTGCATATGATGGGCACAAGTGGCTGCATATGATGGGCACAAGTGGCTGCATATGATGGGCACAAGTGGCTGCATATGATGGGCACACGTGCCTGCGTTTGATGGGCACAGTGAGGCTGCAATTGATGGGGGGGTTTTAGCATTTTACAGTTTGTTTGCGCCCCCCCAAAAATTTTTGACCACCAGCCGCCACTGCTACAGCATGAGTTACTTCTGACAAGTTCTCTGACACATGAGATAACAGTAGTTAAAAATTTGTGACAGGGATGGAGCTTAAAGGGGTATTAGCAGGGAGCTGGTCTATTCACAGTACAGCTCTGCATATTCCTTCCTTCCTCTCCCTATGTGGAAGGGGAGTGTGTCTTTCCTCCAATCAGTGTAAGTCCAGACTCCCCTCCCACTGCGGAAACAGGAAGAAACATTTCTAACATGATCTGCACTTTCCAAAAAGTTTAGAAAAGGAAAGACAGCAGGTATACATGTAAAACTTATGTAGGAGGATTTGCTTCATCTCTGTGTATCATCTGAGGCTGTTCACTTCACTGGGTATAGGAGAGGGTTTACATCCACTTTAAGTAGTCAATGTAGTCCTTCTACAGAAGAGTCTGGATCAGCAGTGAAAAAGAGGGCTCTACCCTGTCCTACCTCCTTCTTTACTGGTATTTATACCCATGTGAGTAGGCCCAGTTCCAATATGTCTGTTTCTGGTGGCACATATGCTTGGTACTTTGGCAGCTGTATTTCAGTGCTGTTCACCACTTTGTAAAGGATCACAATGGTTATGTATGAGGCGTTCCATGAGCAGACGAGGCCAAACGGCAGATGAGAAAAAAATGATTTGGACTTGCTATCCTCTGCTGAAACGACGAGTGTTCTCATGTGTGAAGAAAGGAACTAAGTCTGTATGAGGTTCACTAGCAATCCACACTGACGTCTGTTCCTAGAGCCTTGTATACAACTTAGAGATGACAATCTGCCAATGCAAAGCACCAATGTGTACTGTACAAAGCCTAAACTGTGCTGGAGTTGGAAAGCTATCTTCTGCCATTCTGAATTTCAATTAAATGTAGCAGTCTTTGCATAAGCACCAGTCAAAATGGAAGACCATGATGAACAGATATTAAAAAAAAACATTGGCATAACAAAAATACAAATAGGACTTTAATGCCACCAACTTAAAATATCAGTTAATACGCTGTGTTTTATTTAGTTTTCCATGGAAACTGAAACCGAATAGTCCCAGTGAAAACATTGTTAATCTCGTTTATGAAGAAATCTGTCCCAAACAAACACAGCAGGGGACTTTTTTTAGACTGCAGGAAAATGCAAAATTTCCATCAACGTGAAGTTCACAATAGCAATTATGTGCATGGAAGGCTAAACCGTTTTTAAGTACTCTGTAAGGTCTACTATTGTAATAAACGTTCAGAATAATAATCATTTTTGGGTTTTAGATTTTTCTAGATCCCCTTCAAGGCTGTTTTTGTTATGCTACTCACAACCTGACCTCTGAAATGGTCCTTTATGTTCTGTTAGTGTAAACATGGGCCAAACTCAGGCATTTTAACCACTTGCTTACAGGGCACTTAAACCCCCCTCCTATCCAGACCAATTTTCAGCTTTCAGCGCTGATGCACTTTGAATTACAATTGCGCAGTCATACAACACTGTACCCAAATGAAATTTTTATCATTTTTTCACCACAAATAGAGCTTTCTTTTGGTGGTATTTGATCACCTCTGCAGTTTTTACTTTTTGTTAAAAAAATGTAAAAAACTGAATTTTTTTGAAAAAATGTTTTTAATTTTTTTATATTTTGTTATAAAAAATTTAAAACGGGTAATTTTTCTCCTTCATTGATGTACGCTGATGAGGCGGAAGTGATGGGCACTGGGTGGCAGAGATGGGCACTGATGGGTGGCAGTGATGGGCAGCACTGCCAGGTGGCACTGATTGGCACTACAGGTGGGCATTGATAGGTGGCACTTGTGGGCATTGATAGGTTGCACTTGTTGGCATTGATAAGTGGCACTGTGGGCACTGTTTGGTGGCACTGTGGGCACTGCTAGGAGGCACTGTGGGCAATTATTGGCACTAGTAATCGGCACTGATGAGGCAGATGTGCCTCTTCCATCCCAGCCGGTGATCGGCTTTTTTTTCTACTCACGCTGTCAGCGTGAGTAAAAAAAAAAAAACGATTACCAATCTTTTTGTTTACATCATGTGATCAGCTGTCATTGGCTGACAGCTGATCACATGGTAAGGGGCCGGGACCGGCCCCTTACTCGGATCGGTGATCATCCGAGTCTCAGTGACTCGGTGATCACATCGCGCCCGGCGCGCGCCCTATAGGGCGCGCGCAGGGCGCGTGCACAGGGGAGGCCGTCATATGACGGCCTCCCGGGAATGCAGGTCCGCGCTGTGGCCGTCATTCGGCTATAACGCGGACGTCAGGAGGTTAAAGGGAGTATGTGATGGAAAAAAAATTAAAGTCATATTAACCACTTCAGCCCCGGAAGATTTTACCCTCTTCCTGACCAGAGCACTTTTTGCGATTCGGCACTGCGTCGCTTTAACTGACAATTGCGCGGTTGTGCGATGTTGCACCCAAAAAAAATTGATGTCTTTTTTTCCCCACAAATAGAGCTTTCTTTTGGTGGTATTTGATCGCCTCTGCGGTTTTTATTTTTTGCGCTATAAACAAAAAAGACCGATAATTTTGAAAAAAACGCATTATTTTGTACTTTTTGCTATAATAAATATCCACATTTTTTTTTAAAAAGCACATTTTTTCTCAGTTTAGGACTACATATTTTTGGTAAAAAAAAAAATCGCAATAAGCATACAGTGGGGCAAAAAAGTATTTAGTCAGCCACCAATTGTGCAAGTTCTCCCACTTAGAAAGATGAGAGAGGCCTGTAATTGTCATCATAGGTATACCTCAACTATGATAGACAAAATGTGGAAACAAATCCAGACAATCACATTGTCTGATTTGGAAAGAATTTATTTGCAAATTATGGTGGAAAATAAGTATTTTGGTCAATATCAAAAGTTCATCTCAATACTTTGTTATATATCCTTTGTTGGCAATGACAGAGGTCAAACGTTTTCTGTAAGTCTTCACAAGGTTGTCACACACTGTTGCTGGTATGTTGGCCCATTCCTCCATGCAGATCTCCTCTAGAGCAGTGATGTTTTGGGGCTGTCGCTTATCAACACGGACTTTCAACTCCCTCCAAAAGTTTTCTATGGGGTTGAGATCTGGAGACTGTCTAGGCCACTCCAGGACCTTGAAATGCTTCTTATGAAGCCACTCCTTCATTGCCCGGGTGCTGTGTTTGGGATCATTGTCACGCTGAAAGACCCAGCTACGTTTCATCCTCAATGCCCTTGCTGATGGGAGGAGGTTTGCACTCACTCACGATACATGGCCCCATTCATTCTTTTGTGTACACGGATCAGTCATCCTGTTCCCTTTGCAGAGAAACAGCCCCAAAGCATGATGTTGCCACCTGCATGCTTCACAGTAGGTATGGTGTTCTTTGGTTGCAACTCAGCATTCTCTCTCCTCCAAACACGACGAGTTGTGTTTCTACCAAAGAGTTCTACTTTGGTTTCATCTGACCATATGACATTCTCCCAATCCTCTTCTGGATCATCCAAATGCTTTCTAGCAAACCTCAGATGGGCCTGGACATGTACTGGTTTAAGCAGGGGGACACGTCTGGCACTGCAGGATCTGAGTCCCTGGCGGCGTAGTGTGTTACTGATGGTAGCCTTTGTTACGTTGGTCCCAGCTCTCTGCAGTTCATTCACTAGGTCCCCCGTGTGGTTCTGGGATTTTTGCTCACCATTCTTGTGATCATTTTGACCCCACGGGGTGAGATCTTGCGTGGAGCCCCAGATCGAGGGAGATTATCAGTGGTCTTGTATGTCTTCCATTTTCTAATTATTGCTCCTACAGTTGATTTCTTCACACCAAGCTGCTTGCCTATCGCAGATTCAGTCTTCCCAGCCTGGTGCAGGTCTACAATTTTGTTTCTGGTGTCGTTCGACAGCTCTTTGGTCTTCACCATAGTGGAGTTTGGAGTGTGACTGAGGTTGTGGACAGGTGTCTTTTATACTGATAACAAGTTCAAACAGGTGCCATTAATACAGTTAATGAGTGGAGGACAGGGGAGAACAGCGGAGCCTCTCAAAGAAGAAGATACAGGTGTGTGAGAGCCAGAAATCTTGCTTGTTATTAGGTGACCAAATACTTATTTTCCACCATAATTTGCAAATAAATTCTTTCAAAAATCAGACAATGTGATTGTCTGGATTTGTTTCCACATTTTGTCTCTCATAGTTGAGGTATAGCTATGATGACAATTACAGGCCTCTCTCATCTTTTTAAGTGGAAGAACTTGCACAATTGGTGGCTGACTAAATACTTTTTTGCCCCACTGTATATTGATTGGTTTGCGCAAAAGTTATAGCGTCTACAAAATAGGGGATAGATTTATAGCATTTTATTATTATTATTTTTTTTACTAGTAATGGCTATGATCTGCAAATTTTATCATGACTGCAACAGTATGGCGGACACATCGGACAATTTTGACTCATTTTTGGGACCATTGGCATTAATACAGCGATCTATGCTATAAAAATGCATTGATTACTGTAAAAATTGTCACTGGCAATGAAGGGGTTAACGCTAGGGGGCGATCTAGAGGTCAACTGTGTTCCCTGGGAGGTGATTCTAACTGAAGGGGGAGGGGACTGACTAGAGGAAGTGACGGATCGTGGTTCCTAGTTAATAGGAACACACGATCTGTCACTCCTGTCAGAACAGAACAGGGAAGTGTGTGTTTACACACATTCATCCCTGTTCTGTGTCTCCTGGTCATGATCGCTCGTGGCCGGTGGTCATCGCGACCTTCGACCATGAGCATCGGCACCCCCACTGTGCAGTGGTTGGGCGCGTATAGCTATGACAGCGGCGGCTGGCCGGGAAGCGGTTAAAGGATCTTCTTTTTAATTTTAAACCAAAGAAAAAAAAATTATACTTACCTGCTCTTTGTGTGGGGGTGGTATAGTAAGGAGTTCACCCCTAGAGGGCAAGTTGGAAGCCACAAGCCATTAAAGCAGACATTTCACACTTTGGTTCCTGTGCACTTGACTTTTTTGCAACTGGAAGCAACAGACACCAGTGTTCCACTGTCCTGAGCCGGGCTGTGTGCCTCTATAACCACAAAAAGCACCGGTAAGCCACTCCCCTGCACCCTCCCTGCAGGAGTTTGACAGCAGCAGCATTACAAGAAAGATGTCCACTGCCCCCACCTATAACTGGCCATTGCATCAAGCAGCATTGAAAGACAACATATGGTAGAAAAAAAAGGCCAAGGAAAACTCCAAGCTTAATTACCGACAAGCCCCATTCTTGGATTTATCCTTGGCTTTTTTTCTACCATATGTTGCCTTCCAATGCTGCTTGATGCAATGGCCAGTTATAGGTGGGGGCAGTGGACACCTTTTTTGTAATACTGTTATATTGGTCAGGCAACGCACTGACACCTTTGCAGCCATTGTGCTATGTGCTGGGTGTTCAGTGTGCCCCTGTACCTTTTAAGAAGGGGTGGGCTCCCTTCAGTCCATCTGCTCTCCATCCATCCATCAGGATGCATGTGCTTCCACCGTGGAGTCACTCATGAGTTAGTGATAGGACTATAGATACTAGGGTGTCTTGATGGTGCTCTGTAGCTTACGCATGTATTTGCAAATGTGTGCAGACTAAACCCCTGTTTTTAACGCATACTGTTAGGTTGATTTGGATGTCAGTTTTCCTTTGATTTATCCTTGGTCTTTTTTTCTGACAGGAACAGGGGCCTATGGCTCCCACTGCTCTTTGCATCTCCTGTGAGACCAGGAAGTAAGGGGAGCAGTGCTATAGCCGGAACAGCGATGAAGCGGTGACAGGAACTAGGTAAATGTTTAGGGACGGGGGAGGGGGGGGGGTAGAACAGGTAGCGGGTTGTTGGGATGTTTTTTTACCTTGATGCATATAATGCATTATGTTAAAAACATTTTACCTATAGAACCACTTAAAGCAGAGGTTATCTTCATCAAAGATTCCATGGAAAAACAATTAGCTGAAGTTAAATGCAAATCTCAACTTTTCCTGGGTAGCGCTTACTCCCGTAGGAGCCCTCAGTTTAAGGTCCCTAGGTTCTTTTCCCGTAGTTGCACCCGCAGACAGGCACAGTCACTCCTTTGGCACAGTGAGTCTAGGGGTATGCTTTTCTTTTTCTCTTTTTTTTTTATTCTTTTGATTTTAATTTTTTCACATAAAAGTTACAAACGTATTAAGCACATTCAGCACTATCATTTAACAGCACCAGTGTACAATGTAGCTCTCAAATAAATGAAAGCAGCAATCTTCCCAGAGCAAATAATGAAGAAAGATTAATAATAATAAAAATATATATATATATACATAAAGGGGTATGCTTTTCTGATGTTTTTACAGAACTAATGGCCGGTATACACACAATCCGAAAAAATAGCAATTTTGATGCGATTGTGCGATAATCAGATCGTTAGTACAGAGCTTTTCAAAGCCGATCACAAAAGTTCATCTGATATTCGATCGGACAAGCACAAAAATTTTCCTCGTACGATACCAGATCGTACGATTTTCGTTTAGTCAGTACAGTTGTCATACAAAAATACAATACAAATACACTACAACATGACATCACTTCCGATTTTTTTTTTTCTGTCGAACAAGAATGTTCATGACTTTAATAACCTATTCAATTTCTACTTGCGACTAGTAAGCAAAAAAAGTCGCACGATCTGTCCGATTTTCGGATCGTGTGTACCGGGCATTAAACTTAGGAGTATGGTAACTGTGGCATACTCCAGCAAATTTAGCAGCAACTTGAGGAAACTAATCTTCCTCCTAATATTCTGAGCACAAGCAATTAGTGGACTGAGCTATACCAGGACACAAGGCACAATGTCCACTTTGAGCTATACTGATTTCCGCACCCAATGGATGGCAGCTGCACACAGTCTCTAGGATCTCTCGCTCCAGCCTGTACTCACTAATGTCCTTGGATAATCAGACACCCTCTTCTGATATTTTCCAGATTCTCCAGTGGTACCAGACCAAATCCCCAGATAAAAGTCCCTCAGTCAGCTTCAGCAACCTACCCTAGATGGGACATCGATGAACAACAGATATATGGCACGTAGGGATGCCAACCTCCCACAGCCTTTTTTACTGACAAAACATGGAAAATTTACTGGCAGAGCACATTTTTACTGCCAACCTGAGAAATTACAGAACTCTAATTGAAAACTAACACAGTGAATATTTGAACAGTCTAAACATGATATGGAAACACTGACAATACCTATAACAAAGTAATTTGCTTACCGTATATACTCGAGTATAAGTCGTTCCGAGTATAAGTCGAGGCCCTAATTTACCACAAAAAAAATGGGAAAAACTTATTGACCCGAGTATAAGACGAGGGTGAGAAATGCACAGCTACTGTAAGTGGAAAAGAGGGTCAACAATGCCCATTTGCAGCATCACTGTGCCCATTTGCATGCCTCACTGTGCCCATTTGCAGCCATAGGTCCCCTGAACTTCAAACTCGGTAGTTAAGGGTTCCTAGATGCCCCCTAGCTGCAGCCAAAATTTGGGGTCTCTGAACCCAAAGGGTCCTGAAATGACATTGCTGCAGATAGACACCGTTGACCGAATTTGGGGCCCTGTATCTCGGGGGCCACTTGGTGCTAAGAATCCCAAATTTGGTGTGCAAACCCAGTGGACCTAGCACCATAAAATTTCCTAAGCTGGGGTTTCTAGCACCAAGTGGCCACAAGATACAGGGCCCCAAAAATCAGTTCAGAAAATGTAAAGCACTTTTCTGCAGCAGAGAATGACATTTTCCGAACCAGTTAGGGGGCCACTTAGTGCTAGGAACTTCAGCTTTGGATATGTTGTGGTACTAGGTCCACTGGGTTTGCACACCAAATTTGGGGTTCCTAGCACCAAGTGGCCCTGAGATATGGGGCCCCAAAATCGGTTCAGAAAATGTCAAGCACTTTTCTGCAGCAGAGAATGACATTTTCCGAACCGATTTTGGGGCCCCGTATCTCGGGGCCACTTAGTGCTAGGAACTTCAGCTTTGGATATGTTGTGGTACTAGGTCCACTGGGTTTGCATACCAAATTTGGGGTTTCTAGCACCAAGTGGCCCTGAGATACGGGGCCCCAAAATCGGTTAGGAAAATGAAATTTTTTGCTGCAGAAAAGTGCTTGACTCCAGTATAAGTCGAGGGGGGCACTTTCAGCACAAAAAAATGTGCTGAAAAATTCGACTTATACTCGAGTACATACGGTAATTTACACTTAAAAATCAACACAGCATAAAATGATCAGCCCCTGATATTTACTGGCAGTTGTAAAAAAATCACTGATTTTACAAACTGTCAGTCAATTTACTGGCGATTGGCAACCCTGATGGCAAGCCTGCCCAGGGGAGCGGAAGCCCTTCAGGCTGTGATCTCCTCATCTAGGACAGAAACCACTATGCTCTCAGTCTTACAGTATTTATGCTCCTTCACAGCCACCATCTGAGCATCTCTCCCAAAGGATTGGCCAGGGCTGCATATTCAGCTGCTGATCTGACTCTTCCAAGACAGATGGGGAGCAGTCAACCCTGTAGGCAGTGAAACTAAATTGACCTAACCTAGCATTATCTAGGAGGGTGCCACACCTGTAAAAGCTTTGCTTGCCCTGAATTTACTGGTGTCTGTAATTCCTGCTCTGGCTAAAACCTTTTTGTTTTGGATAGAGTGCGGAAGGGTTAGAACACTAGTAGTAAACTTACTAAATGTAGTGGGCCTTAGTTATGGCTCCTGACATCCCCAAAGGGTCACACATATTATTTAGTATATGTAATGTTACACAAGATGGTTGGAGACTGCAGATATAATACATGAGATAGCCAGAGACTGGAAATATGCTTTAGGTGTGGTTGGGGACTGAAGGCATAGTGCGGGAGATAGTGAGGCTGATTTACTAAAGCCGAGTAGGCTAGTCACTTTGCAAAGGAAGTTGCACTTTGCAATGCAATTTGCCCAAGGACTTAAAGAGGGAGTCCCGCGAAAAAAAAAAATGTAAAAGTCAGCAGCTACAAATACTGCAGCTGCTAACTTTTAAAATAAGGACACTCACCTGTCCCAGGGTCCAGCGATGTCGGCACCCGAGACCGAAACGTCCCTCGGTCCTCGGGTGCTGCCACCGCCATTCTCTGTAAGGAAATTAGGAAGTGAAGCACTGCGGCTTCACTTCCCGGTACCCTACTGCGCATGCGCGAGTCGCGCTGCGCTTCCTAACTGGTCCCCGCTGTCTCTGGGACCCGCGTGTTTCCCAGCAGACAGCGCGGTGGGAACGGGAAGAGGCATAGACTCCCGTGGGAGTCTATGCCGGAAGTGGGTGCAAATACCTGTCTTAGACAGGTATCTGCACCCCCCCTCCCCCCTGAAAGGTGCCAAATGTGACACCGGAGGGGGGGAGGGTTCCGAAAAGCGGAGGTTCAATTTTTGTGTGAACCTCCGCTTTAACGAACATGTTGAAGTTTCACTTTGCAAAGAGTACCCAATCACATGCAAGGAAAATTAAAAAAAACAGCTAAGTTTCAGTTTTTCATTCATACCTAGCATGGAGATGGTTAACAGGAATATTCAAAGCAGCAGTATTTACCTGTGAAGAAGCAGAAAAGACACAATGAAAAAGACATAGCTGTCTTAAAGTGGCTGTACACCCTGTACAACCACTTTTACCTACAGGTAAGCCTATATTAAGGCTTACCTGTAGGTGCTGGAAATATCTCCTAAACCTCCACGGTTTAGGAGATATTTACAATAAAGCCGTGCGCCGATGTCTACGGCACATGCGCACTTTAGAAAGGGCAGATTGTGCCTTTTCTAAAGGGGGTCATGCTGTGACACATGCACGGGAATGACGTCACGTGACTCCGGCCAGTCACAGAGCCGGAGTTCGAAGCCCCGGAAGGAAGAGGGGTGAAGATGGACGCTCGCTGCTAGTGGGGACAGCGGTGGCATTGCAGGCTTCGTTTTCAGGTAAGTGCGGTGCATAGTAGCCCATTATGCTTTACCTTTGCAGGGAAATAAAGAGGAAGTAAAACCATCAGGGTTTACGTCCTTTTTAAGCCTGGTACACACTATGTTTTTTTTCATTCAACCCAGCACGCTGAACAGAAAAAAAACAAACAACTGAGGAGCTCACTGTACTATCTATCCGATGTTAGTGCAGACATCTCCCTGCTGAGTTATTGTGTTCTAACAGGGGCACTGCCCCCCCCCCGTCAGAACACACCGGTTAGCACTCACAGCTATTGCTTTTCTAGCATGCCCATTTGACAGAAGCCGGCCAGGCTGATGTACACACAGGCTGAATGTCGGCTGGTTTCTGTTGAACTGGCCGATATTCGGCCGGTGTGTACAAGGCTTAAAACTTGCTTGATATTTCTGCAAACAATACTTTGGCAAAAATGGCTTCCCTTAGGGCCCATGAGACATGGGGGCTCAGGTCACCTGTCGCATGTTTTTCCGAGGGGTTCTTCTCAGACTGGCAGGAGGCTGACCCCTCCCCTTAACCACCTCCAGCTCCTAGACTGATCAGGTTTGCACTCATCACATAAAGACATAAAATAAATCAGGCCTCCTGCCCTGTCAGGCAGGGATATGCTGCTGAATTGTGTAAATATCAAGACGGTTTGGAAGTAAATACTGAGGCCCCATTCACATCTGCTCATTGTACTAATGTGCATTTTGTTTGTGTTTTTTTTTGCCCATTTTTCATACCACAGCATGCGACAGCCCTTTAACTTGAGTAGGTGACCCTACGCACGACAAATGCAGTAAAGAAGCTCCTATATCTTTTTCAGTTGCAGAGCTTGACATTGTTTTATTTACTGAGTTTTGTAGCGTGTTTGCCTTGTGACAAAACATGTGTTTGCTAGCAGCGTTTTGGGGTGCCATAAAGAAATATTAGCACCACAAGCGCAACACGTGTTTTGGAACATTCTGGGAACACGTGCATTTCAGCACATGTTCCTGGAATGATTAGGTGTAAATGGGGCCTAATACTATAGCAGCTTCCTCTAATTCTAGAAGATTCTCCAATCTTCTAGACCAGGGGGAGTCATCAGAGAGCTGACAGGATGAGTCACCCATCCCTGAACCTTAGTAAACCCTGACAAAGATCCCATAACTTAGCCCTGAGCTAAACGAGATTGTCCTACTCTCACTTCTAGCACACACTAGAGGGTGCTACAATTACTAATATCTATATAAAAACCATTGTAAAATATTGATTTATAAAAAAGCCTTTTAAAGATTTAGAAGATATCCACCTATGCTTTTTTAAGGTTTTCTTTTCTTTTTTTTTTTGCCTTCTACCAGATCAAATGCTGGCTTGTGATTTTTTTATTGATGCACTTGATGGATGTGTGTTTTTTTTTTTCCTATGTAACTGTCTAGTGCTTTTTATTAGTTCTTTGTATCATCCCTTTGTGTTTTCTCCTATGTATCAACCAGAACATGCTTCTATTTCTATGACCGCTTCTAACCCAGCCCATGGCAATTCCTTAACCAGGAAGTCCAGAATTAAAGCGGTGTTCCAGACGTTTTTTTTTTTTTTAAGTCAGCAACTACTAACACTGTAGCTGCTGACTTTTAATAAGGGCACTTACCTGTCCAGCGTGCCCGCGACGTCGGCCCCCTGAGGCCGGTCCCTCCATCGGATCGGGTGCCGGCGCCGCCATTGCAACTAAGGGAAACCAGCAGTGGAGCCTTGCAGCTTCAATGCCCTTTTTCTACTGCGCATGCATGAGTCGCGCTGCGTTTTGTGAATGGCCCCGTCGTCTTCTGGGACACACACAGGTCCCAGAAGAAAACGGAGGAACTCGCCAAAGAGGAGGAAGTGACGGAACAGCTCAGCGGACTAGGAAGGGGCAGATTAGGAAGACTGCCTAGCAACAGGGGTTTCTGGTAAGTTAAAAAATGTTTTTTTTCTATGTTTTTTAATTTATTTCAAAGAAAATTTTAATGTATAAATGTTTTTTAGGGTGGACCTCTGCTTTAACTTTGCCCTGCTGGCCGTTCCCCTGCGCCTGGTATCATAGCAGTGAGAGAAGAACTTTGCTCCTCAATGCTACACTTGAATCAGACACTTCGAATACAATGACATGCTTTTCTAACCTTTCCTCCAGATATTTTCTAAAAGCCAGCTGGGAAAACTCCAACAACTGAAAAGAAATGGCCAGACAGATATTTGCTTGAGGCACTTAATTAAAATGTACATTACCGTGATGCTGTTATCATGACTTTTATGGACGTTTTCCAATAACATAACCTTCATTTTCCACTGTAAGAATGCTTTAGTGAATATACTGGGTTTTTATGCAATATTGGAATGTTCCAAATATGTTAGGGAAAATCTCTACATGGCCAAGTCAAGGATGGTTGTTTACTTTGAGATCCCTTACAGATTGTAAAAGACTTCCTCAATGCAATATGCCATGATTACTTTTATGTGGTCAAAGAAGACATAAATGCATAAAATGCATAGCTGGAGATAAATAGATCATTAATAATCATGTCAGTGGAAGAGTCTGGAATGACATCAAAGAGGAAAGTGCCTTTGTAAATGTAAAACATGCTTTAATGGTGACCTCTCCTCTTGCCCCCTTTGTAACATAAAGTTCTTGTACAGGACATTTTCCTAAACTAAGCAGCATATTTTTCATGTCATGGATGTCACTATTTAAGTAGTAGTCAAGGCATTTTTTTCCATCTGTAGCAATCCCTATCCCCAGTGTATTACATTATATTTTTACTCTGCCGTTAGCATTCCTGATATATTAGAGACTACACCTTGTTTTTGATCTGAATAGGTAGGTATTATGGGCTGTAGAGATTGCACTGCAATAAAAAGTATAATTTCTGCCACTTATGGGGCCACCATTGCTTAGCGTGTGGACAGGAAGTGGAACCCACCATTGCCCATACCTCCCAAGTTTTTGAGATACGAACGAGAAACATCTATTAGCAAAAACATGTAGGCATAGGAAACCCCCAGCCACACCCCCTTAAAGAAGAATTATACAAAAAAAATCATAAGTTAAACCCAAAAGTGCATTTTTTTGTACCACTACTATTCCTTTATATTGGCTTTTGAAATTTACAAATGCAGTAATTTAGAAATTGGATGAAGGGTTTAGCACTGGGAAACACTTTTTGAAAGATAAAAAGTACATTTTATATACAGCTATATAGATCAGACGAAAATGAGGGACAAATGAGGAGGAAAGAGGGACAAAGGGACTTTGATCCAAATCAGGGACAGTCCCTTAAAATCAGGGACAGTAGGGAGCTATGCCATTGCCTTCAACACCTGTCTACCTCTCTCCCCATAGAAGCTCTATGGCAGCACAGCATTTGTAAATCAACTCCCTGATTCCTTCAGTAGTTCATTTCTAATAAAATCTCACACATTGTACTGTATAAAGCATCAGTCTACCCAAAACAGATATTCCAGTTTAGGTAGAACCTGGATAGTTAAATAAATAACACACACACACACACACATATATATATATAACATGGATATTGTCTTTGCTAACCTTTCTATCTGAAAATGGCAGTTGCCCAGTTTTGGACACGGTTTGTAAACGTATTTAAGCCACAGCGTCAGCATTACAACCAGACAGGTAGCATTTTTAGAAGGAGGTCGGCAATGCCACTGACTATATTGGAATAAGAAATTTACTTTAATTGTTTTTTTATTTTCTTTGTTTTTTTTCTGCTTCTAGAAGCTATATTGTAGTTAGCTAATAGTGTTATCCTATGTGTCCATACTACATTAAGCTATTAGCATAGCGTTTTTTGAGCTTCAGCGTCCAGGAGCAGAAAAAAAAATGTTTACGTAAGGTTTTTTGAAGCGTTTTTCCAGCAGAAAATAACTGAATGCTCCTAAACACATTCCATTGACACCCGAGTGTATTCGTTTACTGGCATTTTGCAGGTGTTTTTTTTTTTAAAGCTTTTTACAAGCTTTTTTAAAGCATTTTAGAAGCGTATTACAAGCGTTTTACAGCTTCAGGCGTATTTGTTTAGCCAATAGAAAGCACTAGGGGGAGGAGATGGAGAGGAAATTAGGGGTGGAAAGCTGCTTTTTGAGCAGAAAACGCTTGTAAAAACGCTCAGGTCAGGCATTTCAAATGTTTGGCGCTGAGACTTGCAGTTCTGGTTGTATTACAGATATCGCTTGCCTGACACCTGCTCCATGTACAAAAAAATCTCTCATTATTTTTAGTGAACACAAGGCATTCTATGAATGGAAGAAATGTGGATAAGTGGAAGGCTGACTGCAGGTCAACCTGTGTTTGTAGGAGGAGTAAGGCTGCATAAAGCCTGCCCTCCGTTCCTCCTCCCCTGTCGACGTTGCTCTCATGGACGATCGATAGGCATCATTTCCGGGTGACTTTCTGACGCCACTTCCAGGTTTCGGATCAACAGGGAGGTACGGAGGCTTCGCTACTCCCTGCTCTCTCGTTCAGGGCTACGGCATCCTCGTTGCCTTGCGACGGTATCACAGGAGGTCTCGTGCGTTACGGGAGCAGGTAAGGGGGAGACACTTCTTCCCACCGACCCCCGAGGCTCACTTCGCTCAGGACAGGTATTTCGGGGGTAAGCTTGGGGGTTCAGTGTTGGGGCTTGTGTTCAGGGTCTGAAGGAGGTTGGGGGGGGGGGGCTGTTTGAATTGCTCCATGGTGGAGTTTTGTTTGTGGGGGGAGTATCTTATTTGGGGACTGTGGGGGGGGGGGGGGTGTCGGCAGCGTGTTTCATCACTGCGGGTGAGTGGTGTGGGGTCCCCCCCCCAACCAGACTCCGGCGTCTCGGCAGGTGTTTTAACTCAGGTGAGATTTTCTGAGGCTAAACAAAAATTAAATTGAAAAAAATTAAAAATTAAAATTGCGTTTTGCAAAAAAAATAAATAAATTGTGGACTATCGTTAGGTCATAGAACAGCTGCCGGCCGGGCACGGCTCAGTCCGCACCTCATTATGTTCATTCAGGAGTGGCTTAAGCAGGCCCCCCCCCCAGTGCTCACCACCCTCACCAAGCACGCCATACTCCCACTTCTCCATGACCAGGGTATGGTTTAAAAAACAAAAAAAAGGGGAACAGAGGAATCGTATTCTAGCCTAAACTTCAACATTATTTATGTATTTATCCTGAATGGTAGCTTTTGTATGTTTATGTTCATTTTCTATAGTTGGTATTTGTACACATCTACAGGAGTCACAAAGTTTTAATGCTTTGCGGTTTTCAGTCCATTTCAGGTGGGTATTATTTGTTTTCCTCATCCCAGATTTTTGTGGGTGGTTTTTCATTTTCATTTTTCAGTGAAGGAAGAGGAACAAGCTAAGGTTTAACCTGATATAACTTTATTAGAACAATTAGTAGAAATTTTTTTTTTATCATTGAAAGGAAAGCATAAACAATAGGAGATTGCACATGGTAAAAACTGACAACGTTGTCACTTAAAAACGCATGCCCATGAGCTCAGCCATATCCCAGTAATCCACACGTGTCAATCATCTCAAGTGCGACTTAATATATAAAGCTTACATGTGTTTAGGCGAGGTGAGTTCCAGGAAACCTTGGTAGCACAAGTTGGTACCCGTATTGTGCTTAACCATGGACCTCCAGACTCCCTATATGCCTATAGAGCTGCTGCATTAAGTCTTGAAGAAAGCATTGGTCATCAAAGACAAATAAATGCAATTCTGGCCAGAAAGTATCCCTGCTAGTTAGTGAACAAGACAGGTTTAATTTCTGGATGTAGCACTGTCAATCATAGAGATAGTAAAAAAAAAAAAAGCAGGACGCTGTGATGCAAGCATGCGACTTGTCAAGGAAGAAACAATAGATCCACAGCAAGCCTGTTAGTCATTCAGCACCATGTTTCCATGAAACGTTAAAGATAGCACATATGGGTTGGATAGGAAAATATAGTCAGCTGAGTCAAAACACAGAGCCTCAAAAAAATGTTCAGGCTGTGATTGCTTGCTGGATATACCAGTTGAAAAGAGACTCATTGTTCCAGGGATCTTCAAACTACGGCCCTCCAGCTGTTGCAGAACTACACATCCCATGAGGCATTGTAAAACTCTGACATTCACAGACATGACTAGGCATGATGGGAATTGTAGTTCCTGAACACCTGGAGGGCCGCAGTTTGAAGACCCCTTGGGTTTCTTCAGGGTGAAGTGTCTCCTCACCTGTTTCTCATGCAGCTTATGTTACTAACTTTCTTATGTTACAACATTTCACTACTCACATCATTGACCGGACACGGTTCAGGCACCATAGGCCTGAGTTCACATCTTGGGTCCTTTTCCGTTATCATCACATACATGATTCAGGATCACATCTTCACGATTTGGGTCATGGCATCACACCACTGCAGTGTTACCTATCACGTTTATGGGTACTAATGGGTTGAGATGGTCGTTTCTAATTGGCTTGTGCGGTGGCAAGTCTCCTCATCCGTTTCTTATACGGCTTACTTCACCATCTTCTTACATTATGACATTTCACTACATCAGTGGCTTTACACGTCTTCAGGTTTTATAGGCCTGAGTTAACGTTTTTAATTTGCCTGATACGCCTCAGGTAACTCGGCCTTGTAAATTCATGAGACTGACACGTTATTATCAGGATGGGTTAGGGCGCTTGGCTATCTAAAGATGACATTGGACGCTTTTAAACCTCTCCTGATTCTGCCGTCACTCTGGCAGTTGCATGGGGTTAAGTGGAAGGTTTTTTTTAAATTTTGCCACCAAACTTACCTTTGGCTCTAAAAGCAGCCCTTGGCTGTTTGATTCTTTCGCGCAGGCACTCATCTGGATCCTCACGCATAGAGAACATTGTCAAGTCATACACTATTTAGATGATTTTCTTCTCTTTGAAAGTTCCAAACAGGCCCCCAATCTACAGAAACTGACGTCAGTTTTCCTCGGCACTTAACATCCCACTGGCAGTTAAAAAGATGGAAGGCCCAGTTACTGCACTTACATTCCTGGGAGTCACGCTTGATACCCAGTCCATGCAGGCCAGTCTACCTACAGACAAGTTAGTAAGGATCAGAAACCGTATACATGCGTTTACGATCTGCCAAGTCTGTACCAGGTTAGAACTACAGTCACTGCTGGGTATGCTGAATTTTGCTATGAGGATCATTCCCCAGGGGAGGTCTTTCATTTCTAGGTTGTTGGCTTTGTTACCCTCAGTTCCCGACTCTGATTCTCGTGTTAAACTAGATTCTGATCTACACATGTGGGACAAGTTCCTCCAACGGTATCACCATGTTTATCCTTGCAGTGTCTGTTTTTTTCCCTCAAGTCTCAGCAGATGCAGCAGCCACAAAAGGCTATGCGGCAAAATTTGGCACGCACTGGCTGGTGGGTCCTTGGCCAGATGAGGTTTTGGCTATTCCAGGGTTTACGGAGACATCAGCTTTGTTTGAGATTTACCCCAAGGTATCAGCAGCACAGGTGTGGGGTAATTTTTGGACAGGTAAAACCGTGGTCTTTTCCACTGACAATCAGGCCACATCAGAAATTGTCAACAAAGGCAGATCCAGGTCTTTACTTATGTCGTTTGTGCGTAGGCTTATTTGGCTGTCCCACCAATTTAATTTCCATATACACTGCAGGTTTATCAGTGGTGTAGAGAACATAGCGGCAGATGCTCTGTCCCGTTTTAACTACCCACTGTTTTTCCGGCAGGTCCCAGACGCAGATGCCTGTGCCACTCCATCCCCGCATTTCTTACGACTAATGATGGACTAGATACCCACTGGGCCGACGTGGCAGCTTTGATCAACAAATCATTGTCCGTTAACACCAGGAAGGCTTATGTCACAGCCTGAAATACTTTCCAGGCTTTCCAGTCATGGTATCATAGGGTTGATGGCTGCAACATTCAGTATCTACTTGCTTTCGTTGCCTTTTGCCACTTTCAGCTTAAACTGGCCCACAACTATCAGAACATATTAGAACATATCTGGCGGGTATACAGCATTTTTTGTCCTTGCAGGACCCCAATTGGCCATCCATTTTTTCAGCACATCCTATCAAGGCCATTCTTAAAGGGATTCAGAAGAGTAGCCCTCCTACTGTGGTTAGCAGACTTACCATCATGGGACATATATTTCGGGGCATGTCTGATGTACTCACCTGGTCTCCTTTTGGGTTGCTACCTAGCTTGGTGCTCAAGGCAGCCATGCATCTAGCATTTTATGGTTTCCTTAGGCCAGGGGAGTTTACATGTACCGGGTCAAGATCCCGTAAACTCTTGGTCAATCAGGTACCCTGACCACTTCTGCACGGTTGCAAGACACAGCAGACGGGAGTTGGTACTGACATCAAATTTTTTGAGACCAGTAATGAATGGTGCCTGGTCATGGTTTTAGACCAACTCATGATGGCAACAGCGGACAAACTCAGGGATAGTCCACTGTTGCCTTTCCCTAGTGCTCCCCTCTCCACAGTGCAGTTCATGAAACATTGCCGCACCCTTCTGTTAAACTTGGGTTTGGACCCCAAAGCATATTCAGGCCATTCTTTCAGAATAGGAGCGACTTCTGCTGCTTCTCGCTAAGGGGTCCCTGTTCACGTGATTAAAAGGTTAGGTAGGTGGAATTCATAATGTTTCTCCAGATATATGCCGGATCCACTTGTCGAGATGTCATGAGCTTTTGTGCATATGACTGATTAAGTGTTGAATTCAGTTTTCAATAAAGCTTTTGATAGTTTCATCCTACTGTCTTTATTTTTGCCCCCTTTAGGCATACTGACCACGTGACTATGGCACACCCCAGGTCACTTTCCCCGTTTCTCCTTCCTTTTCTAAACAAACTGTAAGAAACTCCGAGTACAAGTGAAAGGCTGACCGCAGGTCAGCCTGTGTTTGTAGGAGGAGTCAGGCTGCATGAAGCCTACACTCCGTTCCTCCTCCCCTGTCGATGTCGCTCCCGTGTCCCACCCACCCATTCCCTTTCTTTTCTTTTACTTTTCATTTAAATTCATACTTGGGTATGCCCCCTTTAGGCATACTGACCACGTGACTACGGCACACCCCAGGTAGAAGTTTTAACAAACTCTGCAGCAGCCAGAGGTATGACACACAATTGATTCAAGTTGACTTATTTTTTACTGTATAAATGTACAAAAATTATTTTGGGCCGAAATTCAGCTTTAAACTTGATTATTTGTGAACTTGATGAACTTTGCCTAATATATTTTAAACCACTGAAATATCTATTAATTTTCTTAAAGCGGTGGTAAACTCTGCTTTCACTTTTACCTATACAAAAGCTTACCTGTAGGTAAAATAAATATCTCCTCCCTCCCTGCAATCTTCTGGTACACGTCACAGGTCCCAGAAGATTACCCAGCCATTCACAATGCGCAGCGCGGCTCGCACATGCACAGTGCGTGCCTGGCTGTAAAGCCACAGCCGGTCACCCACACTTGCAATGCCAGCGCCGCAGAAAGGAGGGGGGGAGAAACAAGGCTTTGGGTAGCCGCATTGCTGGACCGTGGGAGAGGTGAGTGTTTGTTTATTAAAAATCAGCAGCTACACTTTTTGTAGTTGCTGACTTTTAAATGGGTAGAACTACGCTTTAAAGTGGTTGTAACCCTAAGAAAAAAAAAAGATCCTGTTCCTTTAAACCACATTATACAGAATAGTGCTGTTCAGGGTCATTTGTCCCTCTCTATGCTGTAAAATACCTGGTTGATCCTGCCTGTTCCTGTGTCCCCCTGAGTATGCTGACCACGGTAATCATGGCTGATGATCCATGATAGCGGGGTCAGTCTACGTGCCTCCGTCAGCCTGCAGTCTCTCCCTCTCCCCTTCTCCCCCTCCCTCCCTCCTCCCTGCCTGTCAGCTATTGAGTCAGTGCAGATCTGCTCCTCACCCCTCCCCTCCTGTCACTATTCTGTGTAAAGTCACTTCTGTTATATGAAGCTATGTTGCACAGTGTCTTTGTTTTATAAAAAATTATGCAGCTCAATATCTTATTGCAGAGTGCCGCTGTGCAGTCATGTGACCGCCAGGCGCTCTCCTCCTCTCCTTTTGGCTGACGTCAGAGGGGAATCTCAGCCCTTCCTGCTGTAGTCCTCAGATCGGGGAAGGAGAGTGGTGGGATGTCACGTGACCCCACAGTGACGCTCTAAAATAAGGTATTGTGCTGCATAATTTTTATAAAACAAAGACACTGCAACATACCTTCCTATAACAGAGGGGATTCTAGCAATTAGGCACAGTGACTTTACAACCACTTAACTACCGCTTTAAAATGGTTCGATGCCATTGACATTAATGACTGGCTGTTTGGATGTGCATGTACTTATTATACCTGCAAGTTTATAATCTTGCTTCTTATGCAATATAATATTGTATTCAATGTACGCCATTTTTTCCTATTTTCTCTCTTCCAACTTTTTGCAATGTAAGTGATATTAAACCTTCGATTTTTAAAAAAATTTTTGTTATTAAAATAACAAACATGTTATACTTACCTGCTCTGTGCAATGGTTTTGAACAGAGCAGCCCTGATCCTCCTCTTTTCTGGTGGGCGCTCCTGGCACCTCCTCTTTGGAGTGCCACCATAAGGGGGCAGGTGTGTATAAGGGGGGAATCCTCTGGCTCAGAAGGTTTTTTACTTTAATGGAGGAAATTCATCAAGGTAAAAAACCATCAGTCTTAACAACCACTTTAACCACTTGCTGCCTGCCCACCGTCAAATGACGGCGGGACGGTGCGGCTCCCATTCTGGGTGGACGTCGTATGACGGCGCACCCGAACTGCCGCTTCTGTGCGCTTGAGGGGCTGTGCAGCGCGGCGATCGCGCCGTGTTGCTAGGACATGACGTGACCCTGATTTTTGTAACGGGCTCTTTAATCACGTGATCGGCTTTGTCCAATCACAGCCGGTCACATGTAGACAAGGAAGTGCTGGTAATCGGCTCTCCTTGTCTCACACTGACAGAGTGTGTGGCGAGGAGAGCCGATCAGCGGCATTTCCTCGCAGGGGACAGTGAGAGATGTAATCAGTGCACTGATGATCAGTGCCCTGATTACATTAGAGCGCCACCAGTGCCAGCAACCCATGCTAACCAGTGCCAACCAGTGCCAGCAATCAATGCCCACCAGTTCCAACAATCTGTGCCCACCACAGCCAGAAATCAGTGCCCATTAGTGATGCCAGTCAGTGCTGGCTTTTAGTGCTGCCTATCAGTGATGCCCATTAATGCCCATCAGTGCCACTTATCTATGCCGCCTATCAGGGCCCATCAGTGCCACCTATCAGTGCCCACCAGTGCCACCTATCAATGCCCACCAGTGCCACTCATCAGTGCCGCCTATCAGAGTTCATCGGTGCCATCTATCAGTGCCCATAAGTGCAGAATATTAGTGCCAACTAATCAGTGCCTATAAGTGCCACCTCATCAGTGCCCATCAGTGCAGCCTATTAGTGCCCATCAGTGCCGCCTCATCAGCTCACATCAGTGAGGGAGAAAAATTACTAATTTACTGATAGAAACTAAGAAAAAAATTTTTTTTCAACATTTTTGGGCTTTTTTTTTTAAGAAAGAAATAAAAATCCCAGCAGTGATTAAATCCCACCAAAAGAAAGCTCTATTTGTGTGAAAAAAATTATAAAACTTTCACATGGTTACAGTGTTGTATGACCGCGCAATTGTCATTCAAAATGTGACAGCGCTGAAAGCTGAAAAATGGCTTGTGCATAAGTGGTTAATGAGGTACAGATAAAATCAGAATTTGCCTAAAATAGGTCTGAATTGGTGAAAAATGTCTTACATGTTTCTTTGTATGTTAATGGTGGTTATATATTTCATCACATATAAATCTATAAAAATTTAGCTTCTACTAACTAAAATTGCAGCCAATGAAATTAAACCAGTATGGGTTACAGGGGTTAGAAAAATATCATGTTGGGTTAGAGTAGTTTCCATCTGTGTATTTATGCTGCAAACTGCATTTGCCTCTATGCAATTGTGCTGCTGGCTGTGTAGTACAAGTGACAGCCAACCATCATATGCTGTAGTGGTCATTAGGGCTGAGAGAGGCTCTTCACCTTACACAGACATCTCACCAGCTTTTATACAAGCAAAGCACTATGTAACACTTGGCATGGCATCTGAGGATTGGGCAGAATGCAGCGCTGGGGCCAAAAGCAGAATACAGAACGCAGGAGACACACAACCGCTGTGCATAAATCAGTGAGATCGGAAAACAGCAACACGTGGATTGTGGAAGGGTAGAGCAAGAGGTAAAGGAGGTTGAAAATAAACTTTGAATATTTACTTATTCCACAGACAATTCTAGAAGGAGCAGTTAGCTTTAATTTAAAGGTATTTTCCAGGCATAAAAATAGAGTCGTTGGGGGAGGGGGAGGACGGTGTTTTACAGGAGACAGTAACTACTACCTTATATTTTGGAGTTGGCATTTCCAAAACATAACATTAAAAGCTTTCTATTGCTGCTGCCATTAAAGTACAGCAGCAAGACCCCTCAGCTACCTATCTCCAAGAATGTTAAATGGGACCCCCTGGGGCCCAGTTAGCCACTGTTATCACTTCCACTTACACATGTGTAGCCATGCCCCTGTAGGGGTTGCTGAATGTTGTGGTTCACCTGTCACCCTGCCCAGCCAGACATCCATCTCTCATTCGCTCAGAGACATAGAACAGTCAATAAGCTTTGTTTTTGTTTTATTTATTGAAGGATTAAACTTGGATGGGAAATGGGAAATTATGGGATGCTCAGGAAATTCAGTGAAACTTTCTTGGGGCTTCTATATACACTTCCAGTCTTCTCTACAGCACAAAACTTGCTTAACCACTTCCCGCCCAGCCTATAGCAGAATGACAGCCGGGCGGTGGTTCAGTTATCCTGACTGGGTGTCAAATTACGTCCAGCAGGATAACAGCCGCCGCACGCCCGTGGGTCTGACACACCGCTACACCAATCTCGGTAAAGAGCCTCCGATGGAGGCTCTTTACCACGTGATCAGCTGATCACAATGTAAACAGGAAGAGCCGTTGATCGGCTTTTCCTCACTCGCGTCTGACAGACGCGAGTAGAGGAGAGCCGGACAGCGGCTCTCCTGACAGGGGGGGTTGTTTATCAGTGCAGCCCCTCCTTGGATGCCCGCACTGGACCACCAGGAAAGCCCCTAACATGTGGATGGCCAGATACATGTGCCAACTTATGCCCAACATATGCCAATCAGTGCCTACAAATGGGCACTGACTGGCACCATTATAGAACTAATAAAATCAGTGATGCCCAGCAATGCCACTTACCAGTGTAATTAGTGCCACCCATCAGTGGCCCTCAGTGCCAACTATCAGTGCCCATCAGTGGCCACCTATCAGTGCACATCTGTGCCACCTATCAGTGCCACCCATAAGTACCCCTCAGTTCTACCCGTAAGTACCCATCAGTGCCACCTATGAATGCCCATCAGTGCCGCCTATGAGTGCCCATCAGTATCACATATGATTCCCCCACAGTGCCGCATACCAGTGCCGCCTATCAGAGCCCATCATCAGTGCCCATCAGTGCCACATCATGAGTGCCACCTCATTGGTGCCCATCGGTGCCGCCTTATCAATGCCCGTCAGTGCAGCCATATCAGGGCCCGTCAATGAAGTAGAAAACGTACTTTTTTACAAAAATTTTTAAGAGAAACAAAGAAAAACTTTTTTTTTTTCAAAATTTTCGGTCTTTGTTTATTTGTTGCGCAAAAAATAAAAATAGCAGAGGTGATCAAATACCACCAAAAGAAAGCTCTATTTGTGGGATAAAAAAATGTGTTTGGGTACAGTGTAGCATGACCGCGCAATTGTCATTCAAATTGCGACAGCGCTGAAAGCTGAAAATTGGCTTGGGCAGGAAGGTGTATAAGTACCTGGTATTGAAGTGGTTAAGACCTCTTATGCCGCGTACACACGAGCGGACTTTACGGCGGACTTTGGCCGGCGGACTGGATTTCGTCGGACAATTCGATGTGTGTGGGCTCCAGCGGACTTTGTTTTCTCAAAAGTTGGACGGACTTAGATTTGAAACTTGTTTAAAATTTATGCGTTGAAATAGAGTCCGGTCGAAAAGTCCGCCGTCTGTATGCTAGTTCGACGGACAAAAAGCCACGCTAGGGCAGCTATTGGCTACTGGCTATGAACTTCCTTGTTTTAGTCCGGTAGTACGTCATCACGTACGAATTCGACGGACTTTGGTGGATTGTGTGTAGGCAAGTCCGTTCATTCACAAAGTCCGTCGGAAAGTACGTCGAAAAGTTCGCCGGGCAAAGTCCGCCGTAAAGTCCGCTCGTGTGTACGCGGCATTATACTTCCCTCCTCCAGCATTTCACTTGCTGCAGACTGTTACTCCTCCAGACTAGCTAACATCGCATGGTTAGGCCTGACACTACTTCAACCAGGCCTGAATGAACTGCCTTTTGCGGGCAGGGACACCGGGCCCCTGTGGTGTAGAAATAGTTCAGGTGCTAGCTGTCCTCTATTCAGCTATCACTCCCTGATAGCTCTCTTCAGGCCCTGCCAACCAGCCTGGCAGCAATGACTTCTTTCCATTGCCCTTCCCACAGTCCTCTCTCCTGGTTCTGCACCCCATCTCAAACTGCAATCTCCCAGTTCTCTCAAGCGTGCCTCCCCAGTCCTCCCAACTGTGCTCACTCACCACCCCTCTTGGCTGCGACCAGTTGTCCTCCCTGCAGATTGTTAGAAGTGTTCTCTCCTGCTGTCCTCTCTCCTGCTCTCTCATGTTCCTCCCCTTCCAGGATCTCTTCACCCCTCCTAGATGCACCTGAGCCCCAGGCCCAGGGTCACCCCCCCCAGACTGGGGAGCTCCCCGTGGGCCCCCGACAGCCTCAACACTCTCTCACTCCAGCTCTTCCATCCGACAACTGCTCCTCAGCTGGGCTGACCCAGGTATACCTGCCCATTGGTCAAGGCTCCTTAAGGAACCCCAGGCAGCTCCACCTTTCCTCCCCTCCTCTCCTTCCAGCACTTTCTAGAAAGAAGAGGGAGGTGACAGTGATGCTACCTGTGAGTCACCCAGCCCTGCCCTGAGCCACTCCGAGCCCAGAATGAAAACAACCAGGCCTAACCACCAGCTAGACCTGTCTAAATTTTCCTACTCTACAGAAAAATCCTCACTCTAGCACCTACCTAACTAGAGGGTGCTACACATGTTTTATTGTGGCTCTGTGTGAGTCAAAGGCCCCAAGGCCTGGTTCACGTCATCTATGCAGCTCTGTGTGCCATGTTTGCGCGGGCATGGCAGCTTATTTATTTCATTGGGCTGCTGTGCCTGTCTTTTCTGCAGGGAAAAAGTCCCTGCACCTTTTTCAACCACTTCCAGTCAGGGCCAATTCTGACATTTCTCTCATCCATGTAAAACGCTGCATTTTGTTGCTATAAAATTCCTTAGAATCCCCAAACATTATATATATAATTTTTTTAAGCAGAGGCCCTGGAGAATAGAACGGTTGTATTTGCAATTGTTTATGTTACATGATATTTGTGCAGTTGTTTATCAAAGGCAAGTTTACAGGAAAAAATACAGTGCCTTGCAAAAGTATGCACCCCCCCCCCCCTTGGCTTTTTACCTATTTTGTTACATTACAGCTTTTAGTTCATTTTTTTTTTATCTCAATTATATGTGATGATTCAGAACACAATAGTCTAAGTTGGTGAATTAAAATTAGAAAAATATATACATAAAACTATTTTTCAGAAATAAAAAACTAATAATTGGCATGTGCGTATGTATTTCACCCCCTTTGTTATGAAGCCCATAAAAAGCTCTGGTGCAACCAATTACCTTCAGAAGTCACATAATTAGTGAAATGATGTCCACCTGTGTGCAATCTAAGTGTCACATGATCTGTCATTACATATACACACCTTTTTGAAAGGCCCCAGAGGCTGCAACACCTAACCAAGAGGCACCACTAACCAAACACTGCCATGAAGACTAAGGAACTCTCCAAACAAGTAAGGGACAATGTTGTTGAGAAGTACAAGTCAGGGTTAGGTTATAAAAAAATATCCAAATCTTTGATGATCCCTAGGAGCGCCATCATAGCTATCATAACCAAATGGAAAGAACATGGCAAAACAGCAAACCTGCCAAGAGATGGCCGCACTCCAAAACTCACGGACCGGTAAAGGAGGGCATTAATCAGAGAGGCAGCACAGAGACCTAAGGTAACCCTGGAGGAGCTGCAGAGTTCCACAGCAGAGACTGGAGTATCTGTACATAGGACGACAATAGACCGTACGCTCCATAGAGTTGGGCTTTATGGCAGAGTGGCCAGAAGAAAGCCATTACTTTCAGCAAAAAACAAAATGGCACGTTTTGAGTTTGCGAAAAGTCATGTGGGAGACTCCCAAAATGTATGGAGGAAGGTGCTCTGGTCTGATGAGACTAAAACTGAAATTTTTGTCCATCAAAAAAAACGCTATGTCTGGCGCAAACCCAACACATCACATCACCCAAAGAACACCATCCCCACAATGACACATGGTGGTGGCAGCATCATGCTGTTGGGATGTTTTTCAGCAGTCGGGACTGGGAAACTGGTCAGAGTTGAGAGGAAGATGGTGCTAAATACAGGGATGTTCTTGAGCAAAACCTGTACCACTCTGTGTGTGATTTGAGGCTAGGACAGAGGTTCACCTTCCAGCAGGTCAATGACCCCCCCAAAAAATAAAAAAACATCTTCAAATTTGTGGGCATATTCTGTAAATTAAAAGATGCAAATCCTCAAACAATCCATGTTAATTCCAGGTTGTGAGGCAACAAAACGAAACGAAAAATGCCAAGGGGGTGATTACTTTTGCAAGGCACTGTATATTAACCCCTTAAAAAACATACCCTGCCTACCACCGTGCTCCAGCCATAGGTCCAAATTTTGTCATATAATAGCATCTTGGAACATATACTCATGGATAAGTGCAATACAATTAATTTAACCTTTTCTAGTGCAATGTCCACATGTCTTATTAGTAACAAGGTCTACAGAGCACTGCTATAAACCACATTTGGTCTATTGAGGCTTCCAACATTTCCACGACTCAGGTTTATAGAGTAGGGAAGACATGGTTATCCATAGTCAATCACAAAGCTATATTTTGGGTATATACAATGTTATTATACACTAAATTATATCGGTACACCACAAAAACTACTCATAGTGGATATACAGATGATATTAACAGCTACTTGGACTAAATCAATCCTCATATGTATACTTATAGTTTGAGATCTGCTTCAGATAGTTTACTAATTCCCACACAGAGCACCAACACAATTTCCAACCCAATCCGTATAACAATTAGGATGTGGGTACCACATCTACTTATCAGAACATTTGGTCAATTCAATAACATAATATATGAGGTTAACTGGTTCTTCCATTGCTCCCCCCCCCCTTATAGTATCTTAAGAACAAAGTACTATGATATTGCTTATCTTATTGGTCTGGGTTCCCCTTAAGCGTGAAATATTATGTAGTGCTTACCCACGAAGGAGCCACTTAATATATTGGGTCCTCTGTCCCAAGTCTGTGAACAGTACTCTCTGACACACCTGGCTGGGCTGAGGATATAGCTGTACACCAAATTGTTTAACTATAAGCAAAGTATATTGTCACAGGTGAATGAGCAAGAGAACTATGCAATGATGAATCAACCAGAAGGAAGTATTATGCTCTATTAGCTCACAGCTGCAAGATGTACCACATTATAAACACATAAAACAATAGCAGTAGCCATCAAAGAGTATTAGATGGTGATAGTACAACAGCTGAGCAATTTGAATAGCAGGCAGAAAATAGTAAATGCCCAAGGGTGTATCTTTTCTTGGGACGTACTAAACTGCCTATTGGGATGATGGGATGATCGGATTATTGAATAATCCAATCATCCCATCATCCCAATATGCAGTTTAGTACGTCCTTCTTTTCTTTCACCTGCTAGGGGTAACCCCAACTAGTGAAAGTAGCTATAGAAGAATTTCACAGCAATGGTCAGTAATAAAGAAATGCTTGTTCTGCACCTTCTGCTGGCCAGCTAGATGTGGCCCAGAACCCTGTCTAGCCACTTAAGTACCAGCCTTGTTTTGGAATTTAGGTGTTTACATGTTTAAAACTGTTTTTTTTGCTAGAAAATTACTTAGAACCCCCAAACATCATATATTGTTTTTTTTCTAACACCCTAGAGAATAAAATTGCGGCCATTGCAATACTTTTTTTCACACCGTATTCGCACAGCGGTCTTACAAACAGGCTTTTTTTTTGGAAAAAATTCACTTTTTTTGAATAAAAAAATAAGACAACAATAAAGTTAGCCCAATTTTTTTTTATATTGTGAAAGATAATGTTACGCTGAGTAAATTGATACCCAACATGTCATGCTTCAAATTTGCGCCCGCTCGTGGAATAGCGTCAAACTTTTACCCTCAAAAATCTCCATAGGCCACATTTAAAAAATTCTACAGGTTGCATGTTTTGCGTTACAGAGGAGGTCTAGGGCTAGAATTATTGCTTTCGCTCTAAAGAACGCGGCGATACCTCACATGTGTGGTTTGACCACCATTTTCATATGCGGGCGCTACTCACGGACGCGTTCTCTTCTGCGCGCAAGCTCGTCGGGACGGGGCATTTAAAAAAAAAAAAATTTATTTTTCTTATTTATTCTACATGATTTTATTTATTTTTACACTGTTTAAAAAAAAAAATTGTGTCACTTTTATTCCTATTACAAGGAAAATGTGCCTTTAAGACGTATGGGCGGAAGTGACGTTTTGACGTTGCTTCCGCCCTGCAGTGTCATGGAGACGAGTGGGGCACCATCTTCCCCTCACTCATCTCCATGCGCAGCTAGGGGACAGACGCGATTGCCTCCGCCTCTGCCGACAGCTCCGGTAAGCGACGGAGAGCACCGGATCACGGCGGGAGGGGGGGGGGCCCCTCCCGCCACCGATAAAAGTGATCCCGCGGTGAATCTGCTGCAGAGACCACTTTTATCTTGTAGCTGGCCGAAAACGGGGATACCGGGGTTATGGCAGCTAGCTGCTGCCATAACAACGATATCTGCCGCCAAACATAGGACATATATGTACATGCGGCAGCCGGCAAGTGGCTAGGAGCACTTGATGTACTGTCCCTTTAGGAGATTTGCATGTAGTGGGAAAGTATTTATAACTGGCAATTCTGTCTCTCTGCTAGTAGTTGCAGTGTGTGTTTGGCCAGGGGTTTCCCACCAGTCCCATGTACACAGTGGCTTTCAGGACACATGCTTGGCAAACAGGACTTCCCTGGTTGAGTCCTCAGCATTTATCTACAGGCTGCACAACAGGCTCCTAACAGTTCGTGTTGCAGTGCAAGTCAAGGTTGCAGTGCTTCCAGGTAAAGATGTCCCACTCTCTGCTCACAATGCACAAAGGTGGTTATGGTATGCACAGTCAACGCCTCCCCGAATCGATGGAGAATAAGTACAGCGCTGCACCAATGGTGATGTGAAGATGGTTACACAGTAAGCAGCTAACACACCTCTTAGACACAGGTAGGAGTAATATAATAGAAAATATATAGTGTAGCGCTGTGTGTGTGAATATTAAGGGGTAAAAAAAGGTGAATTAGGCTCGAGCCATCTTTGAATGGCCAGCAAGTGGACTAAAATAATTCAAAATTGCATATGAGTAACTAAATACAATCAAAAGTGCACTAAGTGTTACACAATGACATGTAAAATATGGTGATTGTGATAAACCAGTGAAAAAACAATATGGTAAACAAAACCAAATTGTAAATAGGTAAAAAATCAACCAAAAAAGAAGTCCATAGATGTTGGAAATTGTGTTCCTAGTAAAAATCAAAAACCACCACCAAAAGTCTCTGAGGGTTAACTGATGAAAACAACAATGGAAAGCTTCTGATAGATGGAAGAGTAGAACACCAAATGAATGGGACGTCTAAATATGTGACAGGACCATCACCGGAGCATCAGAGGAGGCTTACCGGAAGCAGGTGACTTGTAGAGACATACGTCTTACAAGTCTCAGAAAGCTTATTTAGCCGCCAGGGCTGGTGAGATGGATCATCAGGTATCCTCAGCTTCAAATGGGGGAGGGGGGAAGGATCTCGTCACAGCTTCGACCGTCCAGACGTTTCAACAGGCCAACGGGATGTTTTTAGATACCATGAGAGAAATAAAGCTCACATGGCATGATATCGTTTAAAAAAACATTCATTTATTAAAATAATAAAAAGGGCACTCACATGGTGGGAAATCGTAAAACAGCTCAAATTGTATCAGTTGCGGTGATCATAAGGGGTCCACCCAACATGTTTCGGCTAACGAGCCTTCATCTGGGGTGTAGAGCCCCCCTATCTCACCACTATTTAAACCAGAAATGACCCCCACTGGGAGTGTCACAACACAGGAAGTGCCCGACTGATGTCACTTCCGGTTATCAAATTGATGTTAGTTCGTGTAAAATACATATACAATATAGAGAGCCTAATTCACCTTTTTTTACCCCTTAATATTCACACACACAGCGCTACACTATATATTTTCTATTATATAACGCCTCCCCGAAGAAAGAGAGAGTTCTTCCTCCTCCAACTCAGGAAAATCACTTTCAGCCCCGGAAGATTTTACCCCCTTTCCGACCAGAGCACTTTTTACAGTATGGCACTGCGTCGCTTTAACTGACAATTGCGCGGTCGTTCGACACTGTACCCAAACAAAATTTGCGTACTTTTTTTCCCACAAATAGAGCTTTCTTTTGGTGGTATTTGATCACCTCTGCAGTTTTTTTTTTTTGTGCTATAAACAAAAAAAAGCAACAATTTTGAAAAAAAAATAAATATATTTTTTACTTTTTTCTATAATAAATATCACCAAAAGTTTAAAAAAAAAAAAAAAAATTTCTTCCAATATACATTCTTCTACATATTTCTGGTAAAAAAAAAAAAAAAAACGCAATAGGCGCATACTGATTGGTTTGCGCAAAAGTAATAGCGTCTGCAAACTATAAGAAAGATTTATGGCATTTTTATTATTATTTTTTTTTTTTACTAGAAATGGCGGTGATATGCAATTTTTAACGGTACTGCATCATTGCGATGGACAGGTCGCAGACTTTTGACACTTTTTGGGGACCATTGGCATTTATAAAGCAATCAGTGCTATAAAAATGCACTGATTACTGTGTAAATGTCACTGGCAGGGAAGGGGTCAACACTAGGGGGCGATCAAGGGCTTAAATGTGTGTTCCCTCAGCATGTTCTAACTGTGTGGGGTTGGGAGTGACTAGGAGAGGAGCCATCTTGTTTTTCCTACTTAGTAGGAAGAAATAATATGGCTTCTCTCCTCTGACAGCATAGGGATTTGAGCTCGAGCCGGGTCCTTCACATGTACCATACAGGCAAACAACTAGGGTGACACTTCCTTTCTGCCATACAGCCTCCGACCTGGATATCGCCACTGTTCTCTGAGGGGTAAAAGAAACATGTATCCCACTGTGCCTTCCTATTAAAATAATACATCAGCTAGAAGAACATCAGGAGCTGAGAGCCTCAGAAAATTCCCACAATGCACAATCGGCATCCCACCATATCTAGGTAACTGTTGAAAGCTTACAAGAGGGAATGGTATATATCATAGCCTGGAGGTACACATTACTGGTTACATCCGAGATATCAGGAATCCAAGGAATGGGGTTGGGATCTACAGTATATATACCCTGGTGGATTGGCGCCCTAGAACACAACAGTTACACGCATTACCCCTGCAGGGGTGATGGGATGCGGTGAGTGGGGACCCTTGAGGGGGAGCACTTAAGTCACCTGGATATCCCTTGCAAGCACTCAAGTCACTTATGATGATTTCTGCCATGTCTACCACACTACCTGACCAATAATCATATGTGGACTGTTTTTTTCTATATACCTTCACTATATAACCGTGTATACATGGTGTTTTGGATTCTGGACACTAATTAACCTTGTATTTTTATTTTTATTTTTATCTATTTTTTTGGGGTTTTTGTTTTTTATATATTCTTTATATTGTTTATTTTAGTTTTATTATTACTTTTTGAATGCAATACCTGTGGACACATATATTTCTCAGCGTGCAATAGCACATTTTATGCACTTCCCTTTTTAATGTGTTGAGACTTTAGGTCTTTTACATTGTTTTGGTGATATCTATGCAATACATGCACTTAGCATATTATATTTATAAAGGTACTCTTGTGATACTTTATTTTTTTATGTACGTATTTGGATGCACTTAGCACATGCACTTTTAGGGCAGACCTTTGGTTTCATAATTTAGGATCCAATAAACTATCACAATCTTTATTCTTACCATTCACATGACCTTCTAGGTTTGGTGTTTATCACTATTTTTACTACCTCTGTCCTTCACAATAGATATTGGGTACACTATTTTAGGTTGCTGGTTAATGTACATGTAGGGCTAGTCCCCAGCACACCTTCAATATAGCCCCTTTTCCTTGTAATGTATGGGTAAGCGCCACACACCCCCATTTTCATTTTATTTTTGTTTCCGAGCATGTGTGGACTTTTGTGCGTTGGAATTGTGTACACATGCTCGGAATTTCGAGAATTTGAGAACCTGCTCTTAAACATTTGTTGGCGGAAATGTTCTATGGAGCATACACACGGTCAGACTTTCCAACAACAAGTTCACATCCAACATTTGTTGTCGGAAAATCCTATCGTGTGTACAGGGCATTAGACTGGGAAGCCATTAAAGTTCATATGTGTGTAAAAGCAGGCGTCCCATTACTTTTGGTAATATAGTGTTTGTATATGTATATATATAAATTCCCATGATATATTCATAAAATGTGTTCTATAGCAGCACTCACCACTCATTGAGAAATGAAAGGGTCAACAGTCTGAAACAATAAGGGTTCTATTATTTCTCCAGTACTGAACATGTTGACAGGAGTAGCATTCAAAGTGACAAAGTGATGACCTCATTAGTGTCACTGTTCTGGCAGGGTTTAAAATACAAATACAGAGTTACATTATTTGTGTATATCTGCCTGGAGATGAGCTTTAATAACTGCTGGCTAGCTTGCTGACACTCGTATTACCGCTCCAGCTAGAGAGTTACCCGTTAGCATTGTCTAATGGCTCTTTATGTGGATTTTATTTCTGTAAACTGAAATGTGGACTGTAACTTGTGAAATTTGGGCTTTTCCTTGCAGATTTACACATCGGAGTCCTTTGTTAGCAGTTGTTTTGGAACTCTCGCCTAGCAACCGTAATGCTCTTGGCTGCAACTTCAATTATATTAATTTGACACTAAATCTTGAAATTACCATCTCTTCTCAAATGTTTTGACAAACTTCTCTGGATGAAAACCACAGTGTTGTTTTGACTGGCTGAAACCCTTGATGATTTGGTTTTCTTCAGCAGTCACCACTATTATAATTGTGAAAGCAGCACCGCTATAGAGCATCCATCAATTTAACATCACAATGGGGATTATGGTCAGGCAATAAACCCATATATCTCCCCATTCCTGCTGAGAGCAAGAAACATTCATGCTATTAATTGTTGACACCAGCAGGGCCTGCTGATAAGGCAGTACAGCTGGCCCTCCTGTGCCAGCTCCCATCAGTTCAAAAGGGGGTCCAGGCACCTGCCGGGCAGAAGGACCAGCTGTACTGCCTTGTGACTATTGTGGATCTCCCTGCAGCACTGCTGAATTTTTTCCTATCTTCTTCCTTTCTTCCTCTAGGATCCGCCTCATCCACCCACTGTCCAGGGCCCCCCCCCGTGTGCCCACCTCCCCTACAGCTCTGCCGGCTTCCCTCCCCTGTCGCTGGCTCCTGTTGTGGGCTTATAGGGATCATTTCAGGATGGAGAGCAGGGGAAGGGGTCAGTAAATATGTAATTTACTGGCCCCTTCCTTTTCTGAATGAACACAGTGAGTGATCAGTACCAATTGCTCCTCTGTCCATTCATAACTGAAGCATAGTAAACTGTGTTGCAGGATGGAAATTTTTTCTCAATAGTACAAATTTCTAATAGTGTATGTGGTTTTTGTTTGGTAAAGTCCATGCATTCCAAAATCGAATGTTCTTGAACTACTTTCGAATGACATTCAAATGTTCTGAGAATTTTTCATACAAATTTTCCTAAGAATTTTCATTTGAACTTCTACTAGTGTATGCAAAGCTTAAAGCTGACATTTTACTTTAAAGCTGAACTTTGGGCAGATATAACGGACATATTAAAAGATAAGTCCATTGTTCATGATACACCCATATTTGGCATATTTGGAGTCCATGCACAGAATCTGAGGGTTCTTCTCCTACTTCTGGCAGGGTTTTTTTCACTGCAGTATGTTTCAATGCAGTGCACCCTCATTATAAAGATCTCCTGTGAAAAAAATGAATGTTACTGTGTGGCATTTCAAAAAAGTTGCAAAAAACAGTAAACAGTGTGATGCATTGTAATCTGTGTATCAATAATATTTACTATGAGTGCACACCAGATGCTGCTACGGAAGCGTTGGAGTGTGAGAGAAGGTAGTAGCACAAGACACCAATCAGGTTATGTGCTGAAAAAAAAAAGCATGCTGATAGATGGAGAAAACAGAGTGACAGAAACATGAGATCATTATTGTGCTGCTTCTCCTTTCACTGTCCAGTCACAGGCAGGAGGGTCCAGGATGACCTGGGCTCCCAGGAAGAGGGTTTGGTGATGCTGGTCATCAGATTAAGAGCATCTAGTGGCAGAAAAAGATTGAAGCTGAATATTGCAGCAAAAGCTGGTTTTGTTGTTGTTTTTTTTGTTTTTTTAGGCCAGTATGATACAACAGCAGCTGATGTGGTGAAAGTAGAAAAAATGGACATCATAGTTTGTTGTGTATAGGGTAAGCTACAGACCAGTCAGCGTTCTCATGCTGACCTGTGTCCACAGCCAAAAGTGCCTACAATGGGCACATGAGCATCAGAACTGGACCACAGAGAATTGGAAAAGGTGGCCTGGTCCGATGAATCACATTTTCTTTTTCATAGCTGCATAGCTGGGTGCATGTACATCACTTACCTGGGAAAGAGATGGCACCAGGATGCAGTATGGCAAGAAGGCAAGACGGTGGTGGTAGTATAATGCTTTGGGCAATGTTCTGCTGGTAAACCTTGGTCCTGCCATTAATGTGAATGTTACTTGACACGTACCACCTACCTAAACATTGGTACTGACCAGGTATACCCGTTCATGAAAACAGTATTCTCTGATGACGGTGGCCTCTTTCAACGGGATATTATACGCTGCCACACTGCAGAATTGGTTCAGGAACACAACAATCAGTTTGAGCTATTGACTTGGCTTCCAAATTCTCCAGATCTCATTTCAATAAGCATCTGTAGGATTTGCTGAAAAAACAAGTCAGATCAATGGAGATCACACTTTGCAACTTATAGGACTTAAAAGATCTGCTACTGACAAATTGATGCCAGATACCACAGCCTACCTTCAGAGGTCTAGTGGAGTCCATGCCTTGATGGGTCAGGGTTGTTTTAGTGGCAAAAGGGGAACCTACTCAATATTAGACACATGGTCATAAAGCTATGGCTGATCGTTACATATGCAACATTGTCACTGGTTTTTAAACATAGAGTGTAGAGGCTGTTGAATCAAAGGCAAACATTACAAATCTATTACTGTATACATTTTAGTTTGTACTGGACAACTATCTGATTGCCTTAGCAGCTGTCTTAGGAACGTTATGTATATAAACAATGGACACCCAACAAGCCTTTTTGTTAAAATATGAGAATTTCAAAGTTTGGATTGAAAGGCATCTGGCGTTTTTCTTTTCTGCCTCTAAATGCCCCTTCATGTTAGCCTATGTGTCCATGCACACATACATGCACACACAATTGCCCCCCCCCCCCCCAAATTAGTTGCAGATGAGTGAGTGGGCGGCTCGGCAGGCGGGCAGCTCGGCAGACGGGTGAGTGTGTGAGCAGCTCGGTGGGTGAGCGGGCAGCTGGCCAATCAGCGGGTCGGTGGGCAGGGGAGCAGAGAGATGACATCATCTCTCACCGCCCGGCTCCCGCCCTGCATCCCTGCAGTTTCGCCCTCACTGTGCAGGAAGCCGCAGGCAGCAGAGATATTATACCATCTCTCTGCTGCCTGACTTCACTCTGGGACACAGCAAGTGACAATTACCATCTTGGCAGTAAAGTGACACAGCAAGTGACAATTGTAGCAGGCAAGTGATAATCTGCAACGTGTGGCAGGTGATGTGGCTAGTGACAATCCGCAATGTGTGGCAGGTGACGTGGCAAGTGACAATCTGCATCTGGTGACAGGTGACTTGGCAAGGGACAATCCGCAACATGTGGCAGGTGACGTGGCAAGGGACAATCCGCAATGTGTGGCAGGTGACGTGGCAAGTGACAATCTGCAATGTGTGGCAGGTGACGTGGCAAGTGACAATTAGTAACGTGTGGCAGGTGACGTGGCAAGTAACAATCCACATCTGGTGGCAGGCGACGGTGGCAAGTGACACGCCCAGGGCTCCCACTGATTCTGCATTATGGTGAGTTGAACTATTTCATTTTATATAACAATGTGATAATAGAAATAATGCGCTTCAATCATCGTGACACCATAACAACCATGGCACCAGGATGATTGAAGCGCCAACACCAGCCATTTCCCCAACAAATTGTCCGCGAAAAAACATATTTTCTGGCAGTGCCCCTCCCGAGACTAGGCTCTGGATCCGCCCTGCTTGAGCGTTAATTAATTTCAGTTGTCAGAATAAATTGGTATTCTGGCCAAATAACTAACACCCAAGCACTTGACGCGCCTAAACACAGCTAAACGCGTTTACAAGCGTTTACGTCTGCCAAAATGCTGCTGCCAGGAAGAAAAGACATCTAGGAGAGATGGCACAATGGCTGCTGTGCATGAGGCCTAAGGATAAAACTAGTAATCCCTGGTAACAATAGACTGAAATGCACAGAAACACATTGGGTAACCATGTCATAAACATCTCTAAAAATGGCAAAAAAACTACAGTAGGGTATCCCCTTTGTAATACTGGAATATCCTCTTAACTTCAGACAAAGAACAGCTGTGCTCTGTCTTTTGTACACTCCTACTAATATATACCGCTGAGCCAGTTTGGTTCCATCCCGGATTATTAAAGTGATTTTCACTATTGCAATTTTGGGAAGCTAGTCATCACATAGAGCTGCACAGATGAGACAGGATCAGAAATGAAACAGTGAAATAAATGTATGCCTGTCTCTAAGCGACACATAAAGAAAACAATACAACCATAATTACACTTATCCACTATGAAATCTAGCTTAGGCTCCCATTGCAGCCCTGCTCTGTTTGAGCATATATTGGTGTCCAGACGTCACATCTGATGACAATCTTCCAGTTCATGCAGCAATGACACAGAAGCTCTGTCTTCAAGTGACGTTACTCCATTAACTACTAAAAGACTATTGGGATAAATATTAGATGTGGCCTTTTTTGCTCTCAGCAACCAGAAAGATTTTCCATTTAACATGCATACTGCTTTGGTAACATTACAAAATCTGGTTGTCTGATATGGCAGCAAGAACTGTGCTTTAGACTCTTTTAATTATAAAGCTTAAAGTGGTAATAAACCCAAAAACAAAATTGTAATATTGCAGCTTACCGATTCTTAGATTTGGTGTTTGCATATTTATTTTTTAGCAATAGTAATTTATAGTCTTGTGGATTTATTACAGATTCATAAGACTGGAGATTTCCAGTTAGACAATTGGCTCTGTGAATTTAGGGTGGATTGCATTACTAGTAATAACGTTAATAATAATAGTAATAATGTATATATAACCACTGCGCTGTAAAACAAAAAATCCAGTATGATAAACAACAAAAGAAATATATGAAGGGAGCAACCAGTACCTAAATACAGGATATACTATATGGTACAATATTTATACACAAGTGCAGTGCTCTAAATAGTGATAATAAGTGATAAAGCAACAAAAAGTCCCACAGAATAGTGAAAGCTATACATGGTGTAAATCCAAAGAGTATCTTTATTAACCACTTCAGCCCTGGAAGGATTTGGTGTCACCCTTATATGGAAAGGGGTACCACTTGTACGTGGACAATTATTACACAAGCGTACCACTTTTTTGTCACCTTTTTGATTGTGGAATTGGCACATGTGGCACCATGCTATCTAATCGCCGGGGCTTCCCCCAACGGCTTGTAGAATCCTGACTTAGACAGGGGGAGAGAGCCTGCTTGAAATGTAATAATTTGTTAGCAGTGAAGTGGAGGGATACACAGAATGTTTTCGTTTGGTCCTCCCTTCACATAGATATGACGTTGACTGGTGTTGTGGAGAAACCCCTCTCTGTCCACGAATACAACCTTAACATGGGAGGGGTGGACCTCAACGACCAGTTGTTGGCGCTGTACCTAATTGCCTGTAAGGCCAAACGCTGGTACAAAAAAGTGTCTGTATATTTATTCTAATTGGATCTGCTGAATGCTTATGATCTATACAAAGCTTCAGGATGAACTGGATCCTTCCTCAATTTCCAGGAAGAGATCATCACAGCCCTTCTGTTTCCAGACGGTGCTCTTGCCCAACTTCCCAACGCAAATGCAGTGAGCCGGCTGCATGAGAGGCATTTTCAGTATGTCCTCCCTGGTACTCCTACCCAAATAAATCCCCAAAGAAGATGTTGTGTCTGCAGAAAACGCAGATTTAGGTGTGACACCCACTTTTATTGCCCCTCCTGTCCTGACCAACCTGGTCTCTGCATCGGTGACTGTTCCAAACTCTACCACACACTAGTGGAGTATTAGCGTTGGGTACAGCATTGCACAGTCCTAGGGCACACTTACACAGGGTCTCGAAAGATGAGATGGCCATCACATTTTGAGAGACCCTAATCTGGAACGTTTACAAAAAAAACCACACAAAAACACACACAAAAAAAAGCCAAAAATAGTTTTATATGGTTTTATTTTTCTTCTCTCTATTGTTCTCTCATTTATGTTCGCTCTGTATTGTCCGCTCTATTGCTCGATCTTTATTGTTCTATATCTTTTGTTCTCTCTCTATAACGGTAATGTTTTATTTTTACTATATTTTATTGTATTTGCTTTGCAGGTATGGTCAGACTTACTGTTATACTGCAATGCTACTTTGTTTTATTGTTAACCATCATTTGCTTAGCAGGTATGCCATTCAGCTGTAGCATGGGTTTATTTATTCTGACAGCAACAGCGTTTGCTCCCACGATACGTAAAGCCGTGACTCCAGTGCTGTAGGAGGTGATTTCACCACCACAGTTAAAAAAAGAGCATATATGCTGAAGCATGGGGGCAGGGGTGGAGGAGCGATTTGCTCCTAACATAAGGGGCGGATTGCCCCCATGCTTGGGCATATATTTTTTAAGCACAGATTGCGTTAAAAAATTAAGTTGTTTTATTGAGTTAATGTTTTCTCGTTACCATTTTTTGCTTTTCAGGTACGCCATTCAGCTGCAGCACTGATTTATTTATCTTGACAGCAACAGTGTTTGCTCTCACGATATGTAAATCAGCAACTCCAGTGCTGTAGGAGGTGATTTCACTACCACAGTTAAAAAAAAAATGGTGCATGTATGCCCATCATTAGAAGTGGGAGGATGAAGGGCGGTATGCTAATGGTGGGCACACCCACCGATCAATCTCTGTTTTTTCGTTCAGCCCACATTACAATATATGCCCAACAAGGACCAGCAACGTACTGGTATGTTGCTGGAATTTCAGTGGTTATACCAGAATGATGCCTGCAGGTTTAGGTATCATCTTGGTATCATTCTTTTCAGCCAGAGGTCGGCTTTCATGTAAAAGCAATCCTAGCGGCTAATTAGCCTCTAGACTGCTGTTACAAGCAGTGGGAGGGAACGCCCCCCCACCGTCTTCCATGGTTTACTCGGGCTCTCCTGTCCCAACAGGGAACCCGAGAATGCAGCCAGTGGTGTCACCAGCTGATCATAGAGCTGATCAGAGACCAGCATGGCTCCAATCATCTCTAAGAAACCGGAAGCTATGAGCATTTCATGACTTAGGTTTCGCTGGATATAAACAGCATCATTGGGAAATTGGGAAAACATTTTATCACACCGATCTTGGTGTGGTCAGATGCTTTGAGGGCAGAGGAGAGATCTAGTGTCTAAGAGACCCCATTTTTTTCAAAAAAGAGTACCTGTCACTACCCATTGCTATCATAGGGGATATTTACATTCCCTGAGATAACAATAAAAAATGATTAAAAAAAAATGAAAGGAACAGCACCCCTGTCTCCCCGTGCTCACGCGCAAAGGCAAACGCAAGCGTCGGTCTGGTGTCATATGAAAACAGCAATTGCACCATGCATGTGAGGTATCACCGCGAAGGTCAGATCGAGGGCAGTAATTTTAGCAGTAGACCTCCTCTGTGAATCTAAAGTGGTAACCTGTAAAGAATTGTCTAAACTTTAAAAAAAATGTATGTAGTTTGTCACCGCTGCACATTTGTGCGCAATTTTCAAGCATGTTGTGTTTGGTATCCATGTACTCGGCATAAAATCATCTTTTTTATTTCATCAAACATTTTGGCAATATAGTGTGTTTTAGTGCATTCAAATTAAAAAAAGTTTTTTTTTTTTTTTTTTTTAAATTGCGTTTGAAAATCACTGCACAAATACTGTGTGAAAAAAAAATGCAACACGCACCATTTTAATCTGTAGGGCCTTTGCTTTAAAAAATATATAATGTTTGGGGGTTCAAAGTAATTTTCTAATATTAGTAATATTTTTTCATGTAAACAAAAAGTGTCAGAAAGTGGTTAGAAGAGTGGGTGATGTGTGACATAAGCTTCTAATGTTGTGCATAAAATGCCAGCACAGTTCAAAACCCCCAAAATGACCCCTTTTTGGAAAGTAGACACCCAAGTTATTTGCTGATAGGCATGTTGAGTCCATGGAATATTTTATACTTTGCCACAAGTTGCTACAAACTTTTTTTTTTTTTGCACAAAGCTGTCACTAAATGATATGTTGCTCAAACATGCCATGGGCATATGTGGAATTTGTGGAATTTCACCCTAAATTACATTCTGCTGCTTCTCCTGAGTACGGGGATACCACATATGTGAGACTTTTTGGGAGGCTAGCTGTGTACTGGGCCCCGAAAACCAAGCACCGCCTTCAGGCTCTCTTATGCCACGTACACACGACTGATTTTTCTGTCGGAATGAACGTTTTTTTCAACGGAGTTCCGCTGAAACGGACTTGCCTACACAGGATCACGATCTCCGATCGTTTAGAATGCGATGACGTACGACGGGACTAGAAAAAGGAAGTTCAATAGCCAGTAGCCAATAGCTGCCCTTGCGTCGTTTTTGGTCCGTTGGAATAGCATACAGACGAGCGGTTTTCTAGATAGGAATTGATTCCGTCGGAAAGATTTAAAACATGTTCTATTTTTAGGTCTGTCAGAATTTTCGAAGAAAAAATTCCAATGAGGCCCACACACGATCTAAATGTCCGATGGAACGATTCCGTCTGACCTTTTCTGCCAGGAAGTCCGGTCGTGTGTACGCAGCATAAGGGCGTAAAATTGTGATTACTCACTACCTATCACAGTTATGGAGGCCATGAAATGTCCAGATAGCACAAACCCTCCCCCCTCCAAATGACCCCATTTTGGAAAGTAGACACCCCAAGATATTTGCTAAGAGGCATGGGGAGTATTTTGCAGCTCTCATTTGTTTTTAAAAATGAAGAAAAAAAAGAAAAAAATATTTTTTTTTTCTATTTGCAATTTTCAAAACATTGTGACAAAAGCAAGATCTGCAAAATACTCAAATTGGGTCATTGGGGGTGGGGGGGGGGTTTGTGCTATCTGGGCATTTTGATGGCATCCAAAACTTTGATAGGCAATGAGGAGTGAAATCAAAAATGTACGCCCTTAGAAAGCCTGAAGGCGGTGATTGGATTTTGAGGTCCTGTACGCGGTTAGACTGTGAAAAAGTCCCACACATGTGGTATCTCCATACTCAGGAGAAGCAGCAGAATGTATTTTGAGGTGTAATTCCACATATAGCCATGCCATGTTTGAACAATATATAATTTAGTGACAACTTTGTGTAAAAAAAAAAAAAAATATTCCCTGGACTCAACATGCCTCTCAGTAAATAGCTTGAAGTGTCTTCTTTCCGAAATGGCCTAAATCCCTAAACCTCCGGGGGGGGGGGGGGGTAAAGGCTCCTGACAGGGGCAAGGTACTCTGGTTTGCCTAGGCTGAAGCCAGGTACTTGGTGAAGGCAGTCCCAAAGTGGGACCCCTCGGTTGGGGAAAAGAAAAACACCCGAGAACCACACAACCTCTCTCTGACATCTGGGCAGGCCCCGAAAAACCTGCACCCTCTGTCTCTGTGATTAAAAAAAATAAATGACTTGTGCAGTGTAAGTGCCCATGATAAATAAATAAATAAAAAAAACGTGCCATATGCAATAGATAAAGCAGGCCTTCCAGCCTGTAAGGGGGGTTGTGATTGATCAGGTGTTGGCACCAAACTGTCCCTGTCCCACTTTTTGGATAGGGCAGCTACCCACCTGCTGTAGATGGAACCCTCTGCCATATAGTGTTACACACCTAGCCGTAGGCCTTAATATTTGATAATTTGTACACACAAATGCATTTTTCGATCTTTGCTGTAACTTTGTAAGATTTCCATGACATCTGATATCCCATTGACATACTAACAGAATTCTTCAGGGTGGAACACCATACACAGCAGCAAACATTTTGTAGTTGTCATTCAGGCGCAGAACACCAGCACATAATTTTGTAAGCCATCTTCCTTTTGCATACTCTTCTCTTCTTGGGAGCACCACAGAGTTGGGACCACTCCCCCCATGTCCACAACATGGGATTGTACTCCCCATTACCACCCATCATATCATGAGAACATACCTAAAATATAAAATAAACACCCAACAACGATTGTGGAAAAGTTTAGGCCGCAGTCCCTTTATTGGGTTTAAAACAATTTTAATTATGAAATGAACATTAACCTTTAATACCAAACGGAACTACTGTTAACCAATAACAGACCAACATGCTTAGTCACTAAGACTCAAGCAGCAATATCTTATACCAACCAAATAACAATTTACCAACCACTGTCCACCCACAAAGTGGGCTACATTACCCAAAAAGATGGACCTTCAATATCAAACAGAACTGTTGTTAACCAATAACAGACCAACATGCTTAGTCACTAAGACTCAAGCAGCAATATCTTATACCAACCAAGTAACAGCGCACCAACAACTGTCCATCCACAAAGTTCACCCACATTACCCACATAAAGGTGGCAAAACAGAGCATCTGCTAATAAATGTTTTGCTACCCTGAAAATTGCTTACTTTAATCTAAATATTAAATGAAGACCAGGAAGAACCATATATCGTAGACAGTTAATTGCATAAAAACGCTATTCTAATATTCATCAATAAGAGGCTCTGGAGTGCCGCAGCCTCAACAACAATATTCCCTAGGGATACCATGTAAATACAATAGTCTGGTCAAAACTCTGAACACTATTTGCCAGACTGAAAATTACCACATTCAATAGATTCTGTTGCATCTGTAGACAACTGGAAAATGCTCTTCTAAAACAAATTCCACCTGCCACATAGAGCTAACATTTTAAGTTGAAATACACTTGGGCCAAATCCAGTAGATACTCTTTTACCTTCTAACAAAACCAACATGTCAAAAGGGAATTTAAAGTGGGTTTCCGGCCCCCCCATAAAAAAATGAAAAGTCAGCAGCTACAAATACTGTTTATACTGTTTAAATATTAGGACACTGTCCAGGGTTTTCAGATCGGCTGTCGGGTGCTACCACTACCATTCCTGTTAAGGGAAACCGGCAGTGGAGCCTTTCGGCTTCACAGCCGGTTCATTACTGCGAAGCACGCTGCATTTTCTAATTGGCATGGCGGCAGAGGAAGGAGGAGGGCTGAACTTTTGAGGGATGGTGCCGCAGCGCCGTCTATGGGAGTGGGGAAGGGGGACCTGTCAAAAACAGGTACTCGTTCCTCCCTCCCCCTGAAAGGTGCCAAATGTGGCACCGGAGGGGGGGGGAGGAGACAGACAAGCAGAAGTTCCACATTTGAGAGGAACTCCGCTTTAAGGCCTGAGATGAGAAGCACCCAGCCCACCAGTAAAATTTTGCTCATAGGCATAATGCCTGATCAGGGGCGGACTGACAACTCATGGCGCCCCCAGGCGATAGGAGATTTTGGGGCCCCCAGGCTTACAGATGGCCGCCAGGCGGCAGCCATCTTTTTGACGCAACCTGAATGTGGGCATACCCATGGGGAGGGGAGGGTCACCAAGCTCAGGCGGCATGCAGAGTGGCAGGAGACTTTGAGCTGGTGACCCAGTAAATTCACTAGAAGCCTCTCATAGGCAGTGGCAACGTAACAGCATCATGGGGCCCTGGACAAAATACTACAATGGGACCCCTATCAGGGAGATGATGACCTGTGGCATGCATAGTGCACCATGGCGACCAATGGGCATGGCCAGTGGGAGAAACTTAAAGGAGGACTGAACAGAATCTGCATCTTCTGTAAACAATGCAAACATACCACAGACCTTGTACCCATGAAATTCGAATTACTGTGTCGCAACTGATAATCTCACAGACACAAAAAAAATCTCAGTCAAACGATCATTTGTTTTTAAAATAAATGTTTCCATTATATATGTTTTTTTATGTACAAAATAAGGATATTTTTGGCTTACTGAGGCAACCTTACAGAAGAACTTAATTAAAACCAGCAACTGTTGAGACAATGAACACCTTGACCAGGTACAGTATAACATGCCTCCCAACTTTTTGAGATGGGAATGAGGGACACTTATGAGCAAAAGTATGCAGGCATAGGACACACCCCTTGCCACGCCCCCTTAAAGGAGAATTGTACAAAAAAACAAGATTGTTTGGACTCACAAGTGCTTTTTTTACCACTACTATTCCTTTTATATTAGCTTTTGGAATTTACAAATGCAGCAATTTAGAAAGCAGATTAAAGGTTTAGCACTGGAAAACACTTTTTGATAGATAAAAAGTGCATTTTATATACAACTATATAGATCAGACCAAAATGAAGGACAAATGAGGAGGAATGAGGGACAAAGAGACATTACTCCAAATCAGGCATCTCCTGCTCTGAAGTTAAAGAAACCGCGCTGCAGAAGGGGGAGTGTACACTGTGCTCCCATTGGCCGAGGAGGCAGTGGAGAGGCAGGACAGCTATAATCTCAAGATTTCTACAGCAAAAGGATGTCAGTAGTGGCCCTTTCAGGGACAGATGTAAAAATACACAGATTTTTACAAACTGTCCCTGCTTTTACTGAGGCTAGCAACCCTGATGGGATCCCTTAGTGGCTCCAGGCCCTCGGGCAGTGCCCGAATGGTCAGTCCGTCCCTGTGCCTGATACAAACACCAAAGCCCAAGAACGGCTGAATCAAATAAACAGTATACTAGTTTCTGATAAGGTGGTTCTGAAAAGATACCGCATCTTTTGTAGGAGTCTAAGCCCAGGTTCACACTACAGCGAGCTCAGACATCGCATGTGATTCGCACCTGCGCCGCAGGTGCCGATCACAACATGCAATGTCTGTGCAATGCGAGTTCAGCCATATGCTGCGTACACACGATCGGAATTTCCGGCAACAAATGTTCGAAATGTCGGAAGTGTGTAGGCTCCATCCGACATTTCCAGTCGGAATTTCTGACAACAGATATTTGAGAGCTGGATCTCAAATTTTCCAACAACAAAATCTGTTGTCGTAAATTTTGAGCGTGTGTGGACAATTCTGACGCGACAAATTCAACGCATGCTCTGAATCAAGTACGAGAGGAAAGCGATCGGTCTGGTAAAACTAGCGTTCGGAGATAGCACATTCGTTACGCTGCACATTTTTAAATTTTTTAATGCAGCGCATTCTCTTCTTCTTTAGAATGCTAGAATAATGAAGTTGCTTTGCTGCTGATATTCACACAGAGTTCTGACAAACTGATTTCTTTATTATTTCTCGTGATCTCCTGAATAATCTTTATTTTTTTATTCACTAGATCTCCAGAATAATGTTTCTTTTTTTTATAGTGATCTCCTTTTTTTTTTTTTTCATCAAGATTTCCTGATTTTTTTTTTTTTTTTATAGTGATCTCTATAATATTTTTTTTAATTTTGTGTGTCAAGTTACCACAACACCATTATTATCTCATATTTTTTAACCTCAAGGAGATTGGTTGGTGTTGGTGTCCCTTGTTAATTTGACATTGTCTTTTTGAAATGTACCTGCCTACTCACAAACAAACTGTCCTATTTGAACTAAAACACATAGCCAAGTTTTTGTGAAAAAAAACTAGACATTTATTAGGGGTCAGAACAAAATAAAGAGGAAGGCACTTCTGGATAAACTGTTGAAATTGGCGAAGCCTTTGTACCCCATGGCAAACATCAATTATTTAACAGGCAAAATTGGTAGCCTGAGGAGTCCATTTAATAGGGAGCACAATACGGTCCAGGACTCCGAGAGATTGGGAGCAGCAGCAGATGACATGTATGTCCTGAGGCTGTGGTCTTACAACAGCCTGCGTCTTTTGCCAGACCTGACCGAACCCAAGCCATCACTCTCTTGTCTTCCTTCCACGCTTCCTTCCAGGCTGTGGATGTGGTGATGGCGTTGTGGCAAGAGGTGGAGGACGAGTATGGTCCAACTCACCCCCTTATTTATGGTACATGACTTCCTCATAAATGAAGTGTTGGCCCCCCTCATTTCCTGCAATTTGCTGGCTGCCATGCAGGCATAGGCCGCTTAAAGATTGGGGGTGGTTCTGAGGGCCACAGTAGCCTGTCGAATCAAAGAAAGCGCTGACTCCTTCACGTTACTCCCCTTCCTGGGCCTTTTTGTTGGAAGGTGAAGGGAAGGAACCTGCGATTCAGTCAGGCTACTGGGCACGGCCACCTCCTGGCTGCCACTTTCCACGGCCACCTCCTGGCTGCCACTTTCCACGGCCACCTCCTGGCTGCCACTTTCCACGGCCTCCTCCTGGCTGAGACTTTTCACGCCCTCCTCCTGGCTGAGACTTTCCTGTGTATGAAAATGGGACATAGTCTTAGGTTTTTGGTCATCAATCACACACAATTTCGAGCTCATGACTATTGCAAATTGAATGTTAACAAATAGAAAAGACTATACTTCTGATCCCAGCATTTGTCATTCTTGTCCCAATAATTTTTGGCTACTACTGTCTATTGATATGTAAACCACTTTGTTAATTCTGAAATTAGTGATCAATAATAACATCTAGTTAACATTATTAATTTTTGGCAAGAAACATGTTGAACAATGCTATACCTGGCTCAAGCTAGGCTTCTCCACATCTTCCTGGGTGGAAGGCCCATGTTGGACTTCTGAAGCCTCATCTGAGATGAAAGGAAGAGTGGAAGGAAGGGTTGAGAGTGATGGCCTGATTTCAGTCTGGTCTGACAAAAACCGCAGTCTATCGTAGTACCACAGCCTGGGGACATAAATGTCATCGGCTCCTGCTCCGGAACTCATGGAATCCTGGACCTTCTAGCACTCCCTAATATATGTGCTCCTCAGGCCACCAATTTTGCACTTCAAATAGGGGATGGTTGCCGAGGGAATCAACGGCTTCACCAATTCCAGCAATTGATCCAGTGCTGCCTTCCATTTTTTTTTATTATTATAAAAAGTGTGTTTCACCTGCCACAGACAGGGTAGCTTCCTGTATTTATCAATAAATTGGGGGGGAAGTAATGATCGTTGAATCTATCCATTTTATCTGCAAGACACAACACAAGACAAACCCTAATGTCAGGCTAAACTCTCCTAATCTTGTCCCAGTATAGGCCTCAATCTATAAGCAGTATAGGCCACTGATGCCCCAAGTTAACATTGTACCTTCGTTAGCATGATCGGCGCTTATGCATGATCGGCGCTTATGCTACTTCGTCCTCCGCTCACAGATTGTACGTACGACGCACGCGTGTTACGCTTTATATACACTGCGCATGCGTCTCCAGATCTCAACCCCATAGAAAACCTTTGGAGGGAGTTGAAAGTCCATGTTGCCCAGCAACAGCCCCAAAACATCACTGCTCTAGAGGAAATCTGCATGGAGGAATGGGCCAACATACCCGCAACAGTGTGTGACAACCTTGTGAAAACTTACAGAAAATGTTTGACCTCTGTCATTACCAACAAAGGATATATAACAAAGTATTGAGATGAACTTTTGATATTGATCAAATACTTATTTTCCACCATAATTTGCAAATAAATTCTTTCAAAAATCAGACAATGTTATTGTCTGGATTTGTTTCCACATTTTGTCTCTCATAGTTGAGGTATAGCTATTATGACAATAACAGGCCTCTCTCATCTTTTTAAGTGGGAGAACTTGCACAATTGGTGGCTGACTAAATACTTTTTTGCCCCACTGTATACCTTTTTTTTATTCACATAGGGGAGAAAAGACGCGGGACATCACACCAGGGACCCCCAACCTCTTAAAGAGGAGGAAGTCACCACACCACAACCTGAAGATGTGGAGGGAGGAGAGGTTGATGACGTGGTTGAAATAGTGACCACAACAGGATGGAAAAGGACCTGGGAGTCCTAGTAGATGATAGGCTCAGCAATGGCATGCAATGCCAAGATGGTGCTAACAGAGCAAACAGAATATTGGCATGCATTAAAAAGGGGATCAACTCCAGAGATAAAACGATAATTCTCCCACTCTACAAGACTCTGGTCTGGCCGCACCTGGAGTATGCTGTCCAGTTCTGGGCACCAGTCCTCAGGAAGGATGTACTAGAAATGGAGCGAGTACAAAGAAGGGCAACTAAGCTAATAAAGGGTCTGGAGGATATTAGTTATGAGGAAAGGTTGTGAGCACTGAACTTATTCTCTCTGCAGAAGAGACGCTTGAGAGGGGATATGATTTCAATTTATAAATACCGTACTGGTGACCCCACAATAGGGATAAAACTTTTTTGTGGAAGGGGGTTTAACAAGACACGTGGCCACTCATTAAAATTAGAAGGTTAGGTTTAACCTTACACTACGTAGAGGGTTCTTTACTGTAAGAGCGGCAATGATGTGGAATTCCCTTCCACAGGCAGTGGTCTCAGCGGGGAGCATCGATAGTTTCAAAAAACTATTAGCTAAGCACCTGAACGACCACAACATACAAGGATATACAATGTAATACTGACTTATAATCAATCACACACAAAGGTTGGACTTGATGGACTTGTGTCTTTTTTCAACCTCACCTACTATGTCACTATGTAACTATGTAACTATGTAACTGCTCTAGACCTCCCATTATCCAAATATCAGTAAACAGGTATAATTCACCAAATTTCTTTGGTTAACTGCAAAATTTTATTATTTTATTTTTCTTGTTTTAGTTAATATATGGGTGACATGACTGTATTGCCGCAAGATATGTTGTCACACATGGTAACAAAACCAAAATTCTGTAACTATTAACTGATAACCTTGAAATGTGACTCTGAAAATGTATTAACTTAAAAATGTCGAAAATGCAGTTCAAAAAAGAAAACATCAATTAGCAAACTGTGTATAACAAGGATTGGTTAATAATTTCACCCTTGCTGATGGGCGCAGTGTTTACCAGTAGGAATATGCTGATGGAAATGATAGGTGATTATAAATTTGTGCTCCAGCAGCCACATGCCCGGATCATTTCCAGTAATATACAGTGGTAAAAATACCATTCATAGATCATATGCAGGTTTTTTTGTCACTATGGTTTATACAGGCTCTCAGTATAATTGTTCTCTGTGATCCCTGGATAACACAACAGCAGTGTATTTCAACCAAGCCTATAAACACAAATTCATCTGAAATACCAGAAGGTAATAATTAAAATGGGATATATAAATAATATGTATTATGCAGCTGAAACATAAAATAATCTCATGTTAGAGCAAACATTACGTGGTACTAACGCTCACACAAACCTATGAGAAATCAATCTACAGCAGTTTAGAATGGGCAGACTAAAGATAAATACTGGCTGCTGAGATTTATTGCACACTTCATATTATTTTTTTGACCTTTGAGGTATAAAATACAAACTTACATTGTTAATGGGATATTAAAAAAAAAAATTCCATTAACAATGAAACTTTGGATTTGGATATAGCAAGGGATGTGGTTGCCATGATTATCCACCAGACAGTTAATTAACAAATTTAGCTCTTTAAGATATAAACCTATGTTTCTTAATGAAAATATAATTCAAATCACTGCAAAGAAAGGAAGTTGACAATTGATCTGCTAGGCAGGCAGCCCAAGGTAGCCTATTCTACCTTAATCGTATCCTCATGATTTCCCATTGCAGCGCTATAGCCTTCTAGAAATTATGAAATCCCAGCTATGGGGCACAGAATCCCATACCCCAAATTCCTAAAAAGTGGTACTTGGTTCCTGAGCATCAATCCTATGTAAATCCTGACTTTTCATCATTTGCATAGGAACTGGGGTGTTTAAGTGGTGGTGTGGGCAGACAGGCATTATTCACATAAAACTGGCTATCCACTATACAATGCAAGTGTTAATTGTATTTCTTTGAACTAATTACATGTTTACTTTAACATTGAACTGGCAATATTGACTCGCAAACAATTTAATTCATTTGAATATTATTATTTTTGCGACCAAAACAATTTCGTTTTAGGAATAGCACATCTGTGGACGCGGTGGCTCATTTTATGGGGTCTTCTCTTGCCCAACCCACTCTTACTGGTGAGTCCCATGCTTTCAGCTGGTTTAATTCCAGAAGCAGTATACACAGTATACTCTTTAAAAGATGGTTCCTTTTAAAATGGCCATTGTTTCTGCCATATATGTTTATTACCATATTGCATGCAGATATCATGTTGGACAGATTTGAATGAAGTTAAAGAGATAGATATGCAATTAGATAAACGTTGTACAAACGTTGTACGCCAACTTTACTTTTCATAGACTTACCTCCACTTTTCTATTACAGTAAGGTAGGTACACATGGGAAGATCTTTTTTGTTCAACCCAGCAGTCTGAACGAAAAAAAAAACCTGAGAGGTAACTGTACTAACTAAGCGATATTAGTGTTCTGATCTCCCCTGCTGAGCTATTGTGCCCCCTGCCAGAAAACGCTGATCAGCGCTGGCAGCCAATGGCTGATCAGATGTTAGTTTTCCAGCATGCCTGTTCGACAGAAACCGGTCTTTAGACTGGCTTCTGTCAGACAGGCTGCTGTACTCACTGGCCAATATTCGGCCCCTGTGTACCAGCCTTTAGTCTAACTGTGACAGTGCAGACCAATAAGCACCAACGATAAACCTAGTACACTCTGTAATCAGCAATCAGTTATTATTGCCCATCCGTGCCACCCATCAGAGACGCCTATGAGTGCCCATCAGTGCCACCTATGAGTGCCCATCAGTTCCGCCTATCAGTGCCCATCAGTGCTTCATATCAGTGCCACCTATTAGTGCCTATCAGTGCTGCAAATCAGTGCCTCATCATCAGTGCCCATCAGTGCTGCCTCATCAGTGCAGCCTCATCAGTGCCCGTCAGTGAAAGAGAAAACTTTTATTTGTTTAGCCAAAAAGAAAAAAAACAGTGGTCATCAAATACCACCACAAGAAAGCTCTATTTGTGGTAAAAAAATGATACAAATTTAGATTGGGTGCAGTGTTGTATGACCGCGCAATTGTCATTCAAAATGCTACAACGCTGAAAGCTGAAAATTGGCCTGGGCAGGAAGGGGGTATAAGTGCCCTGTATTGCAGTGGTTAACATTGTCCCTCTCTACCTATAAGTAAAATGGCGTTATAATATTATACATAAGTGATGCTTTGACAATTCTGGTCTGTCATGGAAATATAGGGAGGCATGCCTCCATTCTGTGATGAGTTACAGCACTCCCAAATTGTTCCTTTACTGTATTACATAATTGTAAAAAAGAAGGGTTCAGACCATCCCTTCTCAACCAAGTTCTGTGGAACCCTAGGGTTCCTCCAGAGGTTGCTAGGGATTCTCTTAGCTGTGGCTATTTGACCTCCCATCTAATGGTTTCTTCATATTTCCACGTCCATCACCACTTGGCAGAGCCAGTAGCATGACGTCATTTATCTTTTTGGCTTACTGTAAGTCCCCTTCCACACATGCGGACCGTTCAGGTCCGCCTGTCTGTTTTTTAGGCGGACCTGAACGGATGCTTCATACAGTTCTATGGAGCGACGGATGTCAGCGGTGACATATACGCTGACATCGGATCCGCTCCGCTAAATTCAGATTGATGGAAATCCTATTTTCCATCCGTCTGGCGGATCGGATAAGATGAAAACGGACAGGCGGATCTGTTTTCATCCGATCCCCATAGCGGAGAGCAGAGATCTGACAGGTCCGTCTCTGCACAGTGAGCAGAGATGGACCTGTTATCCGCCAGCTTAGTGGGGATCAACGGAGTGATCCCTGCTTAGCAAGCAGAGTCCGTCAAAAACTGACATTATGTGTGAAAGGGGCCTAAGGGGGGCATTCTTCCCAATAACCACCAATATAAGGGGCTTTTTCCTAATGATCCCCAATGGACTATTCTTGGCAAGGGATTCCCTGAGACCTAAAAATTATTACAAGTGTTCCTCCAGGGTAAAAAGGTTGAGAAAGGGTGATTTAGAATACGTAATACAGAGCACTTGTGTAAACTGTATGTGTAGCAACAGTCACTTGTTAGAATGTACCACTTGTTAGAAGATATTATTCACCAGTGGTGGCCCTTCCATTAGGGGCGCACGGGCGCGTGGCGCGCCTATCCATGTGTCCAGCCCCCTGATCTAAATGTGGGGTGCCAGACGCATGGATTCCAATGGGTTTTTTTTTTTTAAGCATGTGATTAGAGCCAGAGGCTATAAAAAGGGTGGGCTCGGGGGACAGAGCACTGCACCTTGAGCCCACCCAGTTGTGTGACAATAGCGAACTCCAGGGATGGCTCACCCGCAGCGGCCCAGCCATCCAGCATCCAGCCCTCCCTGGCTTGGACAGGGTAGGGAGGAGGAGGGGAGATTGGAGATAAGGTAAGGACGTCATCCATTTCCCGTGGGGGGGGGGGGGTGTTGCTGGTGTTCCCCGCATTCATGTCCATCTCCCAAGGGAACGGCCTCGTCTCCCACCGAGGGGGTGGGGAGGCGTTGGCCCCCCCCCCCCCCCCCCCGAGTTATTGAGCACCAGCCTCCACTGTTATTCACTACATCAAGAAAGCCTAGGCTTCTGAGTTACATGACAACCAGTTAAATGTCATTTCCATTATTATCACCATCACTACATTATGTTTAGACAATATGGAGCCGCTGCTTAGTGCTAGGTGTAGAAATAGCTTTGGTGTAAATCATAATTGACTTTATGAATGATGGAAGATTACCAGACTAATGCATGGAAACTACTATCACACTCTGTAAATCGACTTCTTCACATGCCATGTTTCTGAATATTACGTTGGTAAGCTATTCATTTCATAATGTTGCTGTAACCAATAATTCTAAATTGACAGAACAAACTCACCTTTTGTTATTAAAAGCAAAACTGTAGACATCCAGAAAATACCATGTAACACAGCTGGACTAATAGTCGTGCTCATGTAAATTCTTTACATTTTACTTGTTAGCTGTCTGGCTACAGAGTGATAAGAGAGCCACTGATCCAGGGAAGAGGGTCAGAAAACAAGCTCCGCTCACTCCATTAAACCTATTATAACACATTCCACATGCTCTGTAAATGTAATAGTTTTCTGGATAAGAGATAGGGCATTGCTTAATTTCCCTTCACTTCCTGTCACAGAGCCAAAACAGAAAGTGAGAGGAAATCCCTGCAAATTAAGGGAATTCCCTGGGGACGCCAAGGTCACCAGAACTAGTGTGCCCAGTGGAAGATTTCCCCTCCTATTACTTTTCTGGGGACAACCCAAAATTTGGGATTTTCTTTTACTTTCACTTTCAGGCTGGGTTCACACCATTGCGATGTGGGTTTCCCCGCATCCAATTCTCATGACAGGAGATTTTGACCGGCTCTCTATGGAGCTGGTTCAAATATCTCCGGGGCAGCTTCGGAGCGGCTTGCACAGGAGTCCTGTAGGTCTTTGACTCCAATTCAGGGCTGATTTCAAGCAAAGATTTGGCTCTGATTCATCCCAGAAATGGAGAACAGGGACGCACCAGGCCCCCTGCTGCGATCTGTCTGCAGTGTGAACCCAGCCTCAATGATAATGGTAAACATGCCATACAATCTCCCTAACGGGGGCACAGACAGCAATGAAAACCTGAGAAGTGCTCTAATCCATCTCTACTCTGTCCAAAATCCCCCAAAAAGTTTTGTCTTTAGTTATACTTTACAATCAACTTCTGTTATCTGTTCTCTTTTTGTCACTTAGGCTTCATTCATACAGGTGCTGAGGCCTGTACAGTGTGAATGCAGATGAAACTGCCTAGAGCTGTGTGCAGCCAGCCTATGTTGCTAAACGGGGACATGACAGCTTTAGTGCCGGTTCACACTACAGCGACTTGGGATCCGACTTGTAAGTCCTCAAGTTGCCCCAAGTTGCTGGACATAAGAAATGCCATTGAAGTAAATGAGAGCCGTCTTAATGTACACTACTGAAGTTGCTCCGACTTCAGAAAAGGTTCCTGTACTACTTCAAGGAGACTCCTAGGCAAATTGTACCCATAGATTTCAATGGAAGTTGCCTCAAAGTCGGATCCCCGTCTAAATTGAAGTGACTTTACAGGAAAAAGAGAATAATTTACCCAGGTACTTCCCACAGAGCTGATTATTCTGTGATAAGTCACCTGTCCTGGAGGCAACTTTAGGTCTCGTTGTAAGTTGCGCAAAGTGGTGATAAAGTCGTGCTAAGGTCACCTCCAAATCACCTTGCAAAGTCACGCTGTAAGTTGGGTTCCCCCTGTGTGAACCGGCACTAACGGACACAACTGCACAACCTCATTTGACAGGTACGCAGGATGTTGTTGTTGGCATATCCAAATCTAAAAGCATGCTTCTTTCACTTTCACATAAAGGGCTATTTATTTTCTTTGCAACATCATTTAGTTCTGGATTGTATGGTACAGTATTCTGGAACACAGTTCCACTCCTCCTCAGAATAGATTGTTTTTCGACTTTGCATCATTATCTCCGCAGAGTATTTTGGTCATTTTTCCAATTTGTAGCTTACTTAAATTTTTCAAGTTTTCACGTTTATTTAGAATGTTTAATTTACTGCTTAACATGTAGAGCACTATTATGTGCATTCATAAAGAGTGTCTAAGAGTGTCACTAGTTGTTAGGAGGCTGTTGGTGGTGAAGTCAACAGTGTCTTGAGCAACAAGTGAGAGGAAGGGGTAGTAGTGGCAAATATGCCGCTCTGCTACACTGAGTACAGGGACAAGCTCTCTGCTAGTCTCTGTACGCCAACTTAGAGCAGGTCCTAACTACCTCCAGTTTCGTTATCTATGACCTGAAAGTAATTCTTTTTTAATTTGGTGCCATAATAGCACCCTTATTGTAAGGGTGGTGCTATTAAGAACTAATTGAATTTGATGCACGTGATGGTAAAGTTACAGAACCGGGTAATAGGGATTTTTGATTTTGGCACAGGCCATTTTAAAGGGCCATAGCGCCAGAAAACTGTTGGTAGTGATTTATTGAATTCCTCTGACTATACTATATCTCGAATAGTTGTAGGCCTATTTCTCACAGTCTCTGCAGGCAATTGATCTGGGCTCTAGTATTCACTTTTATATGTCACATAGTTGGTAGGGTTGAATAAAGACAATAGTCCATCCAGTTCAACCTATGTTGGTGTGTTTAATTTTTCACTGGGCACTTTGCCCCCTTCTTAACCAGCCCAATTTTCAGCTTTTAGCGCTCTCACATTTTGAATGACAATTACTCAGTCATACAACACTGTACCCATTGAAAATGTTGTCCTTTTTTTCACACAATTAGAGCATGCTTTTGGTGGTATTTAATCACCACTGGGTTTTTTATTTTTGTGGTTATTCTGGTCTTTGGTCTTTGTAAAAGTTATAGAGTCTACAAGCTATGGTGGTAATCATTGAAAATTCATCACACCTGATGTACTGATGGCCTATCTTTTTCTTGAGATACTAACAAGCCAGGAAAGTGCAAATACCCCCCAATTGACCCCTTTTTTAAGAGTAGATATTCCAAGGTATTTAGTAAGAGGCATGGTGAGTTTTTTGAAGTTGTAATTTTTTCCCACAATTCTTTGGAAAATGAAGATTTTTTTTTTCACAAAATTGTCATATTAACAGGTTATTTCTCACACACAGCACGTGATTAGAGGTGTCTAATAACATCTAATAGGTGTCAAAAAAGGGTGGGCTCGGGACAAAGAGCACTGCACCTGAAGCCCACCCAGTTGTGTGACAATAGAGAATGAATATTCTCTATTGTAACACTGATTCAGGCCCCCTGAATCAGGAATCAGTTAATGAGACCCATCACCGGATTGGCTAAAAGAGGATCTGATCGGATTGGTCGGCAGGAGTAGGAAGGAGGAGACGCAAGGAGTAGAGAAGGGAGAAGACACAGGGGAATCGAGCAAACAAGCGGCCCGCAGCCTGGAGAGAAGCCACTGCTGCCCGCAGCGTAACGCGTTTCCACGAGATAAGGTAAGTGCATGGCCCCGACTGACTGACTGACCGGGGGAGGGGGTGCCGCCGATGACCCCCGTGAACCGGCCAGCCGACGAACTGCCCTCCCCTTAAAAAAACACCAGCCGCCACTGCACACAGCATATGCATACTTGCAATTATACCCAAAACACATTCTGCTACCCCTCCTGAGTATGGTGATACCACATGTGTGAGACTTTTACACAGCCTGGCGACATACAGAGGCCCCACATACAAGTAGCACCTCCGGGCATTCTAGGAGCATAAATTACACATATAATTTCCTGATAACCTATCACACTTTTAAAGGCCCTGGAGCACCAAGACAATGAAAATGCCCACAAAGCACCCCAACGTATAATCTTTGAGGCATTATGAGTCTTTTGATTATGTCATTTTTTTCCCACAAATTTTGGGAAAATGTGGAAAGAAAATAAAAACGCATTTTTTAATTTTTTTTTTTTTTACACAAAGTTGTCAATTTCTAAGATTTTTCTAAGAGAATTTTATTAAAATTGGGTGGGACTTTATATGAGCCGTGACCATCCGGTACACCGGTCTCCATCCCTAAATATTATTGAAAAGAAGGGGAGAAATTTGGGACTTTATATGAAACAAGACACTGAGGTAGATTTAAATCAATCAAAATGGTAAGAATAATTTATTGGCAACATGAGAGGAGGTAGTGGAATGGATAACATTAATAGTAGATAAATATGTAATTAGCAGAATTATAAGGCATGATACAATCATAGAGCACTAAAATTCATAATACAATAGCATTGTTACATATAATTGATAATGAACCAACAGTACACTCCAAAGTAGCTATATAATATTAACCAATATATTTTTTGATGATTTAAACAAATCAAACCCATATTAGAATCATGGTTATTGTGGCATAGCATCCAATCGTGAAAAAGCTTGACGCGTTTCGTGGATCATTTCAACTCATCAGGAGCAGCTATATATTGGGGGTACCTATGATAAACAATGAATCAATAATCAATGGTAATTAATTATAGTAGGAAGAGAGGGAACATAAAACAGTAGTCCTAGCAACTCTTACCTAAAATATACAAGAGGATAGATAATGATAATGTTGATAAAAACTGTAGATATTCTGAGGTGAAAATTCATCCCTCCGGGAGCTGAGGTAACAAACAAGACCGATCCGCAGGCCAGGTGGAAAAGTGAACGACCATGTTGGAAGGGGGTCACCTTACCATAAACGAGGTAATGGGGGTGAACCCGGATAACTGGTGAAAAATACAATAGGAGAGGTGGTGTTAATCAGGTAGAGCATAGAGCAAGGCTAGAAGGTGAAGGGTAGGGGAAGGGAAGAGTGTGTGGACACTGGGATATAACCAAGGAAAAAACCCCCAAGGTGAGAGTGAAAAGGACTGCCAATGTGACACATGAGAAATAGCAAACCACCCTAGGTTAAGGAAGGAACCTAGGAAAAGAGTAAACCTTAAAGTGCCATAATAGGATAGGTAGTGAAGGATTACCATGTGGAATGAGTCTTGGTGAAAAATGAGGCAGGGAGCAATCTCCGGAAAGAAGTGTGGTGGTGAGGGGAGCCCGCAGCATCATCAAGTATGAATACCAACGTCACGCTGAGAATTGCGCAGCTCAGGGGAAGAGGGCAACCCCGTCCGAGCGACTAGCGCTCATAAGAAGGCGCCCTGCATCCCACGTGGTTGTGCGCCGATGAAAAAAAAAACCAAACACGTCAGCGTATGGCGTCACTAATGACGCCGGACGTCAGGCGTGTGGGCGTGGCGTTGACGCACAGCGGGAGCGAGCCAGCGATCCCATGACCAACCGGCCAGGGGATAGGAGGATAGCCGCGGTGTGCGTCGCAGCTCCCGGAAGTGGATGGAATATCTCCCTTCTCAGAGGTGGTTGCCTTACTGGAAGAGTACAACAACCCAGGAATGATACCAGTATAGCATGTATCTATACTGACTGCATTGGATGATATGACAGAAAATAACCAAGTAGTAAAATAAGATAGACCAGTGGGTTGTTTCCATCCCTATTTAACTGAAGAGAATTTTATTAAAATTGGGTGGGACTTTATATGAGCCGTGACCATCCGGTACACCGGTCTCCATCCCTAAATATTATTGAAAAGAAGGGGAGAAATTTGGGACTTTATATGAAACAAGACACTGAGGTAGATTTAAATCAATCAAAATGGTAAGAATAATTTATTGGCAACATGAGAGGAGGTAGTGGAATGGATAACATTAATAGTAGATAAATATGTAATTAGCAGAATTATAAGGCATGATACAATCATAGAGCACTAAAATTCATAATACAATAGCATTGTTACATATAATTGATAATGAACCAACAGTACACTCCAAAGTAGCTATATAATATTAACCAATATATTTTTTGATGATTTAAACAAATCAAACCCATATTAGAATCATGGTTATTGTGGCATAGCATCCAATCGTGAAAAAGCTCGACGCGTTTCGTGGATCGTTTCCACTCATCAGGAGCAGCTATATATTGGGGGTACCTATGATAAACAATGAATCAATAATCAATGGTAATTGATTATAGTAGGAAGAGAGGGAACATAAAACAGTAGTCCTAGCAACTCTTACCTAAAATATACAAGAGGATAGATAATGATAATGTTGATAAAAACTGTAGATATTCTGAGGTGAAAATTCATCCCTCCGGGAGCTGAGGTAACAAACAAGACCGATCCGCAGGCCAGGTGGAAAAGTGAACGACCATGTTGGAAGGGGGTCACCTTACCATAAACGAGGTAATGGGGGTGAACCCGGATAACTGGTGAAAAATACAATAGGAGAGGTGGTGTTAATGGGGTAGAGCATAGAGCAAGGCTAGAAGGTGAAGGGTAGGGGAAGGGAAGAGTGTGTGGACACTGGGATATAACTATATCCCAGTGTCCACACACTCTTCCCTTCCCCTACCCTTCACCTTCTAGCCTTGCTCTATGCTCTACCCCATTAACATATCCCAGTGTCCACACACTCTTCCCTTCCCCTACCCTTTACCTTCTAGCCTTGCTCTATGCTCTACCCCATTAACACCACGTCTCCTATTGTATTTTTCACCAGTTATCCGGGTTCACCCCCATTACCTCGTTTATGGTAAGGTGACCCCCTTCCAACATGGTCGTTCACTTTTCCACCTGGCCTGCGGATCGGTCTTGTTTGTTACCCCAGCTCCCGGAGGGATGAATTTTCACCTCAGAATATCTACAGTTTTTATCAACATTATCATTATCTATCCTCTTGTATATTTTAGGTAAGAGTTGCTAGGACTACTGTTTTATGTTCCCTCTCTTCCTACTATAATCAATTACCATTGATTATTGATTCATTGTTTATCATAGGTACCCCCAATATATAGCTGCTCCTGATGAGTGGAAACGATCCACGAAACGCGTCGAGCTTTTTCACGATTGGATGCTATGCCACAATAACCATGATTCTAATATGGGTTTGATTTGTTTAAATCATCAAAAAATATATTGGTTAATATTATATAGCTACTTTGGAGTGTACTGTTGGTTCATTATCAATTATATGTAACAATGCTATTGTATTATGAATTTTAGTGCTCTATGATTGTATCATGCCTTATAATTCTACTAATTACATATTTATCTACTATTAATGTTATCCATTCCACTACCTCCTCTCATGTTGCCAATAAATTATTCTTACCATTTTGATTGATTTAAATCTACCTCAGTGTCTTGTTTCATATAAAGTCCCAAATTTCTCCCCTTCTTTTCAATAAGATTTTTCTAACACATAGCATGTACATAGCAAAAATTACACCCCAAAATACATTCTTCTACTCCTGGGTATGGCGATACCACATATGTGAGAATTTTACACAGCCTGGCCACTTACAGAGGCCCAAAATTCAGGGGGCACTGTCAGGTGCTCTAGGGACATAAAATTACAAATAAAATTTCTACTACCTATTACACTTTTTTGAGGCACTGTAGGGCACTGATAAGCACTGATGTGGCATGGATGAGCACTGATGTGGCACAGATGAGGCATGGATGTGGCATGAATGACCACGGATGAGGCCAGGTGAGGCATGGATGAGACACGGATGAGCACTAAAGTGACACGGAAAAGGCATTGATGTGGAACGGATATGGCATGGATGTGGCACGGATGAGGCATGGATGAGGCACAGATGGGCATGAATGAGGCACAGATGGGCATGGATGAGGCACAGATGGGCATGAATGAGGCAGGGGTGAGGCATGGATGAGGCACAGATGGGCATGAATGAGGCATGGATGAGGCACGTATGAGGCACAGATGGGTAAGAATGAGGCACATATGGGCATGAATGAGGCACAGATGGGCATAAATGAGGCACATATGGACATGAATGGGGCACCGATCGGTGTGTATAGCGTGCGAGTAGAGGAGAGAGAGCGAACCAGACATGCGGGGGTTTGTTGTCAAGTGATCGCTCCGTCATTGGACGGAGCGATCACGTGGTAAATGGCGCTGTCATTGGCACTCTTCCCCCGATCCGTGACGCGCCGGGTCCAGACGACCTGATGGTTACAGACATTCCCGGGGGTGAAACGCGATTCTGGGAGGACGTCATTGTATGCCCTCCCAGAATAAGCCGACCGCACTGTAGCTGTCATTCAGCTATGGCCCGATCGGCAAGTGGTTAAAAGGATAGTTCACTGTCATGAAGCTTGGAATAGTGGCTGATTCATAATGCTGGGACAAATACTGTTAGGAGACGCTGATGTCAATTCCAGCCACCTGTCTGTCTGTTGCCTGCTAGAATGTGTATTGTAAATAAGTCTACTATGGGATCTAAGAGTCATTAGATCCCCATTGTTGTTTGTGTTAATTAACTCTGCTATTGTGTGAAGAAGAGTCTGTGTTGATTTGTGATAATGTTGATTGTGTTTCCTGAGCTACAAGACGGCCAGTCTGGCCTAAAGGTCATGTCTGAGTCATCTAGGCTGTCTAAAGGGATTAGTTAATTAGCCCATGTTAATTAGGTTTCTGGTCACAGGTGTATGTTCAGAGTAATATGAGCCGGAGGTATGCACCTCCACTTTTAGTGTATAAAAGAGCCTGTATTTTGCAATAAAAGAGATCCCTGTTTGAACTTACATACAGCCTGCCTGGTGTTTGTTCTGAGCTATCACAACTGGATTCGAACGGCACATAGCTGTATTTCAAATCCTGGAGTATCTGATGACTGAACCATCAGACGTTGCGATCTGCAATCTGATTCAATAGCCACAGAGGAGTGTCGGGAGAGTAGAATCGAGCGAGCAGGGGCTTGTTACATTGGTGGCAGCAGTGGGGTTTGCTCTCCAGTTACTGGGACACTCCAAACCACCACAGTGAATGGCCAGCTATGCAACCTACAGGAGAGCCACGCTGAAAGACTTACTTGAGAGCCGTTAAGGGACCGGTGGGACAAAGAACAAGGCCACCTTGATCAGTGAGCTAGCCAAGATGGATCAGAGGGATGGTGATGCGGGACCCTGGTCAGTTGAAGACTTGTCTCAGCAAGGAGTTTGAGAGCGGTTGCCATTATATGGTGCTAACCCATCAGAGACCGCCATACAGAATGCCATTAGAGACATCCAGCTGCAGGATGAGTGACAAGAGAGAGAACTAGAGCGGCAACACGAGCGGAGAATGGCGGAAATATGGTAAGCGAAGACAACACCTAAAGATACAGCTCCTTTCTGTAAGTTACCCTTTCGGGCGTTCAAACTATTTAAGGAAGGAGAGGAGGAAATTGAAGCGTTCCTGCAGGACTTTGAGAGACTATGCCAGATACATAATGTACTGTCCCAAGATTGGGTTGCCTTACTGGCAAATAATTTGACTGGCAGAGCAGCCGATGCGTATCGGGCCCTGGAGGACGAGGACACTAAAGATTATGACCGGGTAAAAGAAGCTCTGCTAGCCTGATTTGCCTTTACACCGGAAGCCAGTCGGATTAAGTTTAGAGAATCCCGGAAACAAGCCAACATAACATACGTGGAGTGGGCACATCGTCTGCAGCGGAACCATTAGGGCTGGTTCCAGGGAAGCCACGCTCATACCATAGAGGACATCACCCAGCTAGTACTCTTAGAACAGTTCTTTAACCACACCCCTCCGGTAGTACGGGATTAAGTGCGAGATAAGTGACCACAGACTGTACAGCAAGCGGCTACTTTGGCTGATGAATATCTGGACTCTCGAAGGTCAGGCGAAAGCGAGCGCTATCCACTATCTCAGCCCAGTTTACCAGCCTCTAACCCAACTTCAGTACCTCAGTGGTCTGCCTCTAGACCCCCAACCCGACCCAACCCTCCTAACGGACCTAAATGCTATACCTGTAACCAAACCGGTCATCTGCAGCGATATTGTCCTACCCGATCCACGAGGTACCGAGAGACTGCTCATCCATCCAGACCAGTGGCTCATTGCTTCCAGAACGAGCCCAACCATTGAGATGTTCAGGAAGAGTTTGGTGAACTTTTTGAGGCTGATCCTGTCCAAGCTGCTGCCGGAGATAATCGGCAGCACCATTGTCAGGCAGTTTGGTTTAATGGGCAGCCGGCCCAGGGACTCCGCGATTCCGGGGCTACAATTACCCTCATCCAGCCTCACATGATTCCCCAGTTGGCCCAGACCGGCCAGACTGTTGCAGTCAGGGTAGCAGGGAGCAAGGTGCTATGTTTATCCACCGTCCAAGTCCTCTTGGATTGGGGCTCAGGGGAGCGACAAGTGCGAGTGGGATTACTACGTGAGATACCCGCGCAAGTACTTTTGGGGAACGATTTGGGGCATTTGACTTCCTCATATGCCCCAGAGGCTGCCATGGCCGTGACCACCTGACGCCAGAGCCAACTTCAAGGCAACCCCACTCCTATGGGGACCCAGGAAGACCAAATCCTCCTACATTACCCTGACTTGACAACCCTGTGTCCTGGGATTCTTCCTCCGACATTATTCAAGAGACTCAGAATGACCCAACATTAGCTGATTATCGGGACAGGGTGGGCAAGGATCCAGGGGGGTTGGGGGAAGACAGAATAGAGTGGGAGGGGGGTTTCTATATCGTTGCACCGAGAGAATGGGTACCGGTAAGCGACAGGGTCCCCACAAACAGCTAGTTGTACCCCAGAAATACGCTATTGCGGCTGGCTCACGACATCCCCTTGGCCGGACATTTAGGGATAGCTAAGACCCGGAGTGCGAGACAGCGTTTCATCAGTTAAAAAACACCCTAACGCAAGCTCCCATACTGGCGGCACCTGATCCTAACAAACGCTTTGTCATTCATACAGATGCCTCCATGTTCGGACTGGGAGCCGTACTAAGTCAAGTTGGCGATGACGGGAAAGAGCACCCGGTGGCGTATCTCAGCCGCAAGTTGTTACCCCGTGAAGTTGGATATGCTGCTGTGGAAAAAGAGTGTTTGGCCTTAGTCTATGCTTTAAAGAAATTGCAGCCCTATGTGTATGGACGCTCTTTGACCGTCATGACGGACCACAATCCTTTGATATGGCTTAACCGGGTGGCGGGAGAGAACGGCCAATTACTAAGGTGGAGCCTGGCTTTGCAACCGTACAATTTCACCATACAATATCGACCAGGGCCTCAAAACGGGAATGCTACTTTTCCAACATCCTCGAGTTGACCCGTTCGGGGTCCCACTGTGGCTGTTGGACTGTTTCCCAGGGGGGAATATTGTCATGAAGCTTGGAATAGTGGCTGTTTCATAATGCTGGGACAAATACTGTTAGGAGACGGTGATGTCAATTCCAGACACCTGTCTGTCTGTTGCCTGCTAGAATGTGTATTGTAAATAAGTCTACTATGGGATCTAAGAGTCATTAGATCCCCATTGTTGTTTGTGTTAATTAATTCTGCTATTGTGTGAAGAAGAGTCTGTGTTGATTTGTGATAATGTTGATTGTGTTTTCTGAGCTACAAGACGGCCAGTCTGGCCTAAAGGTCATGTCTGAGTCATCTAGGCTGTCTAAGGGGATTAGTTAATTAGCCCATGTTAATTAGGTTTCTGGTCACAGGTGTATGTTCAGAGTAATATGAGCCGGAGGTATGCACCTCCACTTTTAGTGTATAAAAGAGCCTGTATTTTGCAATAAAAGAGATACCTGTTTGAACTTACATACAGCCTGCCTGGTGTTTGTTCTGAGCTATCACAACTGGATTCGAATGGCACATAGCTGTAGTTCAAATCCCGGAGTATCAGATGACCGAACCATCAGACGTTGCGATCTGCAATCTGATTCAATAGCCGCAGAGGAGTGTCGGGAGAGTGGAACCGAGCGAGCAGGGGCTCATTACATTCACCTTTACAAAAAACCTGCCTACAATGGTAAGGGATGTTTGTAGATAAAAACAAACAGTGTAGCTATGACTAAAGATGAATAATACCCTTGCTATAGGTGTAGGCTATTTACATACCTTATGAAGCCTAAATGGAATACTCACAGGATGTTGCTAAGTACTCCCATGACGTTGCTAAATGAGGCCTAGTTATCACTGCTCACCTCCACCATCACAGGAGTATGCTCTCAACTTTAGTCAGAGCTGCACAGTTTGTTTTTACCTGCAGAAGCACCTTATTTGCATAGGCAGTTTTGTGGTAAAGGTGAACTATCCCATTAAATTTCAAGGTCTGGTTTGATGAAATATTGTTGATAGCCTTCATATATGCTTTCTGAGTGTTTTCAGAGACTCTTTTATTGCAACATTTTTCTGTATCTGAAACAATACTTAATACTTCGGCTGTACCTGGGATACAGTAACCACCAGGACAGAAAGTTGGAAGTTCTAACCCTTATTTATGTAGCGCTGGTAGATTTTCATCTACCGCTGATAGGTAAATTTAAGAGCTGGTTGGAGGGAAGGGACACACCCCCTTCACACAGCACACAGGAACAGAGTTGAGGCTGTCAATCAGCTGGAAGTTCCTCCCCGTCAATATTTTTCTCTTGGTGTCAGGAAAACTTGTCAGAAGTAACTCATGCTGATAGCAGAGGAATGAAGCAGCAGACTCAAATTACAGTTATGCCGCGTACACACAAGCGGTTTTGCCGTCGTAATAAACTCTGAAGGTTTCTCCGACGGAATTCCGCTCAAGCTGCCTTGCATACACACGGTCACACCAAATTTCGACCGTCAAGAACGTGGTGACGTACAACACCTACGACGGGACAACACGTACGACGTCTCGTACTTGCTTAAGAGCATGCATCATTTTTGGTACGTCGGAACAGCATACAGACGAGCGGTTTTCCCGATAGGAATTTGTTCTGTCAGAAAAATATAGAACATGTTCTCTATCTAAGTCCGTCTGAATTTTTGACGGAAAAAAATCCGATGGGGCATATACACGGTCGGAATATACGATGAAAAGCTCCCATTGGACTTTTTCTGACGGACATTCTGCTCGTGTGTACGCGGCATTAGTGTTCTTTATTGAGACAAGTACACTCTATAGAGGGATATGCTTTGTTCATATAAGGAAAAGTCCAGGTTTATGTATTCAGGAACAGAGAAAGCTTCTGGAGCATTTTATGAAGTGAATTATGTTGGGGGACCTGTTTGTAAGAGGTGGAATGCAGGCTCCCTTTTGCATCTGGAATAGTCAAGTTATGATCACTGTGGCCTGTGCTACTCCTATAGTGCCATACTTTTTTTTTTTTTTAATGATGCTTCAAAATTAGACATATAGCCAAAAATAAACAAAAGTCCAGATTTACTGTACACTGTGAACTGACATTTTTTTCCCTACGAAAAAATGTTCCCTTCCATTAGCTTTTCCTGCCAAGAGACACGCATATCTCTGGCTTTGGGTCATATGACTTAATTGTCAGTGACCCTTCAATGGAAAATGTGAGTCTGGAGCAGCTGAGGCAGATCTCTCCTGAATCCAGTTTGGCTCATTGATTCCAGAGTCCATATCAGCTCGCTATATTGGCTTCATGAAGACGTAATACAGACTGGGGAATTTTATTAAGTCCACGACTTCTTCCATCATATTTTCCACCCGATGTTTGTTTCTTTTTGTGTGTGATGTTGCAAGTAAACACATGTCCAGACCTCAGGGTCACCATGACATTTCCCATGTATGCCGCAGGGAACTGTAACTGCTGTCATGAGGCATAAAATGGCTATTATTAATAAACCTAAATTTTCCAAATTGCCGCAGTTGTCATGTGAGATTAAATGTGACTGTGCTAAGACTATGCCATTTGTGTACAAATAAACACTGAGAACTATGGGGGTTATTTACTAAAGGAAAATCCACTTTGCACTGCAAGTGCACTTGAAAGTAAAGTCGCTGTAGATCCGAGGGGGACATGCAAGGAAAATAAAAAACAGTTTAGCTTGCACGTGATTGGATTATAAAATCAGCAGAGCTTCCACTCATTTCAGATCTACCCCTTAGATTTAGAGCGACTGCACTTCCAAGTTCTCTTGCAGTGCAGAGTGGATTTGCCCTTCGTAAATAAGCCCCATTATGTACATTAAATATTTTATTAAAACCTCACAAGTGCAGTGAGATAGATAGTGCACTAACAATCTCTATTTATATAGTCTTACCCAGTCAGTTAAAGCAATAGTAAACCGCTGGGTGTTTTTTTTCTAAAACCTGAATGTCATAATGACCTAGTACGCACTGCATACTAGCACATTATGTGAAACTTACCAAAAAACAAATCCCTCCAGCGGCGTGCTATCACCGCTGAATGTTCTTCCATCTTCACCCGGGCTTTCTTCCGGGTTCACGGACTCCGGCTGTGTGAGTGGCCAGAGCCACAATGATGTCACTCCCACGCATGTGCGCGGGAGCCACAGTTTACGGCACAGAACTCTAAAGGAACGACGCGGCACTCTGAACGGAACAGCCAGGGCCGTATTAAGACCATCATGGGCCTGGTGCTGAGGATTATGGTGGGGCTTTTTATAAAAAAAAATGAAATAAAAAATAATTTAAAATGCAAACTATTTTTTGTTATAGCAAATTAAATTAAATAGAGAGAGGGAGGATAAGAGAGAGAGAGAGAGAGAGAAAGGGGATGAGAGAGGGGTGAGGGGTAAGGGAGGGAGGATTAGAGAGAGAGGGGGGTTGAGAGAGAGAGAGGATGCGCATGCGTAGAAGTGACAACAACACAGCCTGGCCAAGGCAAGTGACCAAAGGCACAGAACCCGGAAGGAACTACCTACCGCTTTAATATCATGGGGCCGCCTACTGACCCTTGAGCAGTTCCCAAGTGCTTAGTTGCCAACATTTCAAAAATATTTTCAGGGACACTTTTTTTTCACCAGTGGTATATTTAGAGTAGCTGACATCCCCTATGTTCCTCCATACATCACAGTAGTAATCACAAAATTAAATGAGTACTAACAATGGGCAGAACAAATATGAGGACTGAGAAGATTTCCTTTAGTTGAACTAACAAAAGTGTGCCCATTCTAGAGCTGGTAACATTGAGGATATTCAATATAATTTTAAAGAACTGTTTTTGTGGGTAAGAGGCATTGGGGAGGAGTATGGATGGTATAAAAGTGGGATGTATGTGCAGGTGAAGGAGAGGAGTGTGGAGGGTATAACAGTGGTCACTGTGTACAGGAGAGGAGTGTGGAGGGTATGACAGTGGGCACTATGTACAGAAGAGGAGTGTGGTGGTATGACAGTAGGCAGTATGCACAGGAGAGGAGTGTGGAGGGTATCACAGTGGGAAGTATGTACAGGAGAGGACTGTTGAGGGTATGACAGTGGGCAGTATGTACAGGAGAGGAGTGTGGATTGTATGACAGTGGGCACTATGTACAGGGGAGGAGTGTGGAGGGTATGACAGTGAGCAGTATGTACAGGTGAGAAGTGTGGAGAGTATGACAGTGGCCACTATGTACAGGAGAGGAGTGTGGAGGGTATGACAGTAAGCAGTATGTACAGGAGAGGAGTGTGGAGGGTATGACAGTGGGCACTATGTACAGGTGAGAAGGATGAAAAGGTTTGTGGAAGGATGTTTAGGGACTGTGTAGTGGTTAAGCGGGCCATACATGAATTGAAATTAAGCCAATTAAGCAGAGACCAGCCATAGTCAATCTATGTATGGGCTAGCTGGTTGTACACAAGTCAATCTATTAATCGACTTGAGTACAACCAGCCTGTCAGATTTTTCCCAAAACAATCGGTGCTGCCAGCTATAGTTAGCAACAATGATCATTGTATTCTGTGGGTTGGGAAGGCTCCCCACTGGCAGAACACAATAACACTGCGGGAGTGATTTCCCCATACACAAGTCAGCAGGTGAGAGGGTGTTTGGGGACAGGCTGGGGAGAGAGGTCTGTCAGCAGGGGGGAAGTGAGGTGGTCATGGAGGGATATCAATCAGCGAGTGGGTGGGGGGGAGTAATTGGGAGTGATATCTTTTGGAGTAGGGTCTTTCATCTGCAGGTTGGGAAATGGTCACCTGTGATATAAGTTGAAGGGAGGTAGCTAACATGGGAAGTGACTGGGGAGTGACCTGGTTGGTGGGGAGTGACCTGGTTGGTGGGGAGTGTGAAATGGTGTTTCATGTTTCTTTCACATTTGCGGTAATGCTTACTGCCCTCTTAAAAGTGATCTGTGGTGTATTGCTTTTCAACGAGTGGTATAGCAGCAGCTGACAGGCGTTCATGAGGTGCTACTGCCACCTCCTTTTTTTTTTACATTGCTGAATGGTAGTTTTACATTGTTGGACTATGCTGCTACTGCAAGTGAGTTTGGCTTGCAGTTGTAGAGTGGCCCCTTTGAAATCAATAGGCGTGTGCTGCCTGTCAAACTCTGTAGGCTCCAAGCTGTCCATTGAGCTTAGTGCCTCTGACAAGAAGTGAGGAGAGGCACTGTGAGCTCATCCTCTCAGTCTGCTGCAAACAGAGTGTGCCAGCTTGTATTTAAACTGGCCGCTCTGTATGTAGCTATTGACAGGCTGCACAAGGAGCCCCTTATCTCCGGAACCATAGATGATAGGAGCCCCAAATTTTGACCAGTGGTTGAGTAGGTCTTCAGCTACCCACCCCCCAATTTGGACTCTATGTGACCCCTGGTCGCCGAGCCATAACTCTCGAAGTCGATCGTTTGGTTTTTTTTGTTTTTTTTGTGATTTTTTTTTTTTTAAATGGGTAAAGGTAAGGGGCCTGCAGCTGCAGCTCCAATAGCCCCTATGTTAATCCGGCTCTGGGAACAGCTCCTTCAGAGTGCATGTGCCATTGACGCCACCAGCTGCATGTACAATAAGTCCTCATGCACATAGAGCGTTAGAAAAAATGAGCTGCCTAGCCACTACCAATGCCAGGAAAAAGCAGCTGTAAAAATGCACTTTTAGTAGCTTTTTGCATTGGCGTTAATGGTAGTTTAGTTGCGCTAGCTCTTAGCAGCGTTTCTCTGCCCCTATTCAAAATCAATGGTTCCCTGAGAGCTGTCTTAACTGATCTGACTTTCAGCTCATTGATTTGAATAGAAGTTGCATCCAAGTCGGATCATAATGATCCGACTTGTGGTGCGACTTGTGTTCTAAGGATCTTGAAGGGGAACCCTACGCCAAAATGAAAAAAAATGGTGTGGGGTCCCCCCCCCCCAAAATCCATGCCAGGCCCTTTGAGGCTGGTATGGATCTTGAAAGAAATCCCCAGGGCAAAATTAAAAAAAAATGGCATAGGGTCCCCTCCCAAGACCATGCCAGACCCTTCATGGGAGGGGACCCCACGACAATTTTTTTAAAATTTTGGCATGGGGTTCATTTTTAAGATCCATACCAGACTCAAAGGGCCTGGTATGGATCTTGGGGGGGGGCCCACGCCATTTTTTTTTCATTTTGGCATAGGGTTTGCCTTCAGAACACAATTCGCACCACATGATCCGACTTGGATGCGACTTCTATTCAAATCAATAGGCTGAAAGTCGGATCAGTTAATACGGCTCTCACAGGGAAATAAAAATAAAATAGTAAAAAAAGAAAGAAATTATAAAAAATTGAAAAAAAAGTTTTTTCTTTTTTTGTACATACCGTCACCAGTCAGTGTCCCTACTAACTGCCACACCGGTCATATGATGACACTGTACTGCTCCAGTTCTCCATGAGTTCTCCATAAACTCTTCCATCCTCTGGAACTCCTTATCCAGTAAGTCCCTACCCTGTTCTCCTTTAGGTTATCCTTAAAAACAAATTTATTCATGAAAGCTTACCCCACCTTCACCTAAAAACTGTACTTGGCCCACCGCTATCAGATCATCCCACGCAGCCATTACCTTTTATACTACCTTCCACTCCCTTTAGATTGTAAGCTCCATGAGCAGGGCCCTCCTATTCCTTCTGTATTGAAGTGTATTATAATTTTACTGTCTCCCTTTATATTGTAAAGCACTGCTCAAACTGTTGGTGCTATATAAACCCTGTATAACAATAATAATAATAATTGTTTTATTTCTTCATTTTCCAATAAATTGTGACAAAAAATTGCAACTTCAAAAACTCACCATGCTTCTAACTAAATACCATGGACTGTCTACTTTCCAAAAAGGGGTCATTCGGGGAGTATTTGTACTGTCCTGGCTTTTAAGGGCCTCAAGAAATGAAATAGGCATTCAGTACATGAGGATTGATCAATTTTCAAATATATATGCCATAGTTTGCAGACTCTATAACTTTCACACAGATAAAATATTATACACTGAAGAATACACTGAATTTGGGTACAATGTTGCATGGCCACATGCTGCAGTGACAACAGTGAAACATGAAAATTGTCCAGTATTAAAGTGGTTAAAGATGGATGCTGCACTTCTGCATTACTGAATATTCAGTTTAACCCTGTCCACTCTGCAGAAGGATAATACAGCAGCAACAAACAAAGAAGATCCACAGAAGCTATCAGCTATAGTCCAGGTTACATACTATATATGCTAGGTTTTTTTATTTGCCTTTTTTAATGTTTCCTTTTTTTTTATACGAAAGTGTAGTTACTCTTTAAGAAGTTGGCACCTTTCTACAACCAAAAATGGGCTGCAGAGGCACTAGGTATATTTCAGTGAAATGAGAACTGCTTTTTACTTGTGATGTTCTTATTTCTTCCCTTCCATGAGATTCTCTTTAAGAGTCTAACGTTCATACATTTTTCAGACAAGCAGCAAACTGATTATCTGTCTGTAAGTCCACTGGATTCTGTTGATCCAAGAAATTCTCTGATCTCACTTGCCAAATCAGCACTATATAAACATGGGAATTATTACACATTCACTTTAACTATTTCAGAGAGAAAAATTCTTCCATTAGAACAAGTGAACAGCATGTTACATTTGTGCAATAAAAGTATATAGGTGGCTGCTTTCATGTGTAACTGCTTTGTTTTTCTTTTATATAGGTTCCTTATTGGAACTGCATCTATAATATGCTCTAGACAACATGTATCAAACAAAAGGCCCACAGGCCAAATCCAGTACCCCAAACAAATTGTCCCGAACTGAGCATTACTCACCCAGCCAACCTCTGCCTCTCTTGTAGAATATACCCACTGCTGGGGAGAAGTGCGGACTAACCCTTCTCCCTGGAGTCCTTTCAGCCGATGAAGAGAAGACAGGGTGGCTGGGCTCACTCTATCATGCTGTTGGGGATCTGGGCTAACTGCCCAGCATCCCTGGGGTATACAGGGGGAGACCTTAGTCCCATCCACCACTGCTAGATGAAAATCCCTCAGTGCTTGCAGAGCACGGCTGATATCCTCCTGTCCCAGTGCCAGACGGTTTTCTTGGGGGTTGTCAGTGGAGACCGAAGTCCCGTCCATTTTCACAGAAAATCCATCTTTTGTTCGTTGAAGGCAGAGGCCAGCGGTGCTCTGCCCTGTTAGCGCTTCAGCTGGGGACCTCACATCATCCGCTCCTGGTAACTGTTGGAGAGAAACACCGGCTTCCTCCACTCCAAGACTGTGGATCTGTTGTTGAGGAGGGAGGATGGCAACCTCCTCTCCCTTCTCCCCCTGGATCCTGATCTGCTGCTGGGGAGCGACCGTCACCTTCTCACCCTGGGCCTCCAGAACTGTCACAGGTGTGGGGCAGAGGTTTTGCACCCTCTGTCCGGTAGTCAGTGCTTCAGATGGAGAAGTTTCTTGTAACTCCACAGATGCCGCTGGCAGAAAATCCCATGTCCCTGTCAGTGGTGTGGGAGAAAAGCCGTCTGCCTCTTCTCCCAGGAAGGCTGAAGCTGTTGTTGGTGCTGGGCAGAGCTCAGTGATGTTCTGCCCTGATGCCAGCTCTTCTGCTGGAGTCTCACTGTGTTGTTCCTCCTCAGCAGAAAAGTCTATTAAATCCCCAGTCTCTGGAATTGCTGAAAATCCAGGACACAGGCTGGGGGCACTTGGGCCCAGTGTCAGCACTTTGGCAGGTGACTTATAATCCATTACATCCTCCGACAAAAAGTCAATTGAATCCATGCTTTCTGTGATCTGTGGCTGGCGAATGAGGACGGCTTCCTCTTCTCCCGAGCCCTTGAACTGCAGCTGGGAAGATGAGCTGGCTGCTCCATCTCCCATACACTTATCCAGCTGCTGGACAGATGCATTCCTCTATCCAAGCTTGTCCTGTGCAGAAACAGGTTCATCAAGGTCAGTCAACACTTGCTGCATTTGCCACAAGAGCTCTGCTTCCATAGCTGCAGGTGCATGTGGGCAAAGAACACTGTTACTCTGCCCCATTGCTGACACTTCAGCCAGAATTTCAGAGCTGTCAGCTGGTACTTCCTAATAGTCCCAGGCAAAGGGAGCCCAGACCTGCTGCTGAGCAGAGTCTAGCAGACGTCTGTAGGCGATCTCCAGCTCCCATTCCTGAATGGCTAGAAACTCCAAATGTTGAGTGTTGAGCAGTCATTGCTGTTAATGTGGCATCTAGGCCCTTAACATGGATCCCGGGCCTAGCTTCCCAGAGTCTGTGTGTTTTGGGGACACGTACTTGAATCCAATGTAACATTACTCCAAGGGTCCCCCAGGCATACACCTCACAAAGAGTAGTGTTCCCTTAAAAGCTAGGGCCAATAGTCAATAGGCAAGAAACTAGCCTGCAGTCCCCTCCAAAAGCCTCTGTCCTGGGTGTGTCTATCACAACGTATAAGAACACAATTATAGATACCTTTAACCTGGCTGTGGGTTACTACCAGTAAGTAGACACAAGACCGTTTAGTGGTAGATAAACACGGTATATTGATACAGGTCAGAATAACTGGCAAGTTTAACGTAATGAGCACATATGGGTCTGCTAGACAGTGTAATAGCTTCGGATCACAGGATCTGTATGGATTACAGGATCATATTAAAAATTTTAAACTTTCATTTACATTTGCTTTTCTGCACAGGGGAGGCCTGAAGAGGTGGTAAGGGGTTGTTCTCTGTGCCATTGCACAGAGCAGGTAAGTATAACATTTTGTTTATTTTAATAATCACTTTATGATCACTTTAACTGTACTAGAAAAAAGTCAGGGCACCAGGCTAGCTGCATTGTTGTGCAAGCCTGTTTAAATCTCAGCACTTGAAAGACAAAAGTACAAATCCTTAGTCAGGCAAAAAAAAAATCTGTATATTTAGTTCAACTCTATTTCACTGTTTCCCATATTCTAGGTTTAAAGAACTATTGTTAACTTTTTTTATACTTTATTTATCTCCCCAGGAGACCATGTGATTATAACACTTGCTCCTGTTCTGATTGGTGGCCATGTTATTCCCAAAACTCACCTATATATACTGAATGTAGCTCCTCTCCCAACTGAAGCCCAAATTATGGGAGTTCCTGTGGAGTTTTCCCTTGAAAAAAGTCCCATGACAAGTGACGAAACATGTAGGGGCGGAGCCAACAATGTCTTAACATATACTGGAAAGTGAATGAACAGCTGAATACTGGAGGCTGCCACAAACATTTTTTTTTAATCAGCAGCTACAAACACTGTAGTGGCTGACTTTTAATAAGAACACTTACCTGTCCAGGGAGCCCGCAATGTCGCCCCCCCAGGCCGATCTGTCCATCGGATAGGGTGCAGGCGCTGCCATTCTAACCAAGGGAAACCGGGAGTGGGGCCTTACGGCTTCACTCCGGGTTTCCTACAAGGGGAATGGCCAGCTTGTCTTCTGGGACACACACAGGTCCCAGGAGACAGCGGGGGGGCTTGCAGCACAAGAGGACATGACGTCCTGCGCCGCGGCCCGGTTGGAACGGAAGTACACTTAGTACTTCAGAAAAGATAAGTTTGAATAAAAAAAATCAAAATAGCCAAAAACGAGTGGTGGAGGGGTCGTCTTTCCTTTAAGATAAAGTTCTAAAAGTTGGTGGAACTCCGCTTTAAGGTCGTTTATGCTGTAGTGCACCGGTTTGAAGTGCAATATAATATGTGAATGCAATTTTATCATCTAAATGCTATCATGTCCTAGCATTTTAGGGCCTCAGGAAATTAGGCAGTCAGTACATCACAATTGATCAATTTTCAAATATATTTACCATCGTTTATATACTCTATAACATTCACACAGAGTAAATAATATAAACTGATTTGGGTTATTTTTTACCAAAGAAATGTAACAGACTACAGTTTGATTCAAATTCATGAAGAAAGATTATTAGTTTCTAATATTTTACAACAGAAACTAAGAAAAACTTTTCAGTATTTTTTCATTTATATAGCACAAAAAACCCAGTGTGGATCAAATACCACCAAAAGAAAGATATTTGTGTAAAAAAAAATATTTTGAATTTTATTTGTGTATAGTGTTACATGCAAAATAGAAAACGGCTGCACACCAACACTGGTCCAAAAATATTTATTCCATGAAGTGCAAAAGAACTGACACCAGGACACAATCAAATGATGCAGGTTGATGTGTTTGACACAAACATTGTGCTTCCTCAAAACCGTATTGCATGACCAAGCAATTGACAGTTATAGTAAAACAGTGCCGAAGGGGGTAAAACTTTCCTTGGTCAAGTGGTTAGTTCTCTAGTTCTCTAGTGCTGCTGCAGTGCATGGCTGCAGATAATATATGCTGCACTTCCTCTAGCTGTAGCCCCCGATGACAGAGAAAAACAAAGAAAAAACAAAGAAAGTAGCCGTGAGCGGCTCTGAAACACGTTAGCCACGCCCAGCAATCCCACCCCAAGTGCTGACGTCACACCCAGCCATGACCTGGCAGTCTGTGCCCAATGGTAAGTGGATGTCCAGGCCCTGAGTGTCCACACACGCTGGATGTCATCCGCCCCACACACAATCATCAGCTTGGTCACTCCTGTTTCCACATGCTAGTTTGGTGTCACAGCTCTCCTGACCCCTGGCTGGTCTGACATGCGCTTTGATGTTTATCTCCATGTAAGTTGCCAATTGTCAAATAAACAAACCTTTTTTATGCTTACTGTACTTAGAGTGGCGCTCATTTGTCTTTGTTTTTCTCTGATGCTGTATATAGATTCCTTTATCTCCTGGGAGCTGCCTTCTACCCATGACTGCCAGCCCTGCTGTATCCAGTCCATCTGTCCTACAGCATTATCACCACTTAGGCTGTCACTTTTGGATCCTATGTCTCACCCACCTATGCGCCATCTACTTTTTATTTTAACCCCGATGACATCAGCATGACAAAATGCGTAGGGCATGGTCTGTGTGTGGTTACATAGAGCTTGGTGAGAGAGAGAGATCTGGCAGCTGCTGGAGGGAGATTGGCATATGTTATCTGCAGCCATGCACCTCAGCAACACTAAAGACTGAATTTTAAGGTGATAAATGCAGTTTATCTTTGTTTGAATGTTATTTTATTTGGATTTTATCAATCAGCACTATACCAGTCTTTATTGTCTTTTGAGTATTTATCTGCACTGATCTGCGCTGATCCTCCTACCTGAGCTTTTCCCAATTCCAAAGGTGATTTTGGTGGAGGTTTCAATTTTGATATTTCTTCTGCACCTGCTTGAAATTAAAGCGCTTTGTTGCTGACTTACATGTTACAAACAGGTGTGCAAGCTAGATCCTTCAGCAGGGACCAGTGCTCAAGGACACATTGCAGGCTGGCCCCCATACTTCCTCCCACTGGGGTCTGGGTAAAACCTCTGTGACAGCTGCAAATTAAGCCATCACAGCAACTCTAGAACTTGTTAGTGGAAAAGGAATGCTGATAAAAGGAAAGGAAAGAGTTTTGCTTCACTCATACAGAGGCATGATGGGCGTGGGAAGGGTATTTGTTAGGTTATCTCCTGAAGGCAGTAACATAACCATTGTACCTGAATGACCTTTTCCTGTCTCCCTTAATGTAAGATTAAGAAATAATAAATGAGAAATAATATATAAAGCTGCTGTCTCAATAGTTCAGGCTGCTGGTAATAGTGTAGTGCTGGTGTTACCATCCAAAATCCCTAGGGGCTTTTCTTGGCAGCTTGTTGAATCCATGCTGTTTTGGAGGCATAAGAGGACCCTACTTGGCACCACATAACCACTTGCCGACTGGCCCATAGTAAAAATACGTCATTACCTTGATGTTGAATAACGATGTTATGGCTGCCATAACCCCGGTGTTTTTTTTTTTTTGCTTTGGCCGATTCTTTTTCAGATAAAAGTGGTCCCACGGGTGAATGCGATAACAAATCAGGAACAATTTGATGCGGCCGTTATCTGTGCATGGAGAAACGTGAGGCCACTCCTCTCTATGCCCTTGGAGGACTGGAGCGACATCTGACGTCACTTCCGGTTCTCGGGCCATAGTAAATATTTATTTGATTATTTCTTTCTTTTTTAAAAAAAAAGTACATTTTTTTCTTTTTGCTTTTAAAAGTAAATGAGAGATTTTGAGTCTTTTTGACCTGTCATTCTTATTTCTATTTAAAGGGATGTTTACATTCCTTGTAATAGGAATAAAAGTGATTGAAAAAAATAAATAAAGGGACAGTATAAAAGTAAAATAAATAAGAAAAAAAACCCCATCCCTCTGTGCTCGCGCGCAGAAAGCGACCACATACGTAAGTCACCCAAGAATATGTAAACAGTGTTCAAACCACACATGTGAGATATCGCCGCAAACATCAAAGTAAGAGCAATGATTCTAGTAAAAGACATCCTCTGTAACTTTAAACAGGTAACCTGTAAACATTTTTACACTGTTGCCTATGGAGATTTTTAAGTACCTAATAAAGTATTTCCACTTTTCTGTAAAGTGCATAGCAGTGGCGTCACTAACGTGGGGCCAGAGTGGGCCCTGACCCCCCAACATTATGCTGTGCCCCCTCATGTGCCCCCCCAATTAAAATGCCTTTGTTCGGACATTCCGACAACAAAATCCTAGGATTTTTTCCGACGGATGTGGGCTCAAATTTGTCTTGCATACACACGGTCACACAAAGTTGTCGGAAAATCCGATCGTTCTAAACGCGGTGACGTAAAACACGTACGTCGGGACTATAAACGGGGCAGTGGCCAAAAGCTTTCATCTCTTTATTTATTCTGAGCATGGGTGGCACTTTGTCCGTCGGATTTGTGTACACACGATCGGAATTTCCGACAACGGATTCTCCCTGCGGGAGATCCCCCCTCCCTTCACTCCATCCCTCTCCATCCATGCTGACACTCTGCAATCAGCATGATGCAAGCTGTGCTCACACAGCCACGGCTGCCAGACTATAGAGCAGCCCTCAAAAAATCCACTCGCCTGCTCGCATTTTGTGAGTGGATTTTGAGGGATAGCGAGGAAGGGATGCCTGGGTGCGGGGGGCAAGCCGGCAGCCTGTGTGGAATGGGAGTCTTTCTCCCAGTATCACAGAGAGAGAAAGAGAGAGCTGCCCAGGTGTTCAAAGTGCAGCGCGGGGAACACAGCGATAACAGCTTTCGTGCCAATTGCCGTGTTCCCCACTGCTCGCTGTCATATACAGCCCCTCCTCCTGGTCCCAGTACTTTGATAGACAGATCGCCCTTCCAATCCCAGTGATGAGTGATCTGCTAATCAAAGTTCCCCAGCCAGGGGGCGGGGCTGTATATGACGTTGCGCAGCAGGAACACAGCAATTGAAATGAAAGCTGTTATCGCTGTGTTCCCCGCGCTGCAATCTGAACAACTGGGCGGCTCTCCTGTTCCTCTCCTCCCCTGCACAGGTAGGCTGCATAGTGGACACAGGCTGCATGGTGGACACAAGACTGCATGGTGGGCACAAGGCTGCATGGTGGACACAAGACTGCATTGGTGGGCACAAGTCTGCATGGTGGACACAAAGCTGCATTGGTGGGCACAAGGCTGCATGGTGGGAACTGGGCACAAGGCTGCATGGTGGACACAAAGTTGCATTGGTGGGCACAAGGCTGCATTGGTGGGCACAAGGCTGTATTGGTGGGCACAAGGCTGCATGGTGCGGACAAGGCTGCATTGGTGGGCACAAGGCTGCATTGGTGGGCAAAAGGCTGCATGGTGGAAACAAGGCTGCATTGGTGGGCACAAGGCTGTATTGGTGGGCACTGGGCACAAGGCTGCATTGGTGGACATTAGGCACAAGGCTGCATTGGAGGGCACAAGGTTGCATTGGTGGACACATGGCTGCATTGGTGGGCACTAGGCACAAGGCTGCATGGTGGACACAAAGCCGCAGAGGAAGACGGACAGGACGAGAGGGACAGGTGAGCTTACACTTTAAAGGCCACTGGAGCAATACTAAAAAAACATCCATTTATTTAAATAGGCAGAGGGATTTGGGATAGTGCGCAGGCAACTTTCTCCTTTGTTTTTTATTGTATGTATTGGGGCATTGTTGCAAGAGTACAGGGCTTAATATTGTATATTTGTATGCATTTTATACCCATTGTCAGGATATATAAAGTGATATATATATATATATATATATATATATATATATATATACGTTGTATATATAAATAAAATTGCATTTTATAGTTGGCCCCCCTACTTTTGTCCCTGTCCCCCCATGTGCCCCCCTAAATATGAAAGCTGGAGACACCACTGGTGCATAGTAAACCTTGCAAAGCATTATATCAAAGTAAAACCAAAAAAAGAATTGTATAGTTATACAAGTTTCTAGAATAAAGGTTTCCTGTTCTTTTCAAGGAACCACTATGAGTGCTTTATGTAGAAATGCTTGATACTTCTGGGTATGATTGGCTGATCATTAATGGAACCTCTTCATTTTCAGATCACACTTTAAGCATTTTAGTCTTTTAATGACAAGGATGAACCGCAGCGGAAAACTAAGAACCCAGCATGAAGTGTATCATCAATAAATTATCCTGGGATTCTGAGAAGTGTTTTCTTCGAAATCACTGAACGCGTGCCATGAGCTATTTAGCATTAAATCTGCCAGATGCTTGGAAAATATACAGCCTATTTGTAATTATATTACATTCTCATTAATTTTAAAATATGAAAACAACAGTTTTCCTATTTAAACCAGCTAACATCCACAAATATTTCCAGGCTTATAAAAATGTTTGCACTTTCTATGTGGGCAATTTTTTTCTAAACATGCTGTTAGCACTCTTTCAAGTTGTAGCAGAAGGGTGGTAACAGTCGTAAAACATTGACAGATCATAAAGTTCGATTTACTTTGTTTATTGTAAGAAGCTTTAACAGAAGGTAGCCATGGGAGATGTGTAATAAGCCCAGCTTAAAGTTGCAGGACTGACACATGAGGCAGAACTAGTTGTAGTTTTTGTGAACCTGTATAAGGAAAAAAACTTGCAGTGAAAGAGCGAAACAATACAGCAGCCACTATGCAAAATTTGCTCTTATCTTTACTGACTTCCCACTATGAGATCCAGTGACGGCTGGGGCTTCATTTTTTTTTTGGGGGGGGGCGGAAAACAAACCACCCACGACCCCCCTCCTCCCAGTTTGGCTGGCCGGTCCGTCAGTCAAATCCCCTATCGCTCGGTTAGTCGGCAAAATACCCCCCCCCCCTCATTCGCTCGCCTGCCCACCAGCCCTGCACTTACCCCCCCCAGGACGCGTGTAGACATGTGCAGAGCAAAAACATTTTGTTTAGTTTCGATTCGTTATTTACATAAATTAGTTTAGTTAAATTTGTTGCATTCGTTTAATTAATTTTCGGAATTCATTTCGTTTATTTGTTTTCGGATCTATTAGAATAGTTTTTGAATCAAATTTGAATCGTTTTCGAATTTGAATCATTTTCCAATTTCCAAAGAGAATAAAAATAGAATAGAAAATAAAGGAATAGAATAGAATAAATAGAAATAAAATAAAATAAAATAGAAAGATTATAACCATCATCTGCAATTCAAATAGAATACAAAAGAATAGAAATAAAAAAATAGAATAGAATATAAATAATATAACCATTTTCCTAAATTCAAATAGAATCAATTTGAATTTGAATAGAATAGAAAAGAATTGAATAGTGTGGAATAGAATAGAAAATAACACAATAGCATAGAAAAAAACAACAGAATAGAAATGAATACAAACATCTTCCTATTCTAATCTATTCTTTTCTATTTTATTCAAATTCAAATTGATTCTATCTGAATTTTGGGAAATGGTTATATTCTTTCTATTCTAATATATTATGTTCTATTGTTTTGTTAATTATTTTCTATTATTTTATTTTCTATTCTATTCTTTTTTTTCTCTTCAAACTCAGGTCTATTCTATTTGAAATTAGAATTTCGGAAGAAGGTTATATTCTTTCTATTTTATTCTTTCGTTTTTTTCTATATTATTCTGTTATTTTATATTCTATTTGAATCTATTCTTTTCTATTGTATTCAAAATGATTCTATTTGAATTTTGGGAAATGGTTATTTTCTTTTTATTCTATTCTATTCTATTGTTTTTTTAATTAGATTATTTTCTATTCTATAATAGTCTATTATATTCTATTTTTTTCTATTCTATTCTATTCTTTTCTTATGTATTCAAATTCAAATTGATTCTATTTGAAATTTGAATTTCAGAAGATGGTTATATTCTTTATGTGTTATTCTATTCTATTTGTTTCTATTATATTCTAGTCTATTCTGTTCTTTTATTTTCTTTTCTGTTTTACTCTGTTCTAGTCTATTCTTTTATTTTCTGTTATATCCTTTTCTAGTCTATTATCTTTTTTCTGTTCTATTCCTTTATTTTCTATTTTTTCTCTTTGAAAATTCGAAAACTATTCGAATTCGAAAACTTTTTGAATTCAAATTTGAAAATTATTCGAATTCGTATAAACTTTTCCAATTTGAAAACTCTTAGAATTTGAAAAGTATTTGAAACTGATTAGAAAATTATTTGAATTCGAATTTCGTCCGCATTTTTTTTTTCATTATTTCGGATTCGTTTAAATTCAGTGCTATTGTAAATCAGAAATTCGGATACATCTGAATTTCCGAAAAAAGGAAAAATCATCCAAATTTTAATTTGGAATGAAACGATTTCCCTTCTCTTCCCATAATGTACTTTTGGGCAGCTAGGCAGCCAATTGTCCATTTTGAACAATGTCACATGGTTGCTTATCCCAAAAAAAGCACCAACTTTAAGAAAGTAATTTTGTATAGAATTTTCAGGAAGCTCCGCCAACAGATCAGGTAGGAGGTGGGATGTACAGTTTAGGTAGAAACAGGCACTTTATCTAAACCAGTAAACTAGTAACCAATAATAATTTGCTTTAAAATGTATTACTGTACTTTGCTCTTTACCTTTCTCAATATATACATTTAATGTGAGTACACCAATGTTTATGCCAAATGTTCCAATATTGTTTTAATCAATAAAGTGTATTATTAGCCAAGACAGTGGCCAAAACAGCCAAAGAGTAGGGAAGGATTACAATCCCTATTTGGTTTTATTGCTAACCCAGACCCCATTAAAAAGGTTTTTTATCACTTACTGTCACAGTCACAATGGTTTTCTTGAGTTTTTGCAAAAAGTTTACATTGCTGTGTAAGGCATCATGTGTTTCCTGGCAAGGGCCATTCCATTCTGTTTGTGAGAAAGAACAGTAGAATTCTGTCACATCAGGTTTCTATACAGTGAAATTGCTACCTTAAGAGGAGTGTGGTATTAAAAAAAAAAAAATTCATACTCACCTAGGTGGATGTAGCACTGATCTGATGCTGCATCTGTCCCCTGCCGCCTCTACACCGAGAACTGAGCAATCAAAGACTGCCGATTGCTCACTTCTCGTTCTTCAATGAGCAGAGAGCTGGTGTCACTGGCTGTCTATTCTGCCCCTCCAGCGCTCACTGGAGGGGGATGGGAGCGGCTGGCTCAGTCTCCCAGCATCACACTGAAAGGCTGAGCCAGCTGCTGGTCAGGTATTCAGGGGGATCCTGAAACTAAAGTTGGGAACTCTTCAGAGCCTGGACTGAGATAGCTATGTCACCACGCTTCTCCTTTGCACATAGACTAGGCCAGCAAAATAGTTATTTTGGATTCATGTATACATGTCACCAGCTCCACTTGGACTTTTTAAAACCCATTCCAAAAAGCTGCACCCCTCCATCAGTAATAGCTAGTAGCACTTTATTGCTATTTGCATTCTGTTAGCCATTTTATTTCAGTGCAGTTGAGACTAAGGCTGGCCATACATGGAGCAAATTTCTTTCCTGCAACCATGGTTTGCAGGGAAAAAAATAACTTGATTCCCCCATCAACACAGACAGTGTTGATGAGGGAATCCCTCTTGTTGAGCCATTGTCTGCTCCCCTGGGGGCAGTCATCCCCCCTGGGAGAAGACAGTGATTATTACTAGCGGCTATAGCAGCCACTAGCGATAATCACAGGTAAAACCTGGCATGCTAGTTTTACCCAAGTTGATCAATCAACTTGGTACATTCAGCCTGCCCATATACGGTTTGGATCTTGGCTGGTTCCTGCTGAACCAGCCAAGATTCGAACCATGTATGGCCTGCCTAAGGCCACATTCACATGAGCGCTTACACCCCATAGTCCATAAATGAGCTGTGTCCTTACGTATCTAAAATCACCAGGTGTGGGTAAGCGTCCCCGAGCACAGACAGTGTGCTCTCAGGGCCACTCACCTGAGGCTGCAAGGCTGCCAAATTTGGATGAGAGGCTGTGTCTGTGCAACCTCTTTGCGGCTCCAGCCACGTAAAGACATACTATGGCATTTAACACCAACGTTAACTACAAAACTGATCCTCGGAAATTTCAAAATGCATTCACAGCCAGCAACACAATTAGAGAAAGCTGTAGGTTTGTTAAGCAATAGGTAATTAAAATGGAATAGGTCACCATAGGTGTTAGAGCCCTACATCAGATCAGGTATGTTTAAGCCGGATACACAGGTATTAAATTTGTTTAAGGGAACAGAGATTGGAAACTGAGAATGACATTTTGGGGTGTCCTTCCCAGGGCTGGACTGGGACAAAAATTTGGCCCTGGACTTCATTCAGACCGACCCACTTTATTTTGCAGTGACATCATCATGGCACGGCTATCCATACAGCAGGAGCACGCAAACCCAGAAGGAAGACCAGATGAAGGGGGAAGCCCCTGGCAGCAGTGACAGCATGCTGATGGAGGGCTTTGCATTCTCTGGGTAGTGTGATCCCACTTGCTTCTACCTTTCACAAGTGGGATGACACTACCCAGAGTTTTTTTTCTTGCACTGGGACACTTTACTCTTACTGCTTTACATAGTATAGTAGGTGAGGTTGAAAAAAGTCCATCAAGTCCAACCTATGTGTGTGATTTTATGTCAGTATTACATAGCATATCCCTGTGTTTTGTGGTCATTCAGGTGCTTATCTAATAGTTTTTTGAAACTATCGATGCCCTCCGCTGAGACCACCGCCTGCAGAAGGGAGTTTTACACTTTACTGTAAGAACCTTGCCGTACTTACAGTAAAGAACCCTCTACGTAGTTTAAGGTTAAACCTCTTTTCTTCTAATTTTAATGAGTGGCCACATGTCTTGTTAAACTCCCTTCCGCGAAAAAGTTTTATCCCTATTGTGGGGTCACCAGTACGGTATTTGTAAATTGAAATCATATCCCCTCTTAAGCGTCTCTTCTTCAGAGGGAATAAGTTCAGTGCTCGCTACCTTTCTTAACTAATGTCCTCCAGACCCTTTATTGCTTTGTTGCCCCTCTTTGTAGAACTGGACAGCATACTCCAGGTGCGGCCAGACCAGAGTCTTGTAGAGTGGGAGAATTATCGCTTTATCCCTGGAGTTACTCCCTTTTTTAATGCATGCCAATATTCTGTTTGCTTTGTTAGCAGCAGCTTGGCATTGCATGCCATTGCTGAGCCTATCATCTACTAGGACCCCCAGGTCCTTTTCCATCCTAGATTCCCCCAGAGCTTCCCGCCCTAGTGTATAGATTGCATTCATATTTTTGCCACCCATGCATTATTTTAAATTTTTCTACATTAAACCTCATTTGCCATGTAGTTGCCCACTCCATTAATGTGTTCAGATCTTCTTGCAAGGTTTCCACATCCTGCAGAGAAGTTATTGTCCTGCTTAGCTTAGTATCGTCCACAAATACAGAGATTGAACTGTTTACCCCATCCTCCAGGTCGTTTATGAACAATTTTAAATAGGATTGGTTTCAGCGCAGAACGCTGTGGGACCCCACTACCCACTCCTGACCATTTTGAGTTTTCCGCATTTATCACCACCCTGTGAAATCGCCCTTGTAGCCAGTTTTCAATCCATGTACTCACCCTACGGTCCCCTTATTTTGTACAGAAATTATTTATGGGGAACTGTGTCAAATGCTTTTGCAAAATCCAGATACACCACGTCTACATGCCTTCCTTTATCTAGATGGCAACTCACCTCCTCATAGAAGGTTAATAGATTTGTTTGGCAAGAACAATTCTTCATGAATTCATGCTGATTACTGCTAATGATACCGTTTTCATTACTAAAATCTTGTATATAGTGCCTTATCATCCCCTCCAAGAGCTTGCATACTATTGATGTTAGGCTAACTGGTCTGTAATTCCCAGGGATGTATTTTGGGCCCTTTTTAAATATTGGTGCTACTTTGGCTTTTCTCCAATACATTGGTACCATTCCAGTCAGTAGACTGTCAGTAAAAATTAGGAACAATGGTCTGGCAATTACTTGATTGAGTTCCCTAAGTACCCTCGGGTGCAAGCCATCCGGTCCCGGTAATTTATTCATGTTACGTTTCCCAAGTCTAATTCTAATTGTCCTCTGTTAGCCATGAGGGTGCTTCTTGTGATGTGTCATGAGGATAAACAGTGCACTTTTGGTTACTGAAGCCCCCCGATTCCCTCGTGAAAACTGGGGAGAAGAATAAATTCAATACCTTCACCATCTCCCCATCCTTTGTAACCAGATGTCCTTTCTCATTCTTTATAGGGCCAATATGGTCTCTCCTCCCTTTTTTACTGTTTTCATACATAAAGAATTTCTTGGGATTTTTTTTGCTCTCCTCCGCTATGTGTCTTTCATGTTCTATCTTAGCCGCCCTGATTGCACCCTTACATTTCTTGTTGCATTCTTTATAAATTTTGAATGCTGATGATGATCCCTCAACCCTATATTTTTTGAAGGCCTTCTCTTTTGCTTTTATATACATTTTTACATTGGCGTTAAGCCATCCAGGACTTTTGTTCGCTCTTTTAAATTTATTACCCAATGAGATGCACTGGCTAATGCCCTTATTTAATATGCTCTTAAAGCAAACCCATCTCTCCGTGTTCTTTGTTCCTAAAATTTTATCCCAATTTATACCTTCTAGCAGGGTTCGTAGTTTAGGGAAGTTGGCTCTTTTGAAATTCAGTGTCTTTGTATTTCCTTTATTTCTTTGATTGCATATTTTGCACAGTTTTTTTTCTGCACATTTAAAGAGACTAATTTGCACATTTTTTTTTGCACTCTTTTTTGCACTTTAATATCATGGACATAGTTTGGCTGTAATAGTTTTAATTATAAGCACGGTTTATATATGAATTTTTTGCTGAAAATATTTTTATGCACTTATTTTTTTTGCACATTTCAATTTTTTATTAAAAATGAATTGACACTTTTCATGAACATTTAGCTACGTTGGATTTTGCATATTGTTTGAATCATTATTTGCACCGAATGGATTTTTGATGTTATTTTAGTTAGGGCCACATCCTTTGCTATATATTCAATGGCTCTGAATTATGCTGTGTTACTGGCCGGTTACCTGGACGGGTTCCTGCAGCACCGTCATCCTCCAGCCTCCCTCGTCCGCTCTGGGGACATCTCTGCCTGTCGGCTGCCCTCAGGACGTCACACGGGTGGCTCCGGCTCATTTAAACTCACAGCGACCATTACTACAGAGGCCGCCGGAGAGAGCTGAGTTTTGCCAGAAGAAGCCGAAGAGCTGTCGGAGAGGAGGGGGCAGGGGAAGTTGAGCGGTGATGGAAAAAGGACAAGCGCGGGCCGGAGGTGGCCGAAGATGTGTGCAGTGTCCTGAAAAAGCTGAGCGGGGGCGGAAAGAGCCGAAGAGTCTGGCAGCACAGCGGTGTTTAAATTAATTTGACAGGCTATCTGTCACTGAAACCGGTCCCCTGGGAAACTCCTGGTAGTCCCGATGGCCAGTACATGCCTGGTCCTTCCTGACTTGTTTTTAAAAGTGCAAGCTCTACAACCAACTTTCTCATGCTTGCATTGTTGCTTGTTGATTCACTGATCTAAAATAAGTATGTAGGTCAGTATTTCTGACCGCCAGACCAACTAAACTTTGTATCTTTAGGAATAAGTAAGTAATGTAATATTTATATCATGACAGGATCCATTTAAACCGAACAAGCTATGATCTCCAATTCATTTATTTTAAAAGTTTCTGTTTTTTAGTTTAAGCCCACAGGTCTCCAGTACAGGGTTGCAGGTCCTCCCAGCAGGTTTCTACATAAATGGCACAGGTGTAATATAATCATCAACTGGGGTTCACAAATCTATTTCTGTGTTGAGGTATAGAATTTGTAAGGAGGAAAGCCAAGTCACTGCAGTCAACCACTATAATATATTAAGTATACATTCATAGTCATGTTTCATTATACATCTAAGCATAACTTTGTTTTCTCATGCATTCCAGCTACGAGAACAATAATAAAAAGAACATGTGCAGTTCTATTTGCAACACTGCTCAGCAACATCCTGGCAATTATAGCAATACACAATGGGAAAATAACAGAAGCCACATGGAGTATACTCCATGACTCCAAGCAGATATATTACCTACTCAGTCACAGTACGAAATACAGAGGATCTTTTCATATTGCCTTAAGTGGATAAGATACACTATATCCAGCTGAGAAGAAATGTTAAAACATCATGTTCTCTTAACAAAACTGAACAGAACATTGAAAAACTTTCACCAGTTCCTTGTTTTATGATGTTTTGTCACTATTGTCCCAGGAATTCATGTGTAAGGCTTCCAGATAAAACTGAATTCTTTCGAGGAACATCCAAGAAACAAAAAAAATGGCAATTAAATAATGGATCCCATGTGTCACCTCGATAGCAGCCAATGAGCTTGTCTCTTTCTTTTTGTTCTTATTCTTATTATCCCAGAAACTTGAAAAGGTAAATTTGAGTCTAAATTAATAACAGCGCTGTGATCTGTTTAGGCCCATCCACCCTCCCCTAACCAACTATAATAACAAATAGCTGTGTCAAAGGCAGTGATTGGAAATCACCTGACATATTCTGGCTATGCATGCTTATGTCAGGTGAAGGGAAGAAAGTTCATATTTCCAAATGATCAACATTTGATCCCATGTTTCTAAACCCTCAGACTCTCCCACATATGGTGCTAAAACATTGTTATATTTATATGATCCAGCAAAAAAAGTAATCAACTGACCCATTGTGGTGATGCTTTCATTTCCTTTGAGTCCTTTATGTATGTCCTATTTCGGGCGTCATTTGCTTTGACCTACAAGGTTTGATTTATAATTTATTGACTTCATTATAAAGGGAAAGATTGGCAACACTATCTTTCTACATAGTTCCACACATTTTTTTCTTGCCCCCAAATAAATGATAGGTCAAAACAGACTCTCTCAGCATCAGTAATCCTTTTTCACATGCAACATTGTGTTAGTCAAGGCTATTTGGCCAAAATAGCCAAAGTGTGATACTATGTGTGAAATGACTGTTGGGCAGGCTTTTCCTGCAATAGACACCCGAGTAAAAAAACAATTGAAGGAAGCTTTGAATGTCTCGAATTTCTGGATGGAGAAATCAAATTTTTTTACATTTTTTTTCGACCACAGAGCACCAGAACTGTTAACAGCAGTAAATCAGATTTGCAGGTAAGCCAAGTCCTTATTCGCTTGTAAACACATCCTCAGTTGTATTGCCAGCCATAGATTCCAGTAACATTTCAAACTACTTTGTGATAAATTTATCATTTTAGGTTAGGGTACCGATGGTAATCCTTGTCCCCATCAACATGGGGACAAGGTGTTTTGGGGGCTACCCCAAAGCACCCTCCCAATGTTGAGGGCATGTGGCCTGGTATGGTTCAGGAGGGGGGGCGCTCTCTAGTCCCCCCCTCTTTTCCTGCGGCCTGCCAGGTTGCGTGCTCAGGTAAGGGTCTGGTATGGATTTTTGGGGGGACCTCACGCCATTTAAAAAAAAATTTTGGCGCAGGGTTCCCCTTAAAATCCATACCAGACCTGAAGGGTCTGGTATAGATTTTGAGGGGGACCCCACGCATTTTTTTTTTTTAATTTTGGCCGGTGTTCCCCTTAATATCCATACCAGACCTGAAGGGCCTGGTATGGAATTTGGGGGGACCCCCACATCATTTTTTTTTAAATTTTGGTTCGGGGTTCCCCTGTGAGGAATTCCCATGCCGTTTTTAATGTCCTCCCTTTTTTACTGTTTACACACTTAAAGAATTTCTTGGGATTTTTCTTGCTCTCCTCCGCTATGTGTCTTTCACCTTCTGTCTTAGCCGTCCTAATTGCACCCTTACATTTCTTGTTGCATTCTTTAAAAAGTCTGAATGCTGAGGATGATCCCTCAACCTTGTATTTTTTGAAGGCCTTCTCCTTTGTTTTTATATGCATTTTTACATTGGAGTTAAGCCATCCAGGATTTTTGTTCGCTCTTTTAAATTTATTACCCAATGGGATACATTGGCTAATGCCCTTATTTAATATGCTCTTAAAGCAAACCCATCTCTCCTCCGTATTCTTTGTTCCTAATATTTTATCCCAATTTTTGCCTTTTAGCAAGGTTTGTAGTTTAGGGAAGTTGGCTCTTTTGAAATTCAGTGTCTTTGTGTTCCCTTCATGTTTCTTGTTTGTGTGATTTATACTGAAACTAATTGACCTGTGATCGCTGTTACCTAAATTGCCCCGTATTTCCACATCCGTGATCAGGTCTGTATTGTTGGTAATCAGTAGATCCAGTAATGTTTTATTTCTAGTTGGTGCATCTACCATCTGACCCATAAAATTGTTCTGCAAGACATTAAGGAACTGGCGAGCCTTAAATGAATGCGCGGTTCCCTCCGCCCAGTCTATGTCTGGATAATTAAAATCCCCCATTATGATAACACTTCCCATCCTTGCTGCTAATCCAATTTGTGATAGGAGATCCGTCTCCACTTCCTCCCTCAGGTTAGGGGGCCTATAGCATACTCCCAGTATTATATTCCCCTTAGCTTCATTCCTTTGGAGCTCTACCCATAAGGATTCCACCTCCTCTCTAGTTCCCTCAGTGATGTCATCTCTCACATTCGCTTGTACATTATTCTTGATATATATGCATACCCCTCCCCCCTTTTTACCCTCTCTATCCTTGCGGTATAGGGTATACCCTTGAATGTTTGCCAGCCAATCATGAGAGCTGTTGAACCAGGTCTCTGAAATTCCCACAAAATCCAAATCCTCCTTGTACAACAGTATCTCTAGTTCACCCATCTTGTCCGCCATGCTCCTGGCATTGGTGAACATGTCACATAGTTTAGACCGGTCGCATATTGTCCTCGCATTGGGTCTTTCAAGATTGCAACTAGGACTTGCTACTATACTCACCTTGTGTTTTTGTGCTTTGGTTAACCTACCAGCGATAGTACTGGTTATCGACTGGGAAGTCAGCTCAGTCCTCCAGGAACTCAAACCCCTCCTTAATACACCAGCTCCTCAGCCACTTGTTTACTTCCCTAATCTCCCTCTGCCTTTCTGGTCTGGCTCGATGTACCGGTAGTATTCCTGAGAATACTACCTTGGAGGTCCTTTTCCTCAATTTAGCTCCCAAGTCCCTAAAATCATTCTTTAGGACACTCCATCTGCCTCTGACTTTGTCATTAGTGCCAACAAGCACCATGACAGTTGGGTCTTCCCCAGCCCCTCCTAGTAATCTGTCCACCAGATCCGAGATGTGCCGAACCCGAGCGCCCAGTAGACAACATACAGTTCGGTGCTTCAGGTCTTTGTTACAGATTGCCCTCTCTCTCCTTCTAATAATTGAGTCCCCTACCACCAGAATCTGTCTTTTCTTTCCCTTCGCTCCCCCCCCAGTCTCACTGTAAGTTGTGCTTCCCCCGGCAGCTAGTAGAGTCCCTCAGCTCCAGCTGTTGGTCCCTGACTGGTTTCACCAATGTCACTCAATGGAGCGTACTTATTGGGATGCTCCAGTCCTGGATCGGCCTCTCTGGCACTTCCCCCTCTACACTTCCTGACTGTCACCCATCTACTCTTTCCTAGTGCCTGCACCTCTTTGTCTCTATCCGCCTCTGTGCTGGCCCTTGCTGGCACTTCCAGTTCCACTTGGACAGAGTTACATCAGGCTCAAAGATGAGCAGGCTCAAAATGAGTTCTACAGAAATGTATATAGGCCTCAAGCACCTGTGACCAATTAACCACTCCCCTTAATTAGTAGGCTGAAGGAAAAAAAGAAAAAAAAGGCTGTTTAAAAAGTGCCAGAAAAAGGTGTTAAAAAGCTGCAAGGAAAAGCCCCAAAAAGAGCCTAAAATGCAACATAGCAATCACCAGCAGTCAAAAGCAAAACTTGTTCACACTCTCCACTCAAGGTCCCCACTGTCTAGCCTCCAACCAACAAGTCTGGACAGTTCTCTTTGGAGTTCCTGGTGGGAGGGGCCCCTCCCCGGATTGAAAGGCTCCTTAATCAATTCCTGCCCAGGCTATAGCAGAATGATGGCATCTTACCACGTGATCAGCTGTGACCAATCACAGCTGATCATTGTATGAACCAGGAAGTACCGGTAAACGGCTTTTCTCGGTTCGAGCTGGCAGGGAGAGCCGATCGGCGGCTCTCCCTGTCAGAGGGGGGGTCTGCGTTGATAATCAGCACATTAATTATCAGCACAGCCCCTATGAGAGGTGCCCACCACAGCTGCAAATCCGTGCCCATCAGCTGCCAGTCAGTGCCCACCACAGTGCTAATCAGTGCCCACCACAGTGCCAATCAGTGCCCATCACAGTGCCAATCAGTGCCCAACAGTAACACCTGTCAGTACCTCATCATCAGTGCTGCCCATCAGTGCCATCTATTAATGTCCATCAGTGCCGTCTATCAGTGCCCGTCAGTGTCGTCCATCAGTGCCCATCAGTGCTGCATATCAGTGCCGCCTATCATTGCCCATCAATTCTACATATTAGTGCCTCCTCATCAGTGCCCATCAGTGCCACCTTATCAGTGCCGCCTCATCAGTGCCCGTCAGTGAAATAGAAAACAAAGAAAAACGTTTTTGTTTTCAAAAATGTCGGTCTTTTTTAGTTTGTTTTGCAAAAATAAAAACCGCAGTGATGATCAAATACCACCAAAAGAAAGCTTTATTTGTGGGAAGAAAATGATAAAAATGTAGTTTGGGTACAGTGTTCCATGATCGCACAACTGTCATTCAAAGTGTGACAGCGCTGAAAGCTGAAAATTGTCTTGGGCCGGAAGGGGCGAAAGTGCCTGGTATTGAAGTGGTTAAAGAGTTAAAGTATGAATCAGACCTCACCCAGTGTTCATCAACAGCAAAGTCCATCCGTCGTGCACAGCACATGGTGGCAGGCCGGTCTGATCCTGCAAAAGAGTCAGGGAGAAAGAACACCTTCTGCAGCCTTCCAGCAATTTATGTGGCCATTTCCATGGTGGACTGTACATCCCAACAGTCCTCCTCACACATAGAAATGCGGGTCGGGGAGTCTCCTCCTGCTGCCCCCTTCCTCCCAGATGGAGACAGAGTGACTTTTCTCAGGCCGTCCTGCCTTCACGACCATCACCCTGTCCCTGTAAATTGCTCTCCACAGCCTCCATTCCTTCCAAATGTCCTCAAAGCGGGCCCAGGTCTCCTCACATTCTGGCATCGGCAGAGGCTTAGGGATATGCAAATACTCCCAAACAAGGTCATCCTCCCACTCTCCCCGGGAGTTCTCACTGATGTCCATGGTCTTGGGAGGGACATAAGGGTAGTCCAGACCCCACTCCAGAGCAACTTTGCGCTGAACTTCCCGCTGGAACCTGGAAAACCTGGGCAGTTCTCTGGGCTTTTCTTTTCCTGGCAGGACACAAGCATTAGAGGACCTCCTGACCCACTGCCTGTATTCAGCTGCTCTGGTCTGGGTGGTGGAGGGCCTGTTATAAAAGAGTTGTCTGCTGCTGATGGGGGCTCCTGCAGCTTCTTCAGTTCCCTCAGAAAAGTCTGGCGCATCTCCTCCACATCTCCTCCCTCGAACTGAACCTCCTTTCTCCCATTTCTCCTTCGAGCTGCTGCTGTGAGATGCCCATTCTGCTAACTTCTCCAGGGACCTGAACTCGGCTAGCAATCTGGGGGAACCCCAATCTATGGCCCTGTCCTAGCATTTCCTTTCTGGCTCACCTGAGGGTTCTTCCCCCCTCCAACACTGGCTCCTCCCAGATGGGGCTAGCAAGGGACACAGGGGCGGCCGGCATTTCAGGGACAATTTCTGGTTCCTGCTGGGCAGTACTTACAGTCACCAGGTCACTGACCAGGCCATAGGCCACGACAGACTCCTCTTCCCTCATGTCACTGATGTTCACAGGGGAGTCACCAGGCTCAGATTCCACCCCGCCTTTCGGCAATGATTTTATGCTTGGTCCGGCCTTCCGGGACTTTAACGGCTGCACACGACTGCAGGTCCACGATGTAGTACTGGCTCCTGCTGGCTGGATGCAAGCCGGGTGAGCGGTTTGCCACAATGACCGCACCGGATCCATGCACTGACCACCACGGTCGGTATCCGGCATTCTGGAAACAGCAGGCACAGTCTCTCCATCCCCTCAATCATCCCGAGGGTGAATCCCCGGCGATGCTCCAACCGGACACCAGTGTCCACCAGTGTCCGCTCCTGCAGAACAGGCAACCAGGTCAGCGCTGGAAACACACGAGCACACTCTGCCATCTTGCTCCTCTGCCTTGTGATGTCTGCTAGCAGGGAATGCTGGGTCTCCTTTAGGACATGGCACCACCCCCTCTCTTCTAGACAGGCTGGCGTCTGCGAAACTGATAGGCAATCCCCTCCCCCGGCATGCTGCTGTAACTCCTTGCTAGACGAACTGAAGTTTGCAGGCACACTGGAACTAGCAGGACTTGTCTGGGCATGTCGCTCGGCACCGACTGTGCCCGAGCATTTGAGAGCAGATGACTGCTTTTCCGGTGGTTGCCGGTAGCAACAATAAAGTTTGTAACCAATGCCTCACTGAAGGGAACACTTTTAGCACAGTCCCGCCAGCAGACACCCGCAGGCTGACCCCAATCACCATGGGCAACAGTAGACATCTCCAGGCACACTTTACTGTATAATGCAGGAGTTTGAAGCAAAAGTTCAGGATATTCAGCAATAGCAGAGCGCTGGACATATTTGTAATCCATGAGCGCGATCGCCCGCTGTGGTTGCCACAGGTGACAGCACATGGTAGAAAGTTACTGAATTGCAGATTCAAAGCACAAGTGTCCGTCCCAGCCGTGGTTGGGCACCTGGGTAAGCAGGCAGCAATAATTTGACAGGCAGCTCCTGCTGGTTGCTATGGGAAGCGGCACCTGTTACTGTAGTATTGAATAGCAGGCAGAGCACAGAAATCCTTCCCTTGAGTTCAATCCCTTAATTGGTGGAACAAAGTACAGTTCCCCTGGCAGGTTATCCTTGAACAGACAGTCCCGGAACGAGCCCCCAAATGTAGTGGTACCCTCATAAGGGCTGCTGAGTGTTGTGGTCCATCTGTTACCCTACCCAGCCAGGCACACAGTTTTCATTCACCCTCAGGCAGAAAACCAGTCCTTGAACTTTCTTTGTATTTTTATTGAGGGGAATAAACTTGGATGGGATATTCATGAGATAAACAAAGGGTGGTGCTAAGTTGGTCTAGAGAGTGGGGTAAACCCACATCCCAAATGTGTCTAGGCAAATGGAAAATTGATCCTCTTATGGGACTTTAAAGGGAAAACCTACTCGGGAGTAATAAGGACACGGCGGCAAATTCAAAGTAACGTACGGGTACGTTACTTTGCGCAGCCGTGCCATTCTGCCGACGTATATCTATAGGAGCCGGTCAGGAACCGGTTAAAGGGAAAACCTACTCGGGAGTAATAAGGAGTATGAGAAGTGTATGTATTTTTGAAATGAAGTTAGGTATTTATTGGGGTATAGATCTGGATAGGTCTACAGTACATGGGATAAATATACACGGGATACCGGATGCGTGATACAGACAATAAAATGCAATACAGTATGCAGAGATACACAATCATAGAACTCCGGTACATATGGAACACACATACGGGGACTACATGACGCGTTTCGAGATATACTCTTCCTCAGGGGTGTCAGATTGGAATCAGCAAACAGTATGGTATGTCTATAAATTAAAAAGACAATTATGAACCAATTGTAAAGCATTGCATAATCAACATCAGCATAGAAAAAGGTGTGGCTGTTGTGATACAAGTATGTAATGTGAGATAAAAGCAAAAACAATAAAGTACTGACCATATAGTATTGCTTAGGGCCATGTGTCTAATACTGCATCCATTAAAACCTTCAGAGGGAAGGGACATAACACCACTGAACACCGAGGTATATGCTCGCTCCTAGTCCATGTCGGGCTGGCCGTGTGTACCCAATCCCAGCAGAGTCACCAGGGAGGTATTCCCCAACAGAGGGCGTCAAAGCCACCAATGAGTTGGATGGTCCTTGGATAGGCTCCAATCTGCAAGGGAACAAGGGGATATGTTCACATGTGGCGGATGCAACTACTGCAGGTTCCTTAACACCTCCAAGAATGTCACTCTGCCCAATTGCGAACCCTTCAGACCCAGGCACTACGCTAACTGTAAAACATGTGGGGTAGTTTACCTGCTCACATGTGAGTGCACTTGGTTCTATATAGGGAAAACCATCCAGGAGTTTTGGCGCAGGGCTTACAGACACATTACAGCCATGCAAACCTGCAACCCCAAGCTACCACTTGGCCGTCATGTCACAAATGTACATGAGGGCATCTGCCCCAAATTTTGCTGTATAATCCTCGATCGTGTACACACTGGTATTACAGCTTGAGCAGAGGTGGATCTTCAGATTAAGAGCCACCCAACCCCCAGGTTTGAATACCTGTATATCCTTTAGACCTTTCTTGGAGGGTTTTTACTCAGGGGGCTCTGAGTGGGAACCTGATGAGATCCCCCCCTAGCCCCCCTCTGGCCTAACTTCCACAGGCCCCGGTCTCTTCTTCCCCCATGCGTCCATGGTTTCATGGCATCTCATGGACCCTTCTGACACAATTACCCACCACCCCTCGTCCCCGTGTTGTATATCCTGTATATTTATTGAATTTGTACATATTTGTATATAATGCATATAATGTATGCACGTTCCTGGGTACGTGCCTAGATGTATTTTTCTCACAATATGCCTTTTTTTTATTGACCTTTATAGTTTTTCATTGACTCATTATCCAAAATCCTTTTCTTTTCAGTGTTCCAGATTAGCCCCCTTTCTCTCTGTGCGCCCCCTGTAATGTCTCCTGACGTCCGACCCACTGTCCCACTGAGCTCGCCCCTTCTCCATACCCTGGGTGGCCATCCCATCCCGAATGCAGCACCAGGCTATTCCCCACTCGGCGCAGGTGGGCTGCTTGATGCGACACCTGTTGCCACGGGCGGCGTCCCCACAAGCGGAAGATTAGGGTCGAATTCTCGACCCGGTTTTCTTCCGACTCCTGCGTCGCAGGCCTTCGGCGCGGGTCTTGGTTCCCGCCCCCGTGCACCACACATCATCCCTCCGGGGGTTGTGCGTCACCGCGTCCGGAGGTAAACACATACTCCGACCGTGGTCTCCAAGGGGACCGATGTGCGCGCCCCGGGCTCGGGGGGCGCCTACCTTCCACCCATTGGCCGTTCCCGCGACCTATCGCGAGCACGGCCACACTACTTGAATGCAGCGTCCACCACACACTCCTCAGGCGTCTCTCGTCTCTGCACGCCAGTCCCCACCACACCACCTCGGAACCAGGACCCGACCCAGGTAAATCCAACCACATGCATGGCCCGGTGTTGCCCTCTTTGGGCAGACCTTGATCCACCTTATTCCACCTCTTACTCTAATCCTTATCTCCACAATTGTTTTCAGGCTGGATCCCCCAAGCCTCCCCAGGTCTGGACCCCTGGCTGGACACTCATCCCATAGTGCCCTTGGATAACCTCCTTGTCGGCACCAATTTTATCCACTCACTCCCTCTTTGCACCAGGGACTTTCCCGATACTGGGCGTCACCTGGCCGGGGTGCCAGGTCCTGCCACTTTGGATCACGGCTTGTGTTGCCTGTGCCGGCCCTTCCTGCATACCGGACAGGAATTTGCCGGCATTGCATTGACCGCCTAATCCAGGTACTTTCCCCCCCTTATTCCTTTACATCATTACATAATCATGTACATGCATGGTATGTACAACACCTGTGGTCCCAATACCCTCCCGAGGCTTTCACACAGCCCTGTTCTTAACAACCCCCCCACATATCCCCTTGTTCCCTTGCAGATTGGAGCCTATCCAAGGACCATTTCACTCATTGGTGACTTTGACGCCCTCTGTTGGGGAATACCTCCCTGGTGACTCCACTGGGATTGGGTACACACAGCCTGCCCGACATGGACTAGGAGCGAGCATATACCTCGGTGTTCAGTGGTGTTATGTCCCTTCCAACCCCTTCCCTCTGAAGGTTTTAATGGATGCAGTATTAGACACATGCCCCTAAGCAATACTATATGGTCAGTACTTTATTGTTTTTGCTTTTATCTCATATGCATATTACATACTTGTATCACAACAACCACACCTTTTTCTATGCTGATGTTGATTATGCAATGCTTTACAATTGGTTCATAATTATCTTGCAGTGATAACCTTATTTGCAAATAGGTAATGGGAATAAAAATTGGTTCATGGAACGTTAGGGGACTGGGTACTCCCCTAACGAGAGCACAGGTACTCGATTTGTTAGACGCACTTAGAGTAGATGTTGCCTGCCTGCAGGAAACGCATCTGACCAGGGAGACAAAAGTAATTATTAAGAACAAGAAATTTCAGAATCAGTACCATGCGGTACACTCCTCTTATTCGAATGGGGTGGGAGTGCTGATTAGGAAAGGGATTGTGTTTTCCTGCAGACAGAGCAATATAGATGAAGGGGGCCGATATGTTTTTCTGCACTGCACGATAGGGAACCAGGAATGCATAATAGCAAATATCTATAACCCACCACCTTTTAAATTAGAAATTTTATATAGCCTGCTGGAGTTTATGATAGACAAACCGAGGATCCCTGTCATTGTAGTAGGGGATTTTAATGTAGTAATAAATAAAGAACTAGATAAATTTCCCCCAGGAAAAGCGGGACAGAGTCCATGTGGGATTCGAATGGGACAGTTTCTGGAAGAGGCCGGGCTGATGGACCTGTGGAGAGTGAGAAATCCTGGGGTACAACAGTTCTCGTGTCACTCTAGTACCCACGCTTCTCTGTCAAGAATAGATTTAGTTTTGGGAAATGACATGGCCGCTCTATTGGTTAGGGATATAACCTATCATCCAAGAGGAATCTCGGACCACACACCGGTGACAGTTATGTTGGATATCGGGATAAGGAAACAGTGGGGTACCTGGAAGCTGAACCCAGTGTGGCTCGAGATTCTTGAGGACCCGAAGGAAACTATGGCAAAAATGAGAGAATTTATAGTGCTAAACGAGGGCTCAGTAGCAAGAGGGGTGATGTGGGATGCGTTGAAGGCATACATGAGGGGAATATTGATCCAGCAGATATCAAGAGTAAAGAGAGCATCAAAGGCTGTGGAGGAGAAGGCTAGAGACGAGATCCTAGTAGCAGAAAGGGAGCTAGTGGGAAATCCATCCCCGGAAAAATATCAAAGGTGGGAAAACAAGCAATTAATATATAAAGAGGTAATGTCTAGGAAGGCCGAAAATAAAAGAGCATTCCAAAAACATATAATGTTTGGAGAGGGGGAAAGAGTAGGGAAGATATTAGCTCATATTGCTAAAGTGGATGCCCCCCCCCCCCCAATAATTCCTGCCATCAGTAATAGGGAAGGTGAAATTATATATCAACCAGATAAAATAAATGAAATATTCAAGAAATACTATGAAGAACTATATAAATCCCAGGGGCCAGTGGCAGGAGAGATAATGGAAAGATTCTTTAGGAAAATAGAACTGCCCTCCCTGTCAGAGCTCGAGATTGAGACCCTGGAGGCCCCAATCTCATTAGAAGAGGTCAAAGCCGCCGTAAAACAACTGACTAATCAGAAATCTCCGGGTCCGGATGGTCTCCCGGCAGAGATATACAAAAAATACGGGGAGATATTGATACCGGAACTTCTCAAGGTGCTTGAGGGGGCATACCAGGAAGGGAGGCTGCCCGAATCAATGACGGAGGCCACAATTATAATGATACCAAAGGAGGGGAAGGATCCCTTGGAACCTGGATCGTATAGGCCTATTTCCCTACTGTGCTCAGATGTAAAAATCCTGGCAAAAATTTTGGCCATTAGGCTTCAAAAGATAATCCATAGCTTAGTTCAACCGGATCAAACAGGTTTCATCCCCCAAAGGTCAACAAGTGAGAATATAAGGAGGCTATTTCTGAACCTGCAGATCCCAACAGAAAATATGGGTTCTAGAGCTGTCATGATGCTGGATGTAGGGAAGGCTTTTGATAGTCTTGAATGGGGATTTATCTGGCAGGTTCTGAAGGTGTATGGCTTCGGACCTTCATTTAGGAGGTGGGTGAAAATCCTATATAGCTACCCCATAGCTAGGATTAGAACTAACAATGTACTCTCTAGCAAGTTTTCGTTGGAGAGAGGGACAAGACAGGGGTGTCCCCTTTCACCCCTGATCTTTGCCTTAGCTATGGAACCAGTGGCCGCTGCGGTAAGACAAAATAGGATGGTGGAGGGGTTTCAGAGAAGGACCAGGGAGGAGAAGATCGCGCTATACGCGGACGATGTCCTTATTTTTCTGGGGAATACGGAAGGGTCATTAAGACAGGTGATGGGTGTCTTTGCAGACTTCGGGGAGGTCTCGGGCCTCACTATAAATTGGGAAAAATCTGTCCTCCTGCCAATAGATCCCATCAAACAAGGCACCTTCCTGGAAAAAAACCCCATTAAAAATAGTGGAGAAAACCAAATATTTAGGGATCCAGGTAACAAGGGATCCAGACCACTTTTTAAATAATAATATGGCCCCATTATTAAAGAAATTTAAAAAAAAGGTTGATATATGGAAAGGTCTCTCTCTGTTGGCAGCTGGAAGATGCAACCTGGTTAAAATGCTGTGGATGTCCCAACTATTGTACATCTTACATAATTCACCAGTTTGGATATGTGGCAAATGGTTCAAAAAAATAGATATGCTGTTTAGAGGGCTTGTGTGGAGGGGGGGGCATTCAAGGATAAGTCTACAGACCCTACAGCTTGCAATAGGTGAGGGGGGCATGGCGGTCCCGCATCCACGCTGCTATTTTCTGGCAGCCCAACTGCAACACCTAAGGACAGGTGGTGGATCTATGGGTAATAATAATCTTGGTATAATGACTGCAGGTGCACCCCATAGATGTGTACTGGAGGTATTGGAGGCAAATTCGTTTGCATATAGGACCCCCACAGTCAAATTAATGTTAAAAGTTTGGAAAAACATTAAAAGCCTGAAAGATATGGAGGGAATAGTGAGAGATATGCCTCTTTGGGATAACAAAAGTCTTCAAGAATTAACAAAGATAGGAAAAATTAAATCATGGGAGGCAAGGGGGATAACTAAACTAGAACAATTATATAATGGCAATGCTCTGAAATCCTTTGTCTCCCTAGAAGAAGAGTTTGCTGTCCCAAAGCAGTCATACTTTGGGTATATCCAAATCAGGCATGCACTGCAGGCCCAGTATGGGGAACAAGGTCCGAAATGGAGCCAATCACCTATCCCTCGGATGATAGAGAGTTTTGAGGGGTCAAGAGGATTAATAGCGGAATTCTACCAGCATATCTTCAGAAATAGTAGAGAAGGACCAAATAAACTTAGGTGTAGGGGGAAGTGGGAAAGAGATCTGGGGACAATATCGGATGCCCAGTGGAGGGAGGTGTTAAAGGGGGGCCACCAGGTCTCAGTCTCGCCAGCTCAGAAATTTTCACACCTAATGTTATTGCATAGGGCATATTATACCCCCCAAAAATTGTTTAAATGGGGGAGAAGAGTAGATCCCAAATGTCCGAGATGCCAAATGAATGGAGATTTGCTACACATGATATGGAAATGCCCTAAACTATCCCGCTATTGGTTAGAAGTGATTGAGGATATAAACAGGCTTCTCAACCTGGGTCTTAAACTAGACCCAAGGTTATGTATCTTGGGGGTGGGTGGGGACTTGGGTAATGGGAGAGACAAAATAAAAGCAGTGCGGAGATGCCTATACCAGGCAAGAAAGGGAATAACTAAGAGATGGCAAGCTGAGAAACCCCCTTCGGTTGCTGACTGGCGTAGAGAAGTTTCGGAAACAATAGGAAAAGAAAGGACAGTGTTCATAAGGGCAGGAAACTTAAAAGAATTTAAAAAAATATGGAATCCCTGGCTGATGAGTGTAGCCCACCCGACAGACTAGTAGAGTGAGAAGAAGATGGAGAGGATATTGTTCTTAAGATTGGAGTAGTAGTAATATGCCTGATGTTCTATATAAGGAAAAAAGTTTGGGGTGTAAGGGAGGGGGGGGGGTGAAAAATAAAAATGTATTTTTTCTATAGTGTGAATCTACATGCAACATTGGGTATTAGAAGATTTTATTACTGTTTGGTAACATGTATACTGAGTATTGTGATGTATTGTATTTAATTATGAATAAAAATGATCAAATTAAAAAAAAAAAAAAAATTATCTTTTTAATTTATTGGACATACCATACTGTTGCTGATGCCAATCAGACACCCCTGAGGAAGAGTATATCTCGAAACGCGTCGTGTAGTCCCCGTATGTGTGTTCCATATGTACTGGAGTTCTATGATTGTGTATCTCTGCATACTGCATTGCAATTTATTGTCTGTATCACGCATCCTGTATCCCGTGTATATTTATCCCATGTACTGTAGACCTATCCAGATCTATACCCCAATAAATACCTAACTTCATTTCAAAAATACATACACTTCTTATACTCCTTATTACTCCCGAGTAGGTTTTCCCTTTAACCGGTTCCCGACCGGCTCCTGTAGATATACGTCGGCAGAATGGCACGGCTGCGCAAAGTAACGTACCCATACGTTACTTTGAATTTGCCGCCGTGTGTGCGCGCACGCCTGCCGCGATCTTCTAGAGTTGGGTCACGGGTCCCGCAGACTCGATCGCCGCGGGCATACCCACGATCGCGGAGAGGACGAACGGGGAGATGCCGTTGTAAACAGCATCTCCCCGTTCTGACTAGTGACAAGTGTCACTCGATCTCTGCTCCCTGTCATCGGAGCAGAGATCAGTGACGTCACACACCAGCCCATCCCCCTGACAGTTAGAAATCATTCCCCTAGGACACACTTAACCCCTCCCCGCCCCCTAGTGGTTAACCCCTTCACTGCCAGTGTCATTTATACAGGAATCAATGCATTTTTATAGCACTGATTGCTGTATAAATGACAATGGTCCCAAAAATGTGTCAAAAATGTCCGACATGTCCGCCATAACGTCGCCGTCACAAAAAAATAGCTGATCGCCACCATTACTAGTAAAAAAAAAGATTATTAATAAAAATGCCATAAAACTATCCCCTATTTTGTAAACGCTATAACTTTTGCGCAAACAAATCAATAAACGCTTATTGCAATTTTTTTTTTTACCAAAAATATGTAGAAGAATACGGATCGGCCTAAACTGAGGAAAAAAATGTTTTTTTATATATTTTTTGGGGATAATTATTATAGCAAAATGTAAAAAATAATGCGTTTTTTTCAAAATTGTCGCTTTTATTTTGTTTATGGCGCAAAAACTAAAAATTGCAGAGATGATCAAATACCACCAAAAGAAAGCTCTATTTGTGGGAAAAAAAGGACGTTAATTTTGTTTCGGAGCCACGTCGCACGACCGCGCAATTGTCAGTTAAAGTGCCGAATCGCAAAAAGTGCTCTGGTCAGGAAGGGGGTAAATCCTTCCAGGGCTGAAGTGGTTAAAGTCTCGTAAGAGGATCAATTTTCCATTTGCCTAGGATATTCATGAGATGCCCATCTAATTACAGATAAATATATTTGGGACCAACTATATACTCCTCCGGTATATACAACTCCAGTCTTCAACTCCAGCACATCACTTGCTTGCAGACTATCTCTTCTCAACACCTCCAGCATATCACTTGCTTGCACTTCCCAGACCAGCTAGCACTGATTTGTAGGCCTGACACTGGCTCAGCCAGGCCTAAAGCAGATGCTCTTTGCAGGCAGGGACCATGTGCCCCTATGGCGTAGCAAAAATTTAGAAAGTCCCAGTGCTAGCTGTCCACGTGACTACTGCTCCCAGCACCACCTCTTCCGGCACTGCCAGCCCTCCTGGCTGCAGCTGCCCCTCTCCACTGCCCATGCCACCACAATCTTCCTGACTGACTCTGCGCCCATCCCAATCCTCTCAGGCGTGCCTCCCCAGTCCTCCTGACTGTGTGGCACTTACCAGCCCTCTTGGCTGCCTCTGTGGAACTCCCGGAGACTTGCCCAGCAGTGTTCTCCTGCTATTCTCTCTTGCTCCTCCTAAGCCTCCTGGTCAGGACAGCTCTGTAGATTATAAGCGGGTCCCATCCGCACCCGAGCCCAGGCCCAAAGTAACCTCCCCCAAACTGGGGATCTCCTTCAAAGGCCCCGACAGCCTAACACTCCATCTGCATCTTCCACTCGATCACCAACTCCTCGCCAGTTGGGCTGACCCTGGGTATTTAAGGAGGCTGCCCCCTGCCAATCCAAGTTGGTCAGGGCCCCTCAAAACACCCAAAGCAGCTCCACCTCCCCTCTCCTCCTTCCTTTTCAGAATATTCTAGAAGGCTCCGGAAAGAAGTAGGAGGTCTGGGGGATGCTGCCTTTGAGTCACCACCTCTACTTTGAGTGACTCCCAACCCAGTTCAAAACACACCAAGGCTTGGCTGCCAGCCAAGCCTGTAAATGTACCTACTCTCATAAAACTCTAGCCATTCTACTTCTAGCACACTAGAGGGTGGGCGCTACATACAGTATGTTTACTGTCCTGATATAGTAGTTGTTTAGATGCACTGCTGTACAGGACATCATAGCCTGCATAGCCTTACTTGCATCTTGAAGACATATCGTCCTTTTCTTTCCTGGATTCAAGTCACAGAAAGCAGACGTTTCAGTTTTGTGTGTAGCCAAAAGCATTTTTAAGGAGGGGTGAAGGAAATAGAGGGACTTGCAGGAAGAAGTGATATTAGGCTTTCCTATAATTTGAGTCTTTATTTCACTAACATGGTTAAAGCCAATCACACTCAAATTCCCAGTTCAAGTATCAATACCACCCTTGCCTGTTAGTTATTTTTTTTTCCATGATCCTACTTTCCAAAAGGGATTTACAGTAAGAGCTTGGTCATTTGCCAAAATTGTACTACCTTTCTCCTATAGTGGGCCTCTGTATGTTCAAATCTGACATTACCCTTAATTTATAAAGCTTTAACCCAAGGATAATGATCTTTAGTTTAGTCTGGTAACTGTAATTTTAAAATCTCATTAGACTCTCGTGAAAAGAATTGTCACTGAAAATAAGGACCCTTATTCAGCTATGATGATTTGATATCGGGCACTTCCACCCCTTTCCTGCTCGGACCAATTTTCAGATTTCAGTGCTATCACACTTTGAATGCGGTAATGCAACACTGTACCCAAATTATTATTTTTTTTTTCATTTGTTTGAGACAGATAGAGCTTTTTTGGTGATATTTAATCACCACTGGGATTTTTATTTTTTGCTAAACAAACGAAAAAAGACTGAATATTTAAAAAAAAAAGTTTTTCTTAGTTTATGTTTATTTTGAAAATACCGTATTTATCGGTGTATAACACGCGCCGGCGTATAACACGCACCCCAAGTTTAGGAGAGAATTTTAAGGAAAAAACATTTTTAGGAGGGAAGTTTAAGGAAAAAAAACTTACATTAAAATGCCCATCAATGCAGCCTTATCTGTCCATCTGCAGCCTTTTCAGTGTCAGTGCAGCCTTGTCAGTGCAGCCTTGTCAGTGCAGCTTTGCCCCAGTGCAGCCTTGCCCCAGTGCAGCTTTGCCCCAGTGCAGCTTTGCCCCAGTGCAGCCTTGCCCCAGTGCAGCTTCGTTAGTGCAGGTCTACCCCAGTCCAGCCATGTCAGTGCAGCCTTGTCAGTGCAGCTTTGCCCCAGTGCAGCCTTGCCCCAGTGCAGCCTTGCCCCAGTGCAGCTTTGCCCCAGTGCAGCTTTGCCCCAGTGCAGCCTTGCCCCAGTGCAGCTTCATTAGTGCAGGTCTACCCCAGTCCAGCCATGTCAGTGCAGCTTTGTGCACTCGGTGTAGATTCAAAAAATGGCGCCGAAACTGCAGGGAGCCAAGATACAAATACTCGAGTGTTCTCGGCTTTTTCCGGCGCCGCCGTCACGCCCAGTCCCGCCCCTGGACCTGTGTTATGTCCATCATAGGGCGGGACTGGGCGTGACTGTGAGCGGCGCCGAAAAAAGCCGAGAACACTTGGGTATGTGTATCTCGGCTCTTGTCGGATCCGAGATACACATACCCGAGTGTTCTCGGCTTTTTTCGGCGCCGCTCACAGTCACGCCCAGTCCCGCCCTATGATGGACATAACACAGGTCCAGGGGCGGGACTGGGCGTAATGGCGGCGCCGGAAAAAGCCGAGAACACTCGAGTATGTGTATCTCGGCTCCCTGCAGTCTCGGCGCCATTTTTGAATCTCCCCAGGGCTGTGTATGTCAGCGGCGACCGCGGCAATTGCCGCGATCGCTCCGATGACACAGAAATCGGCGGGGATCGGCCTATAACACGCACCCACGATTTTCCCCTGATTTTCAGGGAAAAAAGTGCGTGTTATATGCCGATAAATACGGTAAGTCATTTTTCTTCTTCATTGATGTGCACGTATGAGGCTGCACTGATGGGCACTAATAGGCACTGATGGGCACTAATGAGGATGCACTGATGAAGTGGCACTGATGAGACTGCACTGATGTGCACTGGCTGCACTGATGGGCACTGATGAAGGCCCTTCCCTCTCGCTCTCTCCTCATTGACTCACTGGCTGTGATTGACAGCAGCAGGAGACAGCTGTGTGAGCCAATGAGGAGAGAGACACCCAGGAGAGCCACTGCTCTCATGCACATCGCTTGATCGAGATGGAGCTCAGGTAAATATGGGGGGGGGGGGGGCTGGGGGAGCTGCATCCAGAAGGTTTTTTTACCTTAATGCAAAGAATGCATTAAGGTAAAAAAAATCTTCTGACTTTAGAAACTCTTTAACTTTCTGGATTGAGCCTATTATGTCGGTGAAGATCTCAGGTCATGGTATAGCTTAATAGTAGTTAGTCACATTTAAGTGGATTTGTTCTGTAATGTTGAAGATATTTTATAACTTATCTAAACCACTTTGCTTGGATAAGCTACAAAATGTCTTCAACATTACATAACAAGTCCAGTTGAATGTGTCTATCTACACTAGTCTATTGTGCGTTACTAAAGAGTTCATAACATGGGCAATCTGAGAAGAAAAGAGCGCACAAAAACCAGACCACAGAAAAAAAGGAACACTTGCTAGCGGCTGTTATAAAAAAAGCTGGGCTCCCAATTGAAAATGAAGAATTTTTATTAAAAAAACCAAAAAAAAACAAACAAATGCTAAAATGAAAGGATAAGTTCACCTTTTGTAACATGTTACATATTATACCCTTATTTAGGGTGTGAGATGTAACATGTTACTTTGAAGCAGTCCCCTGCATCCCCCTGATACTCCCTTGTGACAGCCGGCAGGGGACCCACCTTTTTTACGTTTTTAAAAACAGCGCGGGTGTGCAGGGCTGCAGTCACACAGCCATGTCATTCATTCACAGATCTGTCAGTATTCAATGGACTACAAGAGCGCTGATAAGCACACCAGTCTGTGGGCAGTCCCTCAGCGTCATCATGTACAGTGCAGTGGTATTATCCCTGCACTGTACATGATGGAGGCTGGCGTGCCACTACGGCAAGAGCACCTTAGAGAGGAGGCAGCACTCGGACCAGTTGCAAGGATCAAGGGAGCTTGCTGAAGCCGGGGCAAGGATAAATATCACACTTTATTCATGCACCCCTAGACCTAACAAGCAGTTTAACCTGCAATGCAAAGGCACGGGGGTTGGGGGGAATATTGGGGTAGGGCATTGCAAGGGTAAATGTCTGATAATTACTGTAGTTCAGCTTTAAAGAATAAGTTCAGAGGTGTAACATGTGGGTGGGGCCACTCTCCCTGCACATGGGGGTATCTTTCGCAGTGCACACGCCCATCAATGCCCGGGACCAGATGGGAACTGCGGTCATGTGAGAATCGAACATTAAGGCAGTTCCCCCACTGAAATGAGCCGTGTCACTATGTGCAGTCATAAAAGTACAGCATTCCTCTGAAAAGTGCTGTCCCGTGTCACTGCACACTGTTGCCTGATGTATGTTGCATTTAGGAGGGACACCACTGTGCTCGTGCACTCTCCACCAGTCCAGCATAGCTCTGCCACCTCACTCCCAGTGAAAGAATGGGGTGCACCTAGCGCAGACCTCATGTGTGCACTTGTTAACTCCTTCACTCTCCCGTGCCATGTAATCAGGTTATAGGTTCAGTCCAGGTTGCTTTGGGAAACCGACCACTGGGGAGGGAGCTAGTTCATCGACCCTCTTGCTACCGGACACCGACACCAGTTACCGAGCTTCATGACTGTCTGCAATGTACCTTGCACTAGTCCTTGGTTACCCATAGCAACTGCATTACTCCTCCTGTTTGCTTTGCCAAGTAGACAAGTTTTAGTGGCTTTTCTTTATACCCGACATGTGCTTTACAGACCCTGGTTCTTTCATACACTAGAACCATCATGCACCCCTTTAAATTACTTCAGGCCAGGCTTAGAACAGTTGATGCAACTTTTACTTAAGTATCATGGCATTACAGTCCAACATGAGCGAATACATTAGAGTGTCCCTTAACAAACTCCAGCAGGCAGCCCAGGCATACCTCCATAAGGTAGTAGTCCATATTAGGAGTTCTCCAGTACTTGGTAAATCTACAGAATCCCGGTGCCTCCAATGGACTACAAGGCGCAGCAGTCCGCCTCTTCAGTGATCACAGTATTCTCTTGAGCGGAAACGGCATCCAACGCCCCAGGACCCAGCCTTTCCCCTTACTTATATCACAGGCAGGTAGGCTGGATTCAAAATGCCGGGGAATGGCAACACGCATGTTAACTTTTTCCCTCCTAGCCTGGACTAATATTTCTGTAGGCAAACACGTAACATGCTTACAAACATGTAACATTTTAACAAAGCAGCACCCCCCCCCCCCCCCCAGGATCCCACATTGTGACAGGAGGCGGGGAATCTTCTCCCTGCACCTGCTGTCACTATTTAAAAACAGTATGACTGTGCTGAGCCCCAACCACACAGCCCTGTCATCCATTCACAGAGTTCCCTGAATGAATGAACTACTACATGGCAGGTGCCTAGTAGTTCTCAATGAACTGCTAGGGTACTGGTGAGCACTCTCGTAGTTCATTTATTCTTCCTGCTCTTCAGTGACTGTCTGCCTGCACCTCCCGTACAGCTCACCTGAGAGGCTGCTGGAACCTGACATGGCTCTGCAGGCTTCTAAGAAAAAAAATATAAATAAATGCACGTTTTACCTGCAAAAAATGTGCATTTATAATTTTTTTTTTCCAAAAGTGAACTTATCCTTTAAGTGCAGAGCTGTTCTTACCATGACACAGAGAAATACACTTGTCTCAAGTGTGCCCTCTGTGGGTGTCATTAGGCCAGGATGTTGTCTCAGAATGGTGGGTGGGCAGAAGAGACCAGACCAGAAGAGTCTGTTATAAATGAGGGGGGGTATGCCTTCAGTATGGTAGCGAATAAAGTACTGCATTAGAATGTAAGCTTTTCTGGCACCCATTTGGGCTAAGCTACCCAGTCAGTCCACAGATGCCCCTGTACACCTGCTACTATAAACAGCTGCTGCAGCAGCCATATACCACTTGTGAATGTGTATACATAAATCTTAGGATTGCTAAACTGTATACAGTAAGCTTTAGTGATAATATCATAATTTTTATGAAAAGAAAGCAAAACAGGAACCCCGTACCACTGAAATATTTCTTAAAGGAAATGGAAAATATTTCTCTAAAGTCCAGTTTAAACATCCCCAGGTTATCCAAAGGGCTGGATTATTTCCAGATCTGTTCAGCCTTTTTCCATCTCTGAGAGAGAAGCACAAAGATCCTCAGGGATAACACAATATGATCACTGTACATTCTGCTGAAATTCTCTGATGGAAGCTGTAATCATGCTAGTTCCAGGTCACTAAAGCTGAAACTTTTTTCTACAAGGAGACAAAAGACGGCAACGACATATAATGTCCAATTGCAAGTTACAACTACTGTAACAGCAATCAAGAGGACCGTCACTTGTCCCCTGCTTTTTCCCCATCCTCCATCACTTCTTAACTTTTATGCAGGGTCCTCTTCAAAAATTATGCACAACTGCAAAGCGCATTCAGCGTTGTCCTGTAGTGATCCACTGATCAGGTGTGACAAGTGTGTACCACACCACCATATTGGTCCTCCTGAGACAGATGTCTTTTTCCGGGTTCAGACAGCCAGACCCTTAATGATGCGCCTAGTTTGGAAAATGGGCTCCCGCACCCTCCTGGGATATGTAATGGGGATATCCCAGAGGGCTGTGGGAGCAGGACCATGGGCGTCCGCAGGTAGGGGCAAGGGGGGTCAAGTGCCCCCCCCCCTGGAATCAGGGATCAGATCGACACATTCAGCACTGTGGTGTCGCTATGGAGGTGCGGGCAGCCAACGGGGTGACACCATCAAGCCCCCTTATCAGTGTAGTGTGACTGCAGGTTCTTTTCCCTGCTCAGGAGAGAACTCGAGAGTGCTGTGTCAGGACAAATGTGAGCTGCGGGCTGTCAGAGGTTTCCCCCGCTCGCCCCCCCTTCTCCTGTCAGGGAGAAGAGACGGCAGCTCTCATCAGGTTCCCCGCCCAGCTTCCTGCCCGATCCGTTCCTTCCCCATTGCCCATAACTGAGGGCCAATCAAAGGCGGCCCCATTTTCCACAGGAAGGAGGTTACAGCTCGATCGAGAGAGAGATTGAGAGACTACAGCCTGGAAAAAAGCTGAGGAAGTGAATGCTACAGAACAAAGAAAGAGGCGTGTGCTGGCAGAAGCCAGAGAGCCACGCTGCCCAGCGCCACCAGAGAGAGCCACGTTGCCCAGTGCCACCAGAGAGAGTTACGCTGCCCAGCACCAGCAGAGAGAGCCACGCTACCCAGCGCCGCCAGAGAGAGAGAGAGCCACACTACCCAGTGCCGCCAGAGAGAGAGAGAGCCATGCTACTCAGTGCAACCAGAGAGAGAGCCACGCAACCCAGCGCCAGGGAGAGAGCCACGCTACACAGCACCAGAGAGAGAGCCACGCTACCCGGTGCCACCAGAGAGCCACAATGCCCAGCGCCACCAGAGAGAGAGAGAGACTGAGCCACTGCCAGGGTACAGGCATTCTACACTACTGACCAGAATCGCCCCCGGGGAACCCAGAGTGAGCGATCGTCCAGCCGGAGGGATCACTGCTGTAGTTTCGCTGGGTCTGGTAAGAGGGTCTGTCAACCATTATCCATTACTTATCCTAGGGACTGTACTACGCCTGCTGTCTCTGACCATGACAATGTGATAATGACATTGTCGAAAAGGGACAGCGCATGGGTGACTCTAAAATGATGCCCTCCCCTGAAAAAAGTTCTGCGGTTCCCCATGAGCAGGACACAACATTGTAGCCTAGGCCAGAATGCATACCTCCAAACTGTCCCTGATTTCGAAGTCCCTCTGTCCCTCTTTCCTGCTCATTGTCCCTCATTTTGGTATGATCTATATAATTGTATATAAAATGCCCTACTTATGTATCAAAAAGTGTTTTGCAGTGCTAACCCTTCAAAATTCTAAATTGCTACATCTATAAATTCCAAAAGCCAGTATGAAGCAATAATAGAGGTAAAAAAGCACTTGTGGGTTCAACCAATCATTTTTTTTTGTACAATTCTTCTTTAAGGGGGGCATTGCAGGGGTTGTGTCCTATACCTACATACTTTTGCTAATAGGTGTCCCACGTTCCCATTTCAGAAAGTTGGGAGGTTGATAGAATGGCAGCAGGGGAAGGGGACACTGGGAAAAAGCAAACAAAGAATTAAAATAGCCATGAAAAGAATAACAACACTGGCTAGTATTATCGTGGCAGGGGGAGAAGGCATGAACATAAAGTCAATCCGTGGAGTGAAGCTCTGCTTTAAATTAGATGTAGGTACAAACTAAATGATATTTATTTTACTTAAAGCTGAACATAACTGTATCTGAGCATCACAAACCGAAAACGCTATTTAACCACTTAAGGACCAAGCCTCTTTTTGAGATTTGTTGTTTACAAGTTAAAATATTTATTTTTTTGCTAGAAAATTACTTAGAGTTAGAACCCCCAAACATTATATTTATTTTTTCAGACACCCTAGAGAAAAAAATGGTGGTCATTGCAATACTTTATGTCACACCGTATTTGCGCAGCAGTCTTACAAGTGCAATTTTTTTGGAAAAGAAAAAACTTTTTTGAATTAAAAAATAAGACAACAGTAAAGTTAGCCCACTTTTTTATATTGTAAAAGATAATGCTTCAAAATTGCGCCCGGTAGTGGAATGGTGACAAACTTTGACCCTTAAAAATTTCCATAGGCGATGTTTAAAAATGTCTACAGGTTACCAGTTTTGAGTTACAGAGAAGGTCTTTTGCTTTGATTATTGCTCTCGCTCTAACGATCGCGGTGATACCTCATATGTGTGGTTTTAACACCGTTTTCATGTGCGGGCGCGACTTACGTATGTGTTCGCTTCCGAGAGCAAGCTTTAAATGTTTTTTTTTTCTTATTTATTTTACCTTTTATTTTACATTGTCCTTTTAAAAATACATTTTTGGGTCACTTTTATTCCTATTACAAGGGATGTAAAGTTGTCCATCTTTGTCATTTCAGAAAATTGGGAGGTATGTTATTGCCCTCTCATATCTTGGTTTTCAGTTTGTATCATTGATGGAAATGACTTCACATTTAATGCTTCCAGTGGAGGAGGTCATAATGAAAAGCCAGCAAAAAGAAAAGACAGCTAAAAGCAATTTAAAATAGGTCAGTATTGTGTCATTCGTTTTTTATCTTCATATAGCCAAACACACACACTGACTGGAAACCACAGAGTACAATATGGAGTTCTTCTTGAAAATGGAAAGCCCCTTTAATTTCATTAAAAAAATAGAGCTGAACAACACAAAGTAGTGAGAAAGTTCAGAGCACCATGCTTCATATTTTCCATAGGCCTCATCACTCCAGCAGTTTGGCAGCCTGCATCTTGGCAAGCGTCCTCACAGCAATAATTTGTTCAGCAAAAGAAAACTATCCAGGGTGTTTGAAAAGTTACAGTCTCATTTGTAATAAATGATCTGTGGGACTGGTGGGAACATTTTCCACAACACAGAGATATGTTGATCTACTATACAGTGTAATACTGGAGGATGTTCCTATCATCAGTTGTGTTTTCTCAGTGATAGCCATCTTATCTGTCCATTGAATGTGTAGCTACTTCTGCAGGAGGTGCTGGAAAGGATGTTCTTTGTCTAGACCTCCTGAATGACTTCGGACCCTCTGACACATACTAAGTTAACCAGTTCAGCCCCGGAAGGATTTACTCCATTAAAGCGGAGTTCCACCCACTTTTGAGAGGTGGTCTTACCCCTCATTTTTGGATATTACATTTTTTTTCTTCTTCTTTTAACATACCTTTTTAGTGTACTTCCGATCCATCCGATATGCAGCGCAGGACGTCATATTCTTGCGGCGAGCTCCCCCCCGCTGTCTTCTGTGTCCCAGAAGACAGCTGGCCATTCACAAAGCACCGCGCTACTCGCAAGGCTCCACTGCCCGTTTCCCTTAGTTAGAATGGCGGCGCCTGCATCCGATCCGATGGATCGGCCTCGGGGGGCGACATCATGGGCTCCCTGAACAGGTAAGTGTACTTATTAAAAGTCAGCAGCTACAGTGTTTGTACCTGTTGACTTTAAAAGAAAAAAAAATTGCTTATGGGACACCGCTTTAATGACCAGAGCATATTTTACAATTTGGCACTGCGCTGCTTTAACTGGTAATTGCACGGTCATGCAATGCTGTACCCAAACAGAGTTTTCTTTTGGTGGTATTTGAACACCTCTGTGGTTTTTATGTTTTTTGCGAAATAAGCGAAAAAAGAACAAAAAGTTTGAAAAAAAAAAATATTTTCTACTTTTTGTTTTAAAAAAAATACAATAAACTCTATTTTAGTCATACATTTAGGCCAAAATGCATTCAGCCACAAGTCTCGGGTAAAAAAAAATTCAATAAGCGTATATTTATTGGTTTGTGCAAAAGTTATAGCGTCTACAAACTAGGGTAACATTTTATGGAAATTACGCAGCTTTTAGTTTACGACTGCCTATCTCATTTCTTGAGGTGCTATAATGGAAGGGCAGTACAAAACTCCTCCAAATGATCCCATTTTGGAAAGTAGACACCCCAAGGAATTTGTTGAGAGGCATGTTGAGCACATTGAATATTTTTTTTTTGTCACAAGTGACTGAAAAATTGCGAAAAAATAAATAAATTACACAAAGTTGTCACTGAAATTATATATTGCTCAAACATGCCATGGGTATATGTGGAATTACACCCCAAAATACATTCTGCTGCTTCTCCTGATAACAGGGATAACACATGTGTGGGACTTTTTGGCAGTCTAGCCGCGTACGGGACCCTGAAAACCAAGCACCGCCTTCAGGCTTTCAAAGGGCGTAAATTTTTGATTTCACTCCTCACTACCTATCACAGTTTTGGGTTAACTAGGGGGTTAAAACCTTTATAAGGTAATATATAGGGGTACCCTGATGCTATAAAAGACTGACAGTAAAACTAACTATCTAACTAGCGTCACCCGTGACACTAATACAGCGATCAGAAAATAGATCTGTACACTATACTAGTGACACTGGTGACAGGGGGTGAAAGGGTTAACTGGGGGGCGATCAAGGGATTAAACCTTTTATGAGGGGGGTACCCTAAAGCTACCTGGGCCTACTACTAACTGCCACTAATTGCCCTAACATTATTTATTGTCACAAGTGACACCAGTACAGCGATCAGTGAAAAATCTGAAAACTGCACTTGGTGACACAGTGACAGGGAGTGAAGGGGTTAACTGGGGGCAATCGGGGGATGAAATGTGTGCCTAGGTGTACTGTTGTCAGTGTAGTGTTTGTGCAACTCACTTTTAGATGTCCTCTCGCCGCACTCTGGAACCGAAAAGGATTCCAGGAGGGGAGGTAACATCAGTTCCTCTGCCTGTGTTTACATTTACAGGCAGAGGAAGCATTTTCATTCGTCAGAACCGATCAGCAGGTCCAGGCCAGAAATCATTGGCATGGACCTGAAGATTGATTGGTTCTCGAATTAATCCGATCGCCGTGGGAAAGTCGGAGGCGGGAGCCATGTACAGGTACGTCATTTCACACAGGGCTGCCAACCTGCTGCAGTATATCTATGTGAGCCGGTCAGGAAGTGTTTAAATGAACACAGCTTGCAATATCACAGAAATTACTGAAAGCAATACTGATACACCATAATGATGCTCTGTTAGGAAACAGACACCAAATTAGTAAAGGCTGGTTTCAATATATTGTCATACAAAATATTGGTAGCAATAAATGCATGAGAGGGGATTAGCAATAGTAGTAGTGCAACTCAACATACAGTATGATCAGTAGTTAGTAGTAGGAATAGGAGAACACTATGCACCAAGATCAGCATAAACAGTAGTAAGATCACTGTGAGTGCAGCAATGGACAGTAATATGTTTGGACTAACTGGGTTCAGGAGACTATACCGCCAATGTGCATTAATGGTGACTATGCTAGGCCTAGGCTAACTGAACAGAGGTATACTTTAAATGAATAATAAATAGGGGTTAGTAGAATGGCTTTGTAGGGGCAGTCCTTTATTCTTTTCTTCTGCTGGCTATAGTTGGGGCCCATCAGCAGCTTTGGTGCACTTATCAATAATCTTGGTGATTCAGCATGCAGTGTAGGTGCGATATAATAAGGAAAGTATCCTGTTCCAGAAGCTCAGTCCCTGCTATCAGTGTGTGAATGGTGGGCAGTGAGCTCTTTCACCAGTCCCTGCAGTGTGGCTGTACACCCCCGCTGTAGGATAGGGGCCCTTGCCTTTGCCCAGATGACTCCAGTGATTAGTAAAGTAAAGGAGGGGAGAGTGAGGAGAGTGAGAAGACGCTCCAGTCTCACTGCAGCAAAGTTCCAATATGTGGGATTGCCACCATCAGCGCAGTGCTGCCCCTGTGTCACAGCTCTCAGGCCTCAAGCTCCAGTCCCCACCGGTCTGGTCTCCCGCATAGCTGTCAGGAACTGTCAAAAAATTCCTGGAGCAGTCTGGTAGGAGCTATTCCACTACTTTCCCTCTACCTCAGTGTCCTTCTGGAAATGTAGTATAAGGGTCCATGAATCCCATTCTTTGGGTGCAGTTCTGGACTTCAATTCCCATGATCCTCAGTGTTCTGCATAGAAGTCTTTAGGCTTTTCTGGTTATAGCTCTCCCCCGCTGATTGGAGGGGGTAGTGCAACACAGCATAGCAGTAGAAAATAAAACTGACTGTAAAGAGGGCAATGTCTCCTTCTCCATGTTTCTGTAGTCCACTACTTTATAGCCCTGTAATTTAATTTATATTAAAATAGTTTTACTGTGTTTTTCTGCCTCCTTGTAACGTCCCCCATGAGTGCCTGAACTTCTCCTTTTCCCCCTCCTATTGTCTGTTAGGAACAAGTAGTGCATGTTAGTTGTGGTCATGTGCACTGCTCTATGCACATTACATATTCCATTGTCCCTAGTCCATCTCAGGAGCAAGTAAGACAGAGTAGCTACATTCATACATACAGTGAAACCATGTGTAGGAATGCGGACTACAAATGCAAAGCATAGTGATTTCCCGTCATTTCTATGCACTGTATTGTCCCTCTAGTGCCCAGCATCACTAACTGGCATCATATCTGTGAGCTGACCCAAAGGGATTGTGGGATTAGTAGTTTCTTAGAATGGCAATTACTCCGCATGACTATGCACCTGGACTACATATCCCAGGGATCTTTGCTATCATCAGAGAGAATGCTGGGAAGAGCATAAAAGAGACCAGAGACGCACGCTACCTTCTCTTCCTCCTGGGCCTGGTTTGTGACAGACCTCTCTGTTCAGAGAGGGTGAAGTCGCAGCCTACCATCACAGTGTGCGACATTCCAACCTGGCCGAGAAGGGCCCATCACTGCTTGCTGATCATCAGACATCTATCCAGCATCACCCTGATAGTCCAACAACCCGCACTTTGTGCTCTGCATCAAATGATCGTATCGAGTGGAACCACTACAAGGATGAGTCTTCAGGAATCGTTGTTCAGGAGGCATTGCATCGGTCTGGTCGTTGGTGAGAGGGCAATTGTCCACCTTTGCAACAGAAAAGAGAGAAGGTTTTCCCCACAACAGGGTTTTTAGGCAGCACAGTAATGGATGTAGTCAGTATTGTATGAAAAAATATAACAATTTTATTAGAAGCTATACCAAAACAGTTAAAAACAATGAGCTCCAGTGGGGAGTACTTAAAAAACTGAATGGCTGAACATACATTGGCAGACATATATTCATAACACAATTCCTATCATGAACATAAGACCTGACGCGTTTCAACCCTTAATGATTGGGGTCTTCTTCAGAGGTTCGGTCTGCTAGAGAGAGCATATACATAGCATTGGTATATACATACATAACTTTCATTATATAATAGTAACTACATTCATGATGTGATACACCAATATGGTATAGTTACCAGAGAAAATGTATGTCCAACGGACGAAAGAAAAATTCCCACATGGAGATCCCTTAAAAACGATATGGATATGACTGAATGGGCTACTTTCAGTATGAAAGAATTCAAAGCCCTGCGCGATTTGACGCTTTTATTCCAAGAAAACAACACTTTAGATCTCATAGATCAAATTGACTTGGAAACTCTACTGGAAAGCGCAAATGAACCTACCCAGAAACCTGCAATGAGTTTCAAAAAACCTTCTGGGAAATTTCCACCTCTCAGTTTAAACCCTAACATAGAGATTTTTGTCAAACAAACACTAAGAGATCTTTCCAAACTCCCATACAAAAAAACACAATCACAGAACTTAACTGCTGAGGAATCGGCAGCTATTGATTCTTTGTGTAACAATGTAGAAATCACAATAAAACCATCCGACAAGGGAGGGAACGTAGTTTTGATGGACAATCAGGACTACGCACGTATGTGCCAAGACATTTTAGATAATGAGGAATGGTACAAAATTGCCACAAACAAAATGATACAAAGATCATATACTAAATTCTATGATCTAATCCAGTCCGCTGTGGACAAGGGAGTTATTACCAGAGATCAGTATGAATTTATTCGAACTAAATATCCACGTATGGCCACGTTTTATAGTTTGCCCAAAATCCATAAGAGTCAAATAAAACCTCCAGGACGACCAATTGTCTCCGGGAATGGAGGGATATCCGAAAACTTGAGTAGAGTGATTGATTCATTTCTACAACCGTTTGTCACAAGCATGCCCTCGTTCTTAAAAGACACAATGCATCTACTTCAACTCATCCAGAAAGTATCTCTTCCACCTAATTCCTTTTTTGTAGCTATCGATGTCGAGGCCCTGTACAGCTCGATCCCCCATCACAAGGGGATCGAAGCTGTACGGGCACTCCTCCTAAGAAGCCGCAAATATGATGTAGCACTAAATGAGTTTATCATTGATGCCTTGGAATATATTCTGAATAACAATTTTTTTACCTTTGACCACTCCCACTACCTCCAGGTGCAGGGCGTGGCCATGGGCACCTGTTGTGCCCCGGCCTACGCCAATCTGTACCTGGGGGAGTGGGAGAGGGCACTTCAAGAGGATGAGGGCCTCGCCACATACATGAGCCACATACGTGTGTGGCGACGATACATTGATGATGTCCTCCTGATCTGGGAAGGCCCTGAGGAATCCCTATTAAAGTTTTTTGATTGTATCAATCAGAATGATCGCAATCTAAAATTCACGATGACCTATGACTGTGACCAAATAACTTTCTTGGATTTGCAGCTGAGACGTACCTCAGAGGACCTCATTTCTAGCACTCTTTTTCGGAAAAGCACCGCAGGAAATACCATCCTCCATGCGGATAGCTTCCACCCCACAGGCTTGAAGAGATCCATCCCATACGGACAGTACCTGCGTTTACGCAGGAACTGTTCCGATGAGACTCTCTTCAAGCAAGAAGCACAGAAACTACAACTTAGGTTACTGGCACGGGGTTATAGCCGCTCATGTTTGCGTAAGGCGTACAATCGAGCGGCCATACAACCCAGACATGCATTGTTATCTGGAGAAAGACCTAAGGGTGACCCCAATACGAATCCCACTAGGGTGATTCTACGCTTTTCCAAACAACATAAGCAGATTAGAAATATCATTGGTAGACATTGGTCCATACTTCGAGATGACCCAAAGATTAGTAAGTTCATTGCAGATACCCCTTCAATCACCTATAGACGAGCGACCTCACTAAGAGACAAATTAGTCCAAAGTGAGTTTAAAAACGCACAAAAAAGAGGAAAGCATTGTTCTGTCCTGGGATCTTTCCCTTGTGGACACTGCTCTTACTGTCAGTACATAAGACATGAAAAGATCTTCAACCTTCCAAATGGAACAATTTTTAAACCATCACACTTCACCAACTGTCAAACGCGGGGCGTAGTGTACCTTATGTCTTGCGAATGTGGGGCACACTACGTCGGTAAGACTAAACAAGAGTTCCACCGACGCATATCTAAACATATCTACCACATGCAAATTAGCAATCCATACTTGCCACTTGGGCGACATGTGATGGAAACCCACAACTACAGAATGCCTAAAGTATCTTTCGCCGCACTCGATCGAGTTCATATACCGACACGAGGCGGCGACTGGAACAAAACCCTATTACAGCATGAACAGAGGTGGATATTTAAATTAAATTCCACCTCCTTCCCAGGACTAAACGATGCTATCTCTTTTGCTCCATTCCTAAAGGGCTTTGTCTCTGGTAAAACACAATAGGCATGTTCCCTCTCTCCGAGAGTGGAATATGACCTAAAGCAGTCCAATAATCAGTATTTTATTGCTAGGATCCAGTTCTGCCCTCCTCCCCTCTCCCTCTCCCCTCCCTTCCCCTTCCTTTTTCCCCTCTTTCCCCTTCCCCCCCCCCCCCCTTTGTTATTTTTCTCCTTTTCTTGCCTCCGGTGTTATTATATTTCTGATTTGATTATGTTATATATATTTTTGTACATTTTGTGTTTATCTTATATTGTTCTGTTTTTTTGACTTATTGTTTTTCTACCTTTCAATTTGATGCTATGTGGTTACCGATTGCATATGATTGAATTTTTCCTCTTTATTGACGCTCTTCTTACTTGTAGCAATATGCAATATGAATTTAACAGTGATGAGTCCAATATACAATGTTCTCTATATGTATGTCTGCTTTCCCTCCAGCCAGGGGGGAGGCAGGTGCTCTCTCCGCCATCGCTCCTTGGTGCGGGGGTGATTGGTGACGTGCCTTCCCAGCAAGGGGGGGGGGGGAATGGGCCGACACGATTATGCGGCTCCTCCCCCCCCTCTATTCCCCGTTTGGCGATCGGGTGGCCACCGATCGCCGCACTGGGGATCTATCCCTCCTTGCCGGCGGCGTCCCTGAACATTCTCGGACACCCTTCGCCACTGCGCATGCGCGGGGCCCCGCGCGTGCGACGTGACGTCATGGGTATCGCGAGATTTCGGCGAGAATGACGAGACTTCGGGGCTGACGCTCTTCCTGGACGCCGGGGAAGCCACACACGGCTGCCATAATGGCGGCCATGCTGCCCCCCACGCAGCTGCTGGCTGACCGGACACACCTGGGATGGGGTGGGACAGGCTAGGCACACCCCTAATCAATCAAGGATATATAAATGTTATTGGCAATAGACTCACAATCCTTTCCCTGCCTGGAGGATCATACACACCCTCCGTTGTCTACCATCACTCTTTGCCACCATCTGTGGTCACTACCCAGTAAGTATGTTCTTCTAGCCTTATGCCTCTGCATCTTTGTTTTACCCCATGTAATCAGGGCCTGGTGACCCTGTTATTTGCTATTGATTGATTACTCGTGATCATAGTATGCTTATATTTTTTCATAGATACAAAAACATTTCTTTTTCTTTTTTGTTTTGTCTCTAGACTGGTGGACTTAGTTTTGGATACTAACCCTCTGAGTCCCATATGACCTGTGACTAATCCCGGGTTGGTAAACAGGTGTCAGTCTAGTCTTCATGGGGCATTTTGATGCAGTTACATATAATGGCTAGCACTTATTGAGGTAATAAATATGCGTGTACCTCATCACCAATTCCTGTTTCTTCCCCCCCCCCCCCCCATCACCTTCTTGCTCACACTTCACAGCACACTCCTTCCCCACACACTTCACCCTTTCTTTGCATGATGATTTCATGCTCCCACCTTTTTTCACATCTCTTTCTTTTTCCCACCTCACTGTTTTCATCTGAAAGGAGTTCTCTTGCCAATATCTTTATAGCTATATACTATTTATTCTATTAGCCTCCAAAGACATACCATATAAATATGGTTGGATCCTCCTTTTTGGTTTGGCTTGAACCACATGTACTATAGACACTACATATGGGTGACTCTGGCCCCTTGGTGGTTGCTTCTCGCCCATAAAAAATCTGATTATTATTCTTTGGGTGTGTACTCAGTCTGTCTCATCAATTTTTCATCCTAGGTGTCATTAGCGCCCGTTGGCCGGCTGTGTGCTTTGGCGGGCGGCGCCTGTGTGTGTGGCCTCTTGTAAGTCACTTTGCCTCTCACTACCCCGGTCTTGGTTGAGGTGGCGGTGGAGGCATCCGGAGCCCCCCTTTGGTTTGGGAGGAAAATACAACATATCGTTTTTAAGGGATCTCCATGTGGGAATTTTTCTTTCGTCCGTTGGACATACATTTTCTCTGGTAACTATACCATATTGGTGTATCACATCATGAATGTAGTTACTATTATATAATGAAAGTTATGTATGTATATACCAATGCTATGTATATGCTCTCTCTAGCAGACCGAACCTCTGAAGAAGACCCCAATCATTAAGGGTTGAAACGCGTCAGATCTTATGTTCATGATAGGAATTGTGTTATGAATATATGTCTGCCAATGTATGTTCAGCCATTCAGTTTTTTAAGTACTCCCCACTGGAGCTCATTGTTTTTAACTGTTTTGGTATAGCTTCTAATAAAATTGTTATATTTTTTCATACAATACTGACTACATCCATTACTGTGCTGCCTAAAAACCCCGTTGTGGGGAAAACCTTCTCTCTTTTCTGTTTCAATATCTAAGGGGTGAGCAGCAATTCTTTTTCCTTCTCTCCAGTGTCTTTTCCTTTTCTTCAATTGTCCACCTTTGCAAACCTTTCTTTGTTCCTTCACTGGGACACTGTGTACAGACAGCTTTACCCAGGGGAAACACTTTACTGCATCTCTATTTGAACATTTTACATATACACCCGTCCCATCAACCTTTCCAAGAAATACCACTGCCTTGTTGCTGTACCTAATTGGATATAGTTAACGAGTTCTGGCTGCTAAGACCATCAAGCCTGCAACTGGGACATTACTGTCATTACTACTTAAAGGGCCCTCAAACTGTTCTTGTTTAATTGATCTCTTATTAGGATTAAAAGTTGAATAGGCCAGCCTGGGTTCCCCCTTTAGAAGTCTTGCCAGAACTAATGCTTAACTCTTGCTTATCCTTTTAGGTCATGTTCAAGTGGTACTCCATTGTACATACATGTATATAATATATTGTTATCTCCAGATTGTCTTAACTTGTACTATTGTGGAGGATTTTTTCTTTTGAACTAGGACTGTTACCCAAAGTTCAGTTGATCTATTACCTCTTTTGTGCAACAAAATCTTCCTAGAGTCATTCAGTAAACGTTAATAGACTATAAACTCATTGAGTGGTTTGACTTATTACTTTAAGGTGGTGCAAAGATGTCTGAACCCAGAGTGTCAGGTGGGTTGGAATGTTCTCAAGGTCATGATGATGCAGATGAGCAGGTTAATCCAAGCAGTCCCCAAGGGGGCAGTGCTACACATGGAGAACAAATGTAGTCACCCTTGAACAGAAAGTTGCTTCACAGCAGCAAAAAAAGGAATTCAGAGACTTGGGGGAGGCTGCAAACAATAGAAGGTATTTTTCTGAGTTTAAGTGTTACTAAACCTAGGACCCTGCATTCACTATATCTGGTCTCCCACAGTACACAGAACATGGAAATGTAATTATTTTAGTAAATATAAACTGCGAAATATCTTTTTCAGTCTTGTGACATCTATCAGTGTCTGGTTAAAGCTTGTAGGAGGAGATTTCATTCTCCTATGACTGTCCTATAAAGATGCAGGACTCCTGACCTGTCTCGACAGTGCTGTTTGGTCCTGTGCTGATCACATGCACTCTCCCAAGAAAAAAAAATCTCTAGCAATACACACCAAACTGAGCATGTGCAGAGTGACTCCAAAGGCTCTGTATTATCAGGAGATAGATTGGGGACAGTGGAAGAAGGGAGGATCAGAGAAGACAGGATCACATTTTTGCACAATGGATTCCACAGTGAGTATAAAAAGCATGCTTTGCATATACAGACTGATTTTTACTGTTGTGGGTTTAGTAACACTTTAAGCATACATATTTGAACAGAATTGTTTTTTAATCAGAGTTTAGTGTCACTTTAAGTACAAATTTTTACACTTGAGCTTGCCCTCAACATAAGTGGGTGGTCATGAAAACGTCCCTTACCACCAATCATCTGTAGGATGACATATTCTAATCGTGTGTCAAAAATATACTGTATATACAGAGCTGAATTTGGAAATCATGATTATTTATCCAGTTCGGTCGGTAAACAATTTGGGTGACTACTATTGCAAAACCAAAAAAATAGAATGCACTACTGGAGCTATCATGCTTTTCAGTGTTACTGGACTGTACAATTATCAAGTTCTAATAACTGCTTTTTACCTGAGTTGCAAAGAGTCTTCTGACTTCTATTATCATCTTCTTCTATAAAGGTTAACCAAACACACTTTTGTTGAGAAAAAAGCATTCCTTTTACGGAGATCAATGTACATTGCAAGTCTGGTTCCTGAATGGGAGTGTCTGTGTTCAATCTAATTAGCTGATACACTTGTAGTGTGTTTATGAGGACAGGTGCAGGGTCTGCATCCCTTTAGGAGTAATTAACCCTTTGGCAGTGGTGGCTGGTGTTTCTTTTTTTTGGGAGGGGGTGGCAAACAATCCACCCGCCGACACCCCCCCACCGTCGGGTCATGGACAGGACAGAGGCCCCCAGGGAGGCCGGCCGGGTTGAGGGGGTCACGGGCGGCACCCCCCCCCCCCGTGGGTCAGTCAGTCAGCCAGTCAGGGCCTGCACTTACCCCATCTCGAGAGCAGCGGGGGCAGTGGAGGCAACGACGGCTTCTTTCCGGGCCACAGGCAGTTCCTCCCTCGGTCCCTCAACGTCTCCTCACTTCTCCTCCTGGCAGCCAATCCAATTTCATCTTCTTTCGGCCAATCAGGTGACGGGTCTCATGACCCACTTCCTAATTGACTGAGAGGAGGATCAGTGTGAGAATAGCGAATATTCATTTGCTATTCTCACACAACTGGGTGGGATCGGGGCACAGTGCCTCCCAAGCCCACCCTCTTTTGAAGCCTATTAAAGCTTCTAGCTCTAAAAACACTCCCCCCCCCATTGGAATCCTTGGTCCGGCCCCTGTATGTAGATCAGGGGGCTGGATGCATGAATGGGGGGCCACTACCCTTTGGGAGGAGTATTTTACCAAAAATGAAATTTCTGTTGCAGACTATGCCTAAAATCTGACTTGTATCTTAGTGCAGGTGGTGGCCAGGGCTTAAAGAGAATCATGTGACTGCTCTGAACAGCTCCCACACTCCTCACCCACACTCTTTCGTAATGACTGTACAGTAAATGCTTGCACATACTTTTTTTTTTTGCCTAAAAAAAAATAATAAAAGTAAAGGTTCAACTAAATAATATCAAAAACAATTAGGGTATTAGACATTTTATTTCCAAAACAAAGTTTTTTGTGGTCAGTACTGTACACAGACAATATAACAGTGCTCATGAACTTTTTATAAAGGTTTAATGCAAATTTTATATAAATGAATAAAAGTTGACCACTGTAAGCACCCCCGTCAGTGTTCTATGGTTTGTCTCAACACTCTGCACACTTTTGCTAGACAGTTTCATCTGTTAATCTGAAGTTGAAAATAACAGACTTGCTAGCCAGATCAACAGATAATAAAACTAAGTTAAAGGGAGGAATCAGAAACAAAAAACATTGTGTTAATGATACTGCCAGAATGTATCATATAGGTCTTTTTTTATTTTGCCCATAGCTACACTATAAAGCAGAACCTAACTTCCACAAGGTGAGTTCGTTTTCTTTAAGCCCACCCCCACCCCATTCCTTTTTTTGTCTGTGTTAATTTTTTACCTTTTTTTTTTTTACTGCTCCACCCTCTGCCACCATTTTGCCCCAGGCCAGATCAACATGTCTTTGGTCCTGTAGCCCCCTAGGATACCTAGAGTACATCACATCCCTCAAGAGCCTGCATGATCGGCATGCAAAGCAGCTGGAATGGAGGAAGAGAAGCCTGGCATGTCATTGGTAGCTGGCTGCCAGCTAAGGAGGGCCATGATGGCAGCACGGGGTCCCAGATATGTCACCTGAACAGCAAAGCTCAGTGGGACAATGCTAGATTAGTTGTGTGGGTAAAAACAAAAGAAAAAACAAAAGAAAAAAAAAAAAAAGAAAAAAGAGAAAAAAAAAAACAAAAAGAAAAGAATAAAGAAAAGAAAAAGAAAGAAAAAAAAAGAAAAAGAAAAAAAAAGGAAAAAAAAAAGAAAGAAAAAAAGGAAGAAAAAGAAGAAGAAGAAAAAAAAAAGTTGTGTGGGTAAGTATGTGTTTTCAAGAGAAGGCAACAGTACAGGTAGGACAAAATAAAATAAAAAGAAGCTCCAGTCTCCTCCTAAAAATTAAAAGTCAGCAGCTACAAATACTGTAGCTGCTGACTTTTAATATAAGGACACTTACCTGTCCCAGGGATCCAGCGATGTCCCCACCTGAGCCAATTTTTCAATCGGCTCCAGGTGAAGGCATCATTATCCCAAGTAAGGGAAACAGGTAGTGATTCCTTGCGGCCTCACAGCTTGTTACCTACTGTACATGCACGAGCCACGCTGCGCCTTGTCAATGGTCCCGTAGTCTTCTGGGACCTGTGAGGTGTCCCAGAAGACTGCAAGAGAAAGAGGGGGGCCAAACTTCTGGCTCATCTGAGCCAGAAGTGGGAGTGGGTACCTGTCAAAACCAGGTACCCGTTCCCCCTAAAAAGTGCCAAATGTGGCAGTGGGGGGGTGCAAACAAGCAGAACTTCCCCTTTGGGTGAAGCTCTGCTTTAAGTACTGCTTTTACCTGCAGTCTGTAGATGTTGAACACAAATGTGAAGCCAGGTGGCCTTAGCAATACATTTTTAAAGCATATGGTTTTGGATCATCAACATCCTTGTAAAGCTCTAATATCAAATATTTAAGTAAACTGGACCTTCCGGGCTTATTCAATCTCAATTCTTTGAGCTGTGTTGATCTGCATTGATCACAGCAAGCTCAATGAATGAACCCTGTTCACAGAATACATGTGTGTTGGTGTTCGTTGCAATAAAATTCAGCTCGTCTGTATTTTTACACAGTGCAATGCACATCACCACAGTGCATAAAGTTGAATTAATTATTTATGAACTTGAAAAAAAGTTAAAAAAAAGAAAAAGCGTACAATGCCAATCTAAATACACTGCTGATATTCTCATATGTAAACCTGTCAAAATATATGCAATTCTGTTTAGCATGTGTTGTGATTTAGAAACTCATCAAAGTGTGACATTACTACTATGTCGTTATTATTGCAGCTTTGCAGCATCCTGTCACCTCCTCAGCTCCAGACTGCTCACTGCACTGTGAAAGGGCATTCTGGGAAGCTTATATAAAGACCATATGCAGGTAGTTATACTGGCAGTGTATAAAACTATAACATTTTTGATTTAGTACAGACCTGGACTAAAGGATGTTTTTTTAACATTTTTCTGGACCTTTGATTTGACTGTTCTACAGATACCATTGTGTTCTTCACTATGCATCACCTCAGTTACCCAATGTGAGGAAACAGACCGTTATAATAAAAAAAAATACTACATATTCAAAAAAAAGCTTTGTTTTCTTTACTTGAACATGTAATTATGTTATTCCAAGAAAAGGTCTGTAAAACTATGACCAGGAATACGTATGTGGGTAGTATTGCCTGGATTGCAGAACACAGGGGAAATCTGCAGGGTAGTCCAGCTATTAGGTCATTGGCGCTCGTTCTGCAGCAGTACCGTCCTGCCCGCCTTGTGTATTCTTCTTCTTCTTCATATTCATTGAGATGAAAACAGCAGAAATAACTATAGCTAAAGAAAAGAAAGGTCAATAAACAACTGAAAAACACATACCAATGCAACAGAGAGGCTAGTTCAAAACAAGCATATAAAGTAGGTTGATCAGTGACGGGAAGGTGATGTGAGAAACCATTGCTGACTTCCTAAAAATCCGGACATTACAAAGTTTGCCATTGTGATCCTCTGCCTTTGGCACATAGAGAGCCACTGACCAATAATATATTTGTTATAAAGTCTGCTCAGTGAGGGAGGGAGTTTCTGCCAATAGATGCAAGTATGAATGGCATATTGGCAGATTAGGGCACACTTACCAACAAGTGTGCTTTCCTTCAGGGCTGGCAGGTCCAGGCTTCCTTTTGCTGCTGTCTGCCTCTGCTACAATCTTCTCTGCCACTTCTAGGTACCATTTCTCTTCACCCACTAGGTGGCCACTGAGGATGTACCGTCTGTGCATGCACGCAGAAGTTACATCTTCCCTGGCACTTGGCTCTATTTTCAGCATCTTAGCCTCATTTACACAGGTGGCCTGGGGGGGCAGAAAAATCTAGGCAGCTGAGCAACAGTTTTACTGCACCTCACCCACCCACCTAAAGTGTAAAATAGAGTCAGATGATACTGTTCATATGCCATAACTGTGAAAATTAACGCGGCATGCCACAATGACAGATGGCACCTCCTGTCAAACTTGCCTCTTCAAGTCAATAGGGCCACACTGCAGCCGCAAGCCAACCGCTTGACTCACGTTTGGTGCGTTTGCCCCGTTGTGAATTGCCATTTGCCAAGAAAAATGCCATTCAGAAGGTTGCAGATTCACTTACTGAACGCCTATTAGCGTCTGCTTACCCAGGATCTGGAAGGTGATTGCTTTTCAGAGCATGAGCTAAGGTGAACCTAGCCTTACAGATACTGTGAGTGCATGGAGTATGTGCCATACATTGCACACATAATAAAAAAATTCTAGGAGCAGGGGAAGAAGTTTTTTCTCACCTATCTATCACTTAGCAGCTTCTATTTTAACACTTAAAGTGGAGTTCCATCCATTTTTTATACTTGATGTCACTTGCATACCCATTGATCATGCTTTTACTAATGGAAATCGTTTTTCTTTTTCTGGCATGTAAATACTTTTAATCTAGAGTTTCACCCGCACTTCCGGCATTTCCCTGCCTAGGCGATTACGTCACTAGGCGATTCACAAGGGCTCCTGGGATAGCCGGGTCATGTATCCCAGGAATCCTTGCGAATCGCCTACTAACAAAATCTTGCGTTATTACAGACAGTAAATGACACAAACGTGTCTGATGGACAGGTTGCTATAGCAATGGGGCGCAAACTTCTGCCGATGCCGACATCGCTATTGCAACCTGCCAGGAAGTTGGAGAGCCACGCAGCGGCATTACTGTGCATGCACGAAATCGTGAGGAAATTCCGGAAATGAAGACAGGAGGGCTTCAGATGCGCAGCATAAATGGAACCTGCCTGCTTTCGAGACCAGTAGGTACAAAACTATTTTTGAAGAAAGTAAAATTGCAGCACATATGACATGTTGCAATTGTTAAAGTACATGTTTGAACAAATGCAGAGCAGTTTAAAAAAAAAAAAAAAAGTTTTTGGGGGACTGGAACTCCGCTTTAAGTTACACTTTAAGTCACACCTTGATATCTGTATTGTGGGGCAGTGAATCGCTAAGTACTGAAGATACTGGATCAGCATGACAGCCATGCAGCTATTATTATTACTACTAGTGGCCTACATCTGACATCTACATCGGACTGGAACTCCGGACTGGAACTCCTAACTCTACATCCTACATCGGACTGGAACTCCGCTTTAAGTTACACTTTAAGTCACACATTGATACCTGTATTGTGGGGCAGTGAATCGCTAAGTACTGAAGATACCGGATCAGCATGACAGCCATGCAGCTATTATTATTACAACTAGCGGCCTACATCTTTGTCTGAATAAAGGTTATATTTCGAAAACAGAGTGAAGAAAACCTATTCTCATTGGAGATGTATAGGCTACCATTGCTGCTTTCCTATGCTAGTTGATTGTCATTCTAATCCAATGGTTTTGATATTTTCAGAATTTCTGAACTGGAATAATTTGCAGAGTGTAAAGACATATTCCAGGCCAATGGCTCAAAAAGTATCGAAACCACAGCATGAAAATGTTTGTCAATTGATCAGGGCATGGCTGCAATGTTGTGCCGCCAGGCTGCTTTTATTGTGCTGCTCTTTATGATCTTTGTGGATAAAAAAAGAAATCCCAAAACCTTGCTGCATCAAAGCTGCCCAGGTTCTTCTACTGAGCAGTCAGCCGGGTGCAGAGCCAAAGGAGCCCTTTTCCACTCTGTGTCTGTAAGACACGCCACTATAAAGAAAGGGGCTGCACTCCAATGGAATCACAAAAATCCCATACGTTTATTGATAGACAGCACACGCCGTGTCCTTCTATCCTAGGTCTGCCCCTCTAATGGGTTTCACCCATCCAGGCTTAATTGTAGAGATAAGGGTAGACAGGGGGATAGATGTATATATACACCGGATGATCGTTAACAATTAAGCAATAAACTAAAAACAATTAAAGGGACAGGCACTTTAATGGCACATACACTCACCGCCCACTTTATTAGGTACACCTGTTCAATTGATTGGTAACAAAAAATGCTAATCAGCCAATCACATGGCAGCAACTCAATGCATTTAGGCATCTAAACGTAGTGAAGACAACTTACTGAAGTTCAAACTGAGCACCAGAATGGGGAAGAAGGGATTTAAGTGACTTTGAACGTGGTATGGTTGTTGGTGCCAAACAGGCTGGTCTGATTATTTCAAAAACTGCTGATCTACTGGGATTTTTACGCACAGCCATCTCTAGGGTTTACAGAGAATGATCCGAAAAAGAGAAAATATCCAGTGAGCGGCAGTTGTGTGGAGGAAAATGCCTTGTTGATGTCCGAGGAGAATGGGCAGACTGGTTTGAGATGATAGAAAGGTAACAATAACTCAAATAACCACTCGTTACAACCAAGGTATGCAGAATACCATCTCTGAATGCACAACACATCGAACCTTGAAGCAGATGAGCAACAGCAGCAGAAGACCACCCCAAGTGCCACTCCTGTCAGCTAAAAGAACAGGAATCTGAAGCTACAATTCGCACAGGCTCACCAAAATTGGACAATAGAAGATTGGAAAAACGTTGTCTGGTCTGATGAGTCTCGATTTCAGCTGTGACATTCAGATGGTAGGGTCAGAATTTGGTGTAAACAACATGAAAGCATGGATCCATCCTGCCTTGTATCAGCGATTCAGGCTGGTGGTGGTGTAATGGTGTGGCAGATATTTTCTTGGCACACTTTGGGCCCCTAAGTACCAATTGAACATTGCTTAAATGCCACGGCCACCCTGAGTATTGTTGCTGACCATGTCCATCCCTTTATGGCTACAATATACACATCTTCTGATGGTTCCTTCCAGCAGGATAATGCACCATGTCACAAAGGTCAGATCATCTCACCACTGGTTTCTTGAACATGACAATCCACTGTAATCCAATGGCCTCCACAGTCACCAGATCTCAATCCAATAGAGCACCTTTGGGATGTGCTGGAACGGGAGATTCACATCAGGGATGTGCAGCCGACAAATCTGCAGCAACTGCGTGATGCTATCATGTCAATATGGACCAAAATCTCTGAGGAATGTTTCCAATACCTTGTTGAATCTATGCCATGAAGAATTAAGACAGTTCAGAAGGCAAAAGGGGGTCCAATCCGGTAGCAAGGTGTACCTAATAAAGTGGCCAGTGACTTTATATTCCAACAAGCCATATTAATATATATATATATATATATATATATATATATATATATATATATATATATACAGTATCTCACAAAAGATTTACCTGTACTGCAATCATAGGCGTACGCAGGTGCCGATTACCCCTATTGCCTGGGCTTACTCCTGTGTTGCAGCCCCCCCCCCCCCCCGCAGTGCTGCTGGCTTGCCCCCTCTCCCCATGGTTGCTGCGGGGGATGTCTCTTGATCATAATCCAATCCTTTTCTAAATGAACACAGTGAACACACTCACTGTGTTCATTCATAGCCGAAGCATAGTAAACTGTGTTTACTATGCTTCAGTTCGTGAATAAACAGGAAGCCGCTCAGCACAGAGCACATCCCATTCATTCACTGTCCAATGCAGCAAGAAAGGAATGTGTGTTTGAGCTTTGGGGTGCACACCCTAATGCAATAGGCTGCACACATTAAAGACTGCAATCGTGCATTTAATGCAAAGGATTAAAGTCTGAACTTACCTATAAAACCCAACACTCCAAATAAGATACCAAGGGCCATTCCAATCGATGTCGCCCCCTGGTGTTCTACAGGTGTCTTTTCACACTCATTATTTGTGGTACAAGTGCATATCCGAACTGAAAAAAATAAATTTTTGGTTAAAATCTCATTTTTTTTTTTTAAGACCCTGTTCCCAGACAATTCAAATCAACAGCAATCTCCACATGTGCGTTTGTCATATTTTATGCATATTTACCCATAAAGCCTCTCTTGTGTAGACATCCAAGAGTCCAAAGACTGCTGCTGGGTGTTGCCATCTTGGATGTAATGTCAGCAGCCCCAGAAGACTTAGAGCCGTCTCTCAAGTGACACTCTATAGCAGACTTTCTCAACCTTTTTAACACAGAGGAACCCTTAAAAATAACTTGCTGGTCTCAGGGAACTCCTGCTAAAAATAACTAGATCTACAACTCATGATACATTAGTCTGTGGGAAGAATGCTCCTTACGCTTGTGGTCATTTGGAAGAATTTCCCCCTTATGATAGCTAAACAAAATGATTGGTGTGTCAGCAGGGCTGCTGTTAGAAATCATGGGACCCTCTTCCTGATGGGGCCCCCAACCCCACCTCCAAACCCCAACCCCCCCTCCCCCGCGGTGCAGGGGAACAGGGGCACTGACTTTAACCTCCGGCACTGGAAAAAAAAGTCCATCCTCTGCTCCCACCTCCTAGGCCCCACTGTTGACTTGACGGGGCCCAGGGAAATGTCATTTAAGTCCTGGCAAGCACATAGGAGTGTGGGTATGGCCATGTAAAAGCAATGTATTAATTTAGGTAGAAATGAACAATAAAGCTACCCCGGGCCCCCCTGTTTAGCCGATGAAGCCTGGGCCCAGTACAACAGGACCAGTTGTACTGCCTTATAAGTGGCCCTGGGTGTCAGTGGGAACTTATCCGAGATACAAAAACCCCTAGCAACCTTTGCTAGAAACCCTGCTCTAAAGTATTTCCCTGTAGGAAGGTACGGAGAAGGGCAGGGGTGGTGGGCCAGCACAGATAGTAGTTAGACACTCCCACAAGAAGAAAGGGCTATGATGTGTCAGAAGGGGGGACTGAGGGTGTGTTAGAAAATCGATACTTCCTGAAGTGTAAAACGGACTTCAAACAAACTTTTCCGTGGATTTTTGTACAAAGGGCGTTGGCCGTGAACTTGTTAAGCATACACACGGCAGGACTTTTTAGGCAACAAACACAAACGTAGTAACGTTAAAACATACTGACAACACTTCAAAAGAGGACGTTCAAGTCTCCGGCGCCACCCTTTGGCCAACTTCTGTATTGTTGTCTGATCTTTTGCATTGTTTCTGAGCATGCGTGTTGGTACTTTGTACTAAAGTCAGATGGTTTTGTGTACACACGATCGGACTTGCCGACGTCGGACTTTTGTTGCCGCCAAGTTTGTCTGTTCGCGCAGCCAACATTTGTCCGATGAAAGCCGAAAAAGTTTGTCCAATGGAACGTACACACGGTCGGATGTTGCCTTACAACAGCTAATTTGCATGTTTGTTGTCAAAAAGTCTGATCGTGTGTACGGGCCTTTAGAGTCATTTATGGAAAAGGAAACTGTTGCAAGTAAGCATTTACAATCCTTTTTTTCCACAATTTTAGGTTAGAGACAGGGTCTCCTCAAAGACCCATTCACACCAGGGCAACTTATTTAATGCATTTGCGTTAAAAGAGAAGTATGGGTTTTGTCTTTTGTTTTTATTCATACTTACCTAGCTGGATGCAGCATCAGACCGATGCTGCATCTGTCCCCCGGCGTCTCTGCACTGAGAACCGAGAGGAGAGCTGCTGACTGTCAGTCAGCGTCTCTCCTCTCTGCTTCTCAATGCTCACAGTAAAACCTGGTGTCTTTTCGACAGGGACTACTAGATCCAAAAATGTGGGACTAGCCAAATGTAGAGATTGGCTAGGGAGGGGGGAAATATGGCCCCCATAGAGGCCCCGCATTTCTGGAGATAGTAGTCCCCATCGAACATGAAAAAGTTATAGGTGAGGCAGAATTCCAAACTCATCAATATAAATTCTTGAAGGGCAAGGGAAAAATTTCTGCCACTATTACTTGCAATTCCTGACTGTCAAAAGGACAGCCTCAAATTTCTTTGTATTACACAGCAGGAACGACAACTCCTGTGTAAGTTGACACTTACACAAAGTCTGCAAGAATTTATGTATGCATTGGGGTTCATTTACTAAAGCTGGAGAGTTCAAAATCTGATGCAGCTGCACATTGTAGCCGATCAGCTTCTAACTTTAGCTTGTTCAATTAAGCTTTGACTAAAAACCTGGAAGCTGATTGGATTACAAGCAGATCTGCACCAGATTTTGCACTCTCCAGTTTTAGTAAATCAACCCCAGTGCAACAAAACATTATTTCATTGTATTTCCTATTTCATTCATATGTAGATCAAATGTGTGGTCTTTGATCTACATATGACATTACAAGAATGAATCCATACAAGTAAAAATGCGCTTTTTTAGGTAAAATGTATTCAAATTTGACCTCTTATTAACCCTTAGTTAAACCCAATCAGCCTTTAAAGAGCAACTCCACTTTTGCTGAAACTTTTGTTGAGAAAAAAACATTCCCCTCTGGGTGATCTACACTGCAGGGATTTTAACAAATTTTGTTGCAGATTCCTTCCTTTTGTTATTCAGAAGAAATAGCTGTTTGTTTGTCTGTGTCCATGTATAGAGTGATTCTGTGTGGGAGTGGTTTTATAATTATCAGTCAGCTGCTGCACCTGCAGGGCTCTGCTGAGAAAATTGCCAAGGTCTGCATTTCCCTTTGGGAGCATCCCAACAAAAATGAAATTTTTATTGCAGGGCATACTCAAAATCTGACTTGTATCTTAGTGCGGACTTCCTGGAAAATTAGCAAGCCAATCACACAAGCAAGAAATGACATATCTGGGGGCATTCTGTACACTATATGTGTACAGAACGCCTCCAGGTAGCCATATTGCATTGCATTTTACAGAAAATTACAGAGCTGCAGATTAAAAAGGAAAGGTCATTTTTTAATAACATTCATTTACAAAATGACTTGTGTCACAATTGTATACGCTATATTAAAGTGTTACTAAACCCAGTACCCTGCATTCACTATATCTGGTCTCCCACAGTACACAGAACATGCAAATGCAATTATTTTAGTAAATATAAACTGATAAATAAAATACCTTTTCTCATCAGCAGTATATAGCAGGCTTGTGAATTCTATCAGTGTCTGGTTAAAAGGTAGGAGGAGTTTTCATTCTACTCTGACTGTCCTATGAGGATGCAGGACTCCTGACCCTCTATCTGTACAATGTTGATCGCATGCACCCCCCCAAGAATAAAAAACTCTTTAGCAATACACATCAACCTGACTCCAAAGGCTCTGTCTTATCAGGAGATGGATTGGGGACAGTGAAAGAAAGGGAGGGTCAGAGACAACAGGATCAAACAGTCTTTTTTTTACAATGCAGAGGTTTAACCCACTAGGTTCCACAGTGAGTATAACAAACATACTTTACTGCATATACAGAACGATTTTACTGTTGTGGGTTTAGTGACCCTTTAAGCTAGACAAAAAAAAAATGAACTGATTTGATTCCCCCTCATTCTCCTATTCAAGGTGGATAAGGAATCCTCCCCAATGTGCTATTGTATTCTAGCAGTGAGGAGACTCCCCCCGCTGTCATAATACACAAATCAGCACTGAAGCCATTGGGTGCTGGCACTGATCGAACGTTTTTTATCTGACAGGGTGGTTGTACAGAAGTCAATTGCTGGATCTACTTCTGTTCAAGTGGAGTGGCCATACATGGATTGAAATTCAGCCAGTCCCTGTTGAACCTATTCCAGTCCATCTATGGCCACCTTAAATTAACTCCGTCCTCCCCCTAGCTATTATTTTTCATCATCTTTTTTCTGTTTGTTACTATTCATTTTTTATTTCTTTTTGTTAGTATTTTCAGTGTCGCATAAAAAGAAAACGCACAAAAAAATAAATAAATAAATAAAGAACTTTTTATATTTGCAAACATTTTTGTCATGCTTTATAACAAAAACATAATTTTACTGGTTTACTGGTCCTGTACCTGTATATCCCTTAAAGACCACAGTATTTTTTATATTTAAACTATGGGTCTGTTTTTTCCGCGATAACGTCGAGATTAGGTAAGGTAACAAAGTAACACATTCATTGTGTTTTGTGGCCGAACTAGGCTTTCTTCTGGAAATATTGCCTTACAAAAATTGTTACTTTTTTAGCGCTGAAGATAGAAAATGAGGAACAAATACTGTATATTCAAAAATAGGACATATTCCCTAAAATAAGATAAATACAATTTTTTGTTTGTGCATCATACCTGGGATCTGGACGGTTGCTTCCATCGGAGGTCTCCCATTATCTGTGAGTATTACCGGTACAGAGACACTTTCTTTTGGGAAATTTGCATGCCTCATGGTCAGGCGTGCAGCAGTGCCTGCGGATTTACACAAGTGAATGAAATGGTGTTGAAGCTGTTTCAGCATTACCCTATAAATCACACATGTACACACAATAGACTTGCACATATACTGAATCTCTGCCCAGATACCTACTCTCATATTCACTTCAACTGGAAGATGGAAACCTTCTCAAAATCTCCCCAAAAGGGCACAGCAACTATTTAATAGTTAAAGCATAGGACGGAAGGGTGAGAACCTTTCTCAGGTTTTTATTGCTGCCAATGATTGCCATTGGTGAGATTTCATTCCTTCTTGTTTGGGTAACAGGAAAGGATAAAAGCTAACATCTCCACAAGAGGGATACAGAAGGCAATAAATATTGGACAGAGGTTATAACCCGTGTATAAAGAAAATATACACTCACCGGCCACTTTATTAGGTACATCTGTTAAATTGCTTGGCAACACAAATTGCTAATCAGCCAATCACATGGCAGCAACTCAATGCATTTAGGCATCTAGATGTGGTGAAGACATAGGTACATAGTTGGTAAGGTTGAAAAAAGACACAAGTCCATCCAGTTCAACCTGTGGTGGTGGTGTGTGTGTATGTTTTTATGTCAATAGTACATTGTATATGCCTGTATGTTGTGATTGTTAAGGTGCCCATCTAATAGTTTTTTGAAACTATTGACGCTCCCTGCTGATACCACTGCTTGTGGAAGGGAATTCCACATCCTTACCGCTCTGATAGTAAAGACCCCTCTACGAAGTTTAAGGTTAAACCGCTTCTCTTCCAATTTCAGTGAATGAACGTGTGTCTTTTTAACCACTTACTGACCGGGCCATAGCCCGAAAGATGGATACAGCACGGTCGGATAACTCTGGGAGGGCTTACAATGATGTCCTCCCAGAATTGGGCCCCCTGGGGTGCGCACCTGGGACTGTCCATGACCGTCGGGTCTTCCGGACCCGACGTGTCACAGATCAGGGTAAAGGGCCAATGACAGTGGCCCTTTACCACGTGATCGCTCCATCAGTTGTCAGCAAACCGGAGCATGTCCAGTTCAGCTTCTCCCCTCTCCGCGTACCGATCGGTACAGTGTGCGAGGAGAGGAGAGATCGGGTGCAGCAGTGCTGTGGGCTGGATCTGCAGTTACCACAGTGCTGATCTGTGCCCATCCATGGCTCATCCATCCATATTCATGCTCATCCTTTCCCATCCATGGCTCATCCATCCTCATTCATGCTCATCCATCCTTGTTCATGGCTTATCCGTCCCCATCCATGGCTCATCCATCCCTCCCTATCCATGGCTCATTCATGCTCATCCATCCCCAACCATGGCTCATCCATCCCCATCCATGGCTCATCCATCCCTCCCCATCCATGGCTCATTCATGCTCATCCATCCCCATCCATGGCTCAACCATCCTCATCCATGGCTCATCCATCCCTCCCCATCCATGGCTCATTCATGCTCATCCATCCCCATCCATGGCTCATCCATCCCCATCCATGGCTCATTCAAGCTCATCCATGCCACATCAGTGCTCTTCCATGCCTTATCCATGCCACATCAGTGATCATCCGTGCCACATACATGCCACATCATGCCACATCAGTTCTCATCCGTGCAACATCAGTACTCATCTGTGCCACATCAGTGCTCATCCATGCCATATCAGTGCCACATCAGTGCTCATCCATGCCACATCCATGTCACATCAGTGCTCATCTGTGCCACATCAGTACTCATCCATGCCACTTCCATGCCACATCAGTGCCCATCCATGCCATATCCATGCCACATCAGTGCTCATCCATGACAAATCCATGACACATCAGTGCTCATCTGTGCCACATCCATGTCACATCAGTGCTCATCCGTGCCACATCCATGCCTCATCAGTGCTCATCCGTGCCACATCCATGCCATATCAGTACTCATCCGTGCAACATCAATGCCATATCAGTGCTCATCCATGCCACATCCATGTCACATCAGTGCTCATCTGTGCCACATCAGTACTCATCCATGCCACATCAGTGCCCATCCGTGCCATATCCATGCCACATCAGTGCTCATCCATGACACATCCATGACACATCGGTACTCATCTGTGCCACATCCATCCCACATCCATGTCACATCAGTGCTCATCTGTGCCACATCAGTACTCATCCGTGCCACTTCCATGCCACATCAGTGCCCATCCATGCCATATCCATGCCACATCAGTGCTCATCCATGACAAATCCATGACACATCAGTGCTCATCTGTGCCACATCCATGCCACATCAGTGCTCATCCGTGCCACATCCATGCCTCATCAGTGCTCATCCGTGCCACATCCATGCCATATCAGTACTCATCCGTGCAACATCAATGCCATATCAGTGCTCACCAATGCCACATCATTGCTCATCCGTGCCACATCCATGCAAATCAGTACTCATCCATGCCACATCCATGCCACATCAGTGCTCATCCGTGCCACATGCATGCCACATAAGTGCTCATCCATGCCACATCAGTTCTCATCCATGCCACATCAGTTCTCATCCATGCCACATCCATGCCACAAAAGTGCTCATCCATGCCACATCCATATCACTTCAGCGCCCATCAGTGCCACTACAGTGCCTCACAAAAGTGTAATAGGTAGTCAAATTAGATTTGAAATGTATGTCCTTAGAACACCTGACTGTGCTCCCTGCATGTTGGGCCTCTCTATGTGGCCAGGCTGTGGAAAACTCTATGTGTTAGAAATATCTTATAAATTGACAACTTTGTGTAAAAAAAAAAAGTGTTTTAATTTTCTTTCCACATTTTCCAAAAACTTGTGGAAAAAAAATGACATGTCCAAAAGACTCATTATGCCTCATAGAATATATGTTTGCTTTCCAAAATAGAGTAATTTTTGGGGCGTTTCCATTGTCCTGGTGCTCCAGGACCTTCAAAAGTCTAAGAGGTAGTCAAGAAATATATATAAATATATGTGTAATTTATGCTCCTAGAACACGTGATGGTGCTCCCTGCATGTTGGGCCTCTCTATGTGGCCAGGCTGTGTAAGGCTCGATTCAAATCTATGTGTGTTGCTTTTGAGCATTGCTGCAGTGCTTTTTGCCATGTTTTCTGCATTTTTGTAACTACGTTTTTACTACGATTTTTACAGCGATTTTGCCGTGATTTGCGTTTTATGATTTGTGTGTTTTTTTTACATTCACTGTATATAGCTGGTTGCCAAGCAGCAGGTCAGGAAGCTGGCCGACGTGTCCTTAGCAAACAATGAGTCATCAGCAGCCAATGGGCTTTCCCGCTGACAGCTGAATGTTAAAAAAAAAAATTGCCGGCTAAAAAAGTTCATGAAAAAAGTGGCGTGGGGTCCCCCCCCCAGGACTTTGGTCTGGTATGAATTTGGAGGGGGACACAAAAAAATGGCGTGGGCCCCTCCCCCAAAATCCATACCAGACCATCCTCATTCATGCTCATCCATCCCCATTCATGGCTCATACATCCCCACCCATGGCTCAGTCATGCTCATCCATGGGTCATCCATCCCCATCCATGGCTCATTCATGCTTATCCATCCCCATCCATGGCTCATTCATGCCCTTTCATGGTTCATCCATCCCCATCCATGGCTCATTCATGCTCATCCATGGCTCATCCGTGCCACATCAGTGCTCATCCGTGCCATATCAGTGCTCATCCGTGCCACATCAGTGCTCATCCGTGCCACATGAGTGCTCATACGCGCCACATCAGTGATCATCCTTGCCACATCCATGCCACATCAGTGATCATCCATGCCACATCAGTGCTCATCCATGCCTTATCCATGCCACATCAGTTCTCATCCATGCCTTAATTTTTGCCACATCAGTACTCATCCGTGCCACATACATGCCACATCAGTACTCATCTGTGCCACATCCATGCCACATCAGTGCTCATCAATGCCACATCAGTATTCATCCGTGCCTCTTCTATGCCACATCACTGCTCATCCGTGCCACATTCATGCCACATTAGTGCTCATCCATGCCATAATTTTTGCCACATCAGTACTCATCCGTGCCACATCAATGCCACATCAGTACTCATCTGTGCCACATACATGCCACATTAGTGCTCATCAATGCCACATCAGTGCTCATCTGTGCCACATCAGTATTCATCCGTGCCACATCCATGCCACATCAGTGCTCATCCATGCAAATAAGCACTCGTTACAACCAAGGCATGCAGAATACCATCTCTGAATGCACAACACATTGAACCTTGAAGAAGATGGGCTACAGCAACAGAAGACCACACTGGGTGCCACTAGTGTCAGGTAAGAACAGGAAACTGAGGCTACAATTCAAACAGGCTCACCAAAATTGGACAATAGAAGATTGGAAACGTGTTGCCTTGTCTGATGAGTCTCGATTTCAGCTGTGACATTCAGATGGTAGGGTCAGAATTTCATGTAAACAACATGAAAGCATGGATCCATCATGCCTTGTATCAAAGGTTGAGGCTGGTGGTGTAATGGTGTGGGGGATATTTTCTTGGCACTCTTTGGACCCCTTAGTACCAATTGAGCATCGTTTAAACACCACATCCTACCTGAGTATTGTTCCATGTCCATCCTTTTATGGCTACAGTGTACCCATCTTCTGATGGCTACTTCCAGCAGGATAATGCACCATGTCACAAAGCTCAAATCATCTCACCACTGGTTTCTTGAACATGATAATGAGTTCACCGTACTCCAATGGCCTCCACATTTACCAGATCTCAATCCAATAGAGCACCTTTGGGATGTGGTGGAACGGGAGATTTTCATCATGGATTTGCAGCTGACAAATCTGCAGCAACTGTGTAATGTTATCATGTCAATATGGACCAAAATCTCTGAGGAATGTTTCCAAAACCTTGTAGAATTTAGGCCACGAAGAATGAAGGCAGTTCGGAAGGCAAAAGGGGGTCCAACCCAGTACTAACAAGGTGTACCTAATAAAGTGGCTGGTAAATGTATATGTGGATTGGGTATTTACAGGCATCGAGACTATTAAATCATAAAAATAAGATTTTTAATGTCACATATTAAAACACATCAGATAAAAATGACAAATGTTAAAACGATAAGTCATCATAGCTACAACTTTGGTATAGTAGTCTCATAAACTAATGCATTTCGAGACACTCTTCAAGGGAACAGAGAATGTACAGAAAGAATCCAAGGCATCACTTGGGATTCACGTACAGTGATAATGGTAAACAGGACAAATAGAGAAGGCGAATCTCCCCAAGGGGGCATAGATAGCAATAAAAACCCAACATGGGTTCTAATCCCTCTCAACGCCATCCACAACTAAAAAAAAAAAATGTTTGCCTTTCGTTATAATTTAAATCTAATACAACGTAATAACAGGTAAGCTAGCTGTGATTCTAGAGTACTCTATGAGAACAGACATCAGTGACACTTACGGTTAATGCCATTAATTATCCAGTCCTTTGCAAAACTTTCATTATCAATTCGAAATTTAAGAATCAAGCCACTGGGAGGACGGTCATCATCGGTTCCCTGAAACTCAAATGACGCAGGTTTGGAAAATGGATAGCAGACAACGAAATCACCCCAATAGTCCTTGGCCAGGCGGGGAGGATTGTCATTGACATCATCAATGGAGAGGTGGAAGTACACCCAGGAGCTCATCTTTGGGTTATCTGTAAAACAACATAAGGGGTCAATCCACAACACTTACACTACTTGGTGCTTTTATCATCCATGTAGAAATAACACTTTGGGATTACCTTTGTGCTATTAATACAAATACAGTAAGGCTTACCTGTAGGTACTGTGAATATCTCCTAAATTTGCACAGTGCATGCGCCCTGAAGGTCCGGTAAACAGCGCTGGACCGTCAGAGCACATGCCGTAAGTGGCGTTTCCCACGCGCATATGCGGGAGTGACGTCATCACGCCCCCGGCCACTCATGTAGCCTGAGGACACAAACCCTGAAGGAAGCCTTCAAGCGGTGACATCGGGGCACTGGAGGGCTTCGTTCTAAGGTAAGTCTCTCATGCATACTAGCACATTATGACATTGCTTTGCAGGGGTTTTCTTTTTTTTTTCATCAACTGAGGTTTACTACCACTAAATTCATAAACATAATTGCATCAGGAAAAGTGACAGGTTCTCTCAATAACAATACCACCGTCTCAGATACACTCCTTTACCACACTCCTCCGTCACTCATCTGTCACTCATCTGTCATTCATTTGTCTGAGCCCTTGGAAATATGCAGTACTTTTCCTCTTTTCCCAGGATGCAGAACCTGAACAGCCAACCACCTGGCCTAATCAGAGTAGAGGAATTGACTTGATAGTAGTCTGCTAAAACCCTGTCGGAGGAATCAAAGAAAATCCCTGCCAAGTTTTCTTGACACCAAGAGAAAAAAATGTGACAGATTGACAGCCTCAGCTCTGTTTCTGTGTGCTGTATGAAGGGGTGTGTTCATTCCCTTCAATCAGCTCTCAGAGCTCTCCTCATTGAGCTGTGCAGAGTGTGACTTCAGCTCTCCACCTCCTTTTTTCCTGACAGCTCAGACAAGCTTTAAAAAATCTGGACTTTGAATGGAAGTAGAGAAGAGATGACTGCAGATAAACAGATACGACATATGAAGGGGGATTTGTTTCATCTCTGTGTATCTTGACCCCCCTCCCCCATGCAAATTTGCTCTCCACCCCAACATTCTAAAAATGAACAAACACACGCAAACTTATGTACTGAATTGTATTGTGACTGCAATTCCTGCACTCATGTTGTACAGCGCTGCACAAACTGTTGGCGCTATATAAATCCTGTATAATGATGATGGGGATGATTGGGGTGGGAGAGATAGAGGAGTCCAGGATGATTGGGGGGGGGATAGGGGAGTCCAGGATGATTGGGGGGAAGAGATAGGGGAGTCCAGGATAATTGGAAGAGATGGAGAAGTCCAGGATAATTGGGGGGGGGGATAGAGGGGGAGATAAGGGTGTGCAGGATGATTGAGGGGGAAGAAATAGGGAATCCAGGATGATTGGGGGGGGGGATGGGGGAGTACAGGATGATTGATATGGATGAGATAGAGGAGCCCAGGATGATGGGGGGGATAGAGGAGTCCAGGATGATGGGGGGGGGGAGATAGATGGGGGGGATATGGGAGTGCAGGATGATTGAGGGGGAAGAAATAGGGAATCCAGGATGATTGGGGGGGGGGAGATGGGGGAGTAAAGGATGATTGGTATGGATGAGATAGAGGAGCCCAGGATGATGGGGGGGGGATAGAGGAGTCCAGGATGATGGGGGGGGGGATAGAGGAGTCCATGATGATGGGGGGGTTAGAGGAGTCCATGATGGGGGGGGGGGAAGTAGAGGAGTCCAGGGTGATAGGGGGGGATAGAGGAGTCCAGGGCGACACACAGGGCTTGTTAGTGTGTACTGTGCAGTGCTGAGGTGTTTGTATCATACAGGGCACAGAAAAAAAAAAACAGCACAAGGGGCAGTACTTTAGATCCCCCCCCCAAGGAACCATCTATTGGTCACCTCTCCACACCTCTTTGCTTACCTCTACACCCCCCATCCACAGCTCCCCTCTGTACCCCCCATCCACAGCTCATCTCTGTATCCTCCCATCCACATCTCGCCTCTGTGCCCCCCATCCACAGCTCACCTCTTTACTCCTCATCCACAGCTCACCTCTGTACCCCCCATCCACAGTTCACCTCTGTATTACCCCATCCATAGCTCACCTTTGTATCCCCATCCACGTTCACCTCTGTACCCCCAATCCACAGCTCACCTCTGTATCCCCCTTCCCCCGTTGTACCCCCAATCCACAGCTCACCTCTGTTCCACCCCATCCACAGTTCACCTCTGTACCACCCCATTCACAGTTCACCTCTGTACCACCCCATCCACACTTCACCTCTGTACCACCCATCCACAGCTCACCTCTGTATCCCCTGTCCACGTTCACCTCTGTACCCCCAATCCATAGCTCACCTCTGTATCCCCTTCCACCTCTGTACCCCAATCCACAGCTCACCTCTGTACCACCCCATCCTCAGTTCACCTCTGTATCCTCCGTCCACATTCACCTCTGTACCCCCCCACCCACAGTTCACCTCTGTATCCCCCGTTCACCTCTTTACCCCCCCATCCACGTTCACCTCTGTACCTCCCATCCACGTTCACCTCTGTACCCCCCATCCACCTCTGTACCCCCCATCCACGTTCACCTCTGTATCCCCTGTTCACCTCTGTATCCTCCGTCCACATTCACCTCTGTACCCCCCACCCACAGTTCACCTCTGTATCCCCCGTTCTCCTCTTTACTCCCCCATCCACGTTGACCTCTGTACCCCCCATCCACGTTCACCTCTGTACATCCCATCGACCTCTGTACCCCCCCCCATCCACGTTCACCTCTGTATCCCCTGTTCACCTCTGTACCCTCCTGTCCACATTCAGCTCTTTACCCCCCATTCACAGCTCACCTCTTTATCAGCCTACACAACCTGCCCCCTAAAAAACTCTCACCTCTTTTCACACACTCACACCCCCCTCCCCGGCTTTACACCTCCAGCCTAATTACAGCTGATTCTCTGCTCATGCAAATCCCCCTCCCCCCTTCTCTCCACCGTTCTTTCTCCCCTGATGACAGAAGCTTCACAGTGGTAAACACCGTGCAGTCGCCTCCTATCAGACTTGTAGCACAGAGCCAGAACACTTCACTCGGCTGTGTGCTACACAAGTCTGTCATGCGGGGGCGGGAGGAACACGGAGCACCGATCTGCTTTATTCCCTGTCACTCCTGTCCTGCAGCTCCTGACAGTGGGAGAAGCGGAACGAGCAGGCTCTAGCACATGAAGCCCGCAGCTATGCCGCTCTCCTGTCATAATGTGGCTGCTTGGGAGAGCAGGGGGGGGGAATCGGCTGCACCCGCTACTCCAGGAAAACTGCGGGAAGCACGGGGCTTAAGTGGCAGCTGCTTTGGGCCCCACAACAATGACCGGGCCCAAGGCAGCTGCCCCTTTTGCCCTGCGTTAAAGACGGCCCTGATTCTATAGCCAGAAGCAGGCTGTCTTTTGGGTAAGGAGCTGCCCACTGCCTGCTATCAATCACATAGGGAGCTGACCTGATGGGAACTAGTGTCTGTGAATCCAGAGGCGTTAGCTTGAAGCTTGTGGGCCCTGATGCAAAAGTTGACCTGCGCCCTCCCCCACTACCACCCACCACATGCCAAGACACTCAAAGTGGCTTAAGAGTTTAGAGTTCCCAGAGTTCCTCCTTACATTAGAGGACAGGGATCACCCCTGGAGAATCAGAGGACAGGGATCACTGCTGGAGAATCAGAGGACAGGGACCCCTGGCAGGTCATTTGGCAGAGCTCCTTTCCCATCCCAGCACTGTATACAGCCCCCCCCCCAAACACAATATACAGGGCTGAAATCACATTCCTTTACACACAATCTATCAGCCTTCACAGGGTGTATCTGGCTTTTATGTTGCTGGTCTGACTGTGAAATCCCCTGGTCGGAACGGCAGTGTAGTTGCAGTAGGCAAATACACCCTATGCAGATTATGGCTGACTGGCTGTGTTGTAAAGGAATGTGATTTCAGCCCTGCGGAGGAGGAGCAGTATAGAGTGCTGTACTGGGAAAGAAGCTCAGCAGTGGGCATAGCATCCAGGGTCGGAGGGGGTGGTCAGGGGGCTTTTGGGAGGGCAAAACTCAGATCGAGGGGGAAAAGCCATGTGACATGAGATCTGGAGCCTGCAGCCCCTCAGGAGGTGTTAAGGGATTTGTTTTAGCAATTTCCGAAGGTTTCTCTGTCAGTGTTGGCAGGTGTTGGGGGAAGGTCACCTCCCGGAGGTGCGTGTCTTTTCCCCAGTTGTCAGGGAAGTGGGGTAAGCGAACATCCCCAGGTGGGGGAGGGGGATTACAGTGAATCTCAGCTACTGACTAGAAGACACTGAGCAGTGTCTTACCTCACCAGTGACATCGGTCCCATCGTGGCTACAGGACGGCACTCTCCTCCTCTTAACTCGCTGAGCTTGGTTACCATTCCATGTTGGCAGCACACAGCACAGACACTTCCCCATCCTGGGCTTTTCTTACCACATGCTCCTCCCCATTCAGGAAATGGCTCACAGCTTCTCCCCAGCCAATGAGAACAGAGGGGTGTGGACTATGGAAGGCAAAGTGGAAGCCCAGTACTGGAGCGTGGCTGTGGGGCCCTAGGGCAGATCGAAGCTGGACTTTGTGGAGGATATGATAATATGACAGGGAGGCTGCAGAGGCCCCTTGGAGCTAGGGGCGGGGTTGCGCTTTTGACCCCTGCAACCCATTATGCTACGCCCATGTGTGAATCCCTATCAGGCTCCACCCACCCAGTTTCAAAACACTCTGCTGCTTTGCTGTCTGTTTGACAGCTGCAGCAGCAGGGGGAAGCACAGTTGCACTAATGCCAGAGTGTCCACATGGACACTTCAGCCTCAGGGTGCCTCAACACAAAGTGCATGCCCCAGATTCATGTACCTGTTTACAATCTGTCATCCACACTGACATTTGTTGCATGGAGGCACGTCAGAATTCTAAAAACAGTTAATGAATTCCCCTATGTGTATCACAAAACATTGCCATGTTTTTTCCATTTAAAATGTACTGTTTTTACTCTTTGCAGCCACTTCTTGTCTATATGTATGCACGCTAGCTGCAGCTGCATATCATTGCTCAGAACAACTTCGTACAGTAATGGTAGCAAAGGTGGGACATGCTTTATGCAACATACATTGCCAAACCCAGCAAAATCTCTCTTGAAAACTAGTGTGATGGGGTGTCAATGCAGGAGAGCAATTGAGAGACAGGGGCAGAGAGTTGTCATTCAATAACAGGAAGTGCTGGTAATGACCTCCATTGTAGGATTACCAGGTAATATTTTAATGGAAGCTGCAAATTTAAAAAAAGTCAATATTACTTTTAAAATTACATTAATATTTTAAATACACATTTTATTGGTTTAGATCTACTTAAAAGAGAGAAGATAATAAAACTATTTTGGATAGATGCTCTACCCAATACTAAGGTAAAACAGAGGCTTTCGTTACTTAAATATCCATTTCATATCAACAAATACTAATTCCACACCTATGCAATATTTTGCTTGTTAATTACTCATTTTTTGAGTTCATAATTTTTACACAGTAAAATAATGAATAGAGTTTAAATAGATAATGCGTCTTAAACTCAACATTCACTGTACAATCTGGTTTTACAATCTTCTTTGGATCCTCCAACAACTCCAAACTTAATTGAATGTTTACATAGTTCCACCGTACAAAGTTTTGGTAAATCTAAGGCCCCTTTTACATGAGAAATCCGATAGGGTTTATCAGCCACACCCAATCAAACCCTCTTCTATAGTGCACCAGATGTAAACGGACTTCTGTCCGTTTACACCCTGCTACCTCCAGGTCCGATCCAACCTAACAAAAAAGAAATGGAAGGGGATCCGTTCCCCTCCGGCTGGCCAGGTTGGATCGGGGGGCACTCCATGTCCCCTCTGCATAAATCTGCCCGCTCTGCTCAGCTCAGCAGGGGATCAGCGGACGGATCCCCTACTGAGCAAAAATGGATCTGGCTTGTGTGAAAGGGGCTCAAAGGAGGTTGTACAAGGGATAAAATGTGTTCAGCCAGCTCTAGTTACCTGACCCAATAGTTACTTATTTGTTAAGGCAGTCCATAGAAGATTCATTTTATTTCATTCAACCTGCTGGTCAAAAAGCAAAAATAATTACATCGAAAGTGTAGATGGGGGAATCCTCCCCACTGTGCCTTTGTATTCTGGCAGCAGGGAGACATCCCCGCCATCAGAATACACTGATCGAGCAGCAAAATCCTGCTGGACTGGCCAAATTTTGATACATGTATGGCCACCTTAACAGAGATTAACAGAGAAATAAAAATCTTAAATGTCTGAAGAAAAAGCTACAAAGCTTTTGAGGGAACATAGAGGAAAATCTAAAGAACAATTATTTTTTCTGAAATTTTGATAAATAAGTGTTATTAAAATCTGAAAGAAAAAAAAATAGCCTTGAAAGACAAAAGTGTAGGGGTGTAAATAGAGTTGCTACCCAGCTGGTATTTTACAAGCCTGGGTGGTTAAAAGCCTCCCGGGGCCTATGCCTGGTAAAACTGGATTACTAGACCTCAGATCTGTGACAACTGAAGGGCCCTAAAGAGAAATCTCTGTTCCCTTAATCCATTATTACTATTATTATTTATTTCTAGAGTAAATTCATTCCCCACATCCATACCTCAGAGCAACACTGTGTCCACTGTAAGGATGAGAAAGTCCTTGCAGTAGCAAAGCAAAAATCTGCATTAAAACCCAGCTCTGGGTAGCTTAATTATTCCTTTGCAGTGGGGCTGTGCAAGGATTAATTGCTCATTTAGGTCTCAGGGACATAAAATGATCTACTAACTTGATGCTCAGCTCCTCCACTCTGCTAGACCGATCCCCACAGCATCTTCTCCCCAATGCCTTAGCAGTCTATGGTCCTGATGTTATCAAGGCGTGATGACACTGCTGGAGCATGGGGGAGCGCCATCTGCCAGGTCAGTGGAGGATCAGGTAAGTTAAAGGAGAAGTATGGCCAAGCTATTTTAGATAAAGTCCTCTGTAGGCAGAAGTCACTCAGCCCGCTGTCGGCAGATATCACTCAGCCCGCTGTCATCAGATGTCACTCAGGCGGTCAAGGCTTTGGACCCAATGCAAAGGATAATTTTCAAATTTACCAGAGTTGGGCTTTAAATGAAGTGTAAACAGAAAAAATATTATCTAAGTATGGATTGTAGCCTAGCTATCACTTGTGTGGTGATCAAGAATGGGGGTATGGGTCAAAGGAGGACCAGGAACCTTTGGCTTGGGGGCTGCCACACCCAATTTGTTTTTTCTTGACAGGGACAATGTGGATGAAATAAAGTTTACCATGCACAGTTTGCCATGTTGTCACGCTGATTAGTGGACATGGTGAAAAGTGGGTTGCCTAAAAGGCATGATTTACTGTGACACACGTTCACATCTTCCAGCATCAGCTTCATTTGTGGCTAATGGCATTCTGTTATATGAAATCTCAGAGCCACAAAAGTTGACTACCACTGCCAGTCTTCATGATTACAAACTTTGCGCTAATTGTTTTCTGAATGATGAACTTTGTCCACTCTGTGCCCCCAGCCCGACATGCAATAATTAGCGCTAGCCCCCTGCACTCCAGCCTAGTCCTCAACTGATTGTGCTCGCTCAGATACACCAATCATTTGGCGTTTACCACTATTAATAATCAATAATGCTATTGTCCAGGGTTTAAGCTGCCAGGCCGTGGTGCAGAGTACCCAATGACAGTTTGGGTCAGATTGCCCTCATATAATGCCCCTTCCACTGCTGCCACTCATACCAGCTCTTACTTGCAATGGCAGAGGTAAAACTCTAAACAGAGATGTGCTAGTCAGATAATCTAGAGCAGAAATATACAGGAAATTAGTAGTGAGCTAGAATATTTTGCCATACATCCCCTGACGTGGCCACTTAATGAAGACAGGTCACCAAGTACATATGTGTGCACAGGACACATGGGAAGGCATCCTAGCACTCTGAGTAGGAGCAGTCCATGTGCAACTTTGTTAGGAATTCTGTGATTAGCACCTTTCTGCTGGGCACATTCTGTGTGATCTATTGCAGTGAAGGACTAGGCTGTCCTGAAACAAGGGCTCAATCCTGGTTGTATTCCACTTGGCATAAAGCACACTGATCAATAATACTTAACAGGTGCAATGTTTCTGCATCCAGTGTATGTTTGATAATATTATCAATGAGATCATCTTGGGTCACTGATTGATCACTGGATAGCTGGGCACTGACTGATCACTAATACCATGTGTATTCTAATTGTGGTTGTCTTATTTCTCAAAAGCCCTGTAGGTTTTCTGGATGGAAACTTGTTTCAGGTCAGACAATGGTGGGAATAACAAGAAGACCCTTGTCAATGCTGGCAAGGCAATTAAAATATACCTTTGTGATGCCCTGAACCATCTCATGGCCCATTATACTGTATATAACTGTGGTCAAGCAGTGAACATCACCTTTGTTTTCATCCAAAATGGCATCAAGAAGCAAAGGGAAAAAGCGTTGGCCATGACTTTCATCAAGCATGAAGTGAAGAAGGTTATCAAAGTCAGACATCACTTGCATGGTTAGGGCATTGTGAATAATACCTCATATTTTCTATCCTAAAAGTATCCTAAGAGAGCAATGTCCAGGTCTACATCTAGTATAACTGGGCCCTTATGTCCCAGAGGGCCCTTGTGCAGATGCACAGCTCGTACAGATAATATGTCTACTCCTGGGGTCAGTGACTAACTAAGGACTAAAGATACTCAGAGCTTGCACCTTAAAAATAAAAATCAGCAGTGGCAGCTTTCAAGTTTCATTCTGACAGTACCCCTTTATATATTTATCTTACTTCTTTCTGTAGCGATCACTTTCACCTGGTAGTGGCTTTCTTGTTCACGATCCAGTTCACTATTGGTATAGATATCTCCAGTTTTTTCATCTATTCTGAGCCAATTCTTGGGGTTTTCTGTGAGTGAAAACCTGAAAAGGAAAAGCAATTTTGATAATCAAGGTCTCCTGTCCCAAGTGACAGCACATGGAAGAGAATGAACAAGCTAGAAAGATCAGAACCACAGTATTTCCTGTATTCAGAGAAAAAGGGGAAGTCTAAAAAGTTATTGTTCTATCCGTCTCTGGCTGCTGAGGAGCTAGACCTATGTTAATAGCTGAACCCATCTTTTTGAAATGGATTGGCATAATGATGATTACATAAATATAAGTCAATTTGACCTGCAAGAAACTTACTTTATTTCATCTCCTTCAGGATCTGAGGCTGACACAGTAATTATCTTTGTCCCTTTAGGAATATCCTCCTTTTGTTGTGCTTGGTATAATGCGGCTGAAAAAATTGGCTTCTCATCCACATCAAGGACGAATATGTGTAAACGTGTGATGGAGCTTTCATTATAATGTACTCCTGTGACCAGAGGCTCAGGGTTCTTGGCTTCTATCACCAGGTCATGCACTTTAAATGATTCATAATCAAGTGCCTGTTGAAAAATAAAAAAAAAGTAAAATATTTGTAAGAACTAAGGCACTTATATTCATTTATCTTACCTGCTGCCAACATTGCCAAAAAACATATTTTTATTGTAACCAGTGTAAGTACTTGAAGTACTTGAATTTGACTTGTTGGTATTGGCCTCTTTTAATTCCGTGTACAGTAGCACTAAGACTGGGAGCTCAGCTCTGGACACCAGTCAGATGATCTACATGCAAATATACTGACATGGAACATGCTGATAGGAGGTGAGAGCAAATTAATCAGAGGATATAGATATGGTAGTAGCGCGCTGTCACCTAGTGATAGAAATTAAGAATTACAGGGTACAACTGCTGCAATCACCAAATGTGTTCCCACATCCACATTAAATCAATACTAAAATGTGTGATCGTGCTGCCTCTAAATCAAGCTGAAATAATAACTAAAAAGTGACAATAAATTACTAAATAAGTAAGTGTTTCATATATATATATATATATATATATATATATAAAGTGCCAATACAAATTAAATTCATAAATAAACATATAATGCAAAAGCCAATGCAATAAATAGTAAAGCTTCCTATAAATTGTGCAATCAAAAAAGTCTCTGTTTGATAAGATGCTTCATAGAGATGACACCACAAAGTAATGTCTAGACACGCAAGGAACAAAGGGATTTTTGAGGTGCAAGTCAATCGAGTAAATATCAAATATATTGTATAAAAATATTTTATCTTTTATTTTAGAAACAACATAGGAATTTCTACATATAAAAGGGAGAAAAGATACAAAGGTGGCACATATGATTAGTTGCAGACACCGTAACACAGCAAAATCGATGTACTTCCCTGAGGAAGTACGCTTCTCCTGTGATGTCCAAACAGCAGCTGGGGGTTTGAGGGGGGGGGGTTGTGTGGTGAAGAGAGGATACCACTGCAATTCATAAATGTGACAGAGGAAGTGTAGTCGTCCACATAGCTGTGCTGTGGGGCAAGGCTGTGTAATTCTCAGGATTGGATGGGAAGAAATGGAAATAATTTGGCAAATAAAAGAGCTCCTTAACACGTGTGTCCTCAGTGAATGTAGATGTTTGCCTTGAGTTCAGGTTTAAAGCCAACCTATACTGTAATAAAGACTTGCACCTAACTTGACAATCATCAACATTTTGCTGATTGGGTTTAGGGGACTTTAATTCAAACAAACTGACTCTTTGAGCTATGGTCCTCCACTTTGGCTGAGATCATGATCAATGGTGATCAATGCCTTTGAATCTAGTTAAATAATTGTCACCAGGGATCAATTGTTTTTGCTCTTACGGTGCAGGATTGTTTTCACATATCACCAAAACGTTACAAATATATTAACAGTTCTACATAAAAAATTTGAGGATGGAGACATAAAATCTTTCTTTTATGATCACGTGCCCTACTTTATACCGTCTGGCTGGCTCACAGCACAAACATGGTGTAGTTCTAGATGTGTTATTCCAGATCCACATGATTATGGTGGTTTCATGCTTCTAACATCGCATCTAAAGTCAGGTTGTGTGGAAGTGGAAATGTGTCAAAACCATCTGTTTTAAGAGTGTTAAGATTGCTGTACTTGATGTCTACAAGAGGGTCTTTTCATTTTGATTGACCCACCTTAGCATATCCATAATAGTTTTACCTTAGCTACTGTGATGTTTCCTTGATTTGTTTCAGGATTTGTGTAAATTGTAAACATTTGACTTGGGTCTCCCTGAAGGATCTGGTAAATAATGGCAGAGCTTCCAGTTTGTGGTTGGTCAGCATCCCAGGCCTGTATTTTCATCACCAAAGTTGACAAAGGTATGTCCTCTCTAATGGTTATGTTTCCATACTATAAGTACAAAAGAGTTTATCTGATGAGATCACATTCAAAATTCAGAGTAAACAAATTTTTTTTTTCTCTTTACTTCTGCTTATGTCATTATCTCGTGGCAAACCTATTTTGGGACAGATTCCAAGCCAATAACTAGAACAACTCTTTGCAAGAACAGTATTAATATGTATATAACAAAAGACTGCTTAAAGTATAACTAAAGACATTTTTTTTAATAGCGTAGGTGTAGGAAAGGGTTGAATCTCCTATTTTTTTTTTATTGTGTCTTTTTTGGGGAGATTTCCCTTCATGTCCTGCCCTGGAGAAACTACAGTATGTAAGAGGAAATCCTCTAGACAGAAGTCAATAGAAGAAATAGAGAGGCTGAATCTTCCCAGAGGGGCCACAGAGAGCAATAAAAACCTAGAGGTATAGATATAAACAGGAGTGCCACATCAAATGTTGGGCAATCATCACAAGTTGATCACAAAACGTTAAAATGACAAGCCAACAGGTTTCATGGGCTCTAATGATCCCCCTTCCTCAGCACAACTTGAATACTTATATACAATATTGCCTCAGTAATGAAGAACCTTAGACTACTAAAATGCAAACTGATGGCATAATTTTATAACAGTATATAGTAGTTTGTCCTTTTGAGGTGTTTTGATGAAATAAACTTTTCCTGGTCTCAGTATTTGGACTGACCCTCTTGTGTTTTCCTGCACCCTAGGGATTTCACCTTAAGTGCCCTATACAGGTTTCTTTGTGTCCATGAACTGCCAACCAGAGTATTTGTGCATCTCAATATGCCTTTATCTAGTGATTACCTTGGATTTGGGCTTGGGTTCGGTCTGAACCCAGAAATTAACTGTCATTGCTGTGCCAATAAGCTGTGGGTGGGAGATTCCCTGCCCCAGAGCTGACGTACTTTATATGGGGTGGGGATGCTTTTGACATTAGAAACTTAACATGGGCACCATATTAGGTAAATATCAAAGACCTGACATGGCCAAATGGTCATATTAGATCATTATTGTCACTAGTATCCCCACCCCTTTATATATGCAGCTGTGGCACAGGGAATTTCCTGCCCACAGTTCATTGGCCTAGAGCAGTGATAGCGAACCTTGGCACCCCAGATGTTTTGGAACTACATTTCTCATAATGCTCAGCTACACTGCAGAGTGCATGAGCATGATGGGAAATGTAGTTCCAAAACATCTGGGGTGCCAAGGTTCGTCATCACTGGCCTAGAGGTTCTAAACCTTTCCCACGGTATCCACAACAGAAATATTTTTTGCTTCATGTATACTGTATGTGTAAAAATATTCTGGAGTTTAATGGTTTAATTTATTTCTGTGACAACTCAACATTTTGGACAAATAGAGAAGGTTAATCTCCTCAGACAAAAACAAAAAAAAAACAACATTTTGCTATCAGTGTACATTGCACCTGTACTTCATGAGCTTCTGTAACAGTGGGTGATTGACATACAGATCATATTGCTTAAACCACAATGGAGAAAAGATGGCCAACACTCCAAATACCTGTAATAGCATTTACTGAAGATCCATGTGAATCAGATAAAAATCTACATTTTTAGGTCCATTTTACAGAAATGTGTGTAAATATACAAGAATGCTAAGCTTAGAAAAATCACTTACATCAGACATTTCAAAAATGGGAATGTGGTCGTTGATGTCAATGACATTAATCACTATCCAACAAATTGTACTAAGAGCTGCAAAAGAAAAACAAAAAAAAAGATTTAATTTGAATGCTAGCACAAGGTATTGCATGTAAAATTATATACCCAAAAGCCTCCGTACCACTTTAAACCCTTTCCTACACTCTTATCTTTTGAAAAATGATCATACACTCCCAAAATGTGTGAATCTCACAGTAACTATGCACCTGATGTTCGTGGCCTGCTGGAACTGTACAGTGAAATACTAAATATAAACAGCGCTTGCTATTCCAACTTGATCAAAAACGTATAAAGTGACATTATTAATAAAATGAGCAGTCTATAATATCAACCAAATATAGTGAATATAGAACCTCCCTCTAGTTCTAGTGGGTCACTTCCAGTCCGGCACGCTTGGTTACGAGCGGCGTCCATCTTAGATTACATACAGAGGACCAGTGTAATTGTATTACAGTGTTGTTTTTTTATTTTTAATGTCTTAAACAATTTTTAATAAATACAAAAACATTTTACACTATGAGAGGTTTCCTCTCTCCTTTTTTACACCCATCCATTGCCCATTGAACTGAATGGAGAAGCATTGGGGACCTTTCACAGGAGAGGACCGGATCCAAGCCAGGAGCCTTTGGGAAGTCAGGAGAGGTCCCGTGGTGACCCACAAAGCGATAGTGACTCCTCTCTACTGTACAGTAGGAGGGTCATTGGAGTCCGGTGAGTGTGGTGTGCATTAGCATAGCTAGCACATCTGGCACCCGGGGCTGGACATTTTTTGCACCCCCCCAAAGAAAAATAGTATGTGGCAATATAGGGACACCACGCCAAAACTGTGGGTGTATTTACACTGAGAAAAGATTTCATGGCTGCGGTATGTTTGCATGGAGCTTTTTAAAAAATAATGCCACCCTGGGGTTACCTTTGGTACTCAAACTCCCTTCTGCAGTAACATTGCTTGCGTCCAATCGAGATAAGACCATAAGGGTTCATTCACACGGTTGTAAAAATGTTACTGATGGTATTACACGTGTTTCCAGCAGAAAAGTTCCTGCAAAATGATCAGTAAAATACTTACGTATAGATACCCTTAAACGCGTAAAGACACATAAGGACATTTATGCGTACATGATGATGATTTTGTTTTCCCCTTTGTTTAGACCTAATTTATGTGCTTACAAACGCATATACATGTAAGTGCTTAAAGCGCATGTTCTTAGGCGCAGATTTTTGGATTCTATGTTACGGAGCTGTATGCAATGCATGTTTATGCACCTGTCTGAATGGATCCATTGAAAGCAATGCAGCTGTGTTCAGATCCATAATTGAAAACACTGCTTTTTTTTTTTACAGCTGTGTGAATGAAGCCTAAAGCCTAGTACACATTGCTAATTTTTTTCGTTCAATCCAGCAGACTGGGGGAAAAAACTGACAGCTCTGATAAGAGCCGCTGTAGTAACAATCCAACGTTAGTACAGCGATCTCCCCTACTGTTCTATTGTGTTCTAACAGGGGGACTTCCACCAGAACACCCTGAGAGCACTGACAGGGAGCCAGTCAGGAGACCTTTTTCAGCCATGCCCCTTTGACCGGGGCAGGTCAGACCGGCTGCAGTACACACGGACCGAATGTCGGCCAGTTTCTATTGAACTGGCCGATGCCGCCCAACATTCGGCCCGTGTATACAGGGCTTAATTCTTAATTTATTTATTTAGAACACTTTAAAACTAGATATGAATGCTATAAACAGGAACTTCTCCCAAGTTTGACTGGAATTTAAATGGAAGTCCTCACCATATTTTTCTTTTGTCGCTAATAAAGTCAATACTTTATCACCAATAGTATGGGCCCCCCTCCAGTCTCTAGGCCACTACTCGAGTTACCCCTATTATGATACAACGCAGAAAACAGTTCTATTCAAATGGTTAAACTTACCAGGCCTCCCTTCATCAGAAACATTCACTTTTAACCTGTACTGGTCGTTGTCTAGTATATTTAGCCCGCCAGTAATTAGCTGAATTGAACCACTGTATTCGTTGATTAAAAACCTGTTATCTGTAGGTATTTGTTCCAGTAGTTTGTAGGTGAGAGTCGAGTTTCTTGTATTTGGCTCATCATCGTCAGTGGCTATAAACAAACCAATAAAGCTCGCTGGAAGACAAAAGTGGTGTATTTAAGAATCATCTGTGTGCACTGTATAAGGCAAATACTCTCAGCGGATTTGATGATCTAAAAGTTTTATAATACATTATAAGTGTAAACTTTGCCATGTCTCTGGTTACCTCCATTAATCATGTTTATGGGTATATGAATATAGTTACATAGTTAGTAAGGTTGAATAAAGACACCAGTCCATCCTGAGTGAGTGTCTACAATTGTCCCTATCCCTGTACATTGTGTCTCATTAAGATGCTCATCTATTATATTATTATTTATTTAAGGTACCCATATAGCACTGTCAATTTACACAGTGCTCCACACATACATCGCACACTCACATTGGTCATTACCCTCAAGGAGCCCACAATCCAAGGTCCCCAACTCACCTTCATATACTAGGGCCAATTTTGGACAGAAGCCAATTAACCTACCAGCATGTCTTTGGAGTGTGGGATGAATTCGGAGTACCCGGAGGAAACCCACGCAGGCAAAGGGAGAACATGCAAACTCCAGGCAGGTAGTGTCGTGGTTGGGATTTGAATCAGCAACCTTTTTTACTGCTAGGCGAGAGTGCTATCCACTACACCACTGTGCCAATATGTGGAGAGGATCATTTATTTGTTAAGTTTAAGAGGTCAAAGAGGGCGCCAAATGAAAAATACTTAAGAGTCCAAAGTCTTTGTTGCGCAACTGGTTACAACAAGCAGGGCTAATGACAGCTGATGCATTTCGGGGACCAATGTTATTTATAACATCCTCTACCTGCAGCCCTGATGAAGGAGGATCGTGTGGCCCCCAAAATGTATTGGATGTCATTTGCCCTGCTTATTGTAACCAGGTGAACAACAAAGACTGTAAGGATTTTTCATTTGGTACTCTCTTTGACCTATCATATTTGAATTTCTTGATTCTAGTGAATGTCCTCTCCTGGGGGGGTTTCCATCTTTGTGGTGAGTTTCCAAACCTAGGCCAACTGGGCTCAAGTAATGATTTCTTATCCCGCAAGTGCTGCACAGCTATAGGCATGTAGGTCTCATAAACTATAAGTGTATTTTCACATTGGGGTTATGCTGTGGTACCATTTTTTAAAAATGCTTTATGATTCTACCTCCCTCATCCATAGCACAGTTTGTTTGAATTTTTACATGAATGCTTCCACTTTTCCCGTAGTTTATTTTATTGCTCATCCTGTATTGTATCTTGTTTATGTTCAAACAGTATTATCTCTGATATTAGATTTTTTTACCACATGTTTATTATTGCAGTTTTCCACTGTCTCAAACTCTTTCACCTTCACTTGAGTTACACTATATTACCAAAAGTATTGGGACGCCTGCCTTTACACGCACATGAACTTTAATGGCATCCCAGTCTTAGTCTGTAGGGTTCAATATTGAGTTGGCCCATCCTTTGCAGCTATAACAGCTCCAACTCTTCTGGGAAGGCTGTCCACAAGGTTTAGGAGTGTGTCTATTTTATTTTATTTTATTTATTTATTTCAGGTACTTATATAGCGCCATCAATTTACGCAGCGCTTTACATATACATTGTACATTCACATTAGTCCCTACCCTCAAGGAGCTTACAATCTAAGGTCCCTAACTCACATTCATACATACTAGGGCCAATTTAGACAGGATCCAATTAACCTACCAGCATGTCTTTGGAGTGTGGGAGGAAACCGGAATACCGTGGTAATGTTTGACCATTCTTCCAGAAGCACAATTGTGAGATGAGAAGGCCTGGCTCGCAGTCTAAACCTTGTGGACAGCCTTCCCAGAAGAGTTGAAGCTGTTATAGCTGCAAAGGGTGGGCCAGCTCAATATTGAACCCTACGGACTAAGACTGGGATGTCACTAATGTTCATGTGCTTGTAAAGGCAGGTGTCCCAATAATTTTGGTAATATAGTGTATGTTATTACTGTTGATATTATCCAAACTTCAGCTAAAACATTATAATTCATTTTGGATAATGCATGGAAGGGTTAGAGCTTTAGTCAGGTTTTTATTACTTTTATAGCCTGCACAGAATTACTAAAATATAGGCTGCTCTTTCAACACCATGATGTTGAAAGGGTGCTCCTTGATCCTGTAGAAGGCTGCTGCAAAAAGCAGCACAGTGGATTTTTTTTATTTACATATCACTAAGGTGGCATATAAACTTATTCCCCGCGTAATTTAGGATTGCCACTTACTGCCATCCATTATGTGGGCTGCCATTTGTTTGACAGCAGCCTAATTTTTTTGTTAATTCTGTACATTTTTTCTTGTTTTTTTATTCATGTGTGGAGAGGTGCAGAGTGGTGTGACGGCAGTAAATATTCAGAGTCCAGTTGCAGAAAATTGCTTTTGGATTGCTTTTACAAGCAACGGGAAGGGATGCCCCCCTCGCCCCACCTTCCACGGCTTTCTTGGGCTGTAACGTCCCACCTGATCAACCAACCAGCGCTTTCCACTGGCTGATCATAGAGGCAAACAGAGACCAGAATGGTGAAAAATTAGGAAAGTGTAAAAATAAAAAAATTAATACATAATTAAAAAAAAAAATTTAAAAAAATGTCAAGTGCCCCTGCCACCCCTCCCCCGTGCACGTACGCAAACAGCAATGTTCCCATACATGTGAGGTATCACCGTTAACATCAGATCATGGTCAGTAATTCTAGCACCAGACCCCCCTATTTAAATCTAAATTGGTAACCTGTAAAGGCTTTTAAAACATTGCCTATGGATCATAATATTTACATTTGTCGCTGTTTCCTAGGTGTGCAAAATTTTAAAGCATGATATGTTTGGTATCTATTTACTGGGAATAACATCTTTTAAATCATACTAAACAATCGGGTATTATATTGTGTTTTGGGGCATTAAAATTCAAAAATGTGTATTTTTCCACAAAAAAATTGCGTTTGAAAAAACGCTGCGCAAATACTATGTGACATAAAGACTTGCAACACCCACCAATTTATTCTCTAGGGCCTCTGCTTTAAAAAAAATATTTAGCACGGTTAAGGCAAAACAAAAATGGAAGGTGCGCACACCTAGTGCATTACCAAAAACATTTATTGGATAGTAAAATCAGTGAAAAATGGGTACTCACAATGCTGCAACTCTCAAAAAGCCATAAATCTACACAAACTTGAATGGTTAGGACACATGTGTCGCACAACATCAAAAAGGGGGTAAAGGTGTTTCGAGGGCGCAGCCCCTTCCTCAGAGCTGAGGTAGCTCAGGTCTGTTATTTGGGCAAACTTGGGAATGAACTGACAGTGTCCCACCAGTCCCAGAATGGAGCGTAGCTCAGTGACAGTTTTTGGGGGATGCCAGTCCTGCACAGCTTGTACCTTAGCTGGGTCCAGAGAGACCCCCCAGCCTCTACAATGTGCCCCAGTTACTGGATCCTCTGTCTCATCAGGCAGCATTTGCTGGGCTTAAGTTTAAACCCATACTGTGCTAAATGGGTATACACCCAGTCCAGATGTTTAACATGGTCCTTAAAAGTCTTGGAGAAAATTATGATATTGTCTAATGAGACCAACACAAAGTCTCAAAGTTGAAGACTCTCCATTAGAAGCTGAAATGTGCTGGGAGCATTACTTAGCCCAAAGGGCATGTGGTTAAATTCGAACAGTCCTAGGGGTGCAATGAAGGCAGTTTTTTTGCGATCTTGATCTCTCAATTTGCGAGTAGACACTCTCAAAGTCAAGGGTGGAGAAGTATTTGGCTTGGCCAAGTGCCATAAGCGATTCCTCTACCCAGGGCTATGGGTAGGCATCCTTGTGGGTACATGCATTTAGCTTGCGGTAGTCCACACAAAACTGCAGACTTCTATCCTTCTTATGCACCAGGACCACAAGAGCAGCCCATGGACTAGGACTCTCCCAAATCACTTCACTTTGTAACATGTTGCGGAGCAGGTCCTTGACCTCCTGGATGGGTGGAGTGTCTCCTGTGTGGATTGGGTGGTCGATGGCCTCTGTGTACCAAGCTGGTGACAAAGACCAGTAGGTTTTTTTCCAGCAGTTGGTGAAGCAGCTGTTGTTGTGTCAGAGGGTAGTCCCAGAGGTTCTAGCAGTAGTTGTTATTGAGACTCATCCAACAAAGCCATGGCTGCCTGTAGTTGGGCACATATGGCTTCTACATCATCAGGACCTTCCCCTTGTAGACCTTAGATAAAGTGCGAGTGACCAGCCACTCCCCTGGGGTCACTCGCGGCGTTCCAACATTACGGTGACACCTTAACGTTTTCTGTTTTTCCTCTTGGAGTAGTGCAAGGAGTAAAGTTTGTTTGGATGGAGTGTGAACCCCCCCACCACCACTTGTTCAGGCTGTTTCCTCACTGCTCTTTGTTGAGCCTCATAGGTCCGTACCACGTTAATTCACACAGCTCGCAGACCACAGCCCTTTGCACACCAGTGGAAATGCTCGAATTTAGCCAGCTGATGAGGTAAGTCCAAGTCCTTCAAGACATTCATGCCCAGGACAATAGGCACCACTGAACTTACTGGGTCACGAGTCACCACCACCCCTACTAGGCCCACAACCTCGTCATTGATTGGGATCCTCACCAAGGTGACACCTTCTAGTAAGATTGCCAAGTTAATGGCTGCTTTGAGGAAAAGCCATGAGGGGTCCAATTGGTCTTGTGTCCCAAACTGCTGGCCATAGAAGTCATGACCCATGACAGTGACCTCTGAACTGGTGCCAAACAGGCATGGGACCTCTAGTCCATCACCACTGGGCTAGGTGTGACTATGGACTCTGATTGCTGAGACCTTGTGCTGACTGTTCTGGGGGTCATCTCTCTGCCCCGGGAGCCACTAGGTTAACGGCAGCCTGGGTATGCTTTTGGATTCATGTCGGCCACAATTCTTGTCTATATGTCCAAAGTGGCCGCACTACCAGCATTTCCGGTCCTCAGTAAAGGATTCTCTCCCTTAGAGGGAGGGGCCAAATCCCATTTGATTGAGGGCAATTTCTGTTTCAGGAGGCTATGTCTAGGTCGAGTTCCCTCATTGCTGTGTGAATGGCTGACAGAGGTGAAGGAGCCAAGAGGAACTTCCTCTTTTAAGTGCAATGGGTCATAGCTTTTTGTTACTGCCACAGTTGCCTCTGCATCTTCCTGTTCCCGTACAAACGTGTCCACCACTGTATCATGAAAAGAGATGGCATGTTGCTCCCTAATTCGCTCTTGTAGGGCTCTCCTGACTGGCCCAGCCTTCATTCCCACCACAAACTGGTCCATCAGTAGGTAATCTGAAGTGGTAATATCGGCACAGCCGCACACATCCCTCTTCTCCAGCAGGTCCAGATCTAGCCTGACTAATGTGGGGGTGCAGTAAAAATTGTCAGGGGGGGCAGAGGATGGGAGACCAGTGGGGCAGTGTACAGGGGATAAGCAGGGCATAGGATAGGGCCAATTGTTTGTAGGGCAGAGTTCACAGGTCAGTAATAAGTGAAGCAGAGTTTAGGGGTCAGTAGTAAGTGACACAGAGGACAGATTTTGCGTTACAGTGATAGGAGCTTAAAGGGGGATGAATAAACAAAATCTGTGCCTAGTCACTGTATACACTGCAAACATATACCACAGTCCTTGTAACCACAAATACCCTGCTTACTATGTCACAAGTGAAAGTCTCTCAGATACATATGAACTTCAGAAAGATGGATCGTTTTTAAAAATGTACATTTTTCCATCTTTGTCTCATATACTTTTCTGCACACAAAAAGTGTCTAACTGAGCCGACCTTAAAGAAGAACTTTATTAAAACCAGCAACTTTCGGGACAACAAACACTTTGGCCAGGACTATTTAATGTACAACATAATGTACAGAATGCAGGAGTCAAGAGTAAAATACAAAAGAACATATAGAGTGCAGCATCAGGTCATACTCACCTGTTGACATCAGATTCCCCCATACATCAATAATCCTCATCAGAATTTCCCTTCAGCATCCCCCCTCTACATTCTACATCAGGGTCCTCATAGTAATCCCTCTTACAACAAGGTCTCCAGAGTAACCCCATTTACATTCAGGGTCCCCAAAATCACCCCTTAACATCAGGGTCCCTGGGGTCCACAGCCTTACCTTGGGGTACCCAGAGCACCCTATCCTTACATCAGGGTGCCCAGAGTAATCCCCCTTACATCAGGTTCCCCATAGTCACCCCTTCTAACATCAGGGTTACTACAGTCACCTCCTTAACATCAGGGTTCTCAGAGTAATCCTCTTTACATCAGGGTCCCCAGATTAATCCCCTTTGCATCATGGTCCCCAAAGTCTCCCCTCCTAACATCAGGGTCCTTAGAGTCACCCCCCTCCCCCCTAACATCAGGGTCCCTAGAATCACCCACTAATATTAGGGTCCCTAGAGTCATCCCCCTTATGTCAGGGTCCCTAGAGCCCCCACCCCCCTTACATCAGGGTTTCTACAGTCACTCTCTTAAAGGAGAGTCCCCAGAGTTTCCCTAGTTACATCAGGCCCCCAAGTCTCCCCTTCCCTTACATCAGGGTCCTAAGGGAACAAGAATGAAAGATAAAATGAAGGGGATGCTTCCAAAGCCAGCCATAGAGGGATCAAAATTTGCCAGGAACCGGACGAATTTCGATCCATGTATGTGCATGCATGCTATCGACCATTTTCAGTACTACAAGCCTGTCAGGTTTTTTTTTATGATTACCGCTGCCAGCTATAGCTGGCAGCAGTGATCATTGTAATCTGACGGCTCAGCAAACTCCCAATGTCAAAATACAATGGATCCACAGGAGGGATTCCCCTATAAATCTGTTGAATCCATTGATGGGGGAACCAAGTGATTTTCTTACCTTCAACCTGTGGTTGAAACAAAGAAAATTGCATAATGTATGGCCTGCCTAAAAGTAGCCAAGCAAACAATTGCACATAAGTAAAGGGTTAAATTAAAGTAAACTTTCTCCCCTGATAACAGAACTTTCAGTGTACACAGCCTTATTTACTGCTGGGCTGATTGCTTATTTCCAACTCCACTCTATACTGACAGGTCTTGCAAGCAGGTATAAGGGTTAATGCACATTCCAGCTTAGCTTCGTTTACTGCCAGGCTGACTGTCAGTGTGCAGTGAATGTTCAGTATAGAGTGGAGGTGGAAATACTCAATCAGTAAAAGTTCTGTTATCAGGGGAGAAGATTTCCTTTAATTCCACACTGTACTCTATCTTCTTTTACAAGAAGAGGGTGAAGGGAGCTGCTAGAGCTCTCAAATCGTCCCTGTCTCTATTCACTGCACCTTCCTTGTCGAGGCTTGTTCGGATTCACTGTCCATCTATGTTCCAAGACTTCCAGCTAAGTACCAATGCTCACTCTTTTTGTTTAAGTGCCTAAATGGAACTATCTGTATTTTGTTATTGCATATTTTCTTGTTTTCATTATCTTAAACTGTTTATGAGCTCCCACTCAGGAGCTCTGGCATACGCTTTACTATGGCATCTAGTTAGCTACAGTTTTGCCTCACTACAGGGCCTGTTTACGAATTACTCTCTATCGAGGTGCTACATTTGGACTGGCGCTTTCTCACCTCACCAACACCCCTCTTACTCCTGGAGTCCCACTGGTCCATCCCTTGGGCCTGAACCTGGTCATCAGGGAGCTTATTAGGGTGATCTACTACTGGACATAGTACATTGCTATTACCAGTTTCTGGTTGTTGTTTTGGGTATAGGTCTCTTTCTACTCCCCCCCCCCCGTGTTCTTTTTAGGGTGGTATTAATAACAGGCAGGGTATGCACCTTGGTACTTATTGGATGCTTATTTTGTTTGTGGTTTTGTGTGGGCTTGTTACTGCATTGCTGCTTCTTGGATGTCCCTTTTTGTCCTGTAGACTCCTCCAAGTTTTCAAACACCCCTACCCCAGCTATGGCTCCACTTAAGCAAATTATTGGCATTAAAAAAAACTGGGGTCAGAAAGCCTTCCACACCACTTATTTTACCTTTGCCAGGGGTGTGTCCATCCTCATAAATCCCCAGATCTGGATAGACCCACACCACCCAAATATTTTTCCAATGACCTGTCTGCCTGGTCTCACAGAAGTCTGGCAGTGGAAGAATCCAACTTCTCGCTCCTACTCCTGTTTCTCTAACTCCTGTAAAACTACCTTATGCGTTGATCTTGCTTTTGAGAACCCCTCTCTTCTGGCGGATATAATAGAGGCTTCGTACTTGCCCAGTGGATTATCGGATGATTGTCCCCTAGCTTTGGTCATTCGCACCACCTCAAAAAAGAATGCGTCATTGTGGCGACTGGGGCCTTATTGGGTCTCCCATTCGTCTATAACGGACATGATACCACCTTTACTATCAGAATATTGGCAAAATATATATATATATAAATATATATGTATATATATATATATATATATATATATATATATATATATATATATATATATATATATATATATATATATATATATGTATATATATATATATATATATATGTATATGTATATATATATATATATATATATATATATAAATATATATATACTCTGCATTTAGTGTAGACTAGATATTCAGTGTAGACTCTATATTCAAACAAAAACACAAAACAACAAACAGAAGATTCTACACACCCAACTGAGTAAACTACATATTTATTGTATCAAATAACTATACAAAGATTTGCTAGCACAAACCGAATTACCCCACAATCCCCATGACCTCCAAAAGAAACCCCCTCCTTGGTTGACCCCCCAATACCTCACCCTGTATGGGACGAAAATGTACCACCCCTCGTAACTTGGCGAAGGGTGAGGGATGCAGACAGTCCCTGCAGGGAGCTTAACCCACCCTCTAAAATGCAAATACCCCCTTAAAAATGGCTCTAAGCCAAACTGCCAGAGATCCCTAGAACCTGATCCATGGAGGGTGCAGTGATCCACCTTATAGCCACAATGGGCGTATGGCACACTGCCTTGTGATGGAATGGGGGTACATTGGCCTATATAAAAACCACAACCTACCTACCCGTTAGGACGCCTACACAGTCATAAGTCAGTCAGTCAAGCATGGAACAATGGTGATCAAAAACTGGGGCAGAGCACCCCGATATCCAATTGATATCAAATCATCCGATGTCCAGCTAATTAGCACTAGTAACACAGGTAAGGAGTTCAGCCATGTGAATGATCAGTCCTGACTGCTGTTACCTAAAGCAGGCTGTCCATGTGGGGATATGGAAGGAGAGATTGGAGTGATGCGGTAGTGTGTGAAAACAAAGGATAGCTTCTGTGTAAATCTCTATACACAACACTGAGGAGACTGAGGAGACTGCCACACATTCAGATGTAAAAAACACGTATCAGGACAGGAAGATTCCCACAGGTAATCTCAGCCTGTCACAAGTGTAGCTATGCTCCTCAAGGCTTGATGGTGATAACAAGTGTACTAACAGACCTTGCGGATCACCATTCACAGTCTGCCGCAGATGGATGGATGAGCAAGCCATTCAGCCTAGTCCCAGTAGATACAGCTCTCCTTCAGGTGATATCCTCAACTGGAGTGCCCGTTTCTGTGCTGATCAGCTGATGTAATCCAGTATAATCAGAGACGGCTGATCTCTCCAATCCAGGTAGGTAGGCAGATGGAATTGACGGCCAATGTATCAAAAAATCTGGTTAAAAAACAGGGTGTCCTGACAAAGTTCCGGTATACAGGAACGAAACATGTAGACTCTGATGGTGGGACATGTACCCCCCTTATTGGCTCAGCCACCATGAATTCCAGGGACTTTAACCTGATTTTTTGATTTATCAGTCGTCTCTGATTATACTGGATTACATTAGCTGATCAGCACAGACACGGGCACTCCAGTAAGACAGTTTTTGACAATTCCTTAACAAAAAAAAAAAAGTGTCCCGCGATGTCCATCCATCTTCAATCACGGCACCTGATGGACCTAAAATTAGGAAAAAAAAAAGCTCTGCCTCGATGGGACCGGTACGTAAATGGGTGACCCTGCCCCCTCGAACATCACGTGATGTCAGAAGCAGGCAGGGTCACCCGGTTACGGCACCGGGTGGCCCCGCCCTTGCCTTTATAACAGCGGTCACAGCCAAGAGGCAGCAGTCGGCGGGACGCCTCCAATCGAGGCAGAGCTTTTTTTTTTTTTCGGGTACGGGTGCCGTGATTGAGGATGGATGGACATTGCAGGGCGCCGTGATTGAGGATAGATGGACATTATTTTTTACATTTTTGTTTAATAAAGGAAGTGTCAAAAACTGTCGTTTTTACTTTTTTGACACTTTTTTGATGAATGGGTAGGGGTACAATGTACCCCTACCCATTCACATAGGGGGGATCTGGGGGACCCCTTGTTAAAGGGGGCTTACCAGATTCCAATAAGCCCCCCACCCGCAGACCCCCACAACCACCGGACAAGGGTTGTGGGGATGAGGCCCTTGTCCCCATCAACATGGGGACCCCAAAGCACTCTCCCCATGTTGAGGGAAAGCGGCCTGGTATGGTTCAGAAGGGGGGTGCTCGCTTGTCCGCCCCCTTTCCTGGCCAGCCATGGCTGCTTGCTCGGATAAGGGTCTGGTATGGATTTTGGGGAGACCCCCACGCCATATTTTTTCCCCTTAACCCTTCAACTGTTGTTTTAACTTTGACACTTTTTTGGTGATTGGGTAGGGGTACCACACCCATTTACATGGGGGGGCCAAGATCTGGGGTCCCCCCGCCCACAGACCCCCACAACCACTGGCAAGGGTTGTGGGGATGAGGTCCTTGTCCCCATCAACATGGGGACAAGGTGCTTTGGGGAGGACCCCAAAGCACCCTCCCCATGTTAAGGGTAAGCGGCCTGGTATGGTTCAGGAGGGGGGGGGGGCGCTCGCTCGTTCCTCCCCCTTTCCTGGCTTGCCATGGCTGCTTGCTCGGATAAGGGTCTGGTATGGATTTTGGGGGGACCCCACGCCATTTTTTTTTTACGTTTTGGTGTAAGGGCCTGGTATGGATTTTGGGGGGACCCCATGCTGTTTTTTTTAAATTTTGGAGTGGAGTTCCCCTTAATATCCTTACCAGACCCGAAGGGCCTGGTATGGACGGGGGGGACCCACGCCGATTTTTAAATTGATTTTTATCTATATTGCTGGAACCCAGCAATACATTACAGCCGAGAGCAATTGTAAATGACATTTTTTCCTTTGGAAATGTTATTTTGCTGAGGAACACTAAAACACATGAGAAAGATGCGCCACTTTACAGGCAGACTAAGGGGACCGCCAGACACGATATTTAAAGGAATATTTCATATTTCAAAAAAACGGCCGTTTAAAAACTTTTTTTTTCATTGATGCATGTCCCCTGGGGCAGTACCCAGGTCCCCAAACACTTTCTATGGCAATAACTTGCATATAAGCCTTTAAAATGAACACTTTTGATTTTTCACGTTCATGTCCCATAGACTTTAACGGTATTCTCTTGTTCGCGCAATTTTTTTGACTGTTCACATGTTCTGGTGCAAACCAAACCGGGGGGTGTTCGGCTCATCCCTACTTTTGATACAGTTGGGTGGCCTTTTCTATGGGAGGTTCTCTGAAGGATGTGATTCCCACTGGTTTTCATTACCTGGTTAAAAGTACTTAAAAAATATACATCCTTAGTTAGATTGGGGGGAAGGCTGTCAGCTCCTTTCCAGCGACATAGGTGCACTCAACAGGGTTGCCAGCCCTTTTTGCCATAGCGATTGAACCAGTTCCTGAGGCCCTTCGTACCTCTCCCCACATCAAGGGTCTTCAGATTGGCTGGCTGGAGGAAAGGTTGGCCCTGTACAGATGCAGATGACTTACTGCTATTTTTGAATGATGCTGGCCTCTCACTTCAGGGAGCCCTCCAAGCATTAAACTCATATTCAGTAGCTATGGGGCTCAACGTTAATTGGGCCAAATCTCTATTGTTCCCAATAGATCCTGGGGCTTGTGCTGCAGCTGCAATGGGTTGATGAATTCAAATATTTAGAAGTAGTCATATCCCACCAGGCTACTGATTTCCTCTCACTCAACTTGGTCCCAGTATTACAGGAGGTTAGGATAAAATTGAAAGCATGGGAGACCCTGCCTTTTTCTTTATTGGGGCATAAAAATCTGATTAAAATTAATATTCTTCCTAAATTTACATTTTTCGTAATTCCCCACAATGGATACCTAAATCCTTTTTTACACATCTACATGGTCTTATCTCCTCTTTTCTGTGGGCTCTCAATCTCCTAGATATAAATTGTCCACCCTTATGTTCCCTACATCCCAAGGGGTATAAGCTTTCCCGGATTGCTATAAACATTTTCTGGCCACGCAATTAGTTATGGCTGCATGGTGGGTGAACCTGGATAAATCCCATTCCTCTACAATGGTAGAGGCCTCGGTGGTTCGTTCAATTGATTCTCTCCAGTTCCTACTACTTCGGGGTTCTAAGGCTCCTTACCCCTTAACTCCTATGTTTGCCACTATCCGGGCCTGGAAGGCGGGTGTAGCAAGTGAACATGTCCCCCTATTTTGTTCAACCCTTCATTATTCCTCCGAAATATGATCCCTGATCTGGGAGCCTGGGCAAAATTTTTAAATAAAAACGGTCTCTCGGGTAGTGCAGCGGGGCTCTCTAATCTCCCTACCACAACTCTACTCGGAATTGAATGTCCTTGTCAAATATTTCTTCAATTATATGCAGCTCTCCCATGCTTTCCATAGTTAATTTCCTCAGGATACTCCCATGGTTGTGGAGTCCGCCCTGGAACAGTTACTCCAAACGGATTGAGCTAAAAAACCAACTTCACACCTCACCTGCTGTCCTTCAGGATTCTGGAGAAAGGTACTGGATATAATTGATACTGTCATATCTATCACCCTGAGGCCTACTATTGCAATTGCAATATTGGAGCACATGGAAAATGTAATCCCCACGGTAGACACCCAGGTTAGTTTGCTTCTCCTCTATGTTAGAAAGGCAATCAAGATGCACTGGAAAAAGTCTGCCCCTCCTCTTGATTTTTTAAATCAAATTAGTGAATAATAGCTTGCCATTGTTTAAGCATACTTACAGTATGTAAGCAATCAGGATTGTTTCCACCCATAGCAGGGGGTTGCTTTTAAATTAAGGTCTGTGTCCTGCGCAATGTAGTTATGATGAAGGCCCTTTGAGGCAGAAACACATTAGAGGATTGCTTTTTAATGCTCTTACAATAAGTAAAAGATTTGTAGGATTGTGCTGTGCTGGATACTTGCTTTGCCCCCTCTGCCTGTACTCCATTAGCTCTGTCTCGGTATTTAATCACAGAAGTCCATATTTGCCCAAATCAGGCAAAAATAAATATTTTTAAGCATAGGTATTAACTCACAAGGGCCTTTTATTAGATACCAGAAAATTTACATTTATTCTGATAGGTTGGTCCAATTAAACTAAAGATTCTAAAGGAAGAACCATTTATTTGAAATTTTCAGAACTTACCAGCGCCTTCATTTTCCTGCACTTCAAATGTAGTAATTTCTGATGGACACACTGGCCGGTTGTCATTGACGTCAGCAACATTTACCACAATTTGCAGGGGTCTAGCCACATGAGCTCCTAAACTGTTTTTTGCCAAGGCAAAAAAGACGTACTGAAAAAAAAAAAATACAAGCCACTGTTAAGTGAAATTTGGTACAAAAAAAAAAAAAAATCATATGTAGTTAATGTCAATGCTTTTACATGACTTTAGCTAGGAAGTCTTTTTAAGAGACACAGTTAAAGTAGAAAACATTTTATTCCATTTTGGATAGCGTAAGCAAGGGTTGTTTTTGCCATCTGTGTTCCACTGGGGATATTTCCCTTCACTTCCTCTCTCTTAGCCAAAACATGAAGTAAGAGAGAATTCCTATAAAATGAGGGAATCCCTGGTTCTCACCAGGGTCACCTGAACTAGTGTCGCAATTGGAAGATATCCCCACTGTTCCTGTTCTAGGGACAACACAAAATGTGTGATTTTCTTACTTTCACTTTTGGTGATAATGGCAAACAGGAATAATAGAGAGAGTGAATCCCTCTAACAGGGGCACAGGCAGCAATAAAAAACTGCATCTCCACTCTATCCAAAAATTTAAAAAAAATTTGCCTTTAGTTGTACTATATGCTTATGTAAGACTGAATATACATTTTTAAACTTTTTCCAGATATGAGCTTTAAATTTGTAGCAAGGAGGTTGTTGAATATTTCTCAATGATTGAAATATTGCATAGAAAATTGTTTAGGTATAACATACAGGCGCCATTTAATGTTTTTTTGATGTTTTTAAAGTTTTTATAAGATTTTTTAGATAAAACAAATACATGAAGATGTTTTAGTGTATGTTGATTTTTTTGATAATATCTATGTGCCAGTTGCTTTGGAATATAGTAAGATATGATTATTGACAAGCAACATTTTTTTTTAAAGGGACCAACAGAAATCCCACAATTATATTTATTAATACACCTTATTATGACTGCATAAGATGCTATGTTCTTCTTCGTGGAGTAACAATCTTCAAAAAGAACTTCTTGAATATACATACAGTATACAGAATATAGTATATGCAAGTTATAAATCAACTTTGTATTGTGTGTATAGCACCCTCTTAGGTAGGTGCTAGGATATTTAGATAGCTTTTAGATTGAGTTTGTTATTTCAGTTAATGCAATTTTGCAATTATCTGGTAGGAAAAAGCATATACTGCTCACTGTATCCAGTGAAGCTTTACTCTGCTAGTTAGTTCTGCTCAGTGTGTTGAACTGCTGCCAGTCTGGTCTATAGCTTCCTCTGTATCCAGGAGACTTGAGAGGTTTGTGGATAGTAGGTGTGAAGCGTGAAGCTATGCAGATGGCAGCATGAATATTGATACAGCCCCAGCCTATCCCAGAGAGGCAGGCTCTGAAGGGACCAGTGGTCTACACTCAAACAACATTCTGCCAAACCAGGGAGACCTGTATCTTCACTCTTCAAGACACCCAGCTAGCCAAAGTTGGGCAGCAGCAGTGTCTGACAGCAGACACCACCACAATCAATCAGATGGCTGTGATGAGAATCGAGGAGAACCACCAAATCCAGAGGCTGGAGTCTGCAAGTTCCTCAGGTGTGGAGGTGCCAGGGATCATTGATGTGGGGTCACCCAGGTTTCAGTGCATCTACAGGTCCATTAAAGAGGGGATAGCAGACTGGGGGTCAGTGGCCAGCACAGAGTGGGACTGTGAGGCAGAGGAGGAATAGGGCCCTGGGCATCAGAACCAGAGGAAAATGAGAGGAAGCAGATTGCCCAGCTGAGGTACTTGGGTTTAGCGAGGCCTACACAGCTAATGGGAAACAAAGCTAATAAACGGTCTAGAGGATATTAGTTATGAGGAAAGGCTGCAAGCACTGAACTTATTCTCTCTGGCGAAGAGACGCTTGAGAGGGGATATGATCTCAATATACAAATACCATACTGATGACCCCACAACAGGGATAAAACTTTTTTCGCAAAAGGGAGTTTAACAAGACTCGTGGCCACTCATTAAAATTAGAAGAAAAGAGGTTTGACCTTAAACTACGTAGAGGGTTCTTTACTGTAAGAGCGGCAAGGATGTGGAATTCCCTTCCACAAGCAGTGGTCTCAGCGGGGGGCATTGATAGTTTCAAGAAACTATTAGATAAGCACCTGAACGACCGCAACATACAGGGATATACAATGTAATACTGACATATAATCACAGACATAGGTTGGACTTGATGGACTTGTCTTTTTTCAACCTCACCAACTATGTAACTATGTACACAGAAAGTAGGTCAGACCCATCCCCACCCCGTACTGCGGCCCGTCTCAGGCGCAAAAAGAATACTACAGTCACATGATCAAAAAGGCAAAAAGCCAATATGTTCCACCAGGAAGAGGAGACTGGGATAAGTTGTCTCAGTTTTCCATTTTCCAGAGCATAGTCCAAAAGCCAGTAGCTCTGAAGTATGGGTGTGACTTTCCATATGTCCAACGGAAAGTCCTGGAGGAGGTTGAGGTAAAAAGGGACTCTTGGTGTGAAGAAGAGATTTTGAACTTCATGTACGTGTCCAAACAGTTCAGGAACAGAACTCACCCTCTCCTGTGGCAAAAATTCAGTCCATCAAGAAGAATTGGAGCCTGGGGATGTCTGGTTGCATGAACAAAGTAGCCATCACCAAGGCTGGAGTGCCGGGACCAGGAGTGTTCCAGTAATATCTAGGGACTGGATAGTAAAATGGTCCAGATCTCACATTCGGACTTCTATTGATGAACCAGAGAACAAAGAACACTTCTGTTTCAGGGGTCAATCCCCCTAATCCCTAGAAAAAAACCCTCTCCCTTTCCTTCATATCCTTGCAAAATATGAAAGGGCGTTTAAGGGGATCCATGTGAGTGCTTAGGAGAAAAGACTTCTGTTATGAGGACTTCCCCAATCAAGATATCCGGGACTACAATCTGGAGGGGACAAACCTCTTGTTCACGATGGACACTTTGCGAAGATCTGTTCAGCATGAACACTTTGCGAAGATCTGTTCAGCATGGACACTTTGCGAAGATCTGTTCAGCATGGACACTTTAGAAGATTTGTATTCTGTAAAGGGCTGAGATTTTGCCCAGTACATTGAGTGACTTCCCTTGCCTTCCAAACGGGGAAGGATCCCCTGGTGAGCTGTTTTTTTTTTTTTTTTTATGGGGCCATGGACTTTGGTGTCTGAACCAGCATATTCTTCTAAAAGACTCTAAGTGTTACAGCTATTCTATGTTAGATAGTTACAAGGTTAGTTAGGATGTTGTTATGTTTTTGCAGACATCCTGGAAGTCTCTTTGTGGAAGATTCCTCCAGGAACAACATGTTGTATTTTTGCTCAACATTTTTCCAATTGAAAGATCATCATTGAGGCAATGGCATTTCAGTGCTGTAAGCTGAAATGTCTTTATTTACTTGCCATAACTCTGTTTCCTTCTAGGTGAAGACTGTTGAAAGTGACCACAGTGTTTCATTTGTTGTGTTGTATATGTATTTGTATAGATAGTGTCAGTGTTAGTTAGACATTTGTAGACAAATGTAGACATTTCGGTATGAATACAAATTTGGACAGATTTTTTGGGTATTCTGAGATTTGAATGTATCCGAATCCCCAAATAAAATAGAAACGAAAAGTAATGAATTTAGTTGAAATCCATTAAAATTTGTTTAGTTTATTTGTTTTCTATGAATTCCAACTTTTCAGAACGATTAGAATTTGGATCGGTCAAAAACCGATCAACCGATTAAAATTCTGTGTGAAGAATAGCTGGTTGCTAAAGCGGCGTTCCAGCTGTTTCTGTGTTTATTAAAAGACAGCAGCTACAAAAAGTGTAGCTGCTGACTTTTAATAAACACACACTCACCTGTCCCATGATCCAGCGATGCGCCCTCCCGAAGCCTCAGTTCTCTCCCCGACACCACTAGTGCGGGCAACTGGCTGTAACAGCTTGCGGCTTCACAGCTGGGTGTGCATTGCGCACTGCGCATCCTGAATGGCAGGACAATCTTCTGGGACCTGTGAAGTGTCCCAGAAGATTGCAGGGAAGGAGGGGGAGAGGAGAACTTCAGCTGGAGGCGCCTAGAGTGGCAAGAGCAGAAGTGGGAGCTGGGTACCTGTCAAAACCAGGTACCCCCTCCTCCCTCCCCCCCCCAAAAAAAAAAATTACGTGCCAAATGTGGCATATCATGGGGTCAGGAGTCCTTAAAGCGGAAGTTCCACTTTTGGATGGAACTCCACTTTAAAAAAGCTTAACAACCATGACTCTTCTGTCAGCTGGCTTCCCCACTGAAAGATGAATGTAAAGTAAAGAATGCTGGCATTGCCCGGCAACAGAAATGGCATGGGGTCCCCCCCAAAATCCATATCAGACCCATATCCAGGCATGCAGCCCGGCAGGTCAGGAAAGGGGGGGGGAACAAGCGAGCGTCCCCTCCTCCTGAACCATACCAGGCCACATGCCCTCAAAATAGGGAGGTGGGTGCTTGGGGCCAAAGCACTTTGTCCCCATGTTGATGTGGACAAGAGCCTCATCCCCACAACCGTGACTGGTGGTTGTGGGAGTCTGCAGGCGGGGGGCTTATTGGAATCTGGAAGCCCCCTTTAACAAGGGAGTGCTTAGATCCCCGCTACCCCCCATGTGACTGATTATCGGGTACATAGTACCCTTACCCATTCACCAAAAAAATTTCAAAAAGTATAAAAATTAGAGACAAGTTTTTGACAAATCCTTTATTAAAAAATAAAAATATAGTTTCCCTCACAGTAAATCTATCGACGATCCCGCTGCCCACCGTCACTTGGTGGCCCCACCCCTTCTGATGTCACAGGCCAAGTATGCACCAGTCCGTGACATCAGAAGGGGCAGCTCCACCGGGTGATGTAGCCAGGTGGCCCCGCCCCTTACCTATATAAAGAATGTCAAAGCGCAGAGCAGGCATTCGGCAGGAGGCCATCCCAGGAGGTGGAGCGTTTTTGATTTTTTAAAATTTTCGGGTCGGTGGGCAGCGTGATTGATGATGGATTTACATCGAAGGACACTATTTTTTATTTTTTAATAAAGGAATTGTCAAAAACTATCCCCCCTCCAAATTTTTTTAAAAAAAGATGTGGGGTCCCCTCCAAAATCTATACCAGACCCTTATCCTGGCATGCAGCCAGACAGGTCAGTAAGGGGGGATGAGCGAGCGCCCCCCCGTTCCTGAACCATACTAGGCCACATGCCTAGTATAGTACCCGCATAGTACCCCTGCCCATTCACCAAAAAAAAATGTCAAAAAATAGTAAAAACAAAAGACAAGTTTTTTTTTCTACAATTTTTTTTATTTTTTAATAAAGGAATTGTTTTATTACCTTTTGACAGTTTTTTGTGAATGGGTAGGGGTACAATGTATCTGATATTTATTCACATGTGGAGGGGGGTTCTGGGGGCCCGATTGTGGGGATGAGACCCTTGTCACCATCAGCATGGGCATGTGAGGGCATGTAGCCTGGTATGGTTCAGGAGGAGGAGGGGGCGATCGCTCGCCCCCCCTTTCCTGATCTATCAGGATGCATGCCCGGATAAGGGTCTGTTGTGGATTTTTGGGGGGTACTTTTTAATTTTGGCGTGGGGTTCCCCTTAAACTCTATATCAGACCCAAAGAGGGGGGGGTTTTCTATTGCAGGGCAATGCCGGCATTCTTTTCTTTACATTCATCTGTCAGCGGGGAAGCCCACTGACAGATGATGAGTCATGGTTGTTAAGGATGTGGGCAGCTGGCTTCCCGACCCCCGGCTTAACAACCAACTATTATTCACACAGAATTTAAATCTGTTGATCGTTTTTCGACCGGTCCAAATTCTAATCGTTCTGAAAAGTTGGAATTCGTTAGAAAATCAATAAACTAAAACAAATTTTAATGAAAACTAAACTAATTTTAACGAAAACGAAACTAAACGAAGTCCATAACAAAACTAAATTAGTAACATAACGAATCTATCCGAAACAAAACATTTTTTTCTGTTCTGCACATGTCTAATATTGTGTTGTGTACAGAGAGTCTTTATTTTTCTACTGCCTCGCGTTTTTAAGTATTCATAGCTCTTGAAATTTTCCACAAAACGTAAATGTATTTTTAAATGTAATTTTAATGGGATTTTATGTGATAGACCAACACAAACTGGCACATACTTGTGAGGTGGAAGGAAAATGATAAATGGTTTTCAACATTTTTTACAAATATCTGAAAAGTTTGGCGTGCATTTGTATTCAGCCCCCTTTACTCTGATACCCCTAACTAAAATCTAATGGAACTAATTGCCTTCAGAGGTCACCTAATTAGGAAATAGAGTCCACCTGTATGTAGTTTTATCTCAGTATAAATACGGCTGTTCTGTGAAGCCCTCAGAGGTTTGTTAGAGAACCTTGGTGAACAAACAGCATCATAAAGGCCAAGGAACACATCAGACAGGTCAGGGATGAAGTTGTGGGGAAGTTTAAAGCAGGGTTTAGTTATAAAAAAAATATCCCAAGCTTTGAACATCTCACAGAGCACTGTTCAATCCATCATCTGAAAATGGAAAGAGTATGGCACAGATACAAACTTACCAAGACATGGCCCAGCTGTCTACCTAAACTGCCAGGCCAGGCAAGGAGAGCATTAATCAGAGAAGCAGCAAAAGGGTCCATGGTAACTCTGGAGGAGCTGCAGAGATCCACAGCTCAGGTGGGAGAATCTGTCCATAGAATAACTATTAGTCGTGCACTCCACAAATTTGGCCTTTATGGAAGAGTGGCAAAAAGAAAGCCATTGTTGAAAGAAGCCATAAGAAGTCCCGTTTGCAGTTTGCAAGAAGCCATGTGGGGGACACAGCAAACATGTGGAAAAAGGGGGGTTGGGTCAGATAAGACCAAAATTTAACTTTTTGGCCTAAAAGCAAAATGCTATGTGTGGTGGAAAACACTGCACATCACTATGAACACATCATCCCCACCATAAAACATGGTGGTGGCAGCATCATGTTGTGGGGATGCTTTTCTTCAGCTGGGACAGGGAAGCTGGTCAAAGTTGATGGGAAGATGGATGGAGCCAAATACAGGGCAATATTAGAAGAAAACCTGTTATGCTGTGTACACACGACCGGTTTTGCCATCGGAATAAACTCCGAAGGTTTCTCCGACGGAACTCCGACGGAATTCCATTCAAGCGGTTTTGCCTACACATGGTCAACCCAAAGTCCGACCAGAGTCCGACCGTCCAGAACATGAATATTGATACAGCCCAGACCTATCCCAGTGAGGCAGGCTCTGAAGGTGGGCTGGGAGGCTGTATTTATTCAGTGAGCACACTGAGCTCCGGGTCTTGTCCTAGAGTGGAGGAGTCCAGCCTTAGGGGGGCATTCCGCCCTCTCAGGCACAGGCTGCCATGAGGAGGCCTCAGGTGGACGACCTAAGGGAGAAAAGCAGAGTCCCAGACGCTTAGAAGAAGCTGACTGTTAGGAGCTGTCTGCCACAGATCTGTCTGGTATCACTGGAGGGCATTGCTTGGAAGATTGGAAGGAGGCATCCATCTGTCCTTGGGACTTGTGAGTACAGACATTATTGGATCTTGGGGACCTTGTGCTATAGCTACCCCTCTGGTACCTAGTTATAGTCAGCTGTAGGTCTGTTAAACAGGACACCGGCTGGTGTCCTGAAGAGCTCTACTGGTTCTACTACTACTTAAAGCAGAAAGGAAGATTAAGTCCTCAGTGTACATAGTTCTTATCCTGGAGTATTCGACCTCTACCCTCATCCCTATTCAAGTTCTCCAAAAAAGAAAAACATCCCCTAGACTCGTTTTTGGAGAAGAGTGAATGAGCCTGTTGTGTGCCTGGCCGCGGGGCTGAAGTTGGGAAGACCTGGACAAGTAATTCCTACATCTCCTACAGGAGTAACGATACATGTGAAACTGAGAAACTTTTGGCAGCTTAAAGCTCAACTCCAGGTATTAAAAAAAACACCCTTGCAGTTTGGCCACACGCACTGCATGTGTTAGGTGGTCATTAACTTTAGGGGTAGAGGAAGAAGCTGTAATGTTTACCTTACTCTTTGCTCCAGCAGGTTTCCGCCATCTGTGTGACTGGTCCCCCAAATCCTCTTCTTTAAGGCATTCGGGGCTGTGGTCACACTATAATGTCATCAAATAAAATGCAGGGCCATTACTTGTACAAAAGGACGGTGAGGGCTCACCCACAACCGGGCGTGAAGGCGAGAGAAGGAGCCTGCAGGAGCATGGATTCTGCATTATTAATTATGCCCTAGAGTTAACAAGCATTTAACCCCTGTAGTAAGGGGGGTCCCCACTGCAAGTGCATTTTTTTTTTAAATTTCTGCCACATTCATCTACATACTAATGCACTGGGTTGGTGAGCTGCACCCTTTCTTCCCTTTGATAATGCTCTTACCCCTCTGAACGGTGCATTAACGCTAGTTCCCTTCACCACAACTTGTGGGGAGATCTCTGTTTCAGCTTAGAGCGGCACTGCAAGTTTAATTTGGATCGCAGGTTTTAGACCTCTTATAATGTGAAGTCTAAATATCTGGTAAGCGGCCTCTTTTTCTCACATGGTGGCTGGTGCACTTTGGATTTATCAAGAATTTTCCTTCACAGTGGACTTTTTTTCTGTTAACACTTGGACTTTGTTAATTTATTGATTTAACTTTTTATGTGACAGTGCAACACTTCTCTTTTATGAGTTTTCTGGATATTTGTGTTTAATATCAGTGAGTGCTGGCTGCTGTCATATTATTATATGATTTTTTTTTTTATATACGTATTGGAGTGTACTTAGCACAGGATATATACTTCCAAGTAACACTTATGTTAGTAGGTGAGTAAAGGAATGGCTAAACTGTTTCTATATAAGTCCATAGAAGAAAACAGCCAGCAAGCCAATTGCAAAACCACACAGTAACTGAAGTCCATTATCAGAACAGATACACCGACATTTCAGAGGCACATGCCGCCCTTATTATCAAGGTGATACATTTTTATTGGTATGCTGCAATATATTATTTTTTTCTTGGTTCAGATATCATTTAGCATTCTTTACAAAGTGAACCAGGGATCAGTCATCGTTGTTAAAAGAGTCATTTGACCACGGCAAGAACCATGATCTTTTTGTATGGACAATGTTTGCTGTTTTGAACATTTTTGGACATACTGTATATATTATGAAGCCTTCTGATTAAATAATCAGAAGTTGTGTATATTTCCACTTTTCTATGCTGAATGAATAAGTTTGCTTAAATTGAGTAGTATATCCTGTATATTTACTGTATATGTTGACGCTCCCTTACACTCTTTGTTCATAGCATTATGATAATTACTAAAAAAACAGGCGCGGAAGCATTATATAGGAGATCTTCTGACATTCCATGTTTAGAATTCAGACAAAATGATAGGAACTGTTTTAACTACAATGGAGTCAAATGAACAAGGTTAAATACACTATCTTATGCAGATACTGAGGAAGACAAATTTATTGCTTTTCCTTCACCAATGATTCATCTTGACCTCACCCATAAGTACATTTTGCTCTTTCTCTAGTTTCAGTTTCAATCATATTTTTTGAATGCTTATACTATGCATTCTTTGGTTACTATATTACAATGAAGGTACTGATTTAACGGGTCAAGCAGATATTATCTAATAGGTTCACAGGAAGATAAGAAAAGCCTCAAGGCATAGGGTTGCGTAACTTTACAATTCTTTAATCACAAAAAAAAAAATACATGGTTCTGATGTTTTAAAACAATTTTATATATACATATAGTATGTCGTATTTTATAATTGTCTGCTTTAGTTGTTTAATTATTTTTCTAAAGATAGGATTTACCTATCTTTAAACTTAAGCTGGCCATAGATTAATCAAATCTTGGCCGGTTAAGCAGGGACCGCCCAAGATTCAATCTATCTATGGGTGAGCTAATTGTACCCAATTTGATCCACCGTTCGATTTGGGTACAACCAGCATGTCGGATTTTTAGAATGTGAATATTGTCAGTGGCTATAGCCGCTAGCAGTAATCACTGTGTTCTCTTGGCAGGGACGGTTTTCCGTACCCCCCCGCCCCGCTGCTGGGAGAACACAATAGCACAACGGGAGGGATTTCCCCATCAACACTGTGTTGATAGGGGAATTGAGCAATTTTCTTTCCTGCAACCCATTATTGCAGAAAAGGATATCGCATAATCTATGGCCTGTTTTAAATGTAGGGCACTGGTGCATGAAGATGAAGGTCCTAGAAGAAAAGCTGCATGGGCTTCAAGTAACAAAAAATAACTTATTTGAGAAAAAATGTCAGTATTAAATTCTAGGCAAGGAGTCATGCTCAGGGTTTAGCTATGCTTTAACAGTTGTAATAAATATATTAAAGTAGAACTATAGGCAAAACTTTTTTTTTCATTTTGGATAGAGCAAAGGATAGTTAAAATCCCTGTCATATTTTTTTTTCCCCATCTGTGTCCCATTGCGAAAATTTCCCTTCACTTCCTGTCCCAATTCCAAACAGGAAGTGAGAGGAAAACCCTGTAAATCAAGGGAATTTCTTGGGACCCCACATTTCACCAGAACTAGTATCCCCATTGGAAGATTTCTCCTCTATTACTTTTCTGGAGACAACCCAAAATTTGGGTAATTTCTTTTCCTTTTACGTTCAATGATAATGGTAAACAGGACAGATAGAGGGGAGTGAATCTCCTTAACGGGGGCACAGGCTGCAATAAAAACTGATAGGTGTTCTAATCCCTCTCCACTCTACATCCAAAACTAAAAAAAAAAAGTTTTGCCTTTAGTTATACTTTAAGTACAATATATTTAGTGGGCACCTACTTTTAGGTAGGTGACCTTTCTTGCTAGCTTCCTATGTCAGGTAAATTTAGACAGGCTTGTGCTATTACAGCAGGCCTGTTGTTGTCAATTTCCATTTGAGTGACAGGTAGTTTATGTGATAGTCTGGACCAATCATTGATTTGCTTGGTAATATCCGGGACTCTCATATAAAAGCGGGGTCACATGGTGTCCGGGGGGAGTTCGAGTCCAGTCCTGCTCTGAGGAGTGAGAGAGCCAGCCTGGTTTCCGGAGGGGAAGGTGGAGGTTTTTCCTTTGCGAGAAGGGTGAAGAACCGGTCCTCATAGAGAAACAGACGACGTCTTACAGCATGTAGTCCCTGATGTCGTTGGCCGCCCCTGCGGGGAGGGGAGCGGGCCACAAAGGAGAAGAGGAACTAAGAATCATTGTGGGAGAAGTAGAGACAAGTGGAAGGAAACTGGGTGATTGATCGCTTAGGAGAGACACATGGGCTATTGATCAAGTGAGTGAAAAGCCCAAAGGAGGGGTACTGTCCAGAGGCTGAGGGATGTTGGTACACAAGTCAGCAAGACAGGTGGTTGTGGCCTGTGACGTTGGGTTCAGCATTGCCCCGGGATTCCAATCAGTCAAGCGGGAAAGTTCATTCAGAGTGACTCTTTTTAGCTCAACTTGGAAGTACCATGCAGATGGGAAGTAGTGGTAAAAAGGTAGCGGTGAAGCTGCGAGCACATACATAGAGATACAGACTGTTCTTAAAAGTTTTGCAGATAACGACGTTATTTAGAGTGACTCTTTATTGTTTATTCTCTATCAAAAATCTACTTCCATCTCCCCTGATAAAGTAATCATCCAGTTTTGAATCGCTATCACCCGCAATGTTATGAGTCTTTGCAAGTGAAGCAAAGGAAAGATCAGAAATCAACCAAAGAGCATCTCAAAGAAAGTCCTTCTCCCATCCCAGTTTATGTTGATGAATAAAGCATTAAGAAAAAGCATTAAGGACTGTGACTTTTAAATCTATGGGCTGCGAGGGTTGAGTGGTAAATGGTAATTACGGATATAACAAATATCCAGCTGCTCCTTCGGGGGTAAGCGCTACATATACTTTATATGTAAGCAATATTTATTGCCATGTGGTTCTTATCTTGCCCCTCTTCCTGAATCTGCCAAAAAATTGGTAAAACTGATACAGTCTATCTGATGTACCCACAGCATTCTAGCCAGTAAAAAAATTAAAAAGATAAATTATAACCAAAAAAAAAAAGTAGTTTGTTGCTGATATTGCAAACGCCTATTTCAATCCTTATTTTCCCTTTACACATGCATTGTCTATATGTATTACCTGTTCCCGCTCCTCTCTGTCCAGAGGCTCTGTTACATTAATATCTCCATTCTGATCGATGACAAAGGGGAACCATAAATATTTATCTCTCTGGTGTAATTCGTATATGACACTGTCATCATTCCATCGCACCTATAAGAAAAGAACCGGTCAGCTAAATTTATTGTGCTTCATTCTGAAATATAGCTGTAATGGTAACTGGTCTCTCTCAATGTCAGATCCTTCCAGTATACTGTATGTAAAGTTTATAATAGACCACTGTGTGACATATTTACTCACTTTGTGTCTAATAATGCTCTCTGACGAATATACAGGTAATTCAGGAAAGCACCAAAATATTGAATATGTGGTGTCTAAGGATGAAGGGGCTAAAAACTGTTCTCAGAAAATGAAAAAACAGAATCAGCATTTAGTCATCTTTGGCTCTTGAAACTCAAAATGTCTGCTTACTTTTTCCATTGCATAGATTACTGTACAAACTTGGAGCTTGCATACCAAAACATTGCTTTAACCCTGGATGTCACCATACTGGTTTCATAACTTGTCATAAGCTGCACCTCACATAGCGAATGCCCTGTGTGTCATTGGCTTTCATAGTGGCAGTTGCGGTGCAGGACTTTGACACATGGTGCTGCTCTTATCTATACAGAAATGTAATAAGGAAAATTTTAAAGAAGACCAAAGTGCAAGCTATCCTTGTAATTCTAATATTGTTTAATTACTATAGATTCAGCTGAAAGCAACACAGAATCCCCTGTGAGGCATCTGACAATGTATTTTCAGTGAGGATGAACTTTTTCTTAACTCCATTGATGACAATAATATAAATTCTCTGGATCCCTACTAGAGCTGCACGATTCTGGCTAAAATGAGAATCACAATTGTTTTTGCTTAGAATAAAGATCGCGATTCTCTCAGGATTCTCGCAGCTTAACATCATCTTTCACATTATACAAAAAAATTTGGCTAACTTTACTGTTTCGTTTTTTTTTTTTTAATTCATTGAAGTGTATTTTTTCCCAAAAAATTGCGATTGAAAGACCACTGCGCAAATACAGTGTGACATAAAATATTGCAACAATCGCCATTTTATTCCCTAGGGTCTCTACTAAAAAACTATATATAACGTTTGGGGGTTCCAAGTAATTTTCTAGCAAAAAATACTGATTTTTAACTTTGTAAGAAACAAATGTCAGAAAAAGGTTTAATCTTTAAAGCGGATGTAAACCCACTCTCATCATTTCTAAAGGACTGTCATCGTGGTTATCTATAAGGCTATACATTCCTCCTGCATGTATCCTTACCCGTCAAATGTCTCCCCTCTTTATGTTATTAGACCAAAAAAATTGCATATTCTGTGGGTGGGTCTGTTGTCTGGAGCTCGGTGGGTGGAGTTGTGATGTCAGTAGAATCCCCGCCCACCTCTACACTCCCCTTGTCAACATGCATTTTCTCCTGTGTATTTTTTACACTGAACCTCTGCTATGATAACTAACATCCAGTCAAAACCCAGAAAAGTCACCACATGACTTCAGCATGCCCAACCATGCTGAGGTGTGGAGCAGCCAATCCTGGGAGAGCTGGAGAAGGAAGGAGGGGATCTGAAGTACACAGAATGTCACACTTGTTCATGAGTTATGTAAATCACCTGTCACTCACAGCAAGGGGAAGAACTAACTCCTATTTCTTTGTCTGTCTGTTTTTATCTCACTGAAAAAAGATCAGAGGACTGCTCAGCGCTGGATTAACTCTTCGTGGCAAGACTGGGCACAGATGACATGACATCCTATACTGTACAGGGTGCAAGCCTTAATTTTAATTTTTTTTGGGGGGGGGTTACAGCCACTTTAAGTGCTTAAATTTCCCTCATTTACACACAGAAGTTCATCACTTTGATCTAAGAAGGAAATGTTACAATGTTTATACTTATCTACCAGCGCAGACAATGTTGTGATAAACTTGGCAGACTGCCCCTTTTTTTTTCTTTTGACAGCTGAGTGAGCAGAGAACTCTCTACACTTGTTACATGAATGAATCGGGAAATTCTGCATAGAGATCGTGAGAGGGGTTGAATCGAGATCACGATTTTTGAAGGATTAATCGTGCAGCTCTAATTCCAACTGATAAAAGCTGGAAGCTGGAAATCACATCTAAACTAATTTATTCTGCTGCCCATCATCACTTAGTTTGTAAGAAAATGTTGAGGTATGACCATTCTAACAATGAAAAATTATTTTCCCAAAGGGGAACTCCAGACCAAATATATATATTTTTTTAATTTGCAGTATACAGGAAGAATTAACGCAGTATTAAACCCAAAAGCAAAATTGTATTCTATTTCAGTTTATAAATCCTTAGATGTGGAGGCTGCATTACTTTCCTTTTTAGGCTTTTTTCCTTTATTTGCACTTGTTGATCCAGCCAGTAAATCTGTTATTTTTAACTTCCTTTAACACATCAAGCTGTCCAGCAATAGTGGTGGTTAGAGGGTTGAGGCAAACATTTTACACTGAAAGAGGTGCTTATAATGATTATATTTTTATAAAACATCTATCACAAAGGAACAAAAACAGTTTCTGTTACTGCAAAAAAAAGTGTTAGCTGCTGCCCAGAGGTGTCTCTGTTGCTCTACTAGTGGAGCGGAAACAGTCGAAGACAGGAAGTGTGTTACTGGCTGGATCACTAAGTGAAAATAAAGAAAAAACAGCCTAAAAAAGCCACCACAATTTAGCCCTGGTTCACATGGAGCTGCGGGAATGAAGCTGAACTCACACGATTTCACTCCCGCGTGTCAGTCCCGATTTCGGCTGTGATTTCAGAGACATCTGTGTGGGCTTCTGCACAAATTTCAACGGAAATCGCAAAAAGTAGTACAGAAACTACTTTTTGAAATCAGTGCGGCGCCACATATGCAGCGTCGCATCGATTAGGACGGTGCCATTGCTGGTAATTGCCCCAATTTGACATGTCAAAACGCACCATTGTGAACCAGGGCTCAAGGATTGTTATTCTGCAATATAATACATCTTTGTGTTTGGTTTTAATACTGCTTTAAAAGAGAAGAATTTTTTTTTCTTTTAGATTCATACTTACCTAGGTGGATGCAGCATCAGTCCGATGCTGGGTTCTCACAGCTCCTGCTCTGCCCCCTCCATGCTCACTGGAGCAATGGGCTGTGGAGGGGGCGGAGCGGCAGGCTCAGGCTCTCATAGGCTTGCTGAGAGGCTGAGCCGGGTGTCGGTCTAGGGATCTAGAGGATCCCAACTCCGTGGCCGTGATGATGCAGAGCCTGGACCGACTGCTGTGTTGTCAGCAGACAGCGGACTTCAGCCCGCTCTCTGCTGAAAACTGGTCACAGGAGTGCAGAACGAACTGCACTCCTGTGATCCACAGGAGAAGTGCAGCTAAACAAGCTTTGGCTGTACCTCTCCTTTAAGTCTGATGTGGTGTACTTTATTTAATAATTACGCTTCCATGTATGGCAGGAAGTATAGCTCTCACTTTACTTCTAGCCCACTACAGCTATTAGAGCTGTGGCTCTCATACTCAGAAGCCACAGTGTTGTTTGCCCCCCCCCCCCCCCCTTTCTTGCCCATTCACAGAACACTCTGTATTTTGTAAATTGTTCACAGAATACAAAGCATAAGGGGAGAGAAGGGGCAGACAAATGTCAGTACAGCGTCTGTGTATGAGAGCGTATAAAAGCCACAACTATCATATTTAGTGTGACTGAAAGTGTAAATATTAAAGACTGTACAGCTTTCCATAAAGTGTTTTACACCTCATCAGACTTTTTCATGATGCAGATTAAAAAATAATGCTTGGAGTTCCTTAAAGTAAACTTGTTAAAATAAAAATATGCCACTTCTGGCTTTCTTCTGAAAAAATTGTCAGAGAGGTAGACCTGGTACAAGCAGGCATTAAAATGAAGTCAGATTTCCTTGATCTGAATCATTAACTCAAAGCAAGGTAGCCGGATAACTAGCATTTTCAACAATGGCAGTTTTTTCCCCCTTCGCTACAGGTTTACTTTAAGCTAACCCAAGGATTAGATGGCAAATAAACTTGATTAGTGATGCCAGACTTTTGCTTGCTTAAGAAGACATGTTATTGCCTATGGAGGGGAGATAATAATTAAATATTCCCTGTTTTCGTCTTGTGTTGGAGGAATCAACAGCAGCAGTGGCGGCACGTCCATTAAGGGCGCACGAGCGCCGCCCCCTCTTTCCAGCCACTCGCCTCTGTGTATCATGGATAGATTCATGCATTGCATGAATCTATCCATGGCCGCTGTAGCCAACCCCTATTCAGGTGTCCATCCCCGTTTTGGACGCCTGAATTCCAGCGGCGGGGGTGTTTCTTGAAGCACCTGATTAGAACCATATGCTTTGCGCTCGCAGTTCACCCAGGTGTGTTAGAAAAGCGAATGAATATTCGCTTTCCTAACACTGAACCAACTCTCAGCTAATCAGGTGCGTGGGTCTGTTACCTGTCACCTGATTGGCTAAAAGGACAGGTGCTACGATTGGAGGCCTATCGGGAGAAGGGGAGGAGATGCATGGAGGACACAGGAGCAGATGTCTGACCCGCTACAAGGTTCCCACCGCTCGCGCCGTCGTCACCCACTACCTGACCCGCCCCTGAGACAGGATGAATGCCGGGCAGATGGCGAGCGGGCAGGGGGGGTCACAGTTGCACTATTTGATGGGCACAGTGGAAGCGTTTGATGTGGCACTATTTGATGGACACAGTGGCAGCATTTGATGGGGCACAGTGGCAGAGTTTGGGTACAGTGGCAGCGTTTGGGTACAGTGGCTGCGTTTGATGGGCACAGTGGCTGCGTTTGATGGGCAAAATGGCTGCGTTTGATGGCACAGTGGCTGCATTTGATGGGCGCAGTGGCTGCGTTTTATAGCACAGTGGCTGAGTTTGATGGGCACAGTGGCTGAGTTTAATGGGCACAGAATTTTTCAGTTTGTTTGCGCCCCCCAAAAAATTTTGAGCACCAGCCACCACTGAACAGCAGTCAGCAAAAACACTTAATAAACCCAATCAAATAAATTCTGGGTAGACACAGATTTAGGCAGAATGGGGTCTTAGATGAGATAGCAGCTTAGCCTTCCTATCCCATTGATTGACATTAATAAAGACTGCAATAGGCACAGAAACGCCACCTTATTTGCATTGTCTGTCCTGGTAAGGCCCCATCAGACACTAACTCTCTACATGTGCATATCCCCTTGTGAAATGACAGATACTGTAGGTGCACAGCTTTGACCACTTGTACTATCCCTCTGGTCTACTGCCAGAGCATGAAAGTTGTAGCTGGGGCCCCTGGACATACTGTAAACCTAGAACTAAGCTCCTACCTAAGTTGCATTGTGGATAATCTAAACCTTTTCCATAGAACAATTAGCTGGGAGTATCTGCAAACATGTGATCATCAGACAAAATGGGACATGGGGGGAGGCTTGTTCTTTTTTTATATATATTATTATAGGTTTCTTATTTGGATGTCCTTTTCTCATCTGCTTACTCTTAAGGTACCGATGAAAATTGGTTCGTTACCTGATTCAGGCCATTCTTTTGTGTTTGTCATAATTTTTATTAAAAAATATTTTTTTATATACAGAAATACACAGGACATGACATATACAATAAACAAATTACAATAAATACATCGAAACTAGGGCTGGGGAAATTAAAGATTATTTCCTCGATTAATTGTTCATTTTTTTGATCGATCAACATTCTTTTGATTGGTACTCACCTCTCCGCCAGCTTCCGGGTCTTCAGGGAGTTCCGTTGGAGATCGACACGGACATCGACGTCACCGGACTCCTCCCCTCTTCCCCAAGTGCCTCTGTCTGCTAACAAAGGGAAGGGGGGAGGAGTCAGGTGACGTCGATGTCCGTGACGTTACCGGACAGCCTGGACAGTGATGGTAAATATTGATGTGGTTAACTGGGATCATTCAGTGAGCTAAGTGTAGGCAAATTTGATAACCTCCTTTTTAACATTGTTGTCCTTAGAGGCTGATAAGCTGTGATATTTTTGCAGCATGGATCGGCTTCTGCTGTTGCCATGATGGCGGCGCTTGCTTTTGATTGACGCGGTACCAAGTAGAAGCTCCCATTCCAGAAACAAAGGATCCTCTCATGTGGTGGAAACTTAATAACCATCGTTTTCCTGTCCTAAGCAGTTTTGTGCAGACAATTCTTTGTGTACCGGCAACATCTGTTCCCTGCGAGAGACTGTTCAGTTCTTCAGGGTATATCGTCAATAAACTGCGATCATGTCTGCTTCCAGAAAATGTAGACACTCTGGTATGTCTGCGTGACTGGCTACAGTGATGCCTACTTGCCTACTTGCCTATTATAAAGTGACTGACAGTCAATATACTAGATAAGTTTTATAATTGAAGTTAAACTAACTTTCGTTACGTCAGTGCTACAGTTTGAATTTAAAACGTATTTGTGTGAACTGTGAAGTTAAGCCATGGATTGTGGAAACTAACTAGTGTCGGGTGATTGTATATAGTGTATACCACATTTACCACTGACTAATGCAGAGTTGGGATGCAAGGAGATCAGCTAAAAGTAGTTGGATCTGTATGTGCGTTATAATTAATCCAAATTAGTCGATTAATCGATTAAAAAAAATTGATTAATCAAACACGAAAATTTTAATCAGTAACAGCCCTAATACAAACACTTACATAGCTGGGAAAGTCCATAAGGGCAATACAGTGGTACCTTCGTTAAAGAAGAATGCTTGTAATCCAAAGCACTCGTATATCAAAGCAAGTTTCCCATAGAAGTCAATGGAAACTCAGATAATGTGTTCCACAGTGACTTCTATTGTATGCAGTACTGCATGTGGCCAGAGGTGGGGGGGGCGCCAGAGACACACGGAAACACATGGAAGCACTCGGAAACATTTGGAGAGGCACCGGGAACGTGCATCCAAGCGGCTCCGAGTGTCACCGCCCCCCCCCCCCCCCCCCGCACCTCTGGCCACATGCGGCACTGCAGACCACAGAGGCTTGAAGCAACGCTCGCAAACAGAGTCAGGACTTTAAAAAAATAATAGCTCGTATTGCGAAACGCTCGTTAACCACGTTACTCGTAATCCGAGGTATTACTGTATTATACAATATTCACGTATGACTATAATTTAAAAAAAAAAAAAAACAGCACCAGCTCCAACTTACTCAGGAAGTAGTACTCCTGTGTTATAACATCAACCTATTATGTAAATACTGTATATCTCACTACAGAGTCACACGAGATATAATTATAAAAATATATTACCATACTAATAGTAACATTCCATTGGGGCCACTTTAGGTGCATTTAACCATACAAGCCCTATTTTTTTACAATTTATTAGGACATCCTCTTTTTTGATACACCATTTTTTTCCAAAAGAGAGAGGTATTTACCGCTTTACCCCAATCATCCACTGTGGGAGGAAGGGCTGGAGAAAGCCATTTCCTAGCCACTAATTTTCTTGCCAAAAACAGGAGGTGTTTAATAGCCAACACTGAATAATGATTCACCTCCAAGGGACTCAGCCAACCCAAAACACAAATAAGCAGGGTAAGAGGAATTGGAATATCATACACAGTATATATCCACTATTTCTTGCCAATATCTAAACAGTTCGGGGCAACGCCACATCATATGAATCAAATTGCCTGGATCTCAAAGACATCTACTCTATACTTCTTGACCTAGAATCGGCAGGGAGGGCATGGACAACTCCCTTATCCACTGGATCTCTTAACACCGCATACCCTGCCTTGTCCTATCATCTGATGCTGAAAAAAGTCTTTGACAGCATTGATTGGCTATTTAGATTTCCACGCTCTATGTCAACCCTAGGGCCTGGGTGAAGGTGAACCACATCCTCTCTCCGATGTTTACTATCTCGAATGAGAGAAGGCAGATGTACCCTTTATCACCACTGTTGTTTGTTTTTGTGTAAACTTTGGGCCAATTCTAATATCAGAGTGACAATAAATAACAAGGAATATAAACATGTCGCATTCATGAATGATGATTGTTTGTTTTTTTGACTAAACCGTGAGTAATCTTACTTAACAGCTTGAATAAGCTGAAAAGTTTTCAGGAACTTTCTAATCTTAAGATTAATTAAGATTAATTTAGGAAAATCCGTAATTATGCCCCTTATTGTCTCATGGGAAGACCAACACACTATAGAAAACTTGTTCCCTTTTAAGTGGCAAAACGACACCAGTCATCTAGGCATTAAGTTATCTGTCAACCCCTGGACCTGTACTGCTAACTTCCCACCTCTCTTACGAGTGATGTGTGAGGTTCTCATAGTTTGGGACAAACCATAATTTATCTGGTTAGGCCAGATAAACATTTTAAAGATGATGATCCTTCCCGAATTTTTGTTCTTTTTCCAAATTGTCCCTATAAAGTTGCCCAAGACCTATTTCCAATGTGCGGCATGAGTTCGCCAAGTTTGTGTGGAAGGGTAAATCCCCCTGCTTATCCTATCAGTTTAAATGTAAGAGAGGGACATTGAGGCCAAAGTATGGTCCTCAGGGACTTTTAACGGTGCTTGAGTCAGGTAATGTATCCAACATATCATAAAATCATATTTTATTAAACAATCTTATAAAAGGAAACAGACATGATCAAGGACAATATACAATATAAAAAGGAAAAGGGGGGTGGGGGAAAAAAAAGGGGGGAACCCTTTGATTTACAAATTTAATACCACTTACCACCAATTTGTAAATCAAAGGGTTCCCCCCTTTTTTTTCCCCCACCCCCCTTTTCCTTTTTATATTGTATATTGTCCTTGATCATGTCTGTTTCCTTTTATAAGATTGTTTAATAAAATATGATTTTATGATATGTTGGATACATTACCTGACTCAAGCACCGTTAAAAGTCCCTGAGGACCATACTTTGGCCTCAATGTCCCTCTCTTACATTTAAAGTGAATTTCTGGGATGTGGTGCTATTGAATTTTCCTCTTTTTCCGTAATCTTTTTGCTTATCCTATCAGCTTTTGTGTTGTGCTAAAGATTGGGGAGGTCTAGGGTTACCGGATCTGTTCCTGTACTATCAGGCTAATTCATTGACACCTTTGGAGAAAAGACTGACAGGCTGTAACTTAGCCCAAACTCCATGGCTTGACAGGTCCCACAGCAGACTGGCAGTCTCTATGCCCCCACTAACTTACTCCACCATGGCAATTTGGGGCAGGTTGAAGTAAAATAAACTTGCCTCTCTTCCCTCTTCTCTTTCATTACTAGAGGGTTTCCCTTAGCTTATTCCCAGGGAATATTTGTAATTTGTTTAGGTCCTGGGGGGTTCCACGGAGGTTATATGCTTTTAGTTTTTAAATGGTTCAGAGCTGAAATATCTGATTTCAGAAGTGGGTTTCACCCTGCTGGATGGTTGGAAGCATGCCCAACTGCAGAACTTCTTTAGGAGTCCATGCAGCAGGATGAGACCTGGAGACTCTCTTACCCCTATGTGTGTCAATAATGACCAGCCAGACCTTAGTCCACGCTGGATTGGCAGAAATACTACTTGGCTGGTCAGATGGTGTTTGCTAGACGGTGGCTGCTGGCAGATGATGGGGACTCTGCCACAGTCCTGGAGGCAGCACAGTTGGGGTCATATGAAAGTCTGTGGTTAGCATTGTATAGGTGCTCAAAATCCAATTTACCATTAACTAGGTCAATGAAAGCTACTATTAAAGCCTGGGAGGTAACTACCAGCATGGCATCTCCTAGTTATATCGGAGTTACGCCTTCTGTCCCACTATGGATGAATCCCAATCCTTCCCATTTTTATTCCCTGCTGGATCCCATGATTTGGGCCAGTAAGGGCGTTAAGGTTTTGGGAGATATTACCAGAGAGGGAGAACTCATAATATTCGATCAATTAAAGGCTAGGCATGCCTTTATCTGTAACATACAAAGCATTATTCAAAAAAACTGTTTTAGTAGTTAAACTATGCTAGTTCTGAATTGTTGTCAGCCCTGCATGGCCAATGGGGTGGGAGTAGGTATGTTGCCTGCACCGTCCTTCTGTTTTTGTTCTGTGATTTCCATAAAACTTGAATAAAAATAATTTACAAAAAAAAAAAAATTACCAAACTGGCTCACACATCCTCTGCCTGCTCCAAGACACAAGAGTCCTGTTACAAATCTTTAGCACAGTGGTGTATCCCAGATAAACTGTCTCTAATATACCCGTCAATATCTGCACGTTATTGGAGAGGTTGCAGAAAGAGACGTATATTCCTTCACCTTTGGTGGGATTGTCCTCGTAATAAATCTTTCTGGACAGTTATCCAGAACAGGTTGGAGGATGATACTCTTCCAGTCTTATTTCATGCCACCCATCCGCCTGTGGGTAAATGTAAATGGTCATTGATACCTCACTTACGTTTACACTGGAAATCCTCAGTGGTTCCTATGGAAAGGGACTGGCTACTGAAGGTGCAATATATACACCAAGCAGGGGAGTGAAGGTATCAATGTTTTTTGACAAATATTCACAATTCTATAATACCTGGGCGTTGTGGATAGACTTCACCACCTCTGACACCTATAAGCAATTGTTGTCATGACCTTTATGCTTGCTAATAAGTGGACATTTATTACAGCTTCTCATTTTCTGCAATGCTAAACTAGGAATGGACTTTAACCACCACAATACAGGGCACTTACACCCCCTTCCTGCCGAAGCCATTTTTCAGTTTTCAGCGCTGTCGCACTTTGAATGACAATTGCGCGGTCATGTTACACTGCACCCTAATTCAATTTTTATCATTTTTTCCCCACAAATAGAGCTTTCTTTTGGTGGTATTTGATCACCTCTGCAGTTTTTATTTATTGTGCTATAAACAAAAGAAGAGGGACAATTTTGAAAAAACACAATATTTTTTACTTTTTGCTATAATAAATATCCAATTTTTTTTTTTTTTTTTTAACAAATTTTTTCCTCAGTTTAGGCCGATATGTATTCTTCTACATATTATTGGTAAAAAAAAATTGCGATAAGCGTATATTGATTGGTTTGCGCAAAAGTTATAGCGTCTACAAAATAGGGGATAGATTTATAGCATTTTTATTATTTATTTATTTTTTACTAGTAATGGCGGCGATCTGCAATTTTTATTGTGACTGCAATATTGCGGCGGACACATCGGGCACTTTTGACACATTTTTGGGACCATTCACATTTATACAGCGATCAATGCTATAAAATTGCATTGATTACTGTGTAAATGTGACTGGCAGGGAAGGGGTTAACACTAGGGGGCGCTCGAGGGGTTAATGTATGACCTAAGGAGGTGATTCTAACTGTGGGGGGAGGGGACTGACTGGGGAAGGTGACCGATCGCTGTCCCTATGTACAAGGGACACGCCATCGGTCTCCTCTCCTCTCTGACAGGACGTGGATCTGTGTTTACATGCACAGATCCACGCTCCTGCTCTGTTACCCGGCAATCGCGGGTGCCCGGCGGACATCGCGGCCGCCGGGCACGCGCACCGGGTCCCAAGCGACGCAGCGGGCCCCCTAGTGGCTCGGGAGGGCGAGGACGTCATATGACGTCCTCCCAGAACAACAGAAGCCTCGTCCCGCCGTCATATGACGGTGGGCGGTGGCTTAGTGGTTAAGGATCTCTGTGTTGTTTTGCTCCTTTTTTCCCTCCAAGGAGGAAGAGTGTCTTGTTTAATTTTCCCATTTTCCCTCCATACCCTTCCTTCTCTCCCATCCCCTTTCGAATTCTCTTTCTATGTTCTAGCAAGCTTACTTATGTCTATTTTTTGGGCTTCAACAGGCTTCAGCCTCAGGCATCTTGTTGGCCTTTGTGGACTGTAACCTTTGCTAGTTCTATTCTCTCATGTGTTGAGGTTATGTTTGACAACATTCCCCAAGGGTAACCCAGGAAGAACTACCTTGTCAGGGTAAAGTGATTGTAAAGTCTCAATTTTTTTTCTATAAAAATAATAAACATGTTTTATTATTTAGGGGAGCCCAGATCCTCCTCTTCTTGGGTCCCTCTTTGGCTCTCCTGGCCCCTCCCTCCTGTTGAATGCACCCACAGCAAGCAGCTTGCTATGGGGCACCCGAGCCAAGCCACAACTCCCTGTGTCCATTCAGACATGAAACCCCAGTTCAGCCCCGCCCCCTCTCTCTCCTGATTGGCTAAATGACTTTAACAGCAGCGGGAGCCAATGGTGCCGCTGCTGTGTCTCAGCCAATCAGAAGGGAGAGTCAGCCGAGGCACTCGTGGACATCTCTGGATAGAGAAGGGGCTCAGGTAAGTATTAGGAGGCTTTTTATTAATCATTAAAAAATCCCACTTTCCTGTTTTTATCAAAACACACTACGCTATACTCACATTATACTCACACTACACTAACACTGCACTGACACATTACACTGACACTACACTATACTCATACTATACTTACACTATACTCAGTCTACACTAACACTACACTGACACTCTACACTCACATTAACACACTAACTCGCTAGTAGCAAACAGAGCCCTGCTCTATCTATCTCCACTCCAACAACACATTGCAAAAGGTTTCCGTGGGAAGGAACTTTTTATAGTGTGGGGTGGGACTATGAGCACTGAGCCATGATTGGGCAAAGTCATTATGAATTTGTTTAATCATGGTTCTGACTGTGCTCTGTGCCCTGATTGGGCAAAGCCTTGCACGTGACCAGCAGTCAGGTGCATTGCTTCATCCAATTAGGGCCCTAGAATGCACTGTGCAGTGCGCACCGCACAGTGCGCACTGCAAATTTGGGTGTTTGCCGAACAGGCAATGTTCGGGCCGAACTTTTGTTTTGGCTTGAAGTAATCGTCCAACTCTACCCGTAAAAGCTGAAAGACAAAGAGCAGTGATGCAGCCGGAGGTGAGGGGAGACAAGTAAGTATTTAGGGATGGGGACACAGTTAGTGGGTTATTTTTTACCTTAATGCATAGATTTAGAACCACTTTAAGCATAGTAATTCAATCTCATCTTTTTGTAGAGAAGACAAACCAAATTGTTTAATCTGTTAGTATGGCAGACTCTCTACCTATGGTATATAATAAAATAAATAATCCATTGTTAAACTCTCTGAAGCGCCACTTTGATCTTCTTGTAGACTGTTCATGGTAATGCTTTCAGTTATTGTCTTCATTTTAAAGCAGTATTAAACCCAAAACCAAAATGTCAAAAGGCTTTAGTCATTTGCTTTCACTGAAACATGCTATTGTTTCCTATCTTTCTAATGTTTGACCTAATCAAAACCAATTTATTCCGTCCAAGCAAAGAAAATATAAACCAGTTGACTATTTTAGTTTGCCAAAATATTACCTGTGTTATATAACGCGGATGGGGCAACACAGAATTTTCCTCAATAGTGACGGGTGTGGGCGCTTTCCATAGGTTCTCTGTCACTGTAATATAGACCTTTGCATTGGAGCTGAAGGATAATTCAGCCGTGTCAGAAACACTTAAACGAAGTTCATATTCAATCTCGTCTTCTGCCTTTAAATGGGTAGTTCCTGCAAGTTAGATAGGAAAAACATTACACCCAGCTACACAGAGACAACACTCGCAAACCAATTCAGAATTTAAAAAAAAATTTGCTCGTCCTTCAAAACGCTCATTAACCGCGTTACTCGTTAACCAAGGTTCTACTGTATGTTTTTTCTTACATTACTTACATAAATTTGACCTTTTTAAATTTCATTAGAGATCTGGTAGTTAAAGTAAGCCTGTCTCCAAGTTTGGCAACTGAACCTGGGAATTTTATAAAAATAATATATAAGCGGGGGCTACCTTTAAGGAAAACTGTATGCCAAATGATCTGTAGATCAAAGCATACAGACAGCTGAAGGTACAGTATATGCAAATTTGACTTTTTCAGTAAATTCCTCCTCTTCCTCCTCAAACCTCTTTGGCTCCTCTTCCTTTTGGTTTAGGAGGCCACCCATCATACACGATATTGCCGAAAGTATTGGGATGCCTGCCTTTATACGTACATGAACTTTAATGGCATCCCAGTCCTAGTCCGTAGGGTTCAATATTGAGTTGGCCCACCCTCTGCAGCTATAACAGCTTCAACTCTTCTGGGAAGGCTGTCCACAAGGTTTAGGTGTGTGTGTATATGGGAATGTTTGACCATTTTTCCAGAAGCGCATTTGTGAGGTCAGGCACTGATGTTGGACGAGAAGGCCTGGCTCGCAGTCTCAGCTCTAATTCATCCCAAAGGTGTTCTATCGGGTTGAGGTCAGGACTCTGCAGGCCAGTCAAGTTCCTCCACCCCAAACCCTCTCATACATGTCTTTATGGACCTTGCGTTGTGCATTGATGCGCAGTCGTGTTGGAACAGGAAGGGGCCATCCCCAAACTGTTCCCACAAAGTTTGGAGCATGGAATTGTCCAAAATGTCTTGGTATGCTGATGCCTTGAGAGTTCCCTTTACTGGAACTAAGGGGCCAAGCCCAACCCCTGAAAAACAACCCAACGTCATAATCCCCCCTCCACAAAATGATTTGTAGCAGTGCACAAAGAAAGGTCCATAAATACATGGATGAGCAAGTTTGGGGTGGGGGATTTTGACTGGCTTGCAGTCCTGACCTTAACCTGATAGAACACCTTTGAGATGAATTAGAGCGGAGACTGCGACACAGGCCTTCTAGTCCAACATCAGTGCCTGACCTCACACAGTGTATATAGACAATATATAGACTTCACAATTTGTATAAAGACAAATACAAGATTTGCATAAATTCTTTTTTAAATACATTTATTTGATTTGATATCTCATGGAAGATACCCCCTGGGGCTATGCCATGCAAACCCAACTTGGTGAGGGCCAGACAAAAAGGCACTTGATGGTTAGATGTCATTCTCTGCATGCTTGTTTTAAAATAGTAGACTCTGTTTTTTTCCATGACAGTTTTTTCTTCAAGAATCCCTCTGCAAAGATTCCATACAAGTTTGAAATGGGAATAACAGTTCTAAATTTGGAGAGAGGCTTCATGATGTGTGTGCTATGTATCAGATTACTCTATCTCAGTCAGAAAAAAATAATAAAAAAAAATTCTACTGTTACACAAAAATATTAATAGTAAAGAAAATAAAAAATACAGTTATTATCCCTTGCTGACCTTAATCTTCTTCATTTTTGTAAATATTTTATTTATTAAATGTATCCCCCAAAAAATGTATATATGGAGGTGTATAAAGAGCTGGAAATCCCCAATGAATGATTAGATTCACTGCACAGTCTACAAAAATATACCAGTAAATATATTAGGCTTTCCATCTATGCCTGGCAATTGTGCCATATTATAAATTGCTTAGGGTTTAAAATTTTGAATCAAATCATCTTTTTATTTATTTTATATACAAACAACAAGAAAAAAAAACACAACAAAAAATGACGAACGACATACAACCCCAGCCCGTATTAAGAGGAGAAAAAAAAAGAAAAAAATACCACTGGCCCCCATGCTCCCCCTCCCCCCGCTACTCATACATTGATCCTCTCCTCTCTCGTCATACCTCCAAGATATCAAACCACCTTTTACATATTTTTTCAAATTTTCCTAAACAGCCTCTATGTAAGAAAATATACTTTTCCTTAATTAAAGTTTCCCTTACTTGTATTTTCCATTCTGCTACAGTAGGTGGGTATGGTGATAACCATTTTAGTGCTATGATTTTACTAACCTGGATTAGACTTCTATTTATTGAAACAATATATTCCCCCGGAATTCTTGATTCATCCAGTATACCTAGAAGACATCCCCCAGGCTCCATAGGCATCCCACTTTCAAATACCTTATAATCATATATACCACCCCAGACCAATAGGGATGGAGTTTAGGACATCTCCATAGCAAATATATTAGATTGGCTGCTCTCCCTTTACATCTAGGATGTTGGTCTGAATCTCTGCATTTTCATTTGAATAATTTCTCTGGTGTATAATGTGCCCTGTGTAAGAGGAATAATTGTGTTAAATTTTGTGTTGGAGATAAAGAGGCCTGAGGTATGGTCGATAGTGCCCATGCCCACTGTTCATCTGAAATTGGCCCCATGTCGCCCGTCCAGGCTAATCTTATTGGTATATCCCCAGTGCCTTTCAATGTATCAAATAGTATATCATATATTTGTGATATCAATCCCTTTTTTTTCATATCTTATCCAACAAGGCTATTACCACTGACTTATTAAACTTCAATTCATGCGCTCGACCCTGTATTTTTAATGCATGCCTGAGCTGTAGATATTGAAAAAATCTTTGATTTGGAATATTATATTCTTTACTTAGTTCACTAAAGGTTTTCATCACATCTTCCTGAAATAGCTATAAGTGCGGTATTAAAAACTGTGGCACATGTATGTACATGTGGCACAGAAAGAAAACCGTTGAAGGGAGAGATGGAAGGGTCCATAAACTTAAACGGTTTAAGAACTGAGGGACTAAGTATATAGTTTATGGCATCGTTTGCCCTTTTGGCCGACTTTATGTCGGCCACACTCAGCGCCCTATTAGGGTCAGAATAGGGGAACACAAGTGTGGTATCATTAACTTAAGGGACAAATATCCAGTTCCCCACCATTTTGTAGAAGCTCACCAAGGAAACCCGGCAGGTATGAGGGTATTTGGAATTGGGTCAATCGGGGAGGAAACACCAGAGACTATGTAAGCCTAGGCCTAAGGCCTACTGGATTTTCACCCTTGGTAGTCTGGGTCCCGGAGGTCTCAATGAAGATCCCAAGATACATAAAATAGTGTGATAGTGGTATGAGGCATCTCTATTCCTCCTTCCCCCCCCCCCTTCCCCCCGTGCAGGACATGTCCGCCTTCATCTTCAACATTCGTCTTGTATTAGAATTAGAAGTTTTTTTTATATACATATAGTTTTTTACCCCTTTCCACTTTTAGCTTTGGAGGGCCCTACACTATAGAATATTATTACGCACAGTTTGTGCGGTTTTATTCATGGTTTTATATTCCTGTTCACAAATTGTTTTATAATCCTGTCTTGGTACACTGCGCGTATGTGTATGTGCGCATATATATATAGATATATGTGTATCTTTTAACAGTTTATCAACTGTGATCTTTTCTTCTTTTGCTGCAGCCAAGAGTATTTTTCTATAATGATAGTAATATCTAATATATTATTATAGGTACAGATATACACATCCTTTGGAAAATATTTATTCTATTTGGGAACCCTTGACTCTGTTTTATTCATGAGAATGTTATTGTATACCATTTTAATGATAACCATGCGCTCATCTATATGCATTATCTATATACTTTTATTCATATCTAGAGTGCAGGTTTTCATCTCTTATCTACATATGTCACCTGGTACGCACACCATTATGCATATATGCAGACACACGTATGTGTGTACATGCATTTATATGTGCTCACATGTGGGTGTGCATGCCTTGCTGGCTAATTGGCCATATACAATATTGTTCAGCGATCACCACTGATAATTATGCTTCTTTTTGTGTACATGTATACACACATTATTTATGTGGGGTTGCGACTGTTTATGAGTGCATGGATACTATTGGCAGAATAGATACATTTTTGCCCTAGTTTTTAAGTTTTTTCATTTCCTTTGATGTGGCGATTTCGTTTTTGTTTTTTCAGTGTCTGCCCCCAGCCTCTATAGTTTGTCTTCCTTTACATGGCTGTAGGCATCTCCTATTGCTGACACATCTCAGCACAACAGCGGGCACAAGTGACATGGAGCTTTCACTTCAGCTCCCTGGACCGCAAAGCATCATAATGAATATGGCGTGCGTTCCAACTGCCGCCCACAGCCACTACAGCGTTCTTCAGGTAGGATTCCTTTGTTCCTTTGTTTGCTTCATCCCGAAGTGTGTAAATAAACAATTTGTCCCCTTAGATGACCAGTGTAGATGGGTCCTGCTGATTTCAGGTACTTTATTGTCCCTTCTGATATCCTTTACATGCTGTACATACTTGTAAATACGATTTGGTAGTTATTTTTGTTTTTGCAAGTGGCCGCACCTATTGGGTTCTTGAAATTTGCCCGGCTGTCTGATGTGTCACACTACACTTTATGCGCACATTTACCCCTGTTATTATTATCATTATTGGACCTGTTGGCCGGTCACGTCCGGTGGCGCGCGAACCCCCCCCTTTTAGACATCTACGTCACACTCATCATTTTTTGTGCACTTGTGCTTCCTACATGTTGTTGTGTTTGTATATGTGTACACAAATGGTTTCTATGGTGCTGTGTCAGGGTCCGCCTCTAGACCACCCATCTACATGGGAGTGGCATCTGAGTCAGTCTGATTTGTGCTTTCTTGATGAGCACATGTATTTAAGTAGCCGTAAGAGATGAACACTGTTAAGCTCTGAGTAAGAAGGTACTACCTTCGAAACGCGTCAGCCAGCAGCGGTCTGCACGTCTTCTCCAAAGGTTTGGAGACTGCCATCGGTGGACCTATCACCACTAACCATAGATCATTTATGCGTGGTTTTCATCTACCCTTGTGAGTAGTAGTTTTTACGTGTTCTTTTTTAATAAACTTTTTTAAGGATAATGCACAAGGCCGGTGCGCCCTTTCTTTTCTGTTTTTTGTCTGATTGCTAGGATATCCCCATCCTTGAGGGCAGCAAGGCCAAAAGCGACCGCCCACCCTGAACTTTGAACTGTCGGGCTTATACATTGTTCTATGTACCTTAGTCCCTTCTGCCTCCAGATCTCAAACCCTTCCAGTTTCACAATTCCTCATAGCTGCTATTATTCCAGATTGAAGTATATGACATATGACGTATATCCATTTATCTCAGTAATTTTCCTCATTTCCTGCCATACTCTGTCAAACAATTTACCCGTAAGGAATCCTTTATTGTGCAGTTGATTTCTCAACCCTAATAAACAAACCAATGGATATACTTCATAAACTGATATTAGCAGACTCTGTATAGGGTCAGAGTCCATTACTATTGTCCATTCGCTAAAGTGTTGTAATTGTGAGACTAGAAAATAATTTTTGGGATGGGGGATCGCCAAACCTCCCTCTTCCTTGGTTAGCATTAATGTTGTTAACTTTACACGTGGTCGTTTTTTCCTCCAGATCAAGTCTCTGAAAACTGACTCTATTTTTCTAAACCAAAATCCATATTGGTGAGTTATTAAACACGTAAAGTAATTGCGGGGCCCAAATCATTTTGATAAGATTTGCTCTTCCTATCACCATCGGAGGTATCTTACACCAACTTTGGCATTTGTCCTTAAATTTTGTTAATAGAGTTTTCAAGTTTAAATTAATATAGTCTTTTACATCCCGAGAGATCTCTATCCCCAAATATTTCACTGTATCCTCAATTTGAATTTTAGAGGCTTGATTTAATAAGGGGGTTTCTAACTCATCTAGTGGTAATAACATGGATTTATCCCAGTTAATCTGGAAGCCAGAAAATAGCCCAAATATGGAGATAAGGCTCATAGGTTCCGTTAATGAATTGGAGGTATCCCCCAGGTCTTTATCCTCTCTACCTGCCCGTCGAAACCCGACTATTTTTGTTGATTGTCTAATGTCAAGGGCAAGAGTCTCCACTGCTATAGCAAACAGTAGTGGCGACAGGGGGCAACCCTGCATTGTCCCTAAGAATAAGGTAAATGGGCTAGATAGTGTATTATTAATTCTTACCCTTGCTTTAGGGTCATTATATAATATTTTAACCCATTTTAAAAATCCCGGTCCTATTCCCAAAGACTCCAGTACGGCCCATAAGTATTCCCACTCCACCATATCGAAGCCTTTTTGGGCATCTAAGCATAATATTGCTCTAGATCACATATTTTCTATAGGCAATTGCAAATTCAAAAATAGCCTGCGAATGTTTATTGCGGCTGCTCTCTTTGGGTTAAAACCCGTTTGATCCTCATGTATCAAACTGTTAATATAATTTGATAGCCTATTTGCAAGGACTCTTGCCCAAATCTTGACATCTGAGGTGAGAAGAGATATAGGTTGATAGGATTCAGGCATCATTGGATCCCTACCCTGTTTTGGAATCATTATTACTATCGTTTCCTGCATTGATACCTCTAATAGTTCTGGTAGCAAAATCCTATCAAATTTTTTATATATCTCTGTCGGTAGTCCGTCCATCCCTGGCGCTTTATTATGAGTTTGTGTAACTGCTTGCCTTAATTCTTCCAGGGATATGAGACTATCGAGAGCTTCTCTATCCTCTGTTTTAAGTTTTGGGAGAACCAATTTATCCAAGGATTGTTTAGCTTGATTCATTAGCATCTACACCTTTGACTCATAAAGTGAGGCGTAGAAGTCAATTAATATCTTCTGAATGCTGCCTGTATCATACCTCACCACTCTTTCAGGGTCTTTGACAGCAGAGATAGTTATCGGGCCCTCTTGTGCCTGAGCTATAACCGCCAGCATACGACTCACCTGTTTCCCCATCTCATAATGTTTTTGTTTTTGAAAAAATCTACTATTTTCTGCTTTAGTTAAAGCCAAAGCTTTATACGTTTCCTGAGCCTCCTGCCATGCTAAACGCTTTTCTTCTATAGGATCCATAATATAATCCTGCTCTGTTTGAGACACCATTTTCATTACTTCCTCCTCTCGCCTCCTAGATGAACTCTTAATTTTATGAATTTCTTTAATCAATATTCCACGCATACATGCTTTCATTGTATCCCAAACTACCAGTAAAGAAGTCAACTTTTTATTTTTATTGAAAAATTCCATCAACTGTAACTCTATCTTATCTTCCTCCGTTGGTAATAATAGCCATCGTGGGTTGATTTTCCAAAGAGGTAATGATGTCTGTCCCTCGGACTGTAAATTCAATATAAGTGGAGAGTGATCTGAGAGCCCCCTAGGGCCATATTGGATTGACTCTACCCAAGGCAAAAAATTATCATTCCCCAGGGCCAAATCTATTCTTGACAGAGAACCATATGTGCTCGAACAACATGAGTATTCTCTTCTTGATGGATATCTAATTCTCCACATGACTATTAGCCCCATCTCTTGAAGTTGTCTAGCAAAACTAGTTCTCTTCATCTTTTGTTTTCCCTTTGTGGTGCTATGTCTATCTTCCTCCTCCTTCATTATGTTATTAAAATCTCCCATTACTAGGGTTGGCAAACTGTACAATTTTCCCAAGGACACTTTTCAACACTTCATCATTATAAGGGGGGGGGAATAGACATTCACCAACAAGACGTTTCTGTCATTTAATAAGCACCATAACACAATGTATCGACCTTCTGGGTCTAATAAACTCTCTTTACATGAGAACCGAACCAAGCGAAAAATGAGAACACTGACACCACCTGAATAAGTAGTGTATACAGCGTGAAATTGATACGGAAATCTTGCAGTTTCAAAAAGCATTGTGTCACCTCGCTCAAGGTGGGTCTCCTGCAAAAAAATTATTCCGGGTTTGTAAAACTCAATTGCCTCAAAGACTGCTTGCCTCTTCCTCCTATCTCCCATCCCCTCACATTCCATGAGAGCACCGTTATTTTATTACTCATTATTTAATTTTACCAGAAAATATTGAACAGGGCTCCAAGCAGTGTATATATATATATATATATATATATATATATATATATATATATAAAAGAAAAAAAAATTTTCCCCATACTTAATTTAACGAGACAATGACGAGGAGGATCCTGACAAAATACTATCCGAGAGAGAAAAGAAAAAACAAAGAGAAAGGGAGAGAGAGAGCGAGAGCATGGTGCCAGTGTTGTTCCACAACACTGTAACCCCTCACAGATACTCTTGTTGGGCGCAGGAACGGGCCCTGCTGTGAAAAATTATATCAAAAAGTGTAATTACATGCCCCTGTTAAACAAAGGCAGAAAAATTGAGCCGGTGGTGGTGGTGCCACAACACTGTAAGCCCTCACAGTTACTCTTGTTGGGTGCAGGAGCGGCCCCTGCGTTGAAATATTATATCAAAAATTGTAATTACATGACCCTGTTAAACAGGGGCAGAAAAATTTGGCCCTTGATGGTGATGGTACCACAACACTGTAAGCCCTCACAGTTACTCTTGTTGGGCGCAGGAACGGGTCCTGCATTGAAATATTGTATCAAAAATTGTAATTACATGACCTTGATAAACGGGCAGAAAAATTGGGTCTTGGGTGGTGGTGGTGGTGCCACAACACTGTAATCCCTCACAGATACTCTTGCTGGGCGCAGGAACGGAGGAGGAATAGGATAGCCAGCATAGGCAGTCTTCAAGGAATCTCACATCCATAGCAAATTCAATCAGTTACATCAGCATCAAGTGCTTGATAGCTGCTCATTCAAGACTGATTCATTTTAATGAATGTGAGCCTATCAATGGAGTCTGTGGACAGGCGTACTCTTTGATCTGTTACAAACCCTCCAGCAGCACTGAATGTGCGTTTAGAAAGCACACTGGATGCAGGACAGGCCAGTAGCTCAATTACATATTGAGCAAGTTCTGGCCAGTGGTCCATCCTTAAGACCTAGTAACCCAGTGGATGCTCTGTTGGAAAGGTCTCCAAGTCTGCTCTTGCCCCTAGATATTCCTGCACCATGTAATGCAGACGCTGCCGATGGTTACGTGAACTGATCAGACCTTGACGCTGAGGACTGAAAAATTGTTTAAAGGCATCGGTCAGCCGGCTACCTTCTCCACTGCTCTTCCTCTGACTGAACAAAGCCTCAGCAGCACGTTGTCCAGCACCAGGAAATTGTAACCTCCCACCCAGGGTCTGGAAATGCATTGAACAAACCTTTCGTCAAGGCCTCCTGAAGATGTTTCATACTCTACTCCCTCTGTAAAGGAAGGATGAGTTTTGCAACCTTACCCTTGTAACGTGGATCAAGAAGGGTTGCCAGCCAGTAATGATCCCTCTCCTTGATACCACTAATCCTAGGGTCCTTTTGCAGGCTTTGCAGAATAAGGGAGGCCATGCAGTGTAAGTTTGCAGAGGCATTAAATTCTGAGTCCTCTGGGTCACTAAGGATCACATGATCCTTAACTACCTCCTCTCAGCCACATACAACTCCTTGAGTTTCTGCGGACTGAAAACCATCCTTGAAGACTGCTGCTGAGTGTTATCCTCTACATCCATGCTGACACAATCCTCCTCCTCTTTATCCTGTGTGTTTGGCGGGCTCGCAGGAATGCTATATGGATAAAGAGGGCCTTTAGATGTAAGGAAGTCCTCCTCTTCCTCCCACTGTTCTGCCTCAAGTGCCCTGTCCATGATTCCACGAAGTGTCTTGTGTGTGTGTGTGTGTGTATATATATATATATATTAATACACCGCCTGAAGTGTATTAAAAACAGTACACCACGGAATGCACTGTAGTAATAAGCTACGCTGGATGCAGAGTATATATATATATATATATATATATATATATATATATAATCAAATACACTACCACTAACTGAATAACCTGCCTGCTTAATCTAAATCAAGCTATCTCTCTGTCCACTCCAATAACACTACACACGGCCGCCCTGTAAGCAGCCTTATATAGTGTGGGGCGTGGATTTAGTCCTCCTGAGCCATGATTGGCTAAACGCACCCTAACTTTGGCCAATGATGGCTCTCTTAGCAGAGCACGCTGTGATTGGCCAAAGCATGCAGGTCAGGTGCATGCTTTGGCCAATCATCTTATAGCAATACACTGCAATCTCGCAGTGCATTATGGGGCGTTCCATGAAGCTCAGATTTTCCATGAACGCCCCATAATGTTCACTCTTCGGCGAATGGGCAAACACCTGATGTTTGAGTCAAACTTATGTTCGACCCAAACATCGAGCTCATTCCTACTCTTTAATATAAAGTATTTTCTAGACACTTTATATGCAGTTTCATGGTTACATAGTTAGTCAGGCTTAGAAGAAAAAAGACACAAGGCCGCCTAGTTCAACCAATAGAAAAAAATCAATAGCAAACCTACATATACACAATCCTATACCCACAGCTGATCCAGAGGAAGGCAAAAAAAAACAAAAAACAATAAAGCATAATCCAATTTGCTCAAGCAGGGGAAAAAACTCTGTGATTCCCCAATAGACAATCGGATATTACTTGAATCAACTACCCCTGGTGTTATTATCTATAAATGTTGATATCCAGTCATATTATGTACATTCAGGAATGCATCCAGATCTTTTTCAAAACAATCCACTGAACTGGCCAGAACTAGTTCTGGAGGGAGTCTATTACACATTTGCACAGCTCTTACTGTGAAGAAGCCTTTTTTAATGTGAAGGTTAAATCTCTTTTCCTCCAGATGTAAAGGGTCCCTCTTGTCCTCTGTAATGACTGAGCTGATAAGATTACTAATGCTGCATATGTCACCATATCTGTGTCACCACTGTGAATTCTCCATTTCTTTGATATTTAAAGTACCTGTATTTGTCATTATAGCTCTAAGGACGGGAACGTCAGCTTCCCAACTACAGACTATCCTCTGTGCTGGAGTTATGATTTGATGGGCTTTTCTATCTTCATATGTTTGTGAGCATGCTTTTTGACTTTTTAATAAATTAATTTTGGTGTCAAAGGTTTGCGCCCTCCTTTTTCTTGTTTATAGTACCTGTATTTTAACTTGCCTGGGCTGGCCTATCTAATGTCAGTCCTGGATGTGCATGTTGTTGCACCTCCTATTATGAAACTCAATAAAAGTATACTGGAAAAAAAACCCTGCCAGGTTTCTATAGCTGTCTGTGTCTCCACTAGGGGAGATATACTTAATTTGTGCTAGTGACCACCAGACAGGGATGAGCGGAACCTAAAAAATGTCACCGGACAATGGTGGTGTCAGGGGGTGCTTAGGTATACTATAGCACTAGAAAAAGGTCTTTAAAGGGGTTGTAAAGGTTCACGTTTTTTCACCTAAATGCATCCTATGCATTTAGGTGAAAAAACATCCGACAATACCGCCCCCCCCCCAGCCCCCCCATTTTACTTACCTGAGCCCATTCACCTGCTGCGCTTGCCCCTGATTTCTTCTTCGCTGCTCAGCCTGGCCGTTGATTGGCTAGAGTGGATGGATTGAAAGCAGTACAGCCATTGGCTCGTGCTGCTGTCAATCACATCCAATGACGCGGCGCGCCGTTGAGCGGGGCAGTCTTAATATTATTTCCCTGCTACAACTTAGTTTTTTAACCTGGGACTGGGTTATCCCCGCTGGGTGGGTGGCCATACGGACGTGTGGTGTGTCACTTCCATGGATTGGTTTTATACCCCCTATGTGGGCTGAGCTTGTGTGGGAGGTCTGCCCCTTTTGTGGAATTCCAGCTGTTCCTTGGTGCCTATTCCGACTTGGGGTGTAACCCCATCATGCCCTCGATCACCATTGATTTTCCCTTCAGCAACAGAAACACTGCCGTCCATGATTTATCCCCCTGGCAAAGAGGGCTATTCTAAGATGGTGATTTGAGTGCAGTCGCACATGCATATGGTGTCACGTTTGGGTAACAGTCTGAGCATGCGTGGTGGTGTCCATAGTAACCGCATCTGATGTCACCGACAGGCCGGGGGAACATAAAATGCAGCAGCAGGAGCCAATGGCTGTGCTGCTATGAATCTATCCAATCAAGAGCCAAGAACCCCGGCCAGAGAGGTAGAGCGTGTCTCCGGTGGAGGAACGAATGGGCTCAGGTGAGTAAAACAGGAGGGCTGGGGGGCTAGTCAGTGGGAGAAGTTTTTTCACCGTAATGTATAGGATGTATTAAAGTGAAAAAACACGAGGGTTTACAACTCCTTTAAGGTATGAATAAGCCCTGATCTTTTAGAGTATTTGGCCCACGGTGTCATTCACTATCTGTGGGAGAGTAATTTTGATTTTTTTTTCTTCACACTGTATATTTTTTCTAGTTTTCAGAAAGATCCCTGGCTTCATATAGTTCCCCCTATGACTTACTAATACCTGCGGGGTCAGTTTCTTTGGTGCGTGAACTCAAGTGGCTTCCTGTGAATGCTGTTCACTTACTTTTTCAGATATCCTTAGTAAGATGCCCTCTGGTGGGTTTGTTTTTATAATGAGGTAGAATACTGATGTAGTTGCTTAACCACTTGCCGACCGCCTCACGCAGATATAGTGCGGCAGAATGGCACGGGCAGGCAGAATCATGTACCTGTACGTGATCTGCCTCCCGCGGGCGGGGGGTCCGAACAGAGCCCGAAGCCGTTGGCTTCTGTCTGGGAGCGATGAAAGGTGAGGGGGAGACCATCCATTCGTGCCCCCCCCCCTTGCGATCGCTCCCAGCCAATCAGGTTCTTCCTCTGCTGCTGTATGCTAAACAGCAGCAAAGGAAATGATGTCATCTCTCCTCGGCTCGGTATTTTTCGTTCCGGCGCCGAGGAGAGAAGACTTCACTGTGAGTGCACAACACATACACACTCAGTAGAACATGCCAGGCACACAATACACCCCCGATCCCCCCCGATCCCCCCCGATCCCCCCCCCATCACCCCTCAATCACCCCCCCCCCCCCCCCCCCGTCACACTGACACCAAGCAGTTTTTTTTTTTTCTGATTACTGCATTGGTGTCAGTTTGTGAAAGTTAGTGTGGTAGGGCAGTTAGTATTAGCCCCCTTTAGGTCTAGGATACCCCCCTAACCCCCTTAATAAAGTTTTAACCCCTTGATCACCCCCCGTCGCCAGTGTCACTAAGCGATCATTTTTCTGATCGCTGTATTAGTGTCACTGGTGACGCTAGTTAGTGAGGTAAATATTTAGGTTAGCCGTCAGCGTTTTATAGCGACAGGGACCCCCATATACTATCTAATAAATGTTTTAACCCCTTGATTGCCCCCTAGTTAACCCTTTCACCAGTGATCACTGTATAACCGTTATGGGTGACGCTGGTTAGTTCGTTTATTTTTCATAGTGTCAGGGCACCCGCTGTTTATTACCTAATAAAGGTTTAGCACCCTGATCGCCCGGCGGTGATATGCGTCGCACCAGTACCGCTAAGACCCACGCACGCAGCATACGCCTCCCTTAGTGGTATAGTATCTGAACGCATCAATATCTGATCCGATCAGATCTATACTGGCGTCCACAGCAGTTTAGGGTTCCCAAAAACGCAGTGTTAACGGGATCAGCCCAGATACCTACTAGCACCTGTGTTTTGCCCCTCCACCCGGCCCAGCCCAGGCCACCCAGGTGCATTATCGATCGATCACTATCGCTTACAAAACACTAAACGCATAACTGCAGCATTCACAGAGTCAGGCCTGATCCCTGCGATCGCTAACAGTTTTTTTGGTAGCATTTTGGTGAACTGGCAAGCACCAGCCCCAGGCAGCGTCAGGTTAGCGGCAGTACCGCTAACACCCACGCACACACCGTACACCTCCCTTAGTGGTATAGTATCTGAACGGATCAATATCTGATCCGATCAGATCTATACTAGCGTCCCCAGCAGTTTAGGGTTCCCACAAACGCAGTGTTAGCGGGATCAGCCCAGATACCTGCTGGCACCTGCGTTTTGCCCCTCCGCCCGGCCCAGTCCAGCCCAGCCCACCCAAGTGCAGTATCGATCGATCACTGTCACTTACAAAACACTAAACGCATAACTGCAGCGTTCGCAGAGTCAGGCCTGATCCCTGCGATCGCTAACAGTTTTTTTTTGGTAGAGTTTTGGTGAAGTGGCAAGCACCAGCGGCCTAGTACACCCCGGTTGAGTCAAAACAGCACTGCAGTAACACGTGGTGACGTGGCGAGTCCAATAAATGCAGTTCAAGCTGGTGAGGTGGCAAGCACAAGTAGTGTCCCGCTACCACCAAGAAGACAAATACAGGCCCGTCGTGCCCATAGTGCCTTTCCTGCTGCATTCGCCAATCCTAATAATTGGGAACCCACCACTTCTGCAGCGCCCGTACTTCCCCCATTCACATCCCCAATCAAATGCAGTCGGCTGCATGAGAGGAATTTTTATGTCCTCCCGAGTACCCCTACCCAACGAACCCCCCCAAAAAAGATGTCGTGTCTGCAGCAAGCGCAGATATAGGCGTAACACCCGCTATTATTGTCCCTCCTGTCCTGACAATCCTGGTCTTTGCATTGGTGAATGTTTTGAACGCTACCATTCACTAGTTGAGTATTAGCGTAGGGTACAGCATTGCACAGACTAGAAACACTTTCACAGGGTCTCCCAAGATGCCATCGCATTTTGAGAGACCCGAACCTGGAACCGGTTACAGTTATAAAAGTTACAGTTACAAAAAAAAGTGTAAAAAAAAAAAAAAAACACAAAAAAATATATAAAATAAAAAAAAATAGTTGTTGTTTCATTGTTCTCTCTCTCCCTATTCTCTCTCTATTGTTCTGCTCTTTTTTACTGTATTCTATTCTGCAATGTTTTATTGTTATTATGTTTTATCATGTTTGCTTTTCAGGTATGCAATTTTTTATACTTTACCGTTTACTGTGTTTTATTGTTAACCATTATTTTGTCTTCAGGTACGCAATTCACGAATTTGAGTGGTTATACCAGAATGATGCCTGCAGGTTTAGGTATCATCTTGGTATCATTCTTTTCAGCCAGCGGTCGGCTTTCATGTAAAAGTAATCCTAGCAGCTAATTGGCCTCTAGACTGCTTTTACAAGCAGTGGGAGGGAATGCCCCCCCCCACCGTCTTCCGTGTTTTTCTCTGGCTCTCCTGTCTCAACAGGGAACCTGAGAATGCAGACAGTGATTCAGCCAGCTGACCATAGAGCTGATCAGAGACCAGAGTGGCTCCAAACATCTCTATGGCCTAAGAAACCGGAAGCTACGAGCATTTCATGACTTAGATTTCGCCGGATGTAAACAGCGCCATTGGGAAATTGGGAAAGCATTTTATCACACCGATCTTGGTGTGGTCAGATGCTTTGAGGGCAGAGGAGAGATCTAGGGTCTAATAGACCCCAATTTTTTCAAAAAAGAGTACCTGTCACTACCTATTGCTATCATAGGAGATATTTACATTTACATTACAATAAAAATGATTAAAAAAAAAATGAAAAGAACAGTTTAAAAATAAGATAAAAAAGCAAAAAAATAATAAAGGGAAAAAAAAAAAGCACCCCTGTCCCCCCCTGCTCTCACGCTTAGGCGAATGCAAGCGTCGGTCTGGCGTCAAATGTAAACAGCAATTGCACCATGCATGTGAGGTATCACCGCGAAGGTCAGATCGAGGGTTGTAATTTTAGCAGTAGACCTCCTCTGTAAATCTAAAGTGGTAACCTGTAAAGGCTTTTAAAGGCTTTTAAAAAATGTATTTATTTTGTTGCCACTGCACGTTTGTGCACAATTTTAAAGCATGTTATGTTTGGTATCCATGTACTCGGCCTAAAATCATCTTTTTTATTTCATCAAACATTTGGGCAATATAGTGTGTTTTAGTGCATTAAAATTGAAAAAAGTGTGTTTTTTCCCCAAAAAATGCGTTTAAAAAATCGCTGCGCAAATACTGTGTAAAAAAAAAAATGAAACACCCACCATTTTAATCTGTAGGGCGTTTGCTTTAAAAAAATATATAATGTTTGGGGGTTCAAAGTAATTTTCTTGCAAAAAAAAATAATTTTTTCATGTAAACAAAAAGTGTCAGAAAGGGCTTTGCCTTCAAGTGGTTAGAAGAGTGGGTGGTGTGTGACATAAGCTTCTAAATGTTGTGCATAAAATGCCTGGACAGTTTAAAACCCCCCCAAATGACCCTATTATGGAAAGTAGACACCCCAAGCTATTTGCTGAGAGGCATGTCGAGTCCATGGAATATTTTATATTGTGACACAAGTTGCAGGAAAAAGACAATTTTTTTTTTTTTTTGCACAAAGTTGTCACTAAATGATATATTGCTCAAACATGCCATGGGAATATGTGAAATTACACCCCAAAATACATTCTGCTGCTTCTCCTGAGTACGGGGATACCACATGTGTGAGACTTTTTGGGAGCCTAGCCGCGCACGGGACCCCGAAAACCAAGCACCGCCTTCAGGCTTTCTAAGGGCGTAAATTTTTGATTTCACTCTTCACTACCTATCACAGTTTCGGAGGCCATGGAATACCCAGGTGGCACAACCCCCCCCCAAATGACCCTATTTTGGAAAGTAGACACCCCAAGCTATTTGCTGAGAGGTATAGCTTGGGCACACCCTAATCACCCTGTGCTGCGCAGATTCCCCTTACTGCTTGGCTGCAGAGAAAGGGACTGGGAAATCTCTGTACTCAGTCCCTTTCTCTGTCTCAAAAGCGAGGCTGTTCAGACCCCTGATATTTCACCAAAATCCCCCAATGGGGCGCCTAATAAATTGTAAAAAATAATAATAATAATAATAAATTATTGTAAAAAATAATACAATTGTAAAAAAGTTATAATAATAAAAAAATAAAAATAAACTACTAACACCAATTCCTGCCCTACTGACACCGTCCACTACTCTACTGCCATATATATATTATAGTGTGTGTGTGTTTAAGCTTTGGGGTGCACACCCTAATGCACTAGGCTGCGCACACCTATGCTCTCCAGCCAGTGCTGCTGTTTAAGCATGTATCCTCTGCTTCTCCATAAATAGAGAATCCACTGACTGGATCACTAGGTACAAATGAAAACAATAAAAATAGAAAACTAATTCAGCCACCACATCTAAGGATTGATAAGCTGCAATAAATAAACATTTTATTTTTGAGCTTTAAGAATCCTTGCCAGCAGGTAGAGGCATACTATTTCTCTTCTAGAATAAAAAAAATCTTCATGCTCACACATTTTAGCTGCAACGGAGAAAAATCATCTCTCCTGCCCTGTCAGACAGGAATGTGTAAACCTCAGGACCTGATTGGACAGAAATACAAATCTTTTCCCATGGTAAAGCAAATCTCATAAATGTATTCATCTGTTAATTTAGCTTTTAGCTTGGAGATCAGTTTTAAAAGTTATATAGGAAATTTAGCAAAAGAGAGGATGAAAGTTTTAATTATAATTATGCTAAATCAGGGAACCCTTTATTCTAGACACTGAAATCACTCAGAATCTATTTCTGTACATTTGTGCTATTTCACTCAGTTTGGTTACTAAAAGATTAACTTTTTTCATTGAGAAATCTAAGAGGATGAGCTGGATTATGAGACACAATCTACTGTACAATTTATCAATGAAATGTCTCTTTTTGCAGCCTTAGCATCTAAGCCAGCTGTTGGCTGGGTTATTGGTAATCTGCAAGGATTGGTTTGTTCTCTACATACCGTTTAATGTTGTGGATATTTTTCCAGTAATGTTGTTGATCTGGAAGAAAGGAACTTTGACTGGGTCTGGGACCTGCTGCATGATTTTAAAGACCAGTTGGGCATTAGGTGTCGATGGATCATCCTCATCAGTGGCATAAACAGTGAGAAATGGTATGCCTGTAATTAAAAAATATTTATATTTATATGGGTCTAAAAAGTGTTAACTTGGGACAAAATTATATAAAGATAAATTATAATCAGTAAGATCGACATAGTAGCATAGCATTTAAAAGCATTTCCAGATAAAAAGATAACCAAGAATCATAACATGTAAACCTAAAACATAAATGGTGTGATACTTCAAATAGACATTGATTGGTTTGAGTTGATAAGGCCTCATTCACACAAGGCGGATCCACTGCCACGGAGTCCGCCTCTGTCCGCTGGCTCAGCGGGAGATCTCTGCGTTGATCTCCGCTGAGCCAGCGGATGACAGGTCCCTCTCTGCTCACTATGGAGAGATCGGACGAAAACGGACAACATCAGATCTCACGCGATCCGATCCGCCAGGGACGGATGTGAACGTAGGGCTATCTGTCTGATTTTGGCAGATCGGACCGGGTCAGATGTCAGCGGACATGTCACCGCTGACATCCGTCGCTCCATAGCCTTACATGGAGCGCCCGTTCAGGTCCACTGACAAAACTGACAGGCAAACCTGAACGGTCCGTTCGTGTGAAAGGAGCCTAACCTAGAACAAATATGCAAATGGGGTGTAATGATTTCCCTCCGACTTCAAAAGGAAAAAAAATAAAATTCTGGAACTGCTTAACCACTTAAGCCCCGGACCATTTGGCTGGCAAAAGACCAGAGCACTTTTTGCGATTCGGCACTGCGTTGCTTCCTTTCTAAGGCTTTCCGAGTTCAGCCGAGCTGTCCCCGAGTATTTACGAGGCTCTCTGGTGCACCCCACCTCTGGCCACATGCGATATTGCATGCAATAGCAGTCAATGTGGAGAGAATTATCTTCGTTTCCATTGACTTCTATCGGGAAACTCGCTTTGATATGCGAGCGCTTTGGATTACAAGCATTCTCCTGGAATGGATTATGCTTGTAATCCAAGGTTCCATTGTACACTGTTTTACTTCCTCCATCAGCTCATCCCCCACAGCTATTACCTTTTGTATCAATTTACCCTCCCTTTTTAAATTGTAAGCTCTAATGAGCAGGGCCCTCTGATTCCTCTTGTACCAAATTGTAATGCAACTGTAATGTCTGCCTTTATATTGTTAAAAGGGGAGTTAAATTTTTTTTAACTCACCAGAAATGCCCTGTTGCTAGGTGGTGGCTCCTAATCTGCCACTTCCGGGTCCGCGGTGCTCCACATCACTTCCTCCCTCACCTGTGCTCCTGGGAAATGTGAGTCATCATTTCCCAAGAGGCAGTGGGCAGTACTGTGAGAAATAATCTACGGCTCCCAGAGCATCGTGCATGCGCGATACCCAGCACGCACCTCTCGATAGCTTTTCCAGGAAGAGGTTGCGATTGGGCTTCATGTGCCCACAGTCATCGTGGCAACGGCCAGAAGAGGATTTTATAAATCGTAAGTATAAAAAAATTCTATGATTCATATACACTAGCAAACATAGATATACTTTATTTAAGTTACTAATGAAGTGTGACGGGATGCCCGTAAAAAAAAAAAAAAAAATACTGTGGCCAGAACTCCGCTTTAAGTGCTGCACAAACTGTTGGAGCTATATAAATCCTGTATAATAATAATAATCCTGTATAAAAAATGCAGCAAACCTCTTCTAGATCAATGCCACAGAAAGCATTAAAACCAGATGATCAGCATGAGAGCCAATCACATAGCATTTCTAGAAGGTGGTTATTAATGGCAGCCCGTGTGTTTTTCTGGTACCAAAAGTTTTTATTATTTCAAGGTATATATTTCTACATACATAAACAGCTCAAGTATACAACAGTAAAAAGAAAGGCAAAGAAAACATTGTACAAGGACCATATGCTCATATAGCAATAAGGTTTTGAAAATAACCTTCAAAAGTTTTGAAGATAACATCCAATTAAGATCCAACAGGTACAAGTACATTTAGTGCAATAAGGGAGTTAGTCTGAACATCAGGGGCATACAATCCAGTACTTGTTAAGTGAAAAATAACATTCAATGTACCAGTTGCATGTTGCATGGCAGTATCCAGTGAGTGGTTATTATAATGGATACTGGAAGAAGAAAAAAGAAAAGAAGCCAAGTTCCCATTGACAAGAAATTGTACAATGAGTCATATGTTCAGGGTCATAGAGGATATTAGACAGGGAAGGAAGAGTAAATAAAAAGAGAAAAAAAAACAAAGAAAAGAGGGGAAAGGGAAAGAAAGGATAGGGAGAGAAAGGGGCCAGGAAAGGAGGGATGAGGAGGAAAAGGGGAGGAAAACAATCAGGGGTAGGGGAAGGTAGGAGAGGGACCATGGAGGCCACCCATGGGAGTCTGTAAGGGGGTGCCAATACAGGGAGACTCTCCCTTTCATCAAAGCTGCAGAAGATGTGGGGTACACTGAGGGGAGTACTCAAGCCAAGGTTACCAAACTGAAATAAATGTATCCTATCTTGGATGGCAGTCAACTTTTCATTTACAAGTGTCCTAAAGATCCTTGAATTAACCTCTTCAAAGTTAGGAGATAGAGATCCTTTGATTTGGGAGCTGTAATTATATGTGTCATTAAGGATCAAGCATATTAAAGTAATTGTAAAGTCTCGTTTTTTTTAAGTTAAAAATAAGAAACATGTTATACTTACCTGCCCTGTGCAGTGGATTTGCATAGAGCAGCCTGGATCCTCCTCTTCCCGGGTCCCTTTTCGATGCTCCTGGCCCCTTCCTCCTGTTGAGTGCCCCCACAGCAAGCAGCTTGCTATGGGGGCACCCGAGCTGAGCTACAGCTCCCTGTGTCCATTCAGACATGGAGCCATGGCTTGGCCCCACCCCCTCTCTCTCCTGATTGGCTGACTGACTTTGATTGACAGCAGCCTGAGCCAAAGGCACCGGCTGCTGTCTCAGCCAATGAGGAGGAGAGTGTCGGGCAGCAGAGACACTCGGATAACATCGCTGAATCAGGATGAACCTCAGGTAAGTATTAGGCAGACTGAGGGGGGCTGCTGCACACTGGAGGCTTTTTAACTTAACGCATAGAATGCATTAGGATAAAAAAAAACCTTCTGCCTTTACAATTACTTTAACCACTTCAAAACCAGGCACTTACCCACCTTCCTGCCCAAGCCAATTTTCAGCTTTCAGCACTGTCACTTTTTAAATGACAATTGCACGGTCATGTAACACTGTACCCAAACAAAATTTTTATCTTTTTGTTCCCACAATTTGTTTCTGTTATTAAAATTTTTAAAAAAGTAAGTTTTCTCCTTCACTGACGGGCACTGATAAGGCAGCACTGATGAGGTGGCACCAATGAGGTGGCACTGATGAGGTGGCACTGATGGGCACTGACAATGGGCACTGATAGGCAGCACTAATGGGTCGCACTGATATGCAGCACTGATGTGCATTGATAGGTGGCACTGATGGGGACTCATAGGTGGGACTGGAGGGCACTAATGGGCACTGATAGGCAGCACTGATGGGCACTGAAAGGCTGCACTGATGAGTACTTATGGGTGGCACTGCTGGGCACTGATAGGCGGCACTGCTGGGCACTGATGGGCACTGATAGGCGGCACTGATAGATTGCACTGATAGGCATCACTGATGGCACTGGCAGGCATTATTAATGGGCACTGATTGGCAGCTGCCTGGGCACTGATTGGCATATCCCTGGTGGTCTAGGGTGGCATACCTGATGGGGTTCCTTTGAGGGCATCCCTGGTGGTCCTGGCGGCAACCCTGGTGATCCTGGGCGGGCATCCGCAGGGGGCTGCACTGATAAACAATCAGCACAGACCCCCCTGTCAGGAGAGCAGCCAATTGGCTCTCCTTTACTTGTGTCTATCAGACGCGAGTGAGTAAAAGCCGATAAACAGCTCTTCTAGTTTACATCGCGATCAGCCGTGATTGGACATGGTTGATCACGTGGTACAGAGCCTCCATCAGAAGCTCTTTACCGAGATCAGTGATGTGGTGTGTCAGACTGACACACCGCACCAATGATCACTGCACTGCGCGACCCCAGGGACGCACGAACGCGGCTTATCCTGCTGGATGTCATATGACGCCCAGTTAGAATAACTGAAACACTTCCTGGCTGTCATTTTGCTATAGGCCAGGTGGGAAATGGTTAAGGAATGTCCTATAACTGTTAAGAAGAAGAGCCTCCAATGGATCTTTGCAGACGTTCACCTGGAAAGACAGCCATAGATGGATGGAATAAAATCCATTGATGGGCAGGCTGATTGTACCCAAGTCGATTCATTGATCAACTTGGGTAAAAGCAGCATGTTAGATTTTTAGCATGCAATTATTGCTAGCAGCAATCACTGTGTTCTCCCAGCAGGGATGACTCCCTGTGCCCCCCACTGGGAGAACACAATAGCTTCATAGGGGGAATCAAGTACAGTAAAACCTTGGATTGCGAGCATAATTTGTTCGGGAAAGATGCTTGTAATCCAAAGCACTTGTATATCAAAGCAAATTTCCACCTAAGAAATAATGGAAACTCAGATGATTCGTTCCACAACCATTTATTCATAAGTCCTTCAGTTTATAGTCTATATAAAAAGATAATAGCAATGTGATAAAATGTCCATCCACAAATGGCAGCCTCCACAAGGGGATTAGAAGCAAAATCCACTAGGAGCTATAGCGTATAAAAGAGAAGAGAGGCGCCTCTAAGTGTCGCAATATGGTTACATTTAATGAAGGTACAACATTTGGCAACTCACATGGTTGATGATGAAAAGAGGCACATCTAAGTAGGGCCGATCCCAGGCGGGTGCTCGGGGTGCAGTGCACCCAGGCGCCAGAGAGGTGGGGGCGCTGAAGCGCCAGAATGCTCCCTTTCCTCCTCCTCCTCCTCTCCATGTCCAGAGGCGGCTCCCTCTGCCAGTCACCGCCGCTGTTTCCTGCTCAAGCCCCTCCCCCCTCCCTCCTCCTATCAGAGAAGGAGAGCAGCTGGAGATGAGATCGGAGGCAGAGCGGCTGGTCTCTGTGTGGAGAGAGACCAGCTGCGCAGTGATGTCGCTGGGGGGGCATCCGTGCCTGACACGTTCTCCTCCTCCTCTGTGTCTCTCACTCCTGCATGCTGTGATCTGTTCTCCACCCAGGCGGCGTGGCTGCACACTGTCCTCCCCTTTCCAGCTGCCACCCGGGTGTTTTTATGTACCCTAATGGAAGGGGGGGTCTGTCCTGGGGGGGTCTGTACTAATGGAGGGGGGTTCTGTACCAATGGAGGGGGGTCTGTACTAATGGAGAGGGGTCTGTACTAATGGAGGGGGGTTCTGTACTAATAGAGGGGGGGTCTGTCCTGGGGGGTCTGTACTAATGGAGGGCGGGTCTATCCTGGGGGGTCTGTACTAATGGAGGGGGTCTGTACTAATGCAGGGGGCCTGTCCTGGGGGGTCTGTACTAATGGAGAGGGGTCTGTACTAATGGAGGGGGGGTCTATCCTGGGGGGTCTGTACTAATGGAGGGGGGGTCTGTCCTGGGGGGGTCTGTACTAATGGAGGGGGGTTCTGTACTAATGGAGGGGGGTTCTGTACTAAGGGAGGGGGGGTTCTGTACAAATGGAGGGTGTTTCTGTCCTGGGGGTCTGTACTAATGGAGGGGGAGTCTGTACTAATGGAGGGGGTGTTCTGTACTAATGGAGGGGGGTCTGTCCTGGGGGGGTCTGTACTAATGGAGGAGGGGTCTGTCCTGGGGGGTCTGTACTAATGGAGGGGGTTTCTGTACTAATGGAGGGGGGTCTGTAATAATGGAGAAGGGTCTGTACTAATGGAAGGGGGGTCTGTACTAATGGAGGGGGGGTCTGTACTAATGGAGGGGGGGTCTGTCCTGGGGGGGTCTGTACTAATGGAGGTGGGGTCTGTACTAATGGAGGCGGGTCTATACTAATGGGGGTCTGTACTAAAAGAGGGGTCTGTCCTGGGGGGTCTGTACTAATGGAGGGGGGTCTGTCCTGGGGGTGTGTACTAATGTAGAGGGGGTCTGTACTAATGAAGGAGGGTCTGTACTAATGGAGGGGGGTCTGTACTAATGGAGGGGGGTCTGTACTAATGGGGGGGTCTGTACTAATGGGGGGTCTGTCCTGGCGTGTCTGTACTAATGGAGTGGGGGTCTGTACTGGGGGGTCTGTACTAATGGAGGGGGAGTCTGTCCTGGGGGGTCTGTACTAATGGAGGGGGGTCTGTACTAATGGAGGGGGGGTCTGTACTAATGGAGGGGGAGGTCTGTCCTGGGGGGGTCTGTACTAATGGAGGGAGGTGGTTTGTCCTGCAGGGTCTGTACTAATGGAGGGGGGTCTGTACTGAGGAAGGTCTGTACTGAGGGAGGGGTTTATACTTAGTACGGGTTCTGCATTGACGGAGGGGGGTCTATACTTAGTGGAGGGGGGTCTGTACTGAGGGGCTACTAGAGTTGGTGGAAGGGGGGGTGACCCCAACCCTAGTGACGCCAATGCAGGTGCAGGCTCTTCTTTCCCCCCTCATACTTCCTATCCTCCTCGCGCGGGTTTCTGTACTAATGGAGGGGGGGGTCTGTACTAATGGAGGGGGGGTCTGTACTAATGGAGGGAAGGTCTGTACTAATGGAGGGGGAGGTCTGTCCTGGGAGGGTCTGTACTAATGGAGGGAGGTGGGTTGTCCTGGGGGGGTCTGTACTAATGGAGGGAGGTGGTTTGTCCTGGGGGGACTGTACTAATGGGGGGGGGTCTGTCCTGGGGGGACTGTACTAATGGAGAGGGGTCTGTCCTGGGGGGGTCTGTACTAATGGAGGGGTGGTTTGTTCTGGGGGGTCTGTACTAATGGTTGGGGGTCTGTACTGAGGAAGGTCTGTACTGAGGGAGGGGTTTATACTTAGTACGGGTTCTGCATTGATGGTGGGGGTCTATACTTAGTGGAGGGGGGTCTGTACTGAGGGGCTAGTTGGTGGAAGGGGGAGTGACCCCAACCCTAGTGATGCCAATGCAGGTGCGGGCTCTTCTTTCACCCCTCATTCTTCATATCAGCCAGGGAAGAAATAGAATAGAAAAAGGAGCAGAGAAGAGGATTGTGGGACATATAGTCCCGAGGACTGGCAGCCCCACTGTAACACGGAAACTGCAGCCCACACAGCATGCGCAGCTGAATGGGAGAGAGAGAGACAGACAGGAGCCTGGGAAAGCTTTCAGGGAAGTACACCCAGTACTCCAGAGGGAGAGGACAGTGCTGAGAGAACACCATCAGAGAGAAAACTCCGCTGCCCTGCGCCATCAGAGGGAAAGCCACACAGCCTAGCGCCATCCCTAGCGGAGAAAGGAATGGAGTCATTGCAGGAATACAGATCTGGGTGCTACCCAGCGGAGTCGCCACGGGCAATTCAGCGTGAGCTGACTCCTGATCAGAGGAACCGTTGCTGTATCGCTGGGTCAGGTGAGAAGGCCGATCGGCCATTATCTACTAACGTCCATAGGAACTTCAGTCTCTGACCATCTCCTGTACTATGTCTGCAGTCTCTGATCCTCTCCTGTACTATGTCTGCAGTCTCTGACCATCTCCTGTACTATGTCTGCAGTCTCCGACCATCTCCTGCACTATGTCTGCAGTCTCTGACCATCTACTGTACTATGTCTACAGTCTCTGACCATCTCCTGTACTATGTCTGCAGTCTCTGATCATCTCCTGTACTATGTCTGCAGTCTCTGACCATCTCCTCTACTATGTCTGCAGTCTCTGATCATCTCCTGTATTATGTCTGCAGTCTCTGACCGTCTCCTGTACTATGTCTGCAGTCTCTTACCGTCTCCTATAGTATGTCTGCAGTCTCTTACCGTCTCCTGTAGTATGTCTGCAGTCTCTGACCGTCTCCTGTAGTATGTCTGCAGTCTCTGACCATCTCCTGTATTATGTCTGCAGTCTCTGACCATCTCTTGTATCATGTCTGCAGTCTCTGACCGTCTCCTGTAGTATGTCTGCAGTCTCTGACCATCTCCTGTATTATGTCTGCAGTTTCTGACCATCTCTTGTATCATGTCTGCAGTCTCTGACTCTCTCCTGTAGTATGTCTGCAGTCTCTGACCTTCTCTTGTATCATGTCTGCAGTCTCTGACCATCTCTTTTATCATGTCTGCAGTCTCTGACCATCTCTTGTATTATGTCTGCAGTCTCTGACCATCTCCTGTACTATGATTGCAGTCTCTGACCGTCTCTTGTATCATGTCTGCAGTCTCTGACTGTCTCCTGTACTATGTCTGGGGGCTCTTTCTAACAGACTCTCTAAAAGAAGCCCTCTCTGTGTGCATCAGAGAGACTCCCCTCCAAGTCTCATTAGTGTACGCTCTTCCTGTATTTTCTTTATTGTTAAAAGATCATGGGAGGATCCCAGGGTAACGAAGACTTCTTAGGGGAGCATCTCTTTGAGTCATTGCCATAGAAACATTTGTAAAGGGGAGGAGTTGGTAAGATGACCACGCCCATGTGGGGGCGCCAGAAATATTTCTGCACCCAGGCATCTGTGACCCTAGGATCGTCCCTGCATCTAAGTATACAAGCATCCATGGTAAAGCTGTCCAAATAGACTGTCTTCCACACCGCCAGCTCTCACCGCTGTCAGTCTGCAATCATGACCAGGAAGACCACCCTGCAGTAGAGTGATTTTAAAGCGAGGCTTGAAGCGCTCGTGGAAGGGATGACGTCGATGGTGGTGTGGAGGATGACCTATGTGGACAGCTTTACCCCAGATGCCTACATACTTAGATGTGCCTGTTTAAATCATCAACCATGTGACTTGCTAAATGGTGTACCTTCATTAAATGTAGCCATATTTCTACACTTAGAGGCGCCTCTGTTCTGTTTTATACTCAGTTGTGACATGAAGCTACTTGTATAACAAGACATCGCTTGTATATCAAATCAAAATTTATTTAAAAATTTTGCTTATCTTGCAAATGCTTTCAAACCAACTTACTCTTAAACCAAGGTTTTACTCTACATTTCTTTCCCACAACCCGTGGTTGCAGAAAAGAAAGTTGCATAATCTATGGCATGCTTTAGTCCGAATATTTTTCAGTCTTTTGAGACACTGTCCCAGACCAAGCATGCAGATCGGGGCTTTTTTCTGATTTTCCTGATCTGCATACAGTACTTGTTCCTGGTCAGGATAAGAATGACAACCAGGCAGTTAGCTTAAGGATTTCAGCAATGGCAGTCCTTGTATTGACAGGTTTACATTCATTTATTAAATGGCAGAGGAAGAATTTACCTGGTCTGGACTGCTCCCGTACCGAAGCAAAATATTCAGACTGGTTAAAAGTCGGTATATGATTATTGATGTCATCAACAATAATAGTAAGAAGATATGGACCTTCAATCACTGATCCACCAGTGTCTACAGTTTTCACCTAGAAAACAAAAAAACAAAAATGTGAGAGATCAGTATGAAATGGCAAGGGAAAAAGGGAGGAATCTCAGCATAATAGTTAAAACTCACCTTTTTAAACACACTTTGATAGGTAAGTGTGCACAAAAAATGGTATTTTTTTGTTACTCGCCATAAAATCCCTTTCCCTTTCAGCTGCTCTGAATCTCGACCATAGGGTTATATGGCCACCTACAGGAGTAGGGCACTAGGCAGAAAAATAACACAGCACTGCCTATGGGCAGTCCTAGCTGGTTTACAACCCCCTCTCAGCTATAGGCAACCCAGTTAGTTACAAAGCAGTGTAGAAGTATAAACTCAAACAGAGGGGTGGGTGCTGTGTCCATCAATGAACTCAGAGAAGGGGATTTTACAGTGAGTAGAAACAGACATCAAGTGTGTTTGAGGAGATACTTCGCAAACAAATGCCGTTGGATACAATGGAAACAATAAAATATTTGTCAGGAAGGGCATGCCAGCAGCCAAGATGGTGGCCACAGAAGATGTCCTGAGCGCTCTATTCCAGTGAGGAGAATGCCACGGTGCGCCTGCGTGAGCACACTTTGTGACAGGTCATGGCGCCAAATAGGCTATTTGAACTGGGTCAGCACCCAGGCTTAATGCTGTCTGGTCTACAGCGTTCATTGTGTTCCCTGCTATCTGTTGCTGATACCTGTTCCTGTTGATTAACCTGGCTTGTTCCTAATTTCTCCTGCTATCTGCCTGCATCTGACCCCGGCTTGTCTCTGACGTTGCACCTGCCTGCTCTTGCTGCTACCTCGCTGCAAGCCTTTTACCGACACCCCCTGGCCTGCACTTTGACTCCGCTCCAACCTCTGCATCAGTTCCTGATCTGCCCGCCTGTGTATGACCCAGTCTGCATGGACCCATCTGTATGGGCACAGGCAGGAGTTCGGAGTATCCATCCCACTAGCTGCCACACCTACTTCTCGGTCCTCAGCATCAAAGCACCAGCCTGTTCCAGCTTCCAGTCTACCTGCTGTTCCTGATCCTATCACTGTGTCGGTGTGCCTCCACAACTCCGCCAGAAGTTCTGGTCCAGCACCGCTGCTAGCAACCTTGCCAGTCACTCATAAACGCAGCAAATTTAGAGCTTTCTGCAATGCTTGTGAACTGTATTTCGCGCTACAGCCACGCACCTTCTCCCTGGAAGCTACTAAGGTTGGCTTTGTCCTCTCCCTGCTGCAAGGTGAGCCTCAAGCTTGGGCACACCGTCTACCAGAACAGAAGGCTACATCACTAACAGACTTGGCCATGTTCTTCAATGCCATGGCTCAGTTGTATGAAGACCCTCAGCAAACTGCCACTGCAGAAGCAGCTCTACATACCCTTCAGCAAGGTTGCAGAGCGGCCGAGGATTATGTTTCTGAGTTCAGGCGTTGGAGTTCCGATACCAACTGGAACGATGCAGCCCTGCGCTACCAGTTCCGCATGGGCCTTTCTGGACCTCTAAAGGATAAATTGGCTCGGGTTGAGGTTCCCCTTTCTCTGGATGCTCTCATCAACTCATCCATTCAAATTGATCAGCGTCTAAGAGAACGAAGGTCTGAAAGAACCACAGTCTTGTCCAGTATGGATGTTACCATGGGTTCCGAGTTCCTTCAACTTTGCTTCCCCAGTGCCTGCAGCACCCATTCCTCATCCATCAGAGTCAATGCAGCTTGGTCTACTACACCCCCCACTTAAACTTGAAGAGCGCCAACGCCGGCGCCAGCACAACCTCTGCCTGTACTGTGGAGAACCCGGACACTATATGAGGTCATGCCCGTCTAAACTCCGTAAGTGCCTCTCAGTCTCTTCTGTTTCTACAACAACTATGCCAAGCAACTTGTCTCATTTTGGTGTTCCTATTCTCTTACAGCCCCCAGGAAGGACTATCCAGGTCAACGCCATAATTAACTCCGGAGCCTGCAGCTGTTTCATAAACTTATCCTTGGCTTCTGAACATTATATTCCATTGCAACCTAAGGCTCAGAGACTCTCTGTACAATTACCCGATGGATCTGCCATTAAATTCGGGCTAGTCACCCAGGAAACAGCTCCATTACCCACCACCATTGCCAAGAACCATCAATAACTGCTATACCTGAATGAAAACCCCTCACCTCTGTTTCCAGTCATCCTTGGCATGCCATGTACCAAAAGTACATAACCCACATATCAATTGGGCCACTGAGCAGATCAAGTTTCAATCTCCTTACTGCCTCCTACATTGTTTACAGGAAGCCTCTTGTGAGCCACCATTCCTGCTTTGCCTGGACTCTGACCCTGAAGCTTGTCAATCTGTACCAGCAGTTTATCATGACTTTCTGGATGTGTTAAGCAAAAAAGGGGCAGAGACTCTCCCTCACCATCGGTCCTATGACTGCCCAATCGAACTCCTCCCCGGGGTTTAAGTTCCCTTCGGGAGAATCTTCCCTCTGACTGAACTGGAACTTGTTGCATTAAAGTACTATATTGACGATAATCTTAAAAGGGGGTTCATCCGTCCATCTACTTCCCCAGCTGGAGCGGGCATCTTCTTTGTGGAGAAGAAGGATCACTCTTTACGGCCTTGTGTGGATTATCGTGAACTTAATAAAATTACCATCAAGAACCATTATCCCCTTCCATTGGTACCCGAACTGTTCCAGAGGCTTGGTGCTGCAACCATATTCACAAAACTGGACCTCCAAGGCGCCTATAATCTGGTTTGTATACGAGAGGGGGATGAATGGAAAACGGCTTTCCGCACTTGATTTGGGCATTTCGAGTATCTCGTGATGCCCTTTGGACTTTGCAATGCCCCCGCTACATTCCAGCACTTCAATAACAATGTCTTCCGAGATTTCATGGATCTGTTTATCATTATGTACCTGGATGACATATTAATCTTTTCTCCATTCCTGGACAACCACCAGACACGTTAAGAGTGTAATGGGCCGACTTCGGTAGTATGGACTATACGCCTAACCCAAGAAGTGCGAATTTGAATGCAAAAGCATCCAATTCCTGGGACTGATCATATCTACCTAAGGTGTCAATATGGATCCCCAAAACGTCACTGTCATTTTGGATTGGCCGGATCCAGTGGATAAGAAAGGTATCAAATGTTTTGTGGAATTCGCAAATTTCTACTGGAAATTAATCAGGGGATTTTCAGCAATCATCTCCCCATCACACAGTTGACCAAACAAGGCATTAGATTTCGTTGGTTCTCCGAAGCTCAGACTGCTTTTGAGGCCTTGAAGAGACTGTTTACCTCTGCATCCGTTGTGAAACATTCTGATCCAGCCCTGCCATACTTCTTGGAAGTGGACGCATCAGAAACGGCAGTAGGGGCAGTGCTTTCCCAGAGGCAAGGGTCCAAGGCCCTGTTACATCCTGTTGCTTTTTTCTCCCATAAACTATCAACAGCAGAGAGAAACTACGATGTTGGGGACCGTAAACTCCTAGCAATCAAAGCTGCTCTGGAAGAGTGGTGGTACCTGCTGGAAGGAGCAGCATACCCAATCTTGATCTATACTGATCATAAGAATTTAGAATATCTGAGAGCGGCAAAGAGTTTGAAACCCTGACAAGCCAGGTGGGCATTTTTCTTTTCCAGATTCTCCTTCCACATAACGTACAGGCCTGGGTCAAAGAACACCAAACCCAATGCGTTGTCCCGCATGTTTTGTGAGTCTGAAGAATCCTCACCTAAAGATACTATTTTGTCATCAGGGAACTTCCGATTACTTGCTGTCCCAAAGGAGACTTGCTGTCCCAAATTAAACAAGCTTCAGTGGGGATTCCTCCACCTTCAGGAATTACCTTACAGGCAAATGATGGTTTACTTTGGTACAAGAACAAAATCTTTGTACCAGAAGACTTCCAAATCTCCACCTTAGGGCTGTGTCATGATCATGATCATACTAAATGGACATTTTGACATTAGCAAAACCTCTGGACTGGTGCAACGTACATTCTGGTGGCCTCAGGTGGAAAAAGGTTGCAAAAGGTATGTAGAATCCTGCACCATTTGCATCCACAACAAGAACAGTAAGTCCAAGACTTGGGGTCTGTTGAAATCACTACCTGTCCCAGATCGATCCTTGAAAATGATTTCCATAGACTTTATTGCAGAGCTTCCCCCATCCGAGGGCTACAGTACCATCTTTGTGGTAGCGGATCGGTTGTCTAAGATGGCACATTTCTTACCAATGAAAGGCACATTGCTCAAGAGACTGCACAAATCTTTGTCAAAGAGATTATAAGGCTTCATGGGGCTTCCAGCAAATATCGTGTCAGATCGAGGGGTGCAGTTCACCTCCAGATTCTGGAGAGCCTTATGTGAAGCCCCCAGGATTGGACTATTGTTTTCATCAGCTTATCACCTGCAAACAAACAGGCAGACAGAAAGAACCAACCAGGCTCTTGAACAATATCTGCGCTGTTGTTGCTCTTTTTCTCAAGATGACTGTGTTTCTCTTCTTCCTTTAGCCGAATTCGCTTACAATAATTCTGTCCACTCAGCCAAAATCAGTCTCTGTTCTTTGCCAATTACGCCTTCCATCCTTCATTTCTGTCTAATACAATACCAGAGTGCTCTGTACCAGCTGTCCTTGAGACAATAAATTTCTTCAGCACCAACAACAAACTGTTACAGGAAACAATAGCCAAAACACAGGCATACAACAAAGAGGTCTTTGATAAAAAGAGAAGAGAAGAGAACTGATCATGGATCCTGGCGATCAAGTATGGTTATCTACGAGAAACCTGAAATTAGCTTGTCCATCAAAGAAATTGGGTCCTAAGTTTGTGGGGCCGTTTCCAGGAAAAAAAGCGGATCAATGATGTAGCCTATGAATTGGAACTACCAAACTCTTTCAGGATTCACTCCTTTTTCATATAACCTTACTGAAGCCCGCTATTCCTGATTTTTTTCCTGGACGAAATATTGGTCCACCCGAGCAAGTAGTTTTTGAGGGAGAAGAAGAATTCGAAACCGAAACAATTCTGAATTGCAGGAAGAGGAATAATCAGATCCAGTACCTGATAAAATGGAAAGGTTATGGGCCAGAGGACAACTCATGGGAACCAGAAGGCAATATTCACGTTAAAAGGCTTATTCAGGGCTTTAAGAACTCTTATCCTGCTAAATTGGCCCAGCTGGGCATCCTGAGACCGCCCATTGGGAGGGGGCAATGTCAGGAAGGGCATGCCAGCAGCCAAGATGGTGGCCACAGAAGATGTCCTGAGTGCTCCATTTCAGTGAGGAGAATGCGTGTGTGCGCACGCCACTGTGTGTGAGCACACTTTGTGACAGGTCATGGTGCCAAATTCGCTATTTAAACTGGGTCAGCACCCAGGCTCAATGCTGTCTGGTCTACAGCGTTTCCTGTGTTCCCTGCTATCCGTTGCTGATACCTGTTCGTTTTGACTAACCTGGCTTGTTCCTGATTTCTCCTGCTATCTGCCTGCATCTGACCCCGGCTTGTCTCTGACGTTGCACCTGCCTACTCCATCTACTACCTCGCTGCCACCCTGTTACCGACCCGGCCTGCACTTTGACTCTGCTCCAGCCTCCGCATCAGTTCTGAGTTGAGTAACTTTTCAATGTATTTCTACTGTTTACAGACTATAGTTTCTGCATATTTGCTAGGGAGTAGTAGTCATGTATTGTATTCCTATAGTTGTAATAGTTTTGTATGTACAGCATTTTTTTTATTTAGTGAAATTAAATTAATATACTGCAGAGGTCTAAGCTTCCTTGCTTTATTGCAATGTGACCTTACTAGACACCAAAGCAAAACAGTAACAAAAAATCCAGTTTTCTCTTACGTTCATTGATGGATGCCAACCACCCAATTACACCCCAAAAGGTCAACAAGGAGCCTTGAAAGCAGCCTGTAAGACCTGCGCCCAAAACACGCAACTGAGGAAGCCAACCCTGCAACTTCGAAAAAAATGTGTTGAAGTTATGCACAGACAACCAGCAGCCGCCTGCAAACTTGAGACACTTACACCTGAAAATGGAACACCCAGGGAGTGCTAGGCTCCCTGGTGGAGAATGTCACAACAGGGCAGGAAGAGCACGACCCTCATGGCCTACAGCTACCGAATCCAATAAAAGGCAGCTGCATTGAAGGCCACCAGGCCTTGTCTTGGGCCATCTGTGAGTCAGGGACATGCAGTCAGGGGAGGCAGGTGAGGCAGAGCCTCACCTGCCATGAACATTTAAAAAAAATAAAATAAATCAAGCTTCGAGGGTTTGTAGGGGGTAGGTAGACTAAGTCCTACCCCACCACTGGTAAAAATGTGGGGCTCCTATGACCTATGGTTCCTGAGATAAGGGGCCCCTTGCACAGCCTGTCAGAAGCTACATACAGAGCGGCCAGTTTAAATACAAGCTGGCACACTCTGCAGAAGACTGAGAGGTTGAGCTTACAGTGCCTCTCCTCACTTCTTGTCAGAAGCACTGAGCTCAATGGACAGCTTGGAGTCTTGGACCAATGGTAAAGCATCTTTAGCCTCAGCTGTCCAATAAAAATGCTGCAGTGGAGGCACGCCTCTCACTGCAGTGTCATAAAAGGGGCATGTGTCCAAAAGACAAATGCTCCCTTCCAGCCCAGCCCTCTTAACTACAAGGAAATACATGGGTTTATGAGTCTTAGATTTACCCACAATCCCATGTTTTTCTCACACAGTTAAGAGGTAGAATGAGAATCTGCTGCTGTTGAAAAGGTACTGTTATAATCAAGCTAAATCATATATTTATATGCTATATATTATAACATAATAATTTATATATTTACTGTGAAATTACTGGTTGGAAGTTTAAACTTCAGTAATTTCTCTGTTAAGCCACCTGCTTGAGTACAGTTTTTGAAAATATAGTAAATTACCTTAAAAACAATAGATAATAATTATTTGTATACTACCAATGGTAATTAACCCCTTGCCACCCAGGCCAATTCTGACACTTCTATCCTACATGTAATAATCATCATTGGTGGTTGCAACTTTTTATGTTACACGGTTTTTGCGCAACAACCTTTCAAACGCGTTTAAAAAAAAAAAAAAACTTTCATGAATATAAAAAAAAACACTAAAGATAACCCGATTTTTTTTGTACAATGTGAAAGATGATGTTTTTACGCCAAGTAAATAGATACCAACATGTCACGCTTTAAAATTGCGCACACTCGTGGAATGGCCCCAAACTTCAGTACTTAAAAATCTCCATAGGCGACGCTTTAAATTTTATTACATGTTTAGAGTTACAGAGGAGGTCTAATGCTAGAATTATTGCTCTCGCTCTAATGATCGCGGCATATGTAACCTGTGTGTATCTGGCTCTGATACTAGCCAGTGCCTCACCAGTCACTGACCTCACAGCACGTCCTTGCCGTGAGTGCAAAAAAGAAAAGAATCTGACCTCCGGAAGGAGGCAGTAGCAGACATCTGCACACAAAACCACCCAGGCCACATCCAAGGAGAGCAACGCAACCAGCATAGGAGGTGACAGTTGTGGGCACAAGAAAGACAGGAAGATGTACAAGGCAAGGCTGTCAGCACCAACAACACCATGTGGAAACGATAGTGACCAGAAGGCAACCTGATGAGAAAAATATCCCAAATACTTATAAATAGAGGCCTCTGGAAGGACCGAAAAAGCTCAAATACAAGCCACCATGGCAGTGCCAGGAGCGCACGGGGTGCCACAAGACAAACCTGCAGGATTAAAGTTCAGGCAAGAAGTGCGTAGCCACAAAACGCAGACAAAGGTCAGCAAGGGCAGAACCCAAACCCTTAGTGGTCCTCAAGATAAGGTGTTGTTAACACCCTATCAAAGAAGGCTAAACCCCTGAGCCAACGAGAAGGAAAGTGGATGGCCACCCAGAACCACATATTAGCCAAAAAAAGCCTGCCAGGTGCAAGGACACCCCTTTCCAAGGGTAGACGTGCATGCCTGCAACCTGGAGGGGGGGGTCACTGATTCAACAATCCCCAGTCCCACAAAAAAGCGTGTAATAGCTATGCATCCAGCCAGAGACAGTAATAAAAGTGGTAAACCGAACCTTGGACAAGAGATCCTCCCGAAAAAAAAACTGCCAGGAGTCCATGACCACATCCTGGCCAGCCCAGGACCACTAGAACAACTGGAATTCCCCCAGCCATTAGCCAGCGCAGCTGAAGATGGAGCAGATCAAGAGGCAATACTGAGCCCACGGTGTCACCAGCGCAGCTGGTGCAACTGGTGCAACTGCCAGGGGGTCCCACGCTCCTGTCACAAAACGCGGTACCCAATCGTGTGGACAGGACACCAGAACTGAACCAACAGTCCTCCAGTGCAGGCAGATCTAATGAAACTTGCCTGTGTGCAGAAACCACACCCACTGATTCAGCCCATGACAACTAAGACAATCCAACTGCCATTTCATAATGCTGGGGTTGTGCACAGCGGAGGAAGCCAAAACACACTGCCTCACCCACTGCAGGACACTGTCCTGATAAGTGATAAAGGCAACCACAGTGGTGATGTCCGAATGGATCCTGACCTCCTGATCCCTGAGCCTCCAGAGAAGATCTGTCCAGTGCATTAGGTAAAACCTGATTGCTTGTGGCTTCAGGACACTGAGGTATAGGCAAGCCTCTTCTGGCAACCCGCATTGATCTCAGAACCAGCATTCCATCCCAGTCAAGCAGGCTGGCATCCATCAAGACAAACGTGAAGAAGAGGGGGAGAAAGAATCTTCCAACTGGCAGGGCCAGAGCACAGAGCTGCCAGAAGGGAGGCTCGCTTTGACTGGGCCCAACAGATCAGGTTGTCCAAGGAGGCCATAGACAAGTCACACTTCAGGGGGATTACCCTATGCAGAACTCCCACAGGAGACTGTGCAGATGTAACTGCCTTAAAGGTAGACATCAGCAGATCCAGAGGCTGTACTGCCAGTGGAACGAGAACAACTGGAGCACAGGCTGAAGCTTCCAGAGACAGTCCGCCAGAAAAAACTCCCTGGCCTGCTCTGAGACGGGAACCAGACCCACAAACCCTAGACTATATGTATATGTATATATATATATATATATATATATATATATATATATATATATATATATATATATATATATATATATATATATATATTACAGTGGGGGAAAAATTTTTTTGATTATAGGTTTATTTTAAATAGAGACAGAATATGAACCAAAAATCCAGAAAAAACACATGACACAAATGGTATAAATTGAGTTGCAGTTTAGTTAGTAAAATAAGTATTGGATCCCCTACCAACCAACAATAATTCTGGTTCCCACAGACTGGCTCATATTTTGGTTCATATTCTGTCTCTATCATTTAAAATACACCTATGATAAAAATTATAGACCCTTCATTTCTTTGTAAGTGGGCAAACTTACAAAATCTACAGGGGATCAAATAATTATTTTCCCCAATGTGTGTGTGTGTGTGTGTGTGTGTGTGTGTGTGTGTGTGTGTGTGTGTGTGTGTGTGTGTGTGTGTGTGTGTGTGTGTGTGTGTGTGTGTGTGTGTGTGTGTTGTGTGTATAGTCGTTGTCCTATGACCGAGGCAGATATGGAGCACATAAACACACGACAAGACTTACAACATAAATAGACCTGAATTGTGCCTTGGTCATCTGGTTGGTATGCCAAGAAAAGGGGGCATACTCAAGATAAGTAATGGGTGACAAACAAATGGCCCCTGCCCCCACCTATAACTGGCCTTCATAGCAAGGAGCACATGGAAGGGCTATCACATGAAAGACAAAAACAGAACATTCCATAGCTCAACTCACCAACCAGTCTGCCAACTGACCAAATTAACCTGTCCAACAGTCTGTGTTAAAAACAGGGGTTTAGTTAGCAGACGCTGATGTCATCAGCCAGCCACCTGTGTTGGATTGTCTGCTATAATGTGTATTGTAGTTAGGGAGCTATAAGACAAAAAGCCTGCCCTGAAAGGTCATATCTCTGAGTCACCTAGTCTGGAAATGATTGGAAACACACTGTCCCCAGGCATTATAAACTGCACCACAACCGTATAGTTAAGGGCACACAGTTCATGGTGATAGACAGATATGTCCCCTCATGGAGAGGTGGTGCCATGACCAGAAGGGTCTCTCGGTTAGAGACCTTCTGGATCCATGAACTTCGCACTCTTTTTCTGTCCGGCGTGAACGTGGAGCTAGACATCAATTCCTTTATCAATAAGGCCTGATGTCCTGATCCATTATGCCTATCTTTCTCCTTATTTCATTAGATTTTTTATTAGATTTTTTCATTATGTTTTTTATTATGTTTTTTTCATTATGTCTTTTCTTTTTTCATTTTATTATTCTAATACACCTTTGGGTGTTTATGTTTTTCATATTTATCATCAATATATATTTTTTTTATGTGTAAACATGATCCCCATACATTAAGTTTACATGTTGTCACATAGGTTCTTAATTTTATGGTTCACTCATGTCACACACGTGTTGAGTCATTAGTTGATGTTCAGCATGGGATTGTAGTTCCCTGTTTTATGTGTACATCTGTGATCCCCCCATGAGAGTCCACAGACACACCTATATTCGTTTTCCCCTATATGTGGCCATTTATTTCACACATCTTGCAACTATTTTCACGTCTGTCCGGGCTATTTTCTTTTCTATACTCTCCCGTCTGGGTATAATGATTCCACTTGTTTTGGCGCCTCGCACACGTCATCCCGGCACCTAGAACACGTGACCTGGTTGCCGGGGTGATCCACAACGCTATTTCACATTGGCGCAGTACTTCTTTTTGAGACGCCTCCCACAAAGCTGGGTAGAATTGCGTCATTTCCTCTCCGCCCACACACCAGCGTATCACGGCTCGTTGGAACACATGTCTCGGGTGCATTTTAGTGACTTCACGTCACTTACTCTCAGCGCACTCGCGCTTTCTTTCTTTCTTTTTTTCATTTTGGGTTCCATTTCCACGGCACACCACGGATTTTTAACATATCATCACCCAACGTTTATCATATTAGAACATCCAATGGATTGGGTATGGGGATAAAACGCCTAACTGACTAAGGAACTTCCGGTCACAAAATGAGGAGTGGAACGCACGCCGAGCGGCCATCTTGTCTGGACACCGGAAGTGGCATGGTTTACATGCTGAACCTAATGGGAGTGGACTTTCAAATTGGTGATTTTAATTTCTTATATAAATCATGTTGGCTGCAGTGGGGTGTCCCCCCAGATGATGTCCAAGGTGATGAAACGCGTCGGGCAGGACCCCACTGCCGCCATTTTACTTGCACAGCGCTGTTTTTTATCCATTTACATGTAAGTGTATTTCCTTTTTTAAAAAAAAAAATTGGTACTTATTTTCCATACGGGATTACACTATGTGGCCTCTCTTTGTTTCTGCTTGTCCAATGTAACTACCATCCACTGCGGACAACACCCCTGAGACTTACACCATCACACAGAATATCCCTGGACCTTCTTCCACCTTCTACGGATCTCCAACAGCCGTTCAGGATTCAAGCTTGTTTGACCCAATTGAACGTATGTTTTATTGGGTTCAAACGTTCCAGTAAGCCTCTTCATTGTTGGTGGTGCTGTCTTTTCAGTCCAGATTATTTCTGCATGTCGATATGTTTTAATATGAAGTCACACGCATACTGAGGACAATCATCCTAATGTTTTACATGTTATATTCTTTGAGGACTTTGAGGACCTTTTTGATTTACTTTTTTATGTCCCCCCCTACACATTTTGATGTGCTGATTTGAGGAAACTATTGGTGTCCACGCCATACAACACATGGTCATCTGTTTTTTGTCTTATTAGTGCTGCACTTATTCTGTTATTCGATATCTATATTCAGACTGGGAGGAAGCGGTATATGACGAAAGCACTCAATCGGAGAGTGGGACGTTTCGTTACAGTCGGAACAGTTGACCGTCAAGTAACCTTACTGGGCACCAGGCGTTGGTATTCTGAAAGAGACTGATGTCAACCCCGGGACCGGTTTGTTGAGTTTTGGAGACTGCAAGATGAAGGATGTAACGATCTTGCAAGGGAGTCAGGTGACATCTGAGCAGTATCTGACTGCCGGTGCCGTTAAAGTTGAATTTGCTAGGCCGCAAAAAAATGTAGAAGGCCAGGTAGATGGCCACTTGGATGACTAGACTGGGCAAAACCCCAAACGAGGAATGTGTGAGGATTTTAGACATGTCTTTAAAGATGGCACTTGTGAAAGGTAGGCGTCTGGATGCCAAGTAGGAGAGATCTGACTAAATGGGTCTTGAACATCTATGGCTTTCCAGGGGTCCTATAAGGACAAAAAAGCTGGATGCCAGCTAGGTATAGTCTGATGGTATTGTGAGAAAGAGCCAGCTGTGGCAGTATGATATGAAGGCTAGGACGTGTCTAAAGTCACCTGTCACTGCTCCGAGGAAAGAGGCTGAAAACCTACAGTAAGAGTTCCAAGCAGTGCGATAGGCCTTCAGTGTGTTGTGGGCCAAAGAGTTGTTAATGAGCTGGGTTGCGTTGGCAAGGTGTGGCTTCAGTACATCGTTAGCAATGACCAAGGTGGGACAGGAGTAGTCATTGGGTCCGCTCCAGGTTCCTGCTGCAAAAATAAAACAAAATTGAAACGAGACAGCGCATCTGCTGTAATATTGCATTTGCCAGGAACATGCTTCCAGTGAACATTAAACTGGTGATGGAGTAACAACTGCACTAGCCTGCGCAGGAGGGACATGATGGGGAATGATTTGGACCTGCCCTTATTGATGATGTCGGCTGTGGCCTGATTGTCTGTAGCGAAGACCACCATTTGTCCTGTCCAGGTGTGGCCCGAGACCTGGGCAGTTGCCACGATGGCATACAGGTCGAACAGTGATGAAGACTGAGTGAAACCAGGGATTAGGAGGATTTCTGGGGGCCAAGGTTTGGTGATTCAGTGGCGGCCAAAAATTGCTGCAAAGCCTGTAGAGGCTGCAGCATCCGTGACCATCTGGGGTGATTGAGCTGATGCTGTCGGGATGAACACCGATATACAGTTCCAGTTTGTGAGGAACTCGTCCCACATAGCTAAGTCTGCTATCGCTGCTGGGTCTAGTTTGTGAACTTTATCTGGGTCTTGCACTAGAGTGAGAAAAACCAAGATCCGAGAAATAAAAGACCGCCCCTGAGGAATAATCCTCATGGCAAAATTGAGCATCCCTAACAAGGACTGCAGCTGCCTTTTAGTACACCCTTGTGAAAGGGTGGATGACCGTCCTAATATGGGCTAGTTTGCTGGGAGGCAGGCTGGCCTGCATGGCACACATATCTAGAGTGATGCCTAGGAAAGTGATGGCGTGTGCTGGGCCTTCCACTTTATGCTCGGCTATGGGCACATTGAGGTTGTTAAACACCAGTCTTAAAGAGGAAGTAAACTCTGCATTCCTTATCGCGATTTTCATCTCATGTAATATGAAAACGTTTTTCCAACCCTTGCACAGTATAATGTATGCATAATCGCTGCTTACTTACTGTTTTATATTAGTTTGTGAAAAAGTTTTCTTCCTGGATTCAGCGGCGCCATCTTAAGTACTGTTTTCTGACTCATCTTCCACCCTTCCTTGTTTCCCCTGCTCGCACATGCGCGATCGTTTCTTAACCAAGCCTCTTTCTCGAGCCACTTTCTTCATTAGTCTGTAGTATGCCCTGGTTTATAGCACGTCACTAGAGAGAACCAGGCAGCTGCAAGTGACTGCCTAGTCTTGCGAGTCTGCAAAGCTGTGTCGCAGACAGCAGAGCTCTTGTACACATCATGTTATGGATGGGGAAACGGCACACAGAGCATGCCGTTAATCATAGGACGAGAAGCACATGCGCTGGTGACGTAATCAAACATTGCAGGACGGATTGTAAGCAGATTAAACAAGTAAGGAGAATTTCACAGTCTGCGAACAATAGGTTTATTTATGAGGATTGGAATGTGTTGAAGTTGCTTTGGAGAGTTTACAACCACTTTAACCTGTCTAGGTCTACCGGGGGGTGTCTGGTTTTTCAATGAGCAGAAAATCATTGAGGTAGTGGATGACCATCTGACACTGAGCCTGGTGTGACAGGATCCATGTAAGGGACTGAGCAAAAACATCGACCAGCCACGGGCTGCTCTTGGACGCAAAGGTCAACTTGGTGGCAAAGTAATAAGAATCCCTCCATTTAATGCCGTGCCACCGCCAGAGGGATGGCTCGATAGGCAGAAGCTTGAAGGCATCTGAGATGTCTGCTTTGGACAGCCAGGTCCCAGGACCTATTTTAATGATGGCCTGAATAGCAAAGTCAACTGAAGTGTATTTGAGGGACAATTTCTTGGAAGGAATCAGGGAATTCAGGCTCGCGGTGTGAGAGGTATGAGGCGCAGACAAATCGTACACTAAGCAGAGTTTATTGGAGAACTTGCCCTTGACAAGCCCTATAGGGCTGACTCTCCAGGTCAGAAAAGGTGACTGTGGGAAGGGGCCGATGATGAAACCTCTGTCTAGTTCCAAAAACAAAAGTGTCTTGAAGCACTAAAACGGGCAGTCCATAAGAAACAAATCCATGTCATAAAAATAACAAAAAAAGGAATAACTGGAGTCCAGTGCAGCTGCCAACCACTGGGAAGGTGGACAACAGGACAAAAAAACAATAGCAGCGCTCGATGGGACCAGCACAAAAGTTCTTGACAAATGGTGAATTCAAACAAGTAAGTTCATTTATTGGATGCACTTTAAAATTAAAAACAACTGTCAATAAGACTAGAATGAGCAAAAATAAATTGGTAACACCAAGCTCATAGTCATTGTGGAAGCACTTTGATAATTGTTATATACGATACCGCCAGATGACGAAGGGTTAACATCAGAAGGCTCCAAGTTCCGTATCAAAATTGGAAAACCCTATTGCCCACTCAGCAAGAGAGATATCCAGGTGGGGAAGCCCGGGTCTCAAAGCTGTGGCAATGGCTGTGTAGTGAGCGTCGGACCTGCCGTGCTTTGGGAGATGTATTGTGGACCGCACTCCTGGATGTACCTCTCAACGGGCTGATCAGGCTGGCTGAGGCTGAAGTAGGTGTCATACAAGTGGCGCCCTGGATGGCGCGGATGTGCAGGCCGGATACGGAAACCGGAGCCGAAAGGGAAGAGAACTTCAGATAAAGGGCAGATCGTAAACTCGGTGTTGCCGTGGCGACCGTGGCTTACATGTTTCGCACGCATGCGTCTTATAAAAGCCACGGCGGCCAGCGGCAGCACTTGAATATGTAAGCACCTTAATGGGAGTGGGAGGGAGACCATCACTTTTATGATGTTAACTCCTTGTGTGTCATTTGGCCAGAGAATTTCTGCATATCTCTACCATGTCAAATATAACATAAAAAGGACTGAAAATAGTGATATACTACAGCCATCAATCTGAGAATCTCTGAAACCTGTAGGTGTATATATGTATATGGGCAGTACAATCCACTGCAATTGCTGAAACTGATGTGCAATAATTAGCTAAATATCCATAAAATCATAGTGTTATGTGTAAGGGACTGTCCATACTTATAAAAATCTGAATAAAACCATGGTATAAAAAGAACATGAGGCAAAAGTAACATCATGCACTACTAAAATCCAATCATGTGCACTAAAAGATTAGGAATAAAATCCCTCATCACTTATCACTGGTGGTGATATGTGTGCATAAAAACGCATGCAACAAAACTACTAACTACTGTAATGAAGATAAGAATTGCCAGACATAGGCTTATTATGATTACTAGTGACGATGTTCTGTTTATCATGATATAGAACCAAATCGAGGAACACTAACTCTTTTTGGTCTATCTCACAGAGGCGTAACTAGAACATTCAGGGCCCCGGTGCAAGAAACAATGATGGGCCCTCCCTTCCTTCCGAGCTCCAGGCTTCCAATTTTGGGACATCCATGGACATCCTCCCAAAACCGTGCTTCCCGCATGCCCCCTGGGACATGCATCCAGCGCAATCACAGTGGCCCTTTACCATGTAATGTCAGCTGATCACATGTAAACAGACTTGCCGGTTATCCGCAGCCCTTTCCTCCCACGCTGTGTCTGTGTTAGGAAAGGACTGCCATTAACTGTCAAGAATGTCAGTAAATTGTTTACACTGATAATCAGTGCCTCAATCATCAGTGCCATGTATTAGTGCCCATCAATGCCGCCTATCAGTGCCCATCAATGCCGCCTACAAGTGTTACCTATCAGTGCTCATTAATGCTGCCTATTAGTGCCCATCAAATCTGCCTATCAGCACCACCTATCAGTGCTCATTATTGCAGCGTCCATATGAAGGTACTCTTCAATGCTGCCCATCAGTGCCCATCAATACTGCCTTAGTTCTGCCTATCAGTGTTCCTCAGTGCCCATCCGTGCAGTCTATGAGTTCTGCCTATCAGTGCTCATCAATGCCCATCAATGCCTCCTATCAGTGCAGCCTATCAGTGCCCCCTATCAGTGTCCCCCTTCAGTGCTCATCAGTGCCTCCTATCAGTACCCCTATCAGTGCCTTCTTAGTGCCCCCTATCAGTGTCCCCTATCAGTGCCCCCTAGTGCCTTCTCAGTACCCCCTATTAGTGCCCCCCTTCAGTGCTCATCAGTAAATTCCATTGGTGCCTCCCATCGGTGCCCCCTATCAGTGCTCATCAGTAAATCCTATCAGTGCCTCCCATCGGTGCCCCCTATCAGTGCCCCCTAGTGCCTTCTCAGTGTCGCCCCATCAGTGCCTCCTATCAGTGCCCACCAGTGCCCCCTAGTGCCCCCTATCAGTGCCTCCCTTCAGTGCCCATCAGTAAATCCTATCAGTGCCTCCCATTGTGTCCCCTATCAGTGCCTCCGATCGGTGTCCCCTATCAGTGCCTCCGATCGGTGTCCCCTATCAGTGCCTCCCATCAGTGTCCCCTATCAGTGCCTCCCCTTCAGTGCTCATCAGTAAATCTTATCAGTGCCCCCTATCAGTGCCCATCAGAGTCCTCTATCAGTGCCCATCAGAGTCCTCTATCAGTGTCCATCAGAGTCCTCTATCAGTGTCCATCAGAGTCCTCTATCAGTGTCCATCAGTGCCCTCTATCAGTGCCCATAAGAGTCCTCTATCAGTGCCCATCAGAGCCCTCTATCAGTGCCCATCAGTGTCCTCTATCAGTGCCCATCAGTGTCCTCTATCAGTGCCCATCAGAGTCCTCTATCAGTGTCCATCAGTGACCTCTATCAGTGTCCATCAGTGCCCTCTATCAGTGTCCATCATTGCCCTCTATCAGTGTCCATCAGTGCCCTCTATCAGTGCCCATCAGTGCCCTCTATCAGTGCCCATCAGAGTCCTCTCAGGACTCCTGTCTTCTCAGGACAGCACGGCTCTGAGCGGAGAGCGTGTCTCTCCAGTGGCGTCACTAGGGTTGGTGTCACCCGGTGCGGAAAAAATTGGTGTCACCCCCCTCCACCAACTATAGCCCCCCTCCACTAACTGCAGACCCCCCTCTCAGTATAGACCCCCCACTAAGTACAGACCCCCCTCTCGCAGTATAGATCCTCTTTACTAGGTACAGACCCCCCTCTCGCAGTATAGATCCTCCTCACTAAGTACAGACCCCCTCCATCCATCAGTAAAGCCCCCCTCATTGCAGACCCCCATCTATCAGTATAGCCCCCTCTATCAGCATAGAACCTCATCTATCAGTATAGACCCCCCTCAATCAGTATAGACCCCTCTATCACTATAGACCCCAGTGTAGACCCCCCTCCATTAGTGCAGACCTCCCCTACCTCATTGCAGACCCCCCCATCAGTTCACACCACCCTCAGTACAGACCCCCTCCATCAGTGCAGGCCTCCCACATTGCAGACCCCCCTCAGTGCAGACCCCCCCTCCATCAGTGCAGACCCCCCCCATTAGCACACCCCCCTCAATGCAGACCCCATTAATGCAGACCCCACTCAGTGCAAACCCCCCCACCATCAATGCAGACCACCCTCATTGCACACCCCCACCCCATCAATGCAGACCCCCCTCAGTGCAGACCACCATCCCTCCATCAGTGCAGACCCCCCTCCCATAGCGTTCCCCCAGCACATGTCTATTTGGGTAAAAACTTTACAGACCTCAGAACAGCGCGGGATAGGCACAGCGGCATGTGTCCCTCGGACTCCTCCTCCTCCGTAAACAGAGAGGAGGGGGAGGCGGTTTCTGTGTAGGGGTGAGGATTTTGTGTCGTGCGGTGCCGCTGCCCACAGGTGTCACCCCTCTGGCGGGTGTCACCCAGTGCGGCCCGCCCGCCCCCCCCTGGCAACACCTGTGTGTTTCTCATCTAACAGCAGCACAGAGACACCGGCATCGTTTGTTTTATTTCCCTCTCCATGCGTCCTCTCTCACATGGGATGACAGAGGAAACACAGCTGATCTTCTCCCCCCTCCTCTCTCCTGTGTGCTCCGCGGGTAGTCAAGTGTGAAGCTAAGGAGAACACAGGAGAGAGGAGGGGGGAGAAGATCAGCTGTGTGTCCTCTGTGATCCCGTGTGAGAGAGGACACACGGAGAGGGAAATAAAACAAACGATGCCGGTGTCTCTGTGCTGCTGTTAGATGAGAGACACGCTCTCCACTCAGAGCCCTGTGAAGAGCAACCCCGCTGGGCCCCCCCCACAGTGACGGAATGCCAGGGCCCTGTCGCAATTGCGACTGTTGTGACCCTGGTAATTCCGCCACTGCTATCTCATGTGTAAACGATAGGTCAAGTGAATTGTTGTTACAATAAGCCACAAAGGAAGAAAAAAGGTCGGGACCACCACTCCAAATAAGTAGAATATCATCAATATAATGACCATAAAACACAATATATTGAGAAAAGGGGTTGTCAATCCATGTCTTCATCTCCTCCCAGTAACCCATTGTGAGATTCGCATATACGGGGGCAAAGTTTGCCCCCATAGCTGTCCCTTGGCATTGGAGATAAAATTGATTTAAAAATGTAAAATAGTAATGTCGTAGACAAAAGTCTATACTAAAAATCAAGAATTCTGATAGTTTAGAATTCATCTCGCCACTTTTACTTAAGAAATATTGCACAGCAATTATACCGACCTTATGTGGTATTGATGTGTATAGTGAGGTAACATCCAACGAGGCCCACATCCATATCCATCAAGCCAGGAATAGTTTTTAAGAATATTGATAACACGACTGGAATCTTTGTTATAAGATGCCAGTTGACAAACCAAAGGTTGTAACCACTGGTCTATATAGGCTGACAGACTGCTGGTAAAACTATGTGTACTGGCAACGATCGGCCTCCCCGGAGGATCAATCAAAGATTTATGCACCTTTGGGAGGTGATAGAAATAGGGAGTACTGCATACCTTCGGAAGCAAGAAGCATTTTTCTTTAGCATTTAATCCACCATCCCTATATGCTGCTTCAATAAGAGTGACGAGTTCCCGTTGGTATTGAGGAAGAGGGTCAGAAGGGAGTCTGAGATAGGTGTCAGTATCTGATAGTAGCCGATACGTCTCTCAGAGGTAGTCTGGATTGTTTTGAACATCCAAGCTTCCTTCTTTGTCCGCCTGTTTGACTATAATATCGCTATTGATAGTCAGGTCTTTCAAGGCCTGGCGTTCGGATCTACTAAGGTTACTAGGCCACAATACATCTCCCAAAGCACGGCAGGTCCGACGCTCACTACACAGCCATTGCCACAGCTTTGAGACCCGGGCTTCCTCACCTGGATATCTCTCTTGCTGAGCGGGCAATAGAGTTTTCCAATTTTGATATGGAACTTGGAGCCTTCTGATGTTAACCCTTCGTCATCTGGCGGTATCGTATATAACAATTATCAAAGTGCTTCCACAATGACTAAGAGCTTGGTGTTACCAATTTATTTTTGCTCGTTCTAGTCTTATTGACAGTTGTTTTTAATTTTAAAGTGCATCCAATAAATGAACTTACTTGTTTGAATTCACCATTTGTCAAGAACTTTTGCTCTGTCTAGTTCTGCCTGTAGCAGGGAGTCTATGGCCTGTTCATCGGTAGCCGCTCACTGTAGGTTCTTGCATTCGTGAGTGGAGTGGGGTAGAGTGATGAGGCCGATGTGGAATCCTGCTGTGAATCCATGTACCAGGAATATGGCCAGTAAAGGAGTGGGGTGTTTGGAGAGGTAGAACCCCAACCAATTGACATCTACCAGGCTTAGTCACGACTTGTTCCACTGCTTCAGGTGACACGTAATCTTCGGGTGTGCCCTATGGCATGCTGTACAAATGTGCAGTAGCCGGCACTGGTTATAGGAGCATATGCCATAATTAAAGTTGTTGCATATGGCCCCCTACTGATACGATAGGCCGTCCTAGTTTGTCCAGCTGCCGCAGTTCTGCAGAGGATGGCAGGCCCTGACCGGTGCCGAAGGGGGAATGGGGTAGAAGGGGCATCTTGTGGCTGTGTCGGAGCACCAGTTCGCTGTGTGGGTAGAGGACTGGCAGACAGTACAGAGCAGGGAGCGGAGAACTGCGAAGTGGCGACAAAACAGTTCTGTGCCGGAAACACTCCAGTCTGTCTTGATCTGGAACTGGCTGAACCTGGCTGCTGCTTTGGCCGAAAACGACCGATGGTAATCGTAAAAGGCATATTCTCTGTACTTTTATCCTAAATCCATGACTGTGTAAAGATATAAGTCCAGCTTTTCCCTCCTGCTGGGGGTGGCTGAGCAAACAACATCTCTAAACATTCCGAAGGCAAGGACAAACTCAGTGATCATTAGCTTACAGTTGAGCCTGGGGTCTTTTCGACTTGACGACCACTGAGACGTCCCCCCAGGCGTACGACTTATTATCAGCCAAGTCGTGCACTGAAATAGGAAGGGACGCCAAATTGACCTCCTTGATGTCCTTCCTGATGCAGGCTGGGACAAGATGAGCAGGGAGGATGCCAGGTGTGGTCCCTGGCGTACCTGCAGGAGGAGATGCCAGCACTGGGACCACTACTGGGTCAGGGAGGCGCACCTCCAGATCTGTTACTCTGGTCTGAACATCAGAAACTGCTGTGGATAGGGAGGAGACCATGAAGTGCAGCTGGGAAATAGCCCCACCCAGAGATAGACTGCAGGGATGCCTGTTGGGCACTGGGCCCTGCAGTGGCTGGCAGCGTGAAGAGGAGCCTGAAGAGCTCTGCCTGGAAAAGGAGAAGTAAAGGGCAAGAAACAACAGGCGCAGGGAGGAGCTGACTGGGTTCTATTGTGTAGAACCCTGCAGAGTGAAAATTTAGAAAACTTGAAAGAGTGCATGGCAACCAAGGTGAGCCAGGAGGTGACTAGCCAGGTAACAGATGCTCGGGTGCCTGTCTGTGCTGAGCACAAACCTGTAGACCAGAGCCCCAGGCCATACTGGGGCAAGCAGCTGAAGTCTGTTATGGCCTACGTAGGAATGTTGCGGTCTGTAGTCGGTGACGCATGATTGGCCCACTAACATTTGCACTGTCAGCAAACTCAACGTATTAGTGATCTTGTCTGTGTAGGTGAAGGGTCGCCCTTCGAAAACAGAGTGTAATGCAGAGACAGTAGCTAACGCCCAACGAGCATGTCGAATCGTGTATTTGAAGTAGACGTATAGTGAAAGGGTGCTGCAGAATAATGTGCCAGAGGAACCCGTGAACTACACACCTGACTGGCGCCCTAGTAGCGAGGTCCTTGTACAGATCGAAACTCGGTTGACCGGAAAACCTGTAGTGAGGGTGAGATAAGTGTAAAATACTGTATATATATATATATCCTTTACCTGAAACAAACTGTCCCACCCCTGTTATGCGACTGGCCCTGGTGAAGCTGCGATTCCTATGTTCTTTTTTTTTTTACCTGGGGAGATAACGTCCAACCTGGTGCAGGATGGAACCTGAACTCGACTTACCTAAGGGAGAAATGACAGAGAAAATGATGAGTGGCTCGCATGCCACTGGAGATGAATGGCCAGTTGAGTGCCATTAAATGATGTGTGGCTGATTGTGTGCCACTGGGACTGTGCTTGCATGATTGCAAGAAGTTATGATTGTATGTGTGCTTGCACTTAGGTGCGTTCAGCAAGATGTTTGTGCTGCTGGAGACATAGTTGCAATGATTGCAAGTGTCTCAATGATTTGCAAGTGTCTGTGCTGCAGGAGACGTGGGTACATATACTGCAAGTGTCTGTGCTGCAGGAGATGCGGTTGCAATGGGTTACAAGTGTCTGGGTTGCTGGAGACGTGGTTGCAATGATTTGCAAGTGTCTGTGCTGCAGGAGACGTGGTTACATAGACTGCAAGTGTCTGTGCTGCAGGAGACGTGGTTACATAGACTGCAAGTGTCTGTGCTGCAGGAGACGTGGTTGCAAAGGGGTTACAAGTGTCTGGGTTGCTGGAGACATGGTTCCAATGATTGCAAGTACTGGCTTAAGCAGGGGGACACGTCTGGCACTGCAGGATCTGGGTCCCTGGCGGCGTAGTGTGTTACTGATGGTAGCCTTTGTTACGTTGGTCCCAGCTCTCTGCAGGTCATTCACTAGGTCCCCCCGTGTGGTTCTGGGATTTTTGCTCACCGTTCTTGTGATCATTTTGACCCCACGGGGTGAGATCTTGCATGGAGCCCCAGATCAAGGGAGATTATCAGTGGTCTTGTATGTCTTCCATTTTCTAATTATTGCTCCCACAGTTGATTTCTTCACACCAAGCTACTTGCCTATTGCAGATTCAGTCTTCCCGGCCTAGTGCAGGTCTACAATTTTGTTTCTGGTGTCCTTCGACAGCTCTTTGGTCTTTACCATAGTGGAGTTTGGAGTGTGACTGTTTGAGGTTGTGGACGGGTGTCTTTTATACTGATAACAAGTTCAAACAGGTGCCATTAATACAGGTAATGAGTGGAGGACAGAGGAGCCTCTTAAAGAAGAAGATACAGGTCTGTGAGAGCCAGAAATCTTGCTTGTAGGTGACCAAATACTTATTTTCCACCATAATTTGCAAATAAATTCTTTCAAAAATCAGACAATGTGATTGTCTGGATTTGTTTCCACATTTTGTCTCCCATAGTTGAGGTATACCTATGATGACAATTACAGGCCTCTCTCATCTTTTTAAGTGGGAAAACTTGCACAATTGGTGGCTGACTAAATACTTTTTTGCCCCACTGTATGGTGTACAAAACGGATCCGATACGAATCGGTAGTGAGGTAGAACGGTAGTTTAGGGTAAATGACCTAGCAGGGTAAATGAGGTAGACTGATGCGAATAGTAGGTAGGAAAAAAAGACACGAACCTGTACAAATCAGTGTGCAAAGCGTCTGATGCAAAACCGTTGTGCCGCCAACGCGACTAGGTTCGAATTGGACTGTAGTGGGTGTGCAATGTATACGATATGAATCGGGAGAAGCGTGGTGTAGCGCTGTGCATGATGCACATGGAAATCATTTTGGGTTTGGCATGTAGATGGCATAAGGACTGCGTTCAAATGATTCGTAAGTTCCGCTGTGGGAACTAAACATACAAAATGGGGGACACAACTAATGGCAACGATTTGAACATGACACGAAAACATAGTTACGAATCCTACCTACTACAGTGAACAAGACTTGATCGAAAACCACGAATAAAGCAATGGCAACACACTGAATTCGGGAACAACAGACTCACGAACACGAAGTGAGCTGAAGAGTCGGCCTGGTGACGTAACGAATCGCGCACTGGAACCAACAAGGAGCATGGGCAAGTGGGCTGCTTAAATACCCCCGTGCTCCTCCCATAAATTCAGGCCACAATACTGGCCTTCTTTTATATATAGATATATATATATATCTATATATATATCTATATATATACATACACAATATATGTTGTGAATCCTCTATTTTACATCTATTTACATCTGTGATGGCATCAATGTTCTGCTCATTCATTTCTACTTGACAAGTGGCACAGCTGAGCAGGGCTGTGCTCCTGGGAATACACCTGATGGGAGCTGGAGGTACAGGGAAAGGCTTTGCTCACACAGGGTGTACTAAACCGTATGCCCATGGAGGGCTGTTTTTACTTGCATGGGGAAAGGTGTTCTGTGCATCCTGTGCAGACAGTCCCATTAATGTCAATTGGGACACAGATGCTGCATGGACATAGCCGCTGTTCCCAATTTGATACCCATGTGGGTGCATGTTCCCAAGCTCACACAGCGTATCTTTAGTAAATCAACCGCAATGTGTATAACATATTCTTTTAAAGCAGTAGTAACCTGCATCTAAAAAAAAAATAAAAAATAGGCACCAGGCAGGTTACGTCATAATGTACTAGTATGCGTCGCATACTAGCACATTATGACAGACATAATTAAAAACAAGGCCCTCCAGCAGCACGCTGTCACCTCTGAAGGCACTTCCATTTTCACCTGGTCTTCCTTCTTCCTAGTGGGCTTTGGCGATATGAACGGCCGAGCCAGCAATGACGTCACTCCCGCACATGCACTGTTTACGGCACGGCTCTGAAGAAACGGCACGGGTCAACGTCACCGGCTGCATCAAAAGTAAATATCTCCTAAAACGGTGCACGTTTAGAAGATATGAACTGTACCTATAGGTAAGCCTTATTATAGAATTACCTATAGGTAAATATCATACATGGGAGTTTATGCCCACTTAACTACAAATATTACACTATATGCCCATAACATCTAGTGAAGTGAAAACCTTTAAAGCTAAAGCTAGTGATTTTATCATAAAGTAAAGGTGACATAAATCTGGTATTACCTGCAAACTGTATTGACTTTTTTTTGTCCAGTCAAGTGGTCCAGTTGTCTGCAGAATCCCATTATCATGGTGAATTTCAATTAAATTGTCTGTTGCTCCTTCCAGAACAAACATGTGTGATCTGGCATCGCTTTTCTGAAACTGTTGAAAGCAGATGTAGCAATTAGATATATTTTTTCATGGTATATGCAAGCATGCATGTAAGTAATATGTTAATGTAACACACACTTTTTTATTACTTCTCAACGGGGATCACAGTACTCCTCCTGACAGTGACTGTACCTTGCTTTTTCTCCAGAAGGTTATTCTGGTATCATCCTCTAGGGTATACTTTCTTAGATTACCTTAGACTTCTTTACACTGGATGTAATGTCACAGATGTGTAAATCCTGGTGCCTATGCAGTAATATTTGTTCTGAGTTATATGTGCTCACACAGACCAGCCCCCTGTGGCTGCCTCTCATCTTGCTACAAAGGTGCATTGTACAGTCTGAGTGATCTTTTAGGGCCAGTTCACAACATAGAAACGCAGTCCAGATGTGTTCCAGATGTTTTTTTTTACCTGCGCATTTTTGACGTGTTTTTTGATGTGTTCCAGTGTGGTTTTGATGCATTTTTCCTGCGTTTTGGATGCAGTCCAGTGCATTTTTTCCCCCTCTTTTTTCTTAACCTTAAATAAGGATATGTGTGTTTCAGTGCGTTTTTGATGCATTTTACAGCGTTCCAGTACAGTCCAGTGCAGGAAAAATGCAGCATGTTCTACTTTTTTTTCTGGAACTGGAACACACTGGAACTGCAAGCACTGGTGTGAACTATGCCATTGAAAACCATATAACCTACTTTCAGTGCGTTTTTGATGCAGAAAAAAAAACGCACTGGACTGCATGTGGTGTGAACTGGCCCTTAAGGAGCGGGGCCTAAAGAAAAGTTTTCTCTTGCATGCGGCAGAATACTGAAAAAAAATTTAGATTTCACTTTTATTCTAAGTACTGTCAGTTTAATGGAGCACATGGGTTCTTTTTTAATAAGAAAAGCTAAGATTTTTGTTTCAATTATACTATTGCTCTAGATCAGTGTTATGTAACCTTTTTTCAGTCAAGACACCCTTTAAATTTAAAATTCTGTAATGTCTCAAAATTCTAAAATATAAGGAACTAATCAAATAGTTTTACATACAGTGCCTTGAAAAAGTATTCATACCCCTTTGAAATTTTCCAAATTTTGTTATATTACAAGCAAAATCGTAAATGTATTTTATTGGGATTTTATGTGATAGACCAACACAAAGAGGCACATAATTGTGAAGTGGAAGGAAAATTATAAATGCTTTTCACATTTTTTTACAAATAAATATCTGAAAAGTGTGGCGTGCATTTGTATTCAGCCCCCTTTACTCTGATACCCCTAACTAAAATCTAATGGCACCAATTGCCTTCAGAAGTCACCTTATTAGTAAATAGAGTCCACCGGTGTGTAATTTAATCTCAATATAAATGCAGCTGTTCTGTGAAGCCCTCAGGGGTTTGTTAGAGAACCTTACTGATCAAACAGCATCATCAAGGCCAAAGAACACACCAGACAGGTCAGGGATAACTTTGTGGAGATGTTTAAAGCAGGGTTAGGTTATAAAAAAGTATCCCAAGATTTGAACATCCCTCGGAGCACTGTTCAATCCATCATCTGAAAATGGACAGAGTATGGCACAACTGCAAACCTACCAAGACATGGCCGTCCACCTAAACCGACAGGCCGGGCAAAGAGAACCATCAAAAGCTATAAATGATATCTTCTCACAATATAAACGTATTTATTGGATGGCTAACTTCCTGTCTGGTACCCCACTGAGGGAGAAGTACTAGTCAGTACCAGTGTGCAAAAATGTATTACTTTGTAATAAAAAATCAGCTCTAATGTTGGGTGTCCTATGTGTGTGGATGCTGCTGCAATTACATACCTGTACAAGCGGAGGTCTTTGTACATCCACATTTGTGAATGTTTGCTTTTCTAGGAAAAAATGCATTTTGGTGCCCTGGCTCTGTAAAATGTAAACACTAATGTATTCATAGCTTCCAACTGTCCCTGATTTGGAGCAACTGTCCCTGATTTCCTCTGTCCCTCTTTCCCCCTCATTTGTCGATCATTTTGGTCTGATCTATATAGTTGTATATATAAAATTCACTTTTTACCTTTCAAAAATTTTTTCCCAGTGCTAAACCTTTCAACCAATTTCTAAATTGCTGCATTTGTACATTTTAAAAGCCAATATAAAGGAATAGTAATGGTAAAAAAAAGCCTGTTTGGATTTATTAGTAGGTGTCCCTCATTCCCATCTCAAAATGTTGGGAGGTATGATGTATTGACTCTTCAGAACTCTCATCTTTAAAATGGTTTTAGCCAAGAAAGAAAGTATATGGGCAGGTGAACAAACACATGAATTTTATAGTTTCTCTTTCACAAGATCTTTCAAGTATTAACCTGTACTTAAAGGTGGCACACCCAGCCTTTACTGGGGCAATAAATGAGGCTAGCATTGAGTTAGTATGACCTAACTTTCACAGTCATAAACTACTGAGTTGGCTGAACTCACCTTTAACATTTATGTATATTTGGGTCACAGTAAAAAACTATAGTTTGGACAGAGTGATGAAATTACCCCTATGCTTGTATTAGTCATCCTGCTTCTAAAACGTACGTGCAGTTTTCTCATAGGTCAATAATTAGTGCATATCAGCATAAGCTGATCAGGCATATTGCCAACAAGGTGGGAGTTATAGTAAAACTACCTACATACTTTATTCGGCAACTGGCCATGCATGTGTGATTCAACCCCTGAATTATCTTTCTTACAAAAGATGGTTGGAAAAACATGTTCACAGTGGGTGCATGTGTATGTTTTGGTCTGTATAGGAAAATGATCCATCGCTTTGTCCCCCTGAGATAAAAGAGAGGCCATACAGACATTGTTTCCTAACCTAACTGTGACTAGCTAGACAGTGGCAACACTAGGATTGGTGTCACCTGGTTTTGGGCCAGCAGCGCACGGTCATGGTGCGCACTCCAAACCGGCCCCTGTAAATTATGCAGTCAGTGCCGGCGCACTGATCCATGTGCTGTCACAGATGGGGGTGACAGATGGGGGTGACACCATTGCAGTCGGATATCACTTCCTACTTGATGGTGTCACCCCTCTAGCGGGTGTCACCCAGGTTTGGTCTGCATCCCCTGCACCCCCATAGCGACGCCACTGTGGCTAGATGAGGTGTTCTCTACACTAAATTGTGTTGGTACTTTTACACATAAGGCTCAACACACTAAGCTGTAATGTATTGTATGTGTTTTTTTCCATAGCAATACTTATTTTATGCCATGTGACTGTTATCTGCAGCTCAGTTGCATCCAGTATGGCAACGGACATTTCCCAGAGTGATGTGATCTCCACTGTAGAGCAAAAGATCAAGTACTGGGATCCAGAGCATTCAAGGTACTCTGACGGAGTATATAATAAAGGGACGTGGGAGGAAGCCTCATTCCAAACAGGGACTTCCTGAGTGGACATGGAGCAAAGATCTAAGTGCTTATTTCTGTACATTGTCCAGAATGGGCTAACACTTTGTGAGCCTCGGAATTCAGGTACCTTCTGTGTTTCTGAGTCATGTCAACCTGTAGTTGTGGTTAGCGGGTTTTGTTGAATGAACTCTCTGGTTTGCTAATCAGTTCTATTGACTATGGTTTGCTGTTTTTATTGTATCTCACAGTAATAGTAAGCTGACACATTGCTAGACACAGACGCAGTCTTAAAATTTGGTTGGCTGGGAGTACAAACTTTGCATTTTTAGTGGTGTGTTGGAGAGTTTCACTTTGAATGGGGCAAACAATACTACACACATGCAGAGGACTGTGGAACTCTTAAGTTTAAAGAAGTGTCTTGTCGATTTTTCGTTACATTGTGCTACATTCAGAATGAATGGGCTGGCTTAATTGATGAACACATGACACGACGCACAATAATGTGGGTACGGGCAGCGCTAAAGTGTGAATCTGGCTGTTGGTTTAAGGATATTACTTTTTTTAGTGTAGTAAACAAAGTTCAGGGTGCTGTAAATTAATTTTTTGTGTGGTATACATCTATAACATGTTTTAATAAAAGATAATCATGCTGAACATACAGTAAGTTCTACCAGAACTACTGCATCTATAATAACCAACTCAATTTTCAGAAGCTGAAAACTAACATATTATTAGTGTAGCACTGTCCCCGTAGGGCTTGCTGACTTCCTAGGCCTCTCTCTGATTACCTGCAGTCAGTTGCTATGGGTATTCTCCTATTCCCCCCCTTACTCCCGCTTGCTCGTCACTCAATGACCAGTCCAGGGTATTTGTGTTTTTGTATTTTATTTTGGAACTTGGATGGGAGAAGAGATTAGTTGGATACTCCAATCGGAACTAGTCATAATGGATAAGGACACTCTCACTTGGCCTCACCAGAAGATTTGTGGAAGCAGACACACTGCTTTAACCATATTGCCACATGTTTGCAGGGCCGCTGATAGGGTAGCACAACCAGCCCTGTTGTACCGGGCCCGGTCAGCGTGTGGGGGGGTTGGGCCCGAGCAGCTTTGTAGTTAATTTCTAGCTAAAAAAACGAATTAGCTACATAACTTTATTAACCTGCACCTACTTGATTAGCAAGGAATATAGTACCTTCCTGGGCCCATCAGGTTAACATACGGGCCCAGGAGGTGAGAGCAGAAGAGGGACTTTTTCTCCATTTTCGGGCGCAGGCCGAAAAGTTCTGGCCGCTCACTGTATGCCTTCCCCGGCAGATAGATTCAATTGTAATGCGGCTCCCTTTCCTCAGTAAGTGCCGTGCTGCAGCCTGAGGGAGAGACTCATCACTGAGGAGGCTGAGACAACGGTGGAGAAAGAGTAATCCTGACGCCGGTCCACAGGCAAGCAATCCCCCTGCACACACACTGACACATCACACAGGCTGAGGCTACGGAGCAGTCCCCAGACTCCCCATTGTGTGCTTATGATCATCATCATTATTATGATCAGAGCACAACAGGTGCTGTATGGCTCTGTCAGTGTAACATTCTGTTGGATGCTGATTTTCCTAATATATGGCTGTAATGTGTGGTACAGACTATAACACTGTACAGCCATAGAAAGTGTTTCCACCGCTCAGGCTGACACTGACCCAGGTGAAAGTAGAAGTTTCAGAGCAGAAGAGCTCCAGGTGCTGGCTGAATGCTAGGCAAAGCAGGCTTGAATGGAGGAGAAGATTTGGATGCCGCACACTGAATGTAGTCAAAAAACGTCACTACTGAGTGCTTACTCATAGCTTGAGTAAGCACTCAGTCCTGTACTTTCTGCATGACAGTCTTGTTGTTTTGATGATCCCATTTTTTCAATATAGTGAAGTTTTTTGACTACATCCAGTGTGCGGCATCCAAATCTTCTCCTCCATTCAAGACTGTACAGCCATAACAAAGTCAGCACCACACAGCATGTTACACTGACAGAGCCATACAGCACCTGTTGTGCTCTGATCATCATAATGATGATTACCATGAGCACACAGTGAGATGCTACTTTACACGTGTGATGGTAGGCAGGGACAGTAAAAACACACGGCCAAACTGTATTTTTACCACCCCAAAACCACTCCCCTTTGAGAATTTTTCTTTCAAGCTTTGCAATCAAGTCCGCCTGTCAGTTTTTCATGCATACCTGATTGAAAGCTCAATGTAGGTCTACAGGAGTCCAGATATGAATTGACTTGTGTGCATTTATATCTGCCTACCTCTGTGTCCATTCAGGTCAGAAAAAAAAATGGAAAAGAACATCCTTTTCTATTTTTTCAAACCTAAATGTGACAGATCAGAGGTAGCCTGATGTAAATGGACACAAGTCTGTCGAGTATGCGGACACAAACTCTCCCATTTAGATCCAGTTGTGATTTGGTGGGGCGCTGTAAAGCTTCCTGGTGGTATAGCTAAGGTGGGTTCAGACTACGGTCGGAACACGCCTGAGCTCATCCCTGCTAATTAGTTGTTGTCAAAAAAGGTCTAAAATAGGACATCTCTGCTGCTTTATAATAGTGTAAAAAGTTTAGAATAATAATGGTTATTAAAGGTTCACCTTTTGGAACATGTTACATATTTCAGCTACCGCCACCAGTCCTCCAGATTTTGTGACAGCGTGGGGTCTTGGGCAGAGCCAGGGGTAGGGTTGTGGGCGGGGCCAAGGGGGGCCCCATCAGGTAGGCTGTATGGGGCCCCATGATTTCTAACAGCGGGCCTGGATGTATGGAAAGATTAAAGGAGAAGTATGGGAATGGAAATATAGGTAGTACATGCTACCCTTGCATCTTTCTTTCCCCAGTCCTTTAGTTTTTGTAGAATAGTCTTTTGAAGTGTCCAGAATCAGCCTCTAACGGTTCTTCCTCAGTTCAAAAGTTTCCAGGGGGTGGACACAGCTCCACAATCCAGCCACTGCTTCACTCCCTCCATCTGGAGGACATGTGGGTGTGTAACACCCAAGCTGCTATCTAGAATGGGCACATTCTTCACATGAATCTGTTTCCATGGCGGCACATCCCCAGCTAAAACCCCGGAAGCAGAGAGACAGTGTGATACAAGTGAAGTCTCCTCACCTTTCTCTGGCTGTTATCTGTAAGCTCTTCTCTGCAAGACTCCAACACCTCTCCCCTGGGCTTTGATGTTCCTGTGTCCTCTGAATTCACTCCCCCCCTTCTCCCATCACTCATTAAAAGTTCATGTCAGCGTCTCCTCCAGCCGACGGGGGGGAGTCACTGAAAACTTCTTTTGTCCAGCTATGAACACAGGTAATCTCTCTACACACAGCACTGTGTTATTTCAGAAGAGGAGACATGGTAAGGAGCATAGTGACCCGTGCCCTGTGTCTGTTCTCTGAAATATACACAGTGCTATGTGTAGAGAGCATACCTGTGTACAGTACATAGGAGAGGAGACTGACAACTCCCCCACATCTAAATTGAACCTCGATATGTCCCCAGAGTCTCATTTATTGTACATACAAATCATCCCTCTGCCACTGATCCCATCCCCTATACTCCTATACAGTCCCATCATCCCCATCCTCTGTACTCCTATACAGTCCTATCATCCCCATCCCCTGTACTCATATACAGTCCTATAACCCCCATCCCCTGTACTCCTATACAGTCCCCTCATCCCCATCCCCTATACTCCTATACAGTCCCATCACCCCCATCCCCTGTACTCCTATACAGTCCCCTCATCCTCCGCCCCTGTACTCCTATACAGTCCTATCATTCCCTTCCCCTGTACTACTATACAGTCCCATCATCACCTGTACAGTCCTGTCATCCCCATCCCATGTACTCCCATACAGTCCTGTCATCCCCTGTACTCCTATACAGTCCCATCATCCCCATCTCCTGTACTCCTATACAGTCCCCTCATCCCCATCCCCTATACTCCTATAAGTCCCCTCATCCCCATCCCCTGTACTCCTATACAGTCCCCCTCATCCCCATCCCCTGTACTCCTATATAGTTCTATCATCCCCATCACCTGTACTCCTATACAGTCCTATCATCCCCATCCCCTGTACCCCTATACAGTCCCATCATCCCCATCCCCTGTACTCCTATACAGTCCTATAATTCAGTTCCCCTGTACTACTATACAGTCCCATCATCCCCTGTACAGTCCCGTCATCCCCATCCCATGTACTTCTCTACAGTCCCATCATCCCCATCCCCTGTACTCCTATACAGTCGCATCATCCCCGACTCCTGTTCTCCGATACAGTCCCATCATCCCCAACCCTGTACTCCTATACAGTCCCCTCATCCCCATCCCCTGTACTCCTATACAGTCCCCTCATCCCCATCCCCTGTACTCCTATACAGTCCCCTCATCCCCATCCCCTGTACTCCTATACAGTCCTATCATCCCCATCCCCTGTACTCCTATACAGTCCTATCATCCCCATCCCCTGTACTCTTATACAGTCCCCTCATCCCCATCCCCTATACTCCTATAAGTCCCCTCATCCCCATCCCCTGTACTCCTATACAGTCCCCTCATCCCCATCCCCTGTACTCCTATATAGTCCCATCATCCCCATCCCCTGTACTCCTATACAGTCGCATCATCCCCATCTCCTGTTCTCCTATACAGTCCCATCATCCCCAACCCTGTACTCCTATACAGTCCCCTCATCCCCATCCCCTGTACTCCTATACAGTCCTATAATTCAGTTCCCCTGTACTACTATACAGTCCCATCACCCCCTGTACAGTCCTGTCATCCCCATCCCATGTACTTCTATACAGTCCCATCATCCCCATCCCCTGTACTCCTATACAGTCCTATCATCCCCCATCCCCTGTACTCCTATACAGTCCCATCATCCCCATCCCCTGTACTCCTATACAGTCCCCTCTACCCCATCCCCTGTACTCCTATACAGTCCCATCATCCCCATCCCCTGTACTCGTATACAGTCCTATCATCCCCATCCCCTGTACTCCTATACAGTCCCATCATCCCCATCCCCTGTACTCCTATACAGTCCAATCATCCCCACTCCCTGTACTCCTATACAGTCCAAACACCCCCATCCCCTGTACTCCTATACAGTCCCCTTATCCCCATCCCCTATACAGTCCCATCATTCCCATCCCCTGTACTCCTATACAGTCCCATCATCCCCATTCCCTGTACTCCTATACAGTCCCCTCATCCCCATCCCCTGTACTCCTATACAGTCCCATCACCCCCATCCCCTGTACTCCTATACAGTCCCCTTATCCCCATCCCCTATACTCCTATAAGTCCCCTCATCCCCATCCCCTGTACTCCTATACAGTCCCCTCATCCTCATCCCCTGTACTCCTATATAGTTCTATCATCCCCATCACCTGTACTCCTATACAGTCCCATCATCCCCATTCCCTGTACTCCTATACAGTCCCCTCATCCCCATCCCCTGTACTCCTATACAGTCCCATCACCCCCATCCCCTGTACTCCTATACAGTCCCCTTATCCCCATCCCCTATACCCCTATACAGTCCCATCATTCCCATCCCTTGTACTCCTATACAGTCTCATCATCCCCATCCCCTGTACTCCTATACAGTCCCCATCATCCCCATCCCCTGGTCTGTAGACCCTCCCACAGGTAATTAACTCTATTTTAACAGAAACGCGGCACTTCTCAGAGGGCAAGAAAGATTTGTAGATACTAGAAGCTCATCAGGATTAGGATTAAGCAAAAAAAAGGAAATCCATACTTCTCTTTTAAGTCTTCTTACCCTCACTAGCAGCAGACTTGATTAAACTACTTTATCTTCAGGACACTTCACTGACACCCATCCACTGACTCTTCTAGCTGAAGGAGTGGCCCTCACAGGACAGGCCCAAAGACACCGATCTGTACTCATTGTAGGCAGAATCAGATCCTCCCTGGTGTCCCCCTTCCAGTCAGTTCTGCAGGACCACTGGATTCAGCGTCTCTCTAACTTCAGGCCCTTGGATCGACCACCCAAGGCCACACGACAGCCTCCGCGGAGGAGGGGCAGCTGCCCCCTCCCTCCCGGACTTCACTCTCTCCAACTCTAACCTTGAGCACATGTGCCCCTGGCATTCATACAGTATCCCAGCATGCAATGCAGAACTTTTCCTCTGCCAATCCAGAGCTGTAACAATGCCTGTGCACTCACGTGCCAGGTCCCCTCTCACTATCCAATTTGCCTCCCTATTGAACCAGTGTGAGACAGTCATACAAGCTGAGCTGCACCTGAGCACAATGAGCAATGACCAATAGATGCTGCTCCCTGGTAGGCAGAGAGCACTCTAATGCCGTGTACACACGGGCGGACTTTTCGGCATCAAAGGTCTGACAGTCTTTCCGATGGACTTTTGACGGACATCCGACAGACTTTCGAATGAACTGACTTGCCTACACAGGATCACACCAAAGTCCAACAGATTTGTATGTGATGACGTACGACCGGACTAAAATAAGGAAGTTGATAGCCAGTAGCCAATAGCTGCTCTAGCGTCAGTTTTTGTCCGTCGGACTAGCATACAGACAAGCGGATTTTTCGACCGGACTCAAGTCCATCAGAAAGATTTGAAACATGTCTGTCTGATTTACAACCGAAAAAGTCCGCTGCAGGTCCAATGAAGCTCACACATGGTCGGATTGTCCGCCGGATTCATCCCATTGGACCAGTCCGGTTAAAAAGTCCGCCCGTGTGTACATGGCATAAGTTTTACCTGACCATCTTCCTTGTAAGCAGAAAGACAAAAAAAACTATACTCTCTTCTAGCACCTACCTAGGACTGTGCTACATTAGTTAATTCATTTCTAGAACAGTGCCTGTTTAATATGAACATATAACATTTGCATTTTAGGGTATGGGCACACTGGCGACTGCACCGCCTTTGTGTTTGGATGCATTCCTTGGGTCATTTTCTACTTAATCTTTATATACTATACATGTACTACTGTGTTCCAAACTAAACTGACAGGTGCCGTTCAAGGCTGCACCGAGTCCTCTTGTGTAGCAGCCACATATAGTGCAGACTAGGACAGAGCGTCCCAGCTCTACACATTAAATAGAAAAAGGGAAAAGTCCTGGAAGTCGTACATCTCTGCAAAACCCTGGAAGAAGGTGTATAACAGCCTCAGCCCGGGCTCCAACCAAGCTATATGAAAACGCGTTGGGGACATGGCCTGGTTGGAGCCTGGGCTAAGGCTGTCATACATTTTCTTGTGGGGTTTTGCAGAGATGTACGAATTCCAAGACTTTTCCCCCTTCCATGAAATACACTACTGTGTAACACATCTGATTAGAAAATGCAGATTGTTGACAAGGGGGGTATTAAACACCAGGGTAACATGCAGTAACACATCTTTGGCTGGTTATTAAGCAGAAGCTGGGTTGCCTGGATGTACACACTGTATGCAACACACGGCTCAATTTTCAATTATGACTGAAGTGTTATTCATTGGAGCATGATTACACAGAGATTGAAGAACATCTCATACTCTCATCTCACCTGATAGATAGTTGTTTTAGTTCCTTCTTTAACATGGAATGTCTTTTCTCCTAGAGGCCCCTGCTCTAATTGTGCTTCAACAAATATCTGAAATAGAAAAAAAAAAGAAATTCACCCTCTGCATATGACAAGCAGAAAATTAATATCTGACATTTGAACTGTCATGGTTTTATTAGTGTTGTTTTAATTGAAGAGTAAGTCCTCCAAAAGTTACATTTTTGGTGAATCATGGCATGTTTAAAAGTTAATTAACTTCATATAGTTCTCAAATTCTGCCATTTCTGCTGGGGAATGCCTCAGCGGCTTATGATTGGCAGTGCGCAGTGACAGCTTCCTGGTGAGATAGCCCCGGTGGGTTTGGACAAGGATACATACATGCCTAAGATCATCACTGTTTTGTAGCCTTTTTGGGTGGATGAATGTTCACATATGTAACACTGATATTTTCAAAACTGTGTATATTTATAACAGCAGCATATTTCTCTCAGTACAGATTTCCTTTATTACAGAGAAATTCCTTGCAAGAATGTTCCTGGTTTCCAGTCTTGAGATTTAGGCCCCTTTCTCATGGGGCAGACTCCGCACAGTGGGGAATCTGTCCGCTGATCCCCACTGAGCAGGCGGATGACTGGTCTGTGTCGGCTCCACTTAGGAGCAGGAAACAGACACACCCCACTCTCCTCTATGGGCGGTTGGACATAAACAAACCGCCTGTTCGTTTACACCCGACAGCCATTTGATCCGCTAGACAGATTGGATGTAAGCAGGTGTAAACACATTTACACCAGTGGCAGCCCGTCCATAAAGGGAGCAGGGGTGCCGCTCCCCTAATCCATGCGCCCAGCCCCTAATCTACATGCAGGGCGTCAGACGCATGGTTTTCAATGGGGTTTTTTTTTTGGAAGCACGTGATTAGAGCCTGAGGCTCTAATTGGCTTAAAAAAGGGTGGGCTGCAGGCACATAGCACTGCGCCCGGAGCCCACCCAATCAATATTCGCTATTTTCTTCCTGATTCTCCTCCTGGCCAGTCGGGAAGTGGGTCTTAAGACCTGATTGGCCCAGGGGGGAAGCGACCGTATTGGCCGCAGAGGAGGAAGCCGCTGAGGAGGAGGAGATGCAGGAAGGAGCCGAAGCTGCCCGCGACCTTAATGGGGTAAGTGCAGGGCTGGTGGGCGGACGAGCAAGCGACACCACCCCAAAAAAAATGAAGCACCAGCTGCCATTGATTTACACCCACCACTCCATAGAGGAGAATGGAGGGTCTAATCAGGTCCGTCTAAAAAACTAGCACCTGATCAGACCACTAGTGTGAAAGGGACCTTGCACAGCACAGCACAGTCCTGATGAGCTTAATCACCCTGTCAGCTCTCTTCTCCTATCGGCATGCTACCTGTACTGCGGCACAAATCATTGGCCTCTAGTGCTACTGCTTCCTTTAGTTCTTTGAGCTTTGCTGAACAGTGGACTGCAAGTGGATGATACTAAGTCATTTTCAGGTAGTTACATTGCTTGCATTAAAAAAAAAAAAATTAAATATGTATTAATTAATAAACAGTTGCATTAATTTGTGTCTATTTTGTCTGCCTGGAGTTTAGCTTTAAATAGACAACAATATACCTGTGCATGAAGCACCTATAGGATCAGTTTTGACAGACGTAACCTGGTGGTTACACCCCACTGGCTTTACTACATTGACCTTGAACACTGAGGCTCATTTACTAAAGATGTTGAGAACCTTCAAACAATAAATTGTGTGAATATACATTTCAGTTACCCAATCATGTGAAAAGTACATTTTTGTTTTCTTTTTTAACTGCACATGACTGAATAATTGAAATGAAAATGTATACAATTTATTGTGTGAAGATTCTCAACTGTTTTAGTAAATCAGCCTCGTTGCGTATGCAGCATCACAGGCTCAGCCCCACAGCCAGGCATTCAGATATTTTAGGCAAGGTCAACAATGGCAGCCACCACGTTTCTCTTCATGTAGGGTTCCAGATTTGCCTTTCAGTGATTTTTAATGGTGATATAGCCTTACATTCTGCACATCTGCTGGGGTGATTACAAGGATATCCTTTCTCCTATCAGCATTTTATTGTATATTACAGAGAACATAACAGGGATGTAGCAGGTTGAAACTCCAATGCATGGGCTGAATAACAGCAGGCAGATGTTGCTGCTTTAGCCACCAAAAGCTATAAGAGACCTTATAGGTGTTTTGATCTACCAACTTATACAATTAAATCCTTAAAATGGAACTTCACTCTCTCGATCAACATTGACTATTTGTAATCTTTATGCTGCAAAAAGATAGGAAGATATATCATATTTGCTTGTTTTAAACTGTATTGTTACATTTCTTTAGTTTCTTCCTATTTTTCATGTCAAGGCAAATTATGTCATACGTCCCAGGAGTCTTCAGGAGGGGAGGAGGGGTTTACTCAGCTAACCACACCCTCCTACCTGCATGCCTAAGCTAAGGGAAGATGGATTCCAGGAAGTAATTTTTTCATTAATCATCTGCCCTTACTCAAGATGGCCACAGCCAGAAATGCTAGGGGGTGTTTTTCTAAGTAATTTCTCAGCAAAATAAAGCATGGAGACATGGATGGGTGAGTTTGCTTTGAATATTAAAAGTAAATGAAATAGCGCTTTCGGCTTGTGGTTCTTAGATACAGTGTAGTTCCAATTTAACTTTAGATTAATGAACACTTTAAAATGAATATGTGTTTTTCTTATGCAGGGATAAGCTATAGGTTTTCTTTACTACAGACTTCCATAGATACATCCCTGCAGACACTGGTGAGCAAAGCTATTGTTAGAAATTTTGTATGTAGCCCTACAGAACAGACAGTGCACAGTCCGCATGGGCTTTGCTACTTAAATCGGTAGTAAACTGCTGCAAAAAAAAAAACACTTTCCCCTGTAAGACAAATGCATAATGTGCTAGTATGCATTGCGAGACCCACCTTAAAACGAAGCCCTCCAGCGGCAAGCTGTCACCGCTGACAGGGCTTCCATGTTCACCTAGTCTTCCTTCCAGGTTTACAGCCTCTGGCTACATGAGTGACTGGGGCCACGGTGATGTCACTCCTGCGCATGTGCGTGGGAGCCCTCGTTTACAGCACTAGCACTGAAGGTCTGGCATGGTATTGAACGCATGCGCTGGTGACGTTACTGGCTGCATGCAGTGTGAATATACCACTATACAGTGCAGGTTTAAGAGATATTCACTGCACCTACAGGTAAGCCTTATTATAGGCATTCCTATAGGTACAAGTGAAAGAAATTAGTTTACTAACACTTTAACTGCAGACAGCAAACAAGAACTTTATTACAGAGAAAAGACATAGAGCATACCATAGATGCAGCTATAAACTTATAAACACTGCCATCTACTGGTTGAAGAATATATCTCTACTAAATACTGAAGTACAGTAGTTGTTGCACAAAATACCATTCTGTATTCCAACACCCCCACTCAACAACTACCCCTTATATTAGTCCCATTTTGGATCTCAGTTCTCTAAATCTGTTCCTTGTAAATGTTTTTTCAAATGCTCTGATCCACTTTTTTTTCTCATGAGTTGGAAGTCTTTGCATCTCATCCCATTACTCTGGTTTTCATGCTACATGAGCAACATAGGACAGACGTTTGGCTGGGATGCCTTTATTGCTTCTGGAGGACTTCTTGGTTGAAACCTCTTGAGGCCTGGTTTCTTATTTTTACATCATTTGGATTGTCTGCATTAATTTCTATTTCTGTGTCACTTTCTTTGTTATCTTAATGTGACACTGATGTGGAATTTCCCCTCAGTTTGAAGTGTTTGTGTTCATTAAATTTTTAACACACTGAAGTTTCAGCAACAATTATACTTCTACTGATGGTTACATTGTTTGTGTCTGATACAAATTTTAACTCCCTTTCCACCTCCCTGCTGCAGTGAAGCCCTCATTCAATCACTTTAACAGAGGGGAGCTTCTGGGTATGGGGAGAATTTGGCCTTACAATATGATGGTGCTCGCTCCTGAGCAACCAATGGTCACGCGTTGAGGGATGTGACAAAGTGACATCATGCTTCTGGATAAGCTTTGACACTTTAAGGCCTTCCATACGTGAGCCAATATTTTCATAGGATGTGCCTGAATCTAACCATCATTTGTGATGATTTATGGATTAACAACCAAGAGTTAACAAGCATGTATTAGTATCAGATGTTGTTTGTTCTGCAGGTTTCTCAGCATGTTGTTAGAGAAAGCCTACAAGACTAGCAGATATTCAGGTATTGCATTTTAAAGGGAGGGATGGAGAATAAGGACATATGAGGCCACACTAATATTTGCATATGATTCTTCTATAAGCACGTCTTCTGTTCCAGGTATATCCAGATCAGTCATAAATGGACATCACTCCAAGTTTCCAAAGATTTTTCAGACTTGACCATCTGTGCACAGGAGCAAGTTGTCTCTGGTCACCCCATCTGTCTGTACATTGCCTTGTTTAGTATCGGGATTTCTCACCATCAACTCCTTCTCACAGTCCAAACCTTAAAGACAGCTCCCTTTCAGGCAGGAAATGTTGTCATGACAACATAACATATAACTATTGTTAAGTAAGCCACCCTTTGTATTTTGATCTGCTTCCAGTTTGACTGCCATTTTGTTTTATTGCTGATGATATGAAACCTTTTATTGCTGGAAGACATTAACTTCTTGTGACTATTTTATGACAGCCTACCTTCAGCTCCGCGCCACTAAACACACTTGATCATGTTGTAGATTTACAAGGCTCAAAGTCTACGACTGGTTTCAAGGCAACACATCTCCCCCCCCCCCTGCAAAGTACTGTCAGGCTGTAAACCCATAACTGTTCTGTTTACCTATGGCTCGCCATAAATCTCCACAGATAAAAAGCAAAGCTTCTACAAGCACATACTCATTTCTGTTCCTCTCAGTAGGAGAAAAATTCAGTACATTGTATTTCATTTTGTATTTTGGGGTCTTTTTTTTTTTTTTACACATCTGCATATATTGTGCAGCATTTGGCGCAACAACTTGCATTGTAGTAGGGCAGCCCAATTATTTTGGATGGGCTACAACACACTACAGCACAAATTTTTTTAACGTGCCTGCATAATTTTTCCAAACTGAGAGCACGGCAACCTACCTTTATGGTTCACCAAAACACATGTGTTATAATATGTTGGGGCACTATGCAAAAAAAATGGCACCACACTCAGTTATGTTTGCCATGTGTCAACATTCCTGTAGGCCACTGGGAGTAAAAAAAAATGGTCAGTACTTCTAGGGATGAAAGAGCATGTGACTCGCACCCCTTCCTTTTATGTGCCAGGGCTGGTGCTTGATGACTGGCCCAGTGGTATTACGTGGGGTGGAAGATAGTGCTTAGCGCTGTGTAAGCTCTGACAAAAGAGAATCACAGCTTACAGAACATTTCCCTATCTTGCTTCCAAAAGCTGAATAGAGCACCAGCTATGTGAGGGAATTGTGGACATGTGCTTCTAGGGGACCTGACATTAAAGCGAATTAAAGCGATCCTGTCCCTACAGAGTCACTTGTAAAGGAGGTCTAGACTGGGCTATAAAAGTAGAGTTAGTTACCTTCCCTAAGACCCAGGTCTTTAAATGCTGCCATTTTGCTGCTCACGTGTTGCTGCAGGTATTTGGTACTTTTAGGCTTTTTTATACCTGCCCCTGGCGCACACATTGGTTCCTCCCCAACAGCTTGAATCTCATGTAGTGAGGTACAAGCTGGTCAGAGAAAATACAGGATGTGGCGGGAGAAGTAGGTATTAATCACTTCAGCTCCGGAAGATTTTACCCCCTTCCTGACCAGAGCACTTTTTGTGATTCGGCACTGTGTCACTTGACAATTGCGCGGTCATGCAACGTTGTACCCAAACAAAAGTGACGTTCTTATTTCCCCACAAATAGAGCTTTCTTTTGGTGGTATTTGATTGCCTCTGCGGTTTTTATTTTTTGCGCTATAAACAAAAAAAGAGCGACAATTTTGAAAAAAAAAAACGCAGTATTTTTGACTTTTTGCTATAATATATATTCCCCAAAAATATATATAAAAACAATTTTTTCCTCAGTTTAGGCTGATATGTATTCTTCTACATATTTTTAGGGAAAACAAAAATCACAATAAGCGTATATTGATTGGTTTCACAAAATTTATAGTGTCTACATAATAGGGGATAGTTTTATGGCATTTTTATTTTTAATTTTTTTTAATTAGTAATGGCAGCGATCTGCGATTTTTATTGCAACATTATGGCGGACACATCTGACATTTTTGACACAATTTTGGGACCATTGTCATTTATACATTTATGTGTAAATGACACTGGCAGTGAAGGGGTTAACCACTAGGGGGCAGTGAAGGGGTTAAGTGTGTCCTAGGAAGTGATTCTAACTGTAAGGGGGCTGGGCTTGAACACACAGGACAGTGATCACTGCTCTCGATCACAGAGAGCAGTAGATCACTGTCCTGTCACTAGGCAGAACGGGTAATGCTTTGTTTACATAAGAATCTCCCCGTTCTTCCTCTCTGTGACACGATCGCGGGCACCCGGCGGACATCGAGTCCACGGGGCCTGCGGTCACGGAGACCGCGGCGGGCGCGCACGCGCTGTGACACCGATTCTTAAAGGGGACGTACCTGTACGCCCTTTTAAGACAAAAACCATTCCATAGCTCAACTCACCAACCAGTCTGCTGACCAACCAAATTAACCTGTCTAACCGTCTGTTAAAAGCAGGGGTTTAGTTAGCACACATTTGCAAACGCATGTGAAAGCTGCAAGGCCTCATCACGCCACCCTGTGTTGCTTGCAGTCCTAACACTACAAATTTATAAGTGTCTCCACAGTGGAACCACATGCATGCAATGGATAGATGTGGGGCAGGTAAGCAGCCCAAGCCCCCTTAAAGGAACAGGAGCACACTGGACACCCAGCAAGAGCACAATGGCAGCGAAGGTGCCCAGTGTGTCTCCAGGCCATATATACGAACAGTAAGAAAAAACGCAGTTTTGCCTGCCAGTACCATTCTGCCGACGTACATAGGCGTGCGCTGGTCGGCAATCGGTTAATACACTCTGAAGTATAGAATTACTGCAGCAGCCAGGGAGCAGCAACGTTGTGGGATTTCCAAGAGGTGGGTCACCAAAACGGGTACATGATATTCTTTTACAACCCAGGCTTCTTTCACTAGTCACTACGTGGGGACAGGAGCACTTTAAGCAATTGTTAGCAGTAAATTATTTGTAGCACACTGAAATCAATGTACTGCTAAACTTCCTGTGTAACTTAACCTGCAATCACACGTAGGTCAACTGATTCATGTGTAGTCAAATCAGGCTACAGCTTATATAAAATTTAGTAAACTCCAAAGTGAATCTTTGTGTCTTATTTATTGAAGGAGCACATTCTTTTTTTATAAGGCACCAAACTATCACATAAACGTTAAAGTGACACTAAACCATACCAAACCCCTAGCATTTCCAGCAACGGCCATCTTGAGTATAGGCAGATGATGCAAGTAGCATTTTCTTCCCTTAGCTCAGGCATGCAAGCAGGACGGTATTAGTATAGTATTATCACATTGTGTTATTGTGAACACCTAGATTTTGCTGCAAATAGATTTTTTAACATTATTGTTTTATATCACATTATCCATTTAGCGCAAAGGACACTTTATCACAAGCAGGAGGGTATGCTTGGCTGAGAAAGCCCTCGCCCCTCCTCCAGTTGCAAACAAATATGCCCATAAAGGCTCCTGGTCCTGGGATGTATGACATCATTTTGGCCTAGGCCAGAAACCCGAAAGTAACTGAATAAAAAATGTTTATAACAATTTATTGATTTACTAATGCTAGCAGCATGAGGAATAAAAATAGTTTGTGTTACATAGTTAGTAAGGCTGAAAAAAAACACCAGCCCATCCAGTTCAACCTGTGGTGTGTGAGTGTGCTTGTGTTTACGTCAATAGTACATTGTATATCCCTGTATGTTGTGATCATTTTTTTTTTAAACTATCGACGCTCCCTGTTGATACCATGGCTTGTGGAAGAGAATTCCACATCCTTACCGCTCTGACAGTAAAGAACCCTCTAGAGTCTACACAGTTTAAGGTTAAACCGCTTCTCTTCCAATTTCAGTGAATGGCCGCATGTCTTTTTAAATTCCCTTTCACTGAAGTTTTTTCCCTATGCTAGGGTCACTAGTACGGTATTTGTACAATGCTATCATATCCCCTCACAAGCGTCTCATCTCCACGTCTCATCTCCAGAATAAGTTCAATGCTTGGAGTCTTTCCCCATAGCTTAGATCCTCCAGTCCCTTTATTATCTTTGTTGCCCTTCTCCGGACTCTCTCCAGTTTCAGCACATCCTTCTTGAGGACTGGTGCCCAGACTGGACGGCATACTCAAGATGTGGCAGGACCGGAGTCTTGTAGAGTGGGAGAATTATCATTTTATCTCTTGAGTGAATCCCCTTTTTAATGCATGCCTATAATATTCTGCTGGCTTTCCTTGCAACAGCTTTGCATTGCATGCCATATCTGAGCCTGTCATCTACTAGGACCTCCAGGTCCTTCTCCATCCTAGATTCCCCCAGAGATTCTCCCTCTAGTGAGTAACTTGCGTTCGTGTTTATAGCACCCAAATGCATCAATTTTTCAACATTAAACCTCATTTGTCATGTAGTTGCCTACCCCATTATTTTATTTAGGTCTTCTTGTAAGGTTTCCACGTTCTGAGCCAAAGTTATTGCCCTGCTTAACTTTTTTATCATCTGCAAATATTGAGATTGAGCTGTTTATCCCATCCTCTATGTCATCTATGAATAAATTAAACAGAATTGTTCCCAGGACAGATCCTTGGGGGACCCCGCTTACCGCACCAGACCATTCCTTTGTGTCTGGGTGGAAGCTGGAGATGGAGTGTTAGGCTGTCGTGGCCTTTGAGGGAGCTCCCCAGTCTTGGGGCGGTGACCTTGGGCCTGGGTTCAGGTGCGGACAGGACCTTCCCAAAACTATGGAGGTGTCCTGGACAGGAGGCATGGGACCAAAGAGGACAGCAGGCCAAGCAAGTCTCCAGGAGAAACAAGGAACAGCCAAGAGGGCTGGTGAGTGACACACGGTCAGGAGGACTGGGAGACACACCTTAGAGGACTAGGATGGAGCGTTCTGGGATAGGTGCAGAGCCAGTCAGGAGGACTGTGGTGGCACGGGCAGTAGAAAGAGGCAGCTGCAGCCAGGAGGGCTGGCAGGGCCTGAAGAGGTGGTACTGGGAGCAGTAGCTACAGAATGTTGTTTGTTTGTTGAAAGAGATTAGTGGTACATTATTGGCCCTGTAAACTATTTTTCAATAGAATTGTTTCTCAGGCCCGGTTCACACTGATGCGAGTTCATGATGAATTTGATGCGTCAAAAACACTTTAAATTCGCATGTCATCCCTGAAGTCATTGTTTTTAATGAAGGTCGTTCACATACATGCGTTGCGATTCCTCTACGAATGCGATGCGATTAAAAAAAGGGTCTTGTGCGAGTTTACTGCGTTGCGAATTTAGTCTCAATAGACATCACTGTAAATCGTTCTTGAATCGCATTGATGGTTCACATATGTGCGAATTTCACCACACTACTCTCCACAAAAACCAGGCAGGAAGTACACAGGAAGTTAACACCTTTTTTTTTTACATTATGATTCCATTGGCTAGAATATAAATCGGAGCTATGTCCAACTCCTGAAATTTGCGGTAAAATCGCGGTAAATTCACGGTAAAATCGCGGTAAATTCGCACCTCACAAAGGACAAAAAAACGAAACAAAATCACAGCGCATCAGTGTGAACCGGGCCTTACTGTCTCTCTGTAACATCCTCCGTGAGCCCCTGAACCTCCTTATTTTCCCCTCACTTCTGTTTATTTGAAAAAAGTAGTGCACGTTAGGTGTGGTCATGTGCATTGCTCTATGCACACTACACATGTTCACATAGTCCATAGTCCATCTTGGGAGTGAGAAAGGGTGGGTGGCTACATTCCTATATACAGTGACACCATAGAGAATGAATGTAGCCACAGCTACATGTGGATCACAGCAGCAAAAAAAAAAAAAAAAAAAAAGAGTATGGAGATTTAGAAGATTTGGAGGAAGCAGAGAGCAATAGAAGGGACTGTTCTGAGAGAAGAATGCATACTTGAATTGAATATATATATTTTTAAATAGAGTTTAATGTCAATTTGAAATTATTGTAAAGGAGTGGATTACATTTTTTTAAAATAACAAACAAGTCATACTTACAATGGTTTTGCACAGAGCAGTCTAGATCCTCCTCTTCTGGTGTTTCCTGCGGGGCTTTTGGCTTCTCCCCCCTGCCAAGTGCCCCCATAGCAAGTCGCTTGCTATTTGGCACTCATATGGGCTGCCATTGACACACAAAGAGCATCTCAGCCCCTCCCCCGCTCTCTGCCTACTGGTTGTGATTGACAGCAGCAGGAGCAAATTGCTCCTGCTGCGGTCTCTGAGCCTATGAGAAGAGAGAGCAGAGAGAGCTGCTGCTCTTGGGCACCACGCTGGATGAAGAATTGGCTTAGGTAAGCATAAGGGGGGCTGAGGATGGAGCAGCACCCAGAAGGTTTTTTACCTTAATGCATTATCTGCATTAAGTTAAAAAATACTTTCAGCCTTTATAACCACATGAAAATATTAATTCAATAATGTCCTTTGTCTGGACACTGAAGATAATTATTGCAATTGAATTTGTCCAGTGAGAGCATTGGAACCCTTTTTAAAATTAAAGTGCATGTTATGCCGAAACTTTTGTAGTTTATTCCTGTCTCTGGTAGATTCACCTTTTTTATGTATGTCCGTGACCATTACCGCCAACAACGAAAGTGAGTGGAAATTCTAAATTTTAGAGTTGTCACCAAAACAAGATGGGAGGGTCATTTTTTCAATGGGGACACCTGTTCTGGTGACAACTTTGCACATGGGAAATTTCCTTTTTAGAGGTTTTCTCTCAGAATGCTAATTTGTAGTCCTGTGAGCCTCCAGGTAATTGACCAAATCTGGCCTCCAAAATAGTGTATCTTGGCAAATGATCAGCTGCTAAGGTTACGCATGTCTCAATATCTCATAACCATGCAAAATAGTTAAACCAAATTGTACACACGCTGCGCTTATCAAAATAAAAATGTAAGAAATTTCTACTAAAATATTAATAAAGTGATATTGCACTTAACATACAAAATATACAAAATCTATTAATACTATGCATTAATGTGCAATAAACTTCAATGAATGAATAAATAGGTAAAAGTGCTCCAATAAGCCTGTGATAATTCAAAACAAACATCCATGCGATTTAGTGTTGCATCCATGCATTTCAGTGCTGCATCTATGCAATATGGTGTTAGTGCAATGTTCAAACAAGAAAAGCATCCATGCGATTTGGTGCTGCATCCATGTGATTCTATGCACAAACTAACAAACTTTATTGTATGAACATTGCACTAACACCATATTGCATAGATGCAGCACTGAAATGCATGGATGCAACACTAAATTGGACTGTTAATTTGATTATTGCACAGCAACACAGCACTGAATTTCATAGCATCACATGGATGTAGCACCAAATCGCATAGATGCGTTTTTTGTATTTTTTAACTTTTTATTGTTTGAACGATGCACTAACACCATATTGCATAGATGCAGCACTGAAATGCATGGATGCAACACTAAATCGCATGGATGTTTGTTTTGAATTATCTATTAGTGTTTGAAAATTGCACAAGCTTTGTGGAATATTTGCAATACACAGGCTGATTGGAGCACTTTTACCTATTTATTCATTCATTGAAGGTTATTGCTCATTAATGTATAGCATGTATAGATTTTGTATATTTTGTATGTTAAGCATAATATCACTTTATTAATATTTTAGTAGAAATTTCTTACATTTTTATTTTGATAAGCGCAGTACTATTTGGTTTAGAGGTTTTCTCTCACTTCCTATTCCAAGTGAAGAGAAATCTTTCAGACAGGAAAAAAATAAACTAACAGAGGTTTAACCCTTCCCTTCATGTGAAACTTAAAAAAAGGGCTATATGACAATGTATATATATGACCATTATTATAATTATACTTTATGACAATTACTTTATGTATTCAATAAATTGCTGCTTGTAAAGGCAATTTTTTTATTTTCTTATATAGATTCATGCAATGCAATGGTTTTGCTAATTGCAATGCTGCTAAAAATGATACACAAAATGTATTTGGTAAGTTAATACAAAGACAATAACATCCACTTTCACAGGGACGTACTAAACTGCATATTGGGATGATGGGATGATTGGATTATTGGCTGCAATACTGAGAACTCTCACTAGATGTCAGTGTACCATATACACATATATATGGTAATGACTCTGTTGTTTCTCAAAATATGTTATTCTTTACTGCAGTGCTTGATACAATGTTGCAAGAAGCAGTTGCTAATGTTTAACTCTTCACTTGCTGATATATATGCAGCTGTACAACAGTTGCTGATATATATGCAGCTGTACAACAGGATACAGAAGCAATATAAAAATTTCATTTGACCTGTTTTTGATGGGAATATTGGTAGAATTATTATTGCTCATGGGGATTATTGGAGGAATATCATGTTGACACCCGACAATGAACTTATTTAATTAACAATAATAATATACATATACTTTTTCTACATAGGGATTATGGGTGGAATATTGTAGTTAGACATACATAGGAATATATTAAACCTATTTCTGATATAAATATGTATATAATTATTTTTTTACACGGGGATTATTGGTGGAATATTGTTTATAAATATACATAGCAACATATTAAACCCACTTCTGATGAGAAAATGCATATAATTATTTTTCTACATGGGGATTATTGGTGGAATATTGTTTAAAAATATACATAGCAACATATTAAACCCATTTCTAATGAGAATATGCATATAATTATATTTCTACATGTGGATTATTGGTGGAATATTGTTTATAAATATACATAGCAACATATTAAACCCATTTCTGATGAGAATATGCATATAATTATTTTTCTACATGGGGATTATTGGTGGAATATTGTTTAAAAATATACATAGCAACATATTAAACCCATTTCTAATGAGAATATGCATATAATTATATTTCTACATGTGGATTATTGGTGGAATATTGTATATAAATATACATAGCAACATATTAAACCCATTTCTGATGAGAATATGCATATAATTATTTTCTACATGGGGATTATTGGTGGAATATTGTTCATAAATTTACATAGCAACATATTAAACCCATTTCGGATGAGAAAATGCATATAATTATTTTTCTACATGGGGATTATTGGTGGAATATAGTTTAAAAATATACATAGCAACATATTAAACCCATTTCTGATGAGAAAATGAATATAATTATTTTTCGACATGGGGATTATTGGTGGAATATTGTTTAAAAATATACATAGCAACATATTAAACCCATTTCTAATGAGAATATGCATATAATTATATTTCTACATGTGGATTATTGGTGGAATATTGTTTATAAATATACATAGCAACATATTAAACCCATTTATGATATGAATATGCATGTAATTATTTTTCTACATGTGGATTATTGGTGGAATATTGTTTATAAATATATATAGCAACATATTAAACCCATTTCTGATGAGAATATGCATATAATTATTTTTCTACATGGGGATTATTGGTGGAATATTGTTTATAAATATACATAGCAACATATTAAACCCATTTATGATATTAATATGCATATAATTATTTTTCTACATGGGGATTATTGGTGGAATATTGTTTAAAAATATACATAGCAACATATTAAACCCATTTCTAATGAGAATATGCATATAATTATATTTCTACATGTGGATTATTGGTGGAATATTGTATATAAATATACATAGCAACATATTAAACCCATTTCTGATGAGAATATGCATATAATTATTTTCTACATGGGGATTATTGGTGGAATATTGTTCATAAATTTACATAGCAACATATTAAACCCATTTCGGATGAGAAAATGCATATAATTATTTTTCTACATGGGGATTATTGGTGGAATATAGTTTAAAAATATACATAGCAACATATTAAACCCATTTCTGATGAGAAAATGCATATAATTATTTTTCGACATGGGGATTATTGGTGGAATATTGTTTAAAAATATACATAGCAACATATTAAACCCATTTCTAATGAGAATATGCATATAATTATATTTCTACATGTGGATTATTGGTGGAATATTGTTTATAAATATACATAGCAACATATTAAACCCATTTATGATATCAATATGCATGTAATTATTTTTCTACATGTGGATTATTGGTGGAATATTGTTTATAAATATATATAGCAACATATTAAACCCATTTCTGATGAGAATATGCATATAATTATTTTTCTACATGGGGATTATTGGTGGAATATTGTTTATAAATATACATAGCAACATATTAAACCCATTTCTGATATTAATATGCATGTAATTATTTTTCTACATGGGGATTATTGGTGGAATATTGTTTATAAATATACATAGCAGCATATTAAACCCATTTCTGATGAGAATATGCATATAATTATTTTTCTACATGGGGATTATTGGTGGAATATTGTTTATAAATATACATAGCAACATATTAAACCCATTTCTAAAGAGAATATGCATATAAATATTTTTCTACATGGGGATTATTGGTGGAATATTGTTTAAAAATATACATAGCAACATATTAAACCCATTTCTAATGAGAATATGCATATAATTATATTTCTACATGTGGATTATTGGTGGAATATTGTATATAAATATACATAGCAACATATTAAACCCATTTCTGATGAGAATATGCATATAATTATTTTTCTACATGGGGATTATTGGTGGAATATTGTTTATAAATATACAAAGCAACATATTAAACCCATTTATGATATGAATATGCATGTAATTATTTTTCTACATGGGGATTATTGGTGGAATATTGTTTATAAATATACATAGCAACATATTAAACCCATTTATGATATGAATATGCATGTAATTATTTGTCTACATGGGGATTATTGGTGGAATATTGTTTATAAATATACATAGCAACATATTAAACCCATTTCTGATGAGAATATGCATATAATTATTTTTCTACATGGGGATTATTGGTGGAATATTGTTTAAAAATATACATAGAAACATATATGCATATTCTCATCAGAAATGGGTTTAATATGTTGCTATGTATATTTATAAGCAATATTCCACCAATAATCCCCATGTAGAATTATAATTATATGCATATTCTCATTAGAAATGGGTTTAATATGTTGCTATGTATATTTATAAACAATATTCCACCAATAATCCCCATGTAGAAATATAATTATATGCATATTCTCATTAGAAATGGGTTTAATATGTTGCTATGTTTATTTATAAACAATATTTCACCAATAATCCCCATGTAGAAAAATAATTATATGCATATTCTCTTTAGAAATGGGTTTAATATGTTACTATGTATATTTATAAACAATATTCCACCAATAATTCCCATGTAGAAAAATAATTATATGCATATTCTCTTTAGAAATGTTTTTAATATGTTGCTATGTATATTTATAAACAATATTCCACCAATAATCCCCATGTAGAATTATAATTATATGTATATTCTCATCAGAAATGGGTTTAATATGTTGCTATGTATATTTTTAAACAATATTCCACCAATAATCCCGATGTAGAAAAAAAATTATATGCATATTCTCATCAGAAATGGTTTTAATATGTTGCTATGTATATTTATAAACAATATTCCACCAATAATCCCCATGTAGAAATATAATTATATGCATATTCTCATTAGAAATGGGTTTAATATGTTGCTATGTATATTTATAAACAATATTCCACCAATAATCTCCATTTAGAAAAATAATTATATGCATTTTCTCATCAGAAATGGGTTGAATATGTTGCTATGTAAATGTATGAACAATATTTCACCAATAATCCCCATGTAGAAAAATAATAATATGCATATTCTCATTAGAAATGGGTTTAATATGTTGCTATGTATATTTATAAACAATATTCCACCAATAATCCCCATGTAGAAATATAATTATATGCATATTCTCATTAGAAATGGGTTTAATATGTTGCTATGTTTATTTATAAACAATATTCCACCAATAATCCCCATGTAGAAAAATAATTATATGCATATTATCTTTAGAAATGGGTTTAATATGTTGCTATGTATATTTATAAACAATATTCCACCAATAATCTCCATGCAGAAAAATAATTATATGCATATTCATATCATAAATGGGTTTAATATGTTTGCTATGTATATTTATAAACAGTATTCCACCAATAATCCCCATATAGAAATATAATTATATGCATATTCTCATTAGAAATGGGTTTAATATGTTGCTATGTATATTTATAAACAATATTCCACCAATAATCCGCATGTATAAATATAATTATATGCATATTCTCATCAGAAATGGGTTTAATATGTTGCTATGTATATTTTTAAACAATATTCCACCAATAATCCCCATGTAGAAAAATAATTATATGCATATTCTCATCAGAAATGGTTTTAATATGTTGCTATGTATATTTATAAACAATATTCCACCAATAATCCCCATGTAGAAAAAGAATTACATGCATATTCATATCATAAATGGGTTTAATATGTTGCTATGTATATTTATAAACAATATTCCACCAATAATCCCCATGTAGAAATATAATTATATGCATATTCTCATTAGAAATGGGTTTAATATGTTGCTATGTATATTTATAAACAATATTCCACCAATAATCCCCATGTAGAAAAATAATTACATGCATATTCCTATCATAAATGGGTTTAATATGTTGCTATGTATATTTATAAACAATATTCCACCAATAATCCCCATGTAGAAAAATAACTATATGCATATTCTCATCAGAAATGGGTTTAATATGCTGATATGTATATTTATAAACAATATTCCACCAATAATCCCCATGTAGAAAAATAATTATATACATATTTATTCAGAAATAGGTTTAATATATTCCTATGTATGTCTAACTACGATATTCCACCCATAATCCCTATGTAGAAAAAGTGTATGCATATTATTATTGTTAATTAAATATGTTCATTGTCGGGTGTTAACATGATATTCCTCCAATAATCCCCATGAGCATAATAATTCTACCCATATTCCCATCAAAAACAGGTCAAATGTAATTTTTATATTACTTCTGCATCCTGTTGTACAGCTGCATATATATCAGCAACTGTTGTACAGCTGCATATATATCAGCAAGTTAAGAGTTAAACATTAGCAACTGCTTCTTGCAACATTGTATCAAGCACTGCAGTAAAGAATAACAAATTTTGTGAAACAACAAAGTCATTACCATATATATGTGTATATGGTACACTGACATCTAGTGAGAGTTCTCAGTATTGCAGCCAATAATCCAATCATCCCATCATCCCAATATGCAGTTTAGTACGTCCCACTTTCACAAACCTTTTCTCATTTTACTTTCAGATCAGTAAAGGAGTTCTATAATTATAGCATACACCATTGTATAACATCAGCATTGTAATAGCAATACAAATAATAGTTATATTTGACAGTCCAATATACGCTTACTTAAAAATTTCCTTTCATGTTGTGAGTTCTGCCTGTCAGCTGGTCATCTTCCTGTATTCCCTGCATGCTTTGCAGCTTTTACGCTGCTGTTTAACCACTTCAGCCCCGGAAGGATTTACCCACTTCCTGACCAGGCCATTTTGTGCGATACAGTACTGCGTTACTTTAACTGACAATTGCACGGTCGTGCGACGCTGTACCCAAATAAAATTTAGTAAATTTTTTTTTCCACAAATAGAGTTTTGGGAACCAGTGACATTATTACAGTGATTAGTGCTAAAAATATGCACTGACATTGTACTAATGGCACTGGCAGTGAAGGGGTGATCATCAGGGCCGATCAAAGTGTTAAATGTGTTCCCTGGGAGGTGTTTCTAACTGTATGGGGCATGGGCTGCTTGGGACAACACACAGATCGCCCACAGATCACCGACGTACACTTATGGCGATTCGCGCAGCCAAGTCAACCTGCCGCAGTTAAACTGCTGGTCAGCAAGCGGTTAAAGTATAACCAATGGCAAATCTTTAGTTTTGGACAGATTTGGGAGAGATTAGAACCCCTGTCAGGTGTCCCCATTAAAGAGATTCACCCTCTCTATTTATTCTGTTTACCATTATCATTGAAAATGGAAGTAAAAGAAAATCCCAAATTTTGGACTGTCCCCAGAAAAGTAATAAAGGGGAAATCTTTCAATGGGGACACTAGTCCTGATGACCTGGGGGTCCCCAAGGGATTCCCTTAATTTGCAGGGATTTCCTTTCCCTTCCTGTTTGGCTATGGGACAGGAAGTAAAGGGAAATCTCTGAAATGGGACACAGATGGCAAAAATAAATCTGACAGGGGCTATATCCAGAATGGGAAAAAAAAGTGTTGCCTATAGTTCTACTTTAATTTCAATTTCTAGGGACTATATATCCCTTGGTACCTTGCTGCCTGCAAGCTGTGATTCCTGTACTGACTCCGCCTCCTGAAACTCCTCCCATTAGCTCCTCTGTAGTTCTGAAGGCAGGCTCTGTGAAATGTGTAAGGGGCCGATCCACAGGGCATAGTGACTACATGTCACAAAATTCAAGGAAGTAAATGTGTGGGGATCTTCACAAAGTAAGTTTACAAACTTCAAAATCATTCAGAGTAATAGGAGTAGGCTACAAATAATTGAAATACAATGTCAAAATGAATATATGAGTTTACATGTTGACCATAGATGCGCTTTAAGAGATTATTTCTATTTGACTGATATAGTGATTGACTGATATGGGTTTCTGAACTGTGCACAGCAATATTGCACTTTGTACTTTCATTAATTGTCCTAGACAGTATCAGAGAAGTGTGTCTGCCCTGATGTGAACGGAAGCAGAAACCTTTCCAAAAATTACATTTACCCTGAGTTATAGAAGTGAAATAATTCATTGTCACATGGGGGCTTGGGATTCTGTAATGTTTAAAGTTCAGAGCTTAAGTTTAGTTCAATTTTTTTGCAAGTCAGTAGCCCAAAGGGTGAAAGAGAAGTGTTCCTTGTGCTGGTGACTTCTCTGTTTGGTGAAATCTTCCTTTTTCTTCCCCACCCCCCAAGTACCCCCACAGTTTCGATCTTCTTGTGCTGCGGGGGTTAATACAAGCCACTGGATCTGTCACAGACACCCGTCTGCCCGTTCTGCCCTCATGCTCCATTCATAAAGCTGTACTATTTTTTCCTGCAAAAAAAGGATTCCATGAATGGAGGACAGGTGAATCCATGAAAGGGCCAACCTTCTCCATTCATAGAGCGTTTGTTATTACAGGACGCAATAGTACAGCTTTTATGAAAAGAGCAGAGAGGCTGAAAGGGTGGGCATAGTTGGCAGTTTTGATGAGAACCTATGAGAGATCCAGTGGCTCGTATTAGACCCTGCAGCACCATGAGATCACTACCGCGAGGGTGTGGGGGGCAGTGGACTCAAGATTTCATCAAACAGTGCAGCCATCAGCACAAGGGACACTGCTAATTCTATGTAAGTACCATCCCTGGTGCTGATTTAAAAAAAAAACAAAAAAACAAAATCTAAGCTTTATTCCCAGGCCAAAATAAAGAACACAAATTAGTTCAACTTCACAATCAATCATATATCCTTAAATGTATTTTAAAACACATAGTAGTGTCCGAATTTGACGTGGTATCAGCCTCTTGCAGTCTACTGTACAGCAAAATTCAGAAAGGAGGTGGTAGAAGGTGCATAAGGAGCAGGGTTTCAAACCTTGCAAAGTGAAATTTTGAAATTTACCGACACGACACAAACAATTTACTGATAGTGCCAATTTTGTATTTTCAGTTCAAAAAGTTAACCAAAATTGACCGTTTTCAGTGCAAGTATCAATATTTAAGCTACAAACATGTAGCTAAAGCAATTAGCAATGTGCTTAACCGCTTGCCGACTGCCGCATGTACTTATACGTCGGCAGAATGGCACGGCTGCGCAAATGGGCGTACCTTTGAATTTCCCGCCATGCCACCGTGTGCGCACCGCGAGCTCTGTGAGTAGGATCGCGGATCCCGCGGACTCGATGTCCGCGGGGATTCCCGCGATGGTCTCACGGAGAGGAAGAACAGGGAGATACTAATGTAAACAAGGATCTCTCCGTTCTGCCTAGTGACAGTGTCACTGATCATAGCTCCCTGTGATCGGGAGATATGATCAGTGATGTGTTACACACAGCCCATCCCCCCACAGTTAGAATGACTCCCTAGCCCCCTAGTGGTTAACCGCTTCACTGCCAGTGTCATTTTAACAGTAATCAATGCAATTTTATAGCACTGATCGCTGTAAAAATGACAATGGTCCCAAAAATGTGTCAAAGTTGTCTGATGTGTCTGCCATAATGTCGTAGTCATGATAAAAATCGCAGATCGCCGCCATAACTAGTAAAAAAAAAATTATTAATAAAAATGCCACAAAACTATCACCTATTTTGTAGACGCTATAACTTTTGCGCAAACCAATCAATAAACGCTTATTGCGATTTTTTTTTACCAAAAATATGTAGAAGAATACGTATCAGCCTAAACCGAGGAAAATAATGTTTTTTTATATATTTTTTGGGGATATCTATTATAGCAAAAAGTAAAAAATAATGCGTTTTTTTTCAAAATTGTCGCTCTATTTTTGTTTATAGTGCAAAAAATAAAAACCGCAGAGGTGATCAAATACCACCAAAAGTAAGCTCTATTTGTAGGAAAAAAAGGACGTCAATTTTGTTTGGGAGCCACGTCACACGACCGCGCAATTGTCAGTTAAAGCGACGCAGTGCCAAATCACAAAATGTGCTCTGGTCTTTGGCCAGCGAAATGGTCCGGGGCTGAAGTGGTTAAGGTATAACAAATGGCAAAAAACAAATTTCTCCTTTTACATGAAGGTTAGGTAAATATAACCCCCCACAGAGTCCCCCCTTACATCTGAATCTGCAGGGTTCCTCTTTACAGTGCAAGGGGGAACCCTGCAGACACTGATGTAAAGGAGAACTCTGATGACTTTGATGTAAGGGGGAATGCTGTGGACTCTGGTGTAAAGGGAAACTCTGATGTAAGGGGGTCTCTGATCACCAGAGTCCCCCCCCCCTTACACAAGAGTCCACAGAGTTCCCCATTTACATCACAGTCTGCAAAGTTCTTCCTTACATCAGTGAAGGACTGATGTGGGCTCTGGAGGAGAACTTGGAGAAAAGCACAGGAGTGGTGATAAGAGGAGTCGCCCGGAGGACAGCATCTGACTGCCCTGCACCGAGCAAGCAATGAAGGAGGTCAGTTACTGGCAGCGCCATCCTCCAGTGGCCACACAAAGTCTGTGGGGGTCTGCAAAGTTCCCCCTTGCACTGTAAGGGGGAATCCTGCAGACTCTGAAGTAAAGGGAAACTTTATGGACACTAACTAGAGGGAAACGCCGGGAACCGACCACCTTCGACAGAGTGAATACACTAAGGTTAGGGGGAGTTACTGATAAAAGGAGGAACCTTTATTTCAGTGTCCTCTACCTTAATGTATTAATTTACCCTTACATGTGTGACCCCACTCTCCCACAGACTTTGTGTGGCCACTGGAGGATGGAGCGGCCTGTCACTGACCTCCTCTATTGCTTGCTCAAGTGCAGGGCAGCCAGATGCAATCCTCCGAGCCACTCCTCTTATCACCACTTCTGTCCTCTTCTTCAACTTCTCCTCCAAAGTCCACATCCAGTCCTCCAGTGAGTGACACAGTCCCAGGCAGGCAATGGGTGGCGGCCGGCAGTGTGCTCACTCCTAAGTCCTGGTACCCCCTCCAGTAATTCTTAAAAGGCGCCAAGCGGTATCATGACATCACCGTGCACGCCCCCCCCCCCGATCTGAGCCCACCCGAGCCCTGCCCGATCCTGCCCAAAGCTGGCCCCTGACCATACTTATTACTGGCAGCCGCTGTCTGTAATGGACATTTACGGACAGTTTGTAAATCGAACAATTTTGTAGTGATTATATTAGACATTACATAGCTCAACTAACAGCCTTCCAAAGAGGAGGCAAAGCAAGCTTAACTTAACAAAGTGTCAGCGTCCAGTAAGTCTCCAACCTTATCGTAATTGACCATCGAGTGAGAGAAAGACATCGGACCCCAATTAAGTCAAGCTAAAAGTTATTCTGTATGCTTTTAGCATGTGATGGCACAAAGGCTCTCGAAAAAGGGAAAAGTGAGTATGCGGAATTGGGGTAAATTAGCGTTAGGCTTAGGGGTTCTGTGTTTTAGGATTTAAATGTTGGAGAGTTGAGGTGTTGAGGTCTCATGTTAAAGTTTAGGTTAAGTGTTCGGGCGGAAATAAAGGTAAAGAACTTGGGATTGTGAAAAATCAGTTTAGATCACGCGGGAATGTCCAATCTCTTAAAGTCCAAAGCCCAAAGACATTTTTAAAACAGTAATAGATAAAGATCAGCCAGCACTAGGAACATGGCAACCCAAGTGTTGCAACGTTATTCTCTACAATATCCGGTGATCTATCTAGGTGCCTATGTCAAGCCCCTCCCTTTATAATTGATGACTCTGTTGTGACTCGATAAAAGAGTTATATTTCCATATGAAGAGGTGGCCACACTTAATCTGTGATTTGAGTTGAGATATACCTATAGGGTTGACCACTGTCACTTTGGCCATTATGACTATGTATCATATTAATTTTACCACAATCTGATGTAGTTGTGTGAATAATATACACATTCATTTTTCAAAAATTATTTTCAAAATATTATTTATGTGGAGATTTTATTCTGTATGGGGTCTTTTGTATTATTATGTTCCATAGCAGTTGACTGTAATTCCAATCAGTACTGCAACATCTGTTGATTCTCTTTTTATGTATGGACTGAGAGTATGTTTTTCAGGACAAACAATTGAGATGTTATGTTGCAAACGTACTCTGTGCTGTCCCAGTACTGGGGCGAGGCCCATTAGCACCCAAGAAGAAAAGGCCACTCCCATGAGCCATACTTCAACAGCATACGTTTTATGCCCTGTCCTTTATCGTCCTCTTCCTGCTGAACGGTGCAAATTGGACGTCTCTACCGCCTAGTCCTTAACCCAACCCTGTCTACAGCTTTCTGGTGGGAAGAGTACTTGGAGGGAACATTTATGATTGTACATTTTTAATCCTATATGATTGCTGAGGTCTAAACATCTATTTTAATTATGTTATTTACAAAGAACCAATGCATAGGCAGCCTTCATTGACCTCCCTCTTAAACTGCTAGTTGTCCAGCTTTCTCTATTTTAACATCAGAAACAACGACCTGGAAAAAAAAAACTGCGACCAATGAAGTCATAAAACCTGATGTGCTCCATGCTCATATAATGCTGAAGTCATTGGATTAGAAAAACAGACAGAAAACTGGCATTTTTAGGAAATCAGCATGCAACTTATGCAAAGTTCTCTCAGTACAAATTTCCCTTATTGTCTAATTTCAGACATAACCTTTTTTAATTTTGGATAAAGTGGAGAAGGGTTATGCTGGCCATACACGCACAGAATTTCAGCTGTTTTCAGACTGAACGATTATTTGTCGGTCGAAAGCGAATTGGCCACTAACTGACAGAATTACTTTATAAATATGCCCCCGAAACAGACAAGAATAAAAGCCAACAAAGGTTTTAACCCTTCCTCAATCTGTCATAAAATAGAAAAAAATTGTTGGTAATGATTGTCTCGGTTAATTTTAAATTATACTACTCTTTTCTTCTACTAATTTCATAACTCTATAATAAAAGTGTCTTTAAAATAGTTGATCATTTTGCAGATCAAACATCTTGTAACATCTTCTTTATAAAAAAAAAAAAAAATGCCACATACAAAATTACTCTAAGTGAAAGGTACAATAATTAATGGCAACCAATCAGAAAGCAATTCTTACTTAAAATCTCCACAGCTTTTAAGGATTGCTGTGGTTTGCACAGTACAATGCCTTTTTTTCTACCCCCTTCTGAATAAACCAGTCATTTACATTGTACAAATTAATAAAGACTTTTGTCAACATGATCAACTACTAAGACATGAATATATATATTACCTGTGTCAGTATACAACATAGGAAAATAAAAAGGTATTTGAATTTCATTGTTGAAACCGTCCGTGTCCAAGTCTTGAAGAATAACACATAGATTAGCAGTAATCCAGGGTAGTTTTCCTTTGGGCTGTGGCTCAAATCTGGAATAATTACATGAAACCAGGTTTAGAAGTCAAGTCAAGAGACAGGCTGGGTTAGGAGATGAAAGTGAAGATGCAGGTGGGGAGGTGACAGTAAATCAATTGGAATGAATTGGATAGTATCCATGTGCCAACCCTATATCTGCTAGTTAAGTATTAATTCAGTGGTGGGTGTGAATCATAGACTGCACCTAGCCGTACTGTGTAAATCTACGTTGGACCATAAAGACTGAGTGCACTTTGACACAAGTGACTTATGCTTTCTGACTCTCTCTGACTTAAACCAATCCACCCTCCCCACACCAAGATGTGTACTTACCTTCATCTCATGGCCGCTGCTGCCCTATAAGGCTGGGTTCACACTATTGTGAATTGGATGCGGGTGCCCTGCATCCAATTCACAATAGCAGGAGATTTTTACCGGCTCTCTATGGAACCGGTTCACATATCTCCAGTGCAAATTTGCACAGGTGTCCTTTGCGTCTTTAGGTCCATTTTAGGTCCAAATTCAGCCAAAAATTCGGGCTGAAATCTGACCTGAAACAATGAAGGGGGATGCACCGGACCCCTGCTGTGAGCTGCATGCAAAGATAGTGTGAACCCAGCCTAAAAGTCTTAATGTAACCTTTAAACAACTACTTGTACAAAGGTGTTCAACACTGTTATATTGACTGACAGTATATGTTAGATCTGTTTTTCTTTGTAAAACTCATTAAACTTTATTGTTTAAAAAAAAAGTCTTATTGGAATGACTGCACCAGCCTGTGGAATGACGTGAAATTGTGTCAAAGTGCACTTATAATTTAGGCTGGCTCCAAACCATTGCACTTGAAGACAGTTAAAAAAGTGAATGATTAAAATCCTGCACTATTGTACACATAGGACTGTGTCAACCCCTAAATGAAACCTGTGCTTAAACCAATATGTAGGCGGCCATTGCTGACTAGCATAATGATCTAATAGCTTGAATCTACACGCATTCCTTATTGATTGATGACCTCATCCAGTCCTGTCTGGGTTCTAGTTTTATTCCCTCTTATAGTTCGCAATAAAGCAGAATTTAGAAATGCTTTTAATTTTTTATTTTACCCTACTGTGCCACTCTCACAGTTGCTAGTGTAGGTAAATTTAGTCTGGCTTCCCTGTAGGCAGAGCAGCATTTGTTAATTGTATTAAGAAGACTGGGTAGTGCTTCACAGACTGTGGTTCTGTTACCTCACCCTGCCTTCTGGAACTCACTGGAAACTTCTAGAACATAGTGGGCATGGGGGACAGAGGCTGCAGTCCGATTATTCATTGAGCTTCCACCAATCCCAGTGAAGGTGGGCCTAGAAGACGGGGAAGCAGCCCATAAATATTCTGAAGCCTGGCAGCCTGGGAGCACAGTTCAGGGTCCAGCCATCTGGAAGCGACCCCTGTGCTGGGGGCTCTGTCCCTGGGGGCAGAAGAGAAGGAGCAAGAGAGAGAGTGGATGAAAGCTTCAGGACATCACTTAGCTACAGTCTCAGCTAGGCTTAACTGCAGACTTCATGCCAAGCCAGAAGCAGACTGCTCTGCATAAAGCCAGTACAGCAGCTCTCTGGATTCTAGGACTACTAATGGGACTGAATGAGTATAAACCAGCCATCACACCCAAAGGAAGAAGAGGACAGTGTAGTGTAACACCTCATATGTCTGGGACCAAGGGGACAGCTTGAGTGCAGTGCAAGACAGCTAGGAGCACCCTAACATCTCTAACTTTGGGCCTAGAGCAGCCAGGTGCTATGCAATAGGGCCAGGTGCTGTCTCTTCAGCGTTACTTTTTTGGGGATTTTTATTCCTTGTTTCAGCTGCAATATTACTCCCATTGTTGTGCAGCATAGTTCAGTTTGGATTATAGCAGCCAGAGACTTTATCAGGTCCTCAAGAGTAGGGATGAGCCAAACACCCCCCGGTTTGGTTCGCACCAGAACATGCGAACAGACAAATAATTTGTGCAAACATGCGACCTTTAAAGTCTATGGGACACGAACATGAAAAAAGCGCTAATTTTAAAGGCTTATATGCAAGTTATTGCCATAAAAAGTGTATGGGGACCCGGTACTGCCCCAGGGGACATGTATCAAGGCAAAAAAAAGTTTTAAAAACAACAGTTTTTTTAGGAGCAGTGATTTTAATAATGCTTAAAGTGAAACAATAAAAATGAATTATTCCTTTAAATATGGTGCCTGGGGGTCCCCTTAGTCTGCCTGCAAAGTAGCGCATCTTTCTGATGTTTATTACAGTACAGTACCCCCCAACGCCCTTCAGGTCTGGTATGGATTTTAAGGGGAACACCAAACCAAAATGTAAAAAAAATGGCGTGGGGGTCCCCCAAAAGTCCATACTAGACCCTTATCTGAGCAAGCAGCCATTGCAGGCCATGAAAGGAGGGGACGAGCAAGTGCCCCCCCTCCTGAACCATACCAGGCCGCTTGCTCTCAATATGGAGAGGGTGCTTGATGGGGACAAGGGCCTTATCCCCACAACTCTTGCCCGGTGGTTGTGTGGGTCTGCGGGCGGGGGGCTTATCGAAATCTGGGAGCCCCCTTTAAGTGCTTTCCCCAACTTGTTTATTCCCCGACTTGTTCATTCCCTGACTTAGTTGAGGTAGGCGGAACACTTTGGTGGGGGTGGGTCAGCCGCGCCTCTTGACCCTTGACCTCTGGGGACTTGCCTTCTAACCTTTGACCTTTGGAGCAGGTCCCTATGCCAATCCCTGAGTCCTAACCTTGTTCTTCAAGGGAAAACCCTAACCCTAACACCCTAACCCTAACTCCTAACCCCCTAACCCTTAACCCTAACCCCCTAACCCTAACTCCTAACCCTAACACCCTTAACCCTAACTCTAAGTGCATCTCCACTTTATGACTTGCCCACCCTAAAACCCCTACCTTTCCCAGATCCCATTTGGTTTGTCAGAAAAAGGGTCAAAAGAATTTTGTTTGGCTCGATCGCTTTGCTCGCTCCTAGGTAGAAACTCCTAGGACGCGCAGGCCTTATAGTAAACTTTTACGCGAAGCACAAATGCCAACTTGTTCATTCCCCGACTTAGTTGGGGTAGGCAGAATACTTTGGTTGGGGTGGGTCAGCCACGCCTCTTGACCCTTGACCTCTGGGGACACGCCTTCGGACCTTTGACCATTGTACCCCTACACATTCACCAAAAAAGTGTCAAAAAGTAAAAACCACAATACATAGTTTTTGACAAGTCCTTTATGAAAAAAGAAAAAAAAGTGTCCCACGAAAAAAAAAAAAAAAAAGTGTACCACGACGTCCATCAATCTTTGATCATGGCGCCTGATGGACCTGAGAAATATTAAAAAAAAAAAAAGCTCTGTTGCGATGGCCTCCTGACGACTTGGCTGTGACAGCTGTTATATAGGCAAGGGTAGGGCCACCCGGTGACGTAAACAGGTGACCCCGCCCCCTCTGATGTCATGTGATGTCACATGATGTCACATGATGGTCAGAAGGGGCTGGGTCACCTGATTACCTGGTTACATAACCGGATGGCCCCACCCTTGCCTATATAACAGCTGTCACAGCCAAGAGAAAGCAGTCAGCGGGACGCCTCCCATCGAGGGTCTGTTGGGCACCATGATTGAAGATTGATGGACATCGTGGAACAATTTTTTTAATAAATTGTCAAAAACTGTCTCCTGTCTTTTTTACTTGACACTTTTTTGGTGAATGGGTAGGGGTACAATGTACCCCATACCCATTCACATGGGGGGGGCCGGGATCTGGGGCCCCCTTGTTAAAGGGGGCTTCCAGATTCCAATAAGCCCCACACTCGCAAACCCCCACAACCACCAGGCAAGGGACCCCAAAGCACCCTCCCCATGGTGAGGGCAAGCGGCCTGGTATGGTCCAGGAGGGGGTGCGCTTGCTCGCCCCCCCTTTCCTGACCTGCCATGGCTGCTTGCTCAGATAAGGATCTGGTACAGACATTTTGTCATGGGGTTCCACTTAAAATCAATACCAGACCTGAAGGGCCTGGTATGGATTTCAGGGGGACCCCCATGCCATTCTTTTTTTAATTTTGGTGTGGGTTCCCCTTAAAATCCATACCAGACCTGAAGGGCCTGGTATGGATTTTGGGAGGACCCCCACACCATTTTTTTTTCATTTTGGCATGGGGTTCCCCTTAATCACTTCAATACACTGTGTTATATATATATACTATACTGCACTGATTAAATATAGAGTCTACACTGAATATCTAGTCTACACTAAATGCAGAGTATTGTATATATGTATATATATTTATATATATATATATATATATATATATATATATACAGTGGGGACAGAAAGTATTCAGGCTCCCTTAAATTTTTCACTCTTTGTTATATTGCAGCCATTTGCTAAAATCATTTAAGTTCATTTTTTTCCTCATTAATGTACACACAGCACCCCATATTGATAGAAAAACACAGAATTGTTGACATTTTTGCAGATTTATTAAAAAAGAAAAACTGAAATATCACATGGTCCTAAGTATTCAGACCCTTTGCTGTGACACTCATATATTTAACTCAGGTGCTGTCCATTTCTGCTGATCATCCTTGAGAAGGTTCTACACCTTCATTTGAGTCCAGCTGTGTTTGATTATACTGATTGGACTTGAGTAGGAAAGCCACACACCTGTCTATATAAGACCTTACAGCTCACAGTGCATGTCAGAGCAAATGAGAATCATGAGGTCAAAGGAACTGCCTGAAGAACTCAGAGACAGAATTGTGGCAAGGCACAGATCTGTCCAAGGTTACAAAAAATTTCTGCTGCACTTAAGGTTCCTAAGAGCACAGTGGCCTCCATAATCCTTAAATGGAAGACGTTTGGGATGACCAGAACCCTTCCTAGAGCTGACCGTCCGGCCAAACTGAGCTATCGGGGAGAAGAGCCTTGGTGAGAGAGGTAAAGAAGAACCCAAAAATCACTGTGACTGAGCTCCAGAGATGCAGTCAGGAGATGGGAGAAAGTTGTAGAAAGTCAACCATCACTGCAGCCCTCCACCAGTCAGGGCTTTATGGCAGAGTGGCCCGACTGAAGCCTCTCCTCAGTGCAAGACACATAATGTTTGCTAAAAAACACCTGAAGGACTCCAAGATGGTGAGAAATAAGATTCTTTGGTCTGATGAGACCATGATAGAACTTTTTGGCCTTAATTCTATGCGGTATGTGTGGAGAAAACCAGGCAGTGCTAATCACCTGTCCAATACAGTCCCAACAGTGAAGCGAGGTGGTGGCAGCATCATGCTGTGGGGGTGTTTTTCAGCTGCAGGACAATTAAGGGAAAGATGAATGCCAAGTACAGGGATATCCTGGACGAAAACCTTCTCCAGAGTGCTCAGGACCTCAGACTGGGCCGAAGGTTTACCTTTCAACAAGACAATGACCCTAATCACACAGCTAAAAAAATGAAGGAGTGGCTTCACAACAACTGTTCTTGAATGGCTCAGCTAGAGCCCTGACTTAAACCTAATTGAGCATCTCTGGAGGGACCTAAAAATGGCTGTCCACCAACGTTTACCATCCAACCTGACAGAACTGGAGAGGATCTGCAAGGAGGAATGGCAGAGGATCCCCAAATCCAGGTGTGAAAAACTTGTTGCATCTTTCCCAAAAAGACTCATGGCTGTATTAGATCAAAAGGGTGCTTCTACTAAATACTGAGCAAAGGATCTGAATACTTAGGACCATGTGATATTTCAGTTTTTCTTTTTTAATAAATCTGCAAAAATGTCAACAATTTTAGCAAATGGCTGCAATATAACAAAGAGTGAAAAATTTAAGGGGGTCTGAATATTTTCCGTCCCCACATTATATATATATATATATATATATATATATACTTAAAAATGGCCCTATCAACAACTGGGAGAACTTTGAATGTAGGCTGCATATCTGCGCCCAAGTCATGCCTGCATGATTGTGCCCACAGGAGGTGAGTTGGATATCACTGGCTGTCAATCAGTCTGCAAATCAAGCATCAATAGGTCTTAGCTTGGCAAGGCAACAAATAATAAAAAAAAAAGACAGAGATTCAACTTTACCAACAGATGAAATTAGCTGTGATCAGTAATGTTTTTTACTGCATTTTTACAGCACAAAATTCAAACTCTGGCTTTTTAACGGCATCATATATGGATGGGGTTTTTATCATCTAAGAAAGTCGCAACTCTAAAAGAGAGGGCATGGACAAGACATTTGACCAGGAGGTAAGTATAAATCTGACCTTGTCATGCTGGTAGTCTCATGATAAGGCCTGTTTCACATGGGCTTCAGCTTGTATAAGAGCAGTGTGAACAGCAAGCTTTGACAAAGCATTTGCAAAGAGATCAGCAAGTTTTTTGAGACTTTTAAAGTACCATTCAGCTCCAGTTTGTAAATGGTGAAAACATATCTTAATGAAAGTGTTAATTGCCACTTCAAAAAAGCTGCTAGCTGCTAGCTCTAAACTACGTAGCATGTTCACCAATGCCAGGAGTCTGGCGGACAAGATGGGTGAACTAGAGATACTGTTGTACAAGGAGGATTTGGATTTTGTGGGAATTTCAGAGACCTGGTTCAACAGCTCTCATGATTGGCTGGCAATATATATATATCCAGAATAATGTACAAGTGAATGTGAGAGATTACATCACTAAGGGAGCTAGGGAGAAGGTGGAATCCTTATGGGTAGAGCTCCAAAGGGATGAAGCTAAGGGGAAAATAATACTGGAAGTATGCTATAGGCCCCCTAACCTGAGAGAGGAAGATGAGACAGATCTCCTATCACAATTTGGATTAGCAGCAAGGATGGGAAATATTATCATAATGGGGAATTTTAATTATCCAGACATTGACTGGACGGATGGAACCACGCATTCATCTAAGGCTCGCCAGTTCCTAAAAGTCTTGCAGGACAATTTTATGGGTCAGATGGTAGACGCACCAACTAGAAATAAAGCGTTACTGGATCTACTCATTACCAACAATACAGACCTGATCACAGATGTGAAAATACGGGGAAAATTAGGTAACAGCAATCACAGGTCAATTGGCTTCAGTATAAATCACACAAGTAGGAAACATAAGGGAAGTACAAAGACACTAAATTTCAAAAGAGCCAACTTTCCTAAACTACAAACCTTATTAGAAGGCATAAATTGGGATAAAATCTTAGGAACAAAGAACATGGAGGAGAGATGGGTTTGCTTTAAGAGCATATTAAATAAGGGCATTAGCCAATGCATTCCATTGGGTAATAATTTTAAAAGAGCGAACAAAAGTCCTGGATGGCTTAACTCCAATGTAAAAATGCATATAAAAGCAAAGGAGAAGGCCTTCAAAAAATACAAGGTTGGGGGATCATTATCAGCATTCAGACTTTATAAAGAATGCAACAAGAAATGTAAGGGTGAAATAGGGTTTCTAAGATAGAACATGAAAGACACATAGTGGAGGAGAGCAAAAAAAAACCCAAGAAATTCTTTAAGTATGTTAACAGTAAAAAAGGGAGGACAGACCATATTGGCCCCATGAGGAAGGACATTTGGTTACAAAGGATGGGGAGATAGGGAAGGTATTGAATTTATTCTTCTCTTCAATCTTCACAAGGGAATCGGGGGGCTTCAGTAACCAAAACTGCAGTGTTTATTCTCATGACACATTACAGGAAGCACCTTCATGGTTAACAGAGGACAGAATTAAAATTAGACTTGGGAAACTTAACATTAATAAATCACCGGGACCAGATGGCTTGCACCCGAGGGTACATAGGGAACTCAGTCAAGTAATTGCCAGACCATTGTTCCTAATTTTTACTGACAGTCTACTGGCTGGAATGGTACCAGCTGATTGGAGAAAAGCCAATGTAGCACCAATATTTAAAAAGGGCCCAAAATACATCCCTGGGAATTACAGACCAGGTAGCCTAACATCAATAGTACGTAAACTCTTGGAGGGGATGATAAGGGACTATATACAAGATTTTATTAATGAGAACGGTATCATTAGCAGTAATCAGCATGGATTCATGAAGAATCGTTCTTGACAAACCAATCTATTAATCTTCTATGAGGAGGTGAGTTGCCATCTAGATAAATGAAGGCCCGTAGACGTGGTGTATCTGGATTTTGCAAAAGCATTTGACACAGTTTCCCATTTACTGTACAAAATAAGGTCCGTTGGCATGGACCATAGAGTGAGTACATGGATTGAAAATTGGCTACAAGGGCAAGTTCAGAGGGTGGTGATAAATGGGGAGTACTCGGAATGGTCAGTGGTGGGTAATGGGGTCCCCCAGGGTTCTGGGCTGGGACCAATCCTATTTATTTTGTTCATAAACGAACTGGAGGATGGGTAAACAGTTCAATCTCTGTATTTGCGGACAATACTAAGCTAAGCAGGGCAATAACTTCTCCGCAGGATGTGGAAACCTTGCAAAAAGATCTGAACAAATTAATGGGGTGGGCAACTACATGGCAAATTAGGTTTAATGTAGAAAAATGTAAAATAATATATTTGGGTAGCAAAAATATGAATGCAATCTATACACTGGGGGGAGAACCTCTGGGGGAATCTAGGATGGAAAAGGACCTAATGGTCCTAGTAGATGATAGGCTCAGCAATGGCATGCAATGCCAAGCTGCTGCTAACCAAGCAAACAGAATATTGGAATGCATTAAAAAGGGGATTAATTCCAGAGATAAAACGATAATTCTCCCGCTCTACAAGACTCTGGTCCAACCGCACCTAGAGTATGCTGTCTAGTTCTGGGCACCAGTCTTCAGGAAAGATGTACTGGAAATTGAGCGAGTACAAAGAAGGACAACAAAGCTAATAAAGGGTCTGGAGGATATTAGTTATGAGGAAAGGTTGCTAGCACAGAACCTATTCTCTCTGGAGAAGAGACGCTTGAGAGGGGATATGAGTTCAATTTACAAATACCATACTGGTGACCCCACAAAAGGGATAAAACTTTTTTGTGGAAGGGAGTTCAACCACTTGCCACCCGCCATATAGCAGAATGATGGCGGCAAAGTGGTTTCAATATCCTGACTGGGCGTCATATGACGTCCTCTGAATATTAAGTCAGTCTGACACACCACAACTCCAATCTAGGTAAAGAGTCTCTGACGGAGACTCTTTACCACGTGATCAGCCATGTCCAATCACAGCTGATCACAATGTAAATAGGAAAAGCCAGTGATCGGCTTTTCCTCACTTGCGTCTGACAGACGCGAGTAGAGGAGAGCCGATCGGCTGCTCTCCTGACAAGGGGGGTCTGTGCTGATTGTTTATCAGCACAGCCCCCCCTCGGATCCTGCCCAGGACCACCAGGATGCCCATCCACACTGGACCACCAGGTATGCCCCCCCAGACCCCCAGGGAAATACTAATCTGTGCCCAGGCAGCTGCCAATCAATGCCCAGGCAGCTGCTAATCAGTGCCCACTCACAATGCCCACCACTGCCAGTGCCACCAGGGATGCCTATCAGTGCCTCATATCAGTGCCGCGTATCAGTGCCCATCAGTGCCATGTATCAATGCCCATCAGTGCCGCCTATCAGTGCCCATCAGTGCCCAGCAGTGCTACCTATCAGTGCCCAGCAGTGCCGCCTATCAGTGCCACCCATAAGAACACATCTTTGCAGCCTTTCAGTGCCCATCAGTGTCGCCTATCAATGCCCGCCAGTGCCACCCATGAGTGCCCATCAGTGCTGCCTATCAATGCCCATCAGTGCTGCATATCAGTTCCACCCATCAGTGCCACCTACCAGTGCCCATCAATGCTGCATATCAGTGCCCTTCGTCAGTGCCTGTCAGTGCTCGCTCATTGGTGCCACCTCATCAGTGCCGCCTTATCAGTGCCTGTCAGTGCCGCCTTATCAGTGCCCATTAGTGAAAGAGAGAACTTACTTATGTACTAAATTTTATAACAGAAACAAAAGCAAAACTTTTTTTTTTTTCAAAACTTTCGGTCTTTTTTTATTTGTTTAGCAAAAAATAAAAACCGCAGAGGTGATCAAATACCACCAAAAGAAAGCTCTATTTGTGGGAACAAAATGATAAAAATTTAGTTTGGGTAAAGTGATGGATGATCACGCAATTGTCATTCAAACTGCGACAGCACTGAAAGCTGAAAATTGGTCTGGGCAGGAAGGTGTATAAGTGCCCTGTATTGAAGTGGTTAATAAAAAATAAATAATAATAAATCTTTGTATATTTACTTTCATCTGTGTTGTGTACATTGGCTATTATGCCGGGTAACTCACAATCATTGTTGTTGCTGCTCCGTTACACATTTTGAAACTAATAAATTGATTTTGTCTTATGCCCTGTACACACGGTCGGACATTGATTAGACATTCCGACAACAAAATCCATGGATTTTTTCCGACAGATGTTGGCTCAAACTTGTCTTGCATACACAAGTCACACAAAGTTGTTTGAAAGTTGTCGGAAAATCCGATCATTCTGAACGCGGTGACGTAAAACACGTATGTCGGGACTATAAACAGGGCAGTAGCCAAAAGCTTTCATCTCTTAATTCATTCTGAGCATGCATGGCACTTTGTGCGTCGGATTTGTGTACACACGATCGGAATTTCCGACAACGGATTTTGTTGTCGGAAAATTTTATAGCAAGCTCTCAAACTTTGTGTGTCGGAAATTCCGATGGAAAATGTGTGATAGAGCCCACACACGGTCGGAATTGCCGACAACAAGGTCCTATCACACATTTTCCGTCGGAAAATCCGACCGTGTGTACAGTGCATTAGTGTTCGCTGTGGACATTGGCTAAACTTCTCTCACCTCATCTAAAGTCCCAGGGCTATTTTTCTTGTTTTTTTTTAGAAACTATTAGATAAGCACCTGAACAACCACAACATACAGGGATATACAAGGTAATACTGACATATAATCACACACATACAGTGCCTTGCAAAAGTATTCACCCCCTTGGCATTTTTCGTGTTTTGTTGTCTCACAACCTGAATTAACATGGATTGTTTGAGGATTTTCATCATTTGATTTACAGAACATGCCCACAACTTTGAAGATTTTTTTTTATTGAGAAGCAAACAACAAAGGGACAAAATAACAGAAAAAGTCAATGTGCATAACTATTCACCCCCCTAAAGTCAATACTTTGTAGAGCCACCTTTTGCGGCTATCACAGCTCCAAGTCGTTTTGGATAAGTCCCTATGAGCTTGCCACATCTTATCACTGAGATTTTTGCAAAACTGCTCTAGCTCCTTCAAGTTGGATGGTTTGTGCTTGTGAACAGCAATCTTTAAATCTGACCACAGATTTTCGATTGGATTGAGGTCTGGGCTTTGACTAGGCCATTCCAACACATTTACATGTTTCCCCTTAAACCACTCAAGTGTTGCTTTAGCAGTGTATTTGGGGTCATTGTCCTGTTTGAAGGTGAACCTCCGTCCTAGCCTCAAATCACACACAGAGTGGTACAGGTTTTGCTCAACAATATCCCTGTATTTAGCACCATTCATCTTTCCATCAACGCTGACCAGTTTCCCAGTCCTGACTGCTGAAAAACATCCCCACAGCATGATGCTGTCACCACCATGTTTCACTGTGGGGATGGTGTTCTTTGGGTGATGTGATGTGTTGGGTTTGCACCAGACATAGCGTTTTCTTTGATGGCCCCAAAGATTAAGTTTTAGTCTCATCAGACCAGAGCACCTTCCTCCCCTTATTGTCGTCCTATATACAAATACTCCAGTCTCTGCTGTGGAACTCTGCAGCTCCTCCAGGGTTACCTTCAGTCTCTGTGCTGCCTCTCTGATTAATGCCCTCCTTGCCCGGTCCCTGAGTTTTGGAGTGCGGCCGTCTCTTGGCAGGTTTGCTGTTGTACCATGTTATTTCCATTTGGTTGTGATAGATTTGATGGTGCTCCTAGGGATCATCAAAGATTTTAATATTTTTTATAACCTAACCCTGACTTGTACTTCTCAACAAAATTGTCCCTTACTTGTTTGAAGAGTTCCTTGGTCTTTATGGCAGCGTTTGGTTAGTGGTGCCTCTTGCTTAGGTGTTGCAGCCTCTGGGACGTTTCAAAAAGGTGTGTATATGTAATAACAGATCATGTGACACTTAGATTGCACACAGGTGGACATCATTTCACTAATTATGTGACTTCTGAAGGTAATTGGTTGCACCAGAGCTTTTTATGGGCTTCATAACAAAGGGGGTGAACACATATGCACATGCCAATTATCAGTTTTTAATTTCTGAAAAATTGTTTTATGTATATATTTTTCTAATTTTACTTCACCAACTTAGACTATTGTGTTCTGATCCATCACATATAATTCAGATTAAAAAAACATTGAACTAAAGGCTGTAATGTAATAAAATAGGTAAAAAGCCAAGGGAGGTGAATACTTTTGCAAGGCACTATAGGTTGGACTTGATGGACTTGATGTCTTTTTTTGACCTCACCTACTATGTAACTATGTAAATATGCTAGCAGGTTTCAGCAGGCTTTTAACAAACTTCAAGAAGTTTAGTAGCTTGCAAATGCTTTGTTTAAGCTGCTCTTATACAAGCTGAAGCCCATGTGAAACCGGCTTTAGTGTGGTTGCTCTTAATTTGGGGAGAGACTAAAAGAGCAATGCAAGGTAAAAAATGAAATGTTACATAATATATAATATTCTTTGTCATATAAAGTATGTATTGTGAGGAGTACTGCAAACAAGTAAGTAGTTTTCATTGGAAGCAGCATTCCAGAATGTATAATACTCCATGGATAAAAGATTGGCAATGTACATGTATTGTATATGCATACTGTATAAGTGCATATATCTCATAGGATCTTGTGCTTGCCCTATCCTGGTACATATGAAATGTACATATGAAATGCATTTAAAAGTTATGGTTTATTGATCATCTGGTAGGATCTTTCCAGGGGAGTCTTGATGGCAATATTTGGCCTCAACAATACATAATCGAACTTTGCAGATCAATATCTGAATGTGGTCTAGTGCATTAGACAATTAAAGGGGAATCTGAAGATGGATGTCTGCAGTGCAGTCATGGAGCCATGATCGAGTCATGATGAGAGCTGGAGTTCTACTCTACTGAGCTTTTACCTGTAAATGGATTACAGAGCTGAAGAAAACAGATTAAAAATTGAAATTGCACCATGCTTCTTAATTAAAATGATGTAGTAAAATCATAAGGGGATTCGGTTATAGGTTTTGGAAGAGCTAAATTTTGAATTGGATGAAATGTATCTAAGGAATGAGATGCAATTAATATTGCCATGATGTTATTCATATTGTTTTTTTGGAAATAAAATATGGATAATTTAACCACTTGCCAACCAGGCCATTTCTGACACTTATATACGTAAAAATCTGTGTTTTTTTTGCTAGAAAATTGTGTAAAACCCCCAAACATTATATGATTTTTCTTAGCAGAGACCCTAGAGAACAAAATGGCGATCGTTTTTTTTAAACACAATTTGTTTGGAAAAAAAAACACCTTAATGAATTAAAAAAGGAAACAAAACACAATATGTAAACCAATTTTTTTTTTGTAAAATATGAAAGATGATGTCGGACCAATTAAATAGATACCCAACATGTCATGCTTTAAAATTGTGCACGCTCATGGAATGGTGGCAAACTACAGTACTTTAAACTCTCCATAGGCGACACTTTAAAAATGTCTGCAGGTTACAGGTTTAGAGTTACAGAGGGGGTTTAGTGCTAGAATTGTTGCTTTTGCTCTGACATTCACAGTGTTACCTCATATGTGTGGATTAAACAACCTTTATATATGTGGGCATGACCACTGCGAGCAAAAAACTGGGGGACAAGGGGCCCCTTTAAAAAAAATGCTATTATTTCTTTTATTAAATTTATTTTTTATTTTTACACCTTCCCTTTAAAAAAAAAAAATTTTGATCACTTTTATTCCTATCACAAGGAATGTAAAAATCCCTTGTAATAGAAAAAAGCAGTGACATGTCCTCTTTATGGATATCAATAAGACCTCACATCTCTCCTCTACAATGTAAAGCATTAGTTAAAAAAAATACATTGATCTGGTGCTTCAAAAAAAAAATGGCCTTATTACCATTGGGTTGGAACCGGAAGTGACGTCATGACATTGCTTCGGTCCTCCTAGACCATAGAGATGAGTGGAGGAAAGATGACCTCTCTGTTACCAGCCACAGGATCAGTTTCCGGGCTCACTATTTATCCAGGTAAGCCTAGGAACCACCCAGAAGCGCAGATGATCCAGTGGCGAATTTGCTTATCCGACCACTTTTATCGGTTAGAAAATCGTTGGCTGTGAAAAATGATACCGAGGTTATGGCATATTACTGCAGCTATAACCCCAGTATTCCACCTCCTACCGAGGACGTCTTTTGACTATGGTACGGTTGGCGAGTGGTTAATAATGATTGTAATAAGTTATACAACATAAGATATTTTTAGAGGGTTTTGTGATATCCAATTGGGTTTGTAGTTTAAATGGCTGTATTTCTGTCATTTTCACATTATGTTGGTACATGTAAACAGTTTTATAAAATTTTGATCTGTATGCTATGCACTTAATGAATTACACAAAATATCCTGGTATATATTTTGAAGCTGGGACCCTGGAGGCCTACCCTAGCTATGCTGTACTATTATTTATACAATTTCTTTTTCACTTTTAGTATTACAGATAAGCGACTTGGTATCTTAGGCCTCATGTACACTGCTGCTGCTAAGCGGACGTTTAGGAGCAGTTGGGAATTTTTTTCAGCTGCCCCTGAACTCTCCTATATGTTATCTTATCACTACATGTACACAGGGTCGTTTATAGTAGTTTCTAGGCAGTTGAGTTTAGAAGCATTTTTTGGAATGCGTTCAGGACCGATGTTCAGAGGCATTTTTTTTTTTTGAAGGCTCCTAAACGCAAACGTGGCAAAACGCGGATAAACGCGGCATGTAAACTCAGCTAAAAAGACGTTTTTAAACGTCGTATTCTAGCTGTCAAGTTAAATAGTTCAGGAGAGGTTAAACAACGTCCTGTGTACATGAAGCCTAACCAGCCCTCTGGTAAATGGAATGATAAGGCAGACAATGCATTCTTTGATAAATGCTGAAAGAAATCAATGAAACCTACAAATAGTTTACTTGTTGAACAGAAGACATGAAATCTAACTAGGAAGTCTAATTCAATTCTCCAAGATTTAAATGCAATTTGAACTTGCCAGCAAATTTGCTAGCAAATTTGTGGTTGGTGAATTTTATCACTAACCCATATTGCAGTGTTTGGTTAGAGCCTCACAGCAGCCAGTTAGTTGAGCTGAGTGAATATACCTGGGTTAGATTTGCTGAGGATTCGGTGAAATCTTTGCAGCCATGTCACAGTCACCTCTCCTCCCTGCCAGTGACTGACAGGCCAGGAGGGGGGAGGGAGAGTTGCGATGTGACCCCACTCTGTATGGTCACAGTACTGTCAGATAGGCACACCCTTCAGTTCCCATGTCCGTTTCCCCACCAATCATATGATCAGTAGTTTTAAATGCCATGCATAGATTAAATATACCATCACTGTATTTTCCTATTTTCGATACTCCCCAAATTTTGAATCTTTCATCTATCAAAAAGTTTGACAGTGTTACCACCCGGGGGACTACTCATGCTAAAATATATCCACCTCCCCTCTACCCATCTCTTTCCCATCTCTCTTACTTCTCCCTTTGCTAGCAGTATGTAACGTCCTTTCCAGTGTACATTTCCTTCCACTAGTGTTGCCAATGGTTAGTTGATAATCTTATCCCCTTGTGTGCTGATGTATACCACCCATCACCAAATGTCTGCTTGTTATTTTTTATTTTTTTTTTCCTACTGATGTGTTTGATACTACAACAACCTCGTTCTGGATATGATACTACCATCATTTTTCTCATGTGTTCTGTAACATATATTTTAACATTTGGATTTTTCAATCTGTCAGACACATGACGTGTATGTCTTCAGACCTCTACATTAGTCATTGTACAATGTGGCAATGTGGTTGCCTTTCTTTTGTCACGGTTCTGTAACTTTGGCAACTTTTGAAAAAAACTTAATAAAAAGAGGTTAAACAAGTATATATACAGAGGGGCCCAAAAAATCTATACACACTTCAACAGTTGTTATCTATGCCCTTTTTAAAACCTGAATTGAATTATGGCATTAATATGTAGTATTATGTTTTCCCTAAAGATGTCAGTAGTTGCACCATTGTTGAAGTTATCATGTTACAGGCCATTCGTGCTCTTTATGTGGATGACCAATTTTACTTCCAGCAAGATGGCACACCTCCTCACTAAATCGTGAGAGCCTATCTTGATGACATTTTGACAGGATGCTAGATAGGAATGGTTGAATTCTCTCTATGTTCCCCAGACTTAACACCCCTCGATTTCTGTGGGGAAGACTAAAGGATGTGGTGTATCGTAGAAAACCACCTTCACTGTCTGCACTACAGGAAAAATTGACACTCCAGTCAATGTTGTTCATGTAGTAGTTTACCACAATGCAAAGTGTCTGGATGCTAATGTTGACCACTTTGAGCACCTAATGTGATTGCATAGTTCAAACTTGACTTACAGCTACCCTTTGATGTTTTTTTTATGCATATATTTTTCATTTTGAAGTGTGTATACACTTTTTGGGCCCCTCTATATGTATATATATATATATATATATATATATATATATATATATATATATATATATACATACACATATATATATATATACAAACAAAGAATGTAGATTCCAGAGAATTATTTGTCATTCTTACGATACGCATAGCAAGAATAATAGCATGTATATCACATAGACCAGTATACAGCAGGGCTTTTTTTCAGCAGGAACTAGGAGGAACTCAGTTCCACCACCTCTGGCTCAGGTCTTCTGCTCACTGCTCACCATTATCACTTGGTAACACTGAAGTCCAGCTTCTATGTTTACAAGTGATAGCTTATCTCCCAGTAGCTCCCATAGGTCAGATCTCCTGCCCAGATCCCACTGAGTGCCAGACAGGGACAAGGGAGATACAGAACAGGTGCCCAGGGTTCAGTGTAGTCATGAGCAGGAGAGGATGCGTGGTAGGCTGATCCCTCTGTGGTCTCAATTTTTTCCCTGGTGACCAGTTGTTGATGCTCCTACTGCATGATCTCCCTTGCAAGTGACTGTAGTATAGTATAGTATGCTGGGAGGTACTACAGCCAAATAGGTGTTTCAGCTTAATATTGCAACAAAGGTAAAACATATGACAGATGGTGGAGCTTTTTAAGGAGGGGGGAGAAGATGAGGGCAGTGCAGGGAGGGGGTTGTATGCAGAGGGAAGAGCTACTATTTGATGCCATTTGGCAGGTATGTGTGTGTGGCGGGCATGGTTGAGCTCCTGCACCTATTCTCTGAGAAAAAAAGCCCTGGTATACAGTATAAATAAATAATAAATATACTTTAACGTGTCCATGTACACATAGGCTTTTAGCATCATTTAGGAGCTGCTGCAGTTAGGGGAGGTTCAACATGGAAGAATCACATTCAGGATAGGAACATTTTGGCATCATTTACACTGCTGCTGGTAAACAGACGTTTAAGAGCAGTTGGGCATTTTTTTCAGCTGCCCCTGAACTCTCCTCTATGTTATCTTATCAGTACATGTACACAGGGTCATTTCTAGTAGTTTCTATTCAGTTGAGTTTAGAAGCATTTTTTGGAAAGCAAAAAAATGCGCTCAGGACCAGTGTTCAGAGGCATTTGAAACGGCAAACGCCTTTAACAGCTTGTAAGGCGTCATGTACATGGGACGTTGTTTAACCTGAACAATTTAACTTAACAGCTAGAATTCGACATTTAAAAACTTCCGCTTAGCCGCGTTTACATGCCGCGTTAGCGCCGTTTTGCCGCACTTTGCCGCGTCTGTGTTTAGGAGCATTTTTTTTTTGTTAAAATGAAAAACGTCTGTAAACAAAACACTGCTAAACGCGAGTTACCAGTGTTTACAAGCTGTTACAGGCATTTGGCGTTTCAAATACCTCTGAACATCCGTCTGAACCCATTTTTCTGCGTTCCAAAAAATGCTTCTAAACTCAACTGCCTATAAAGGACTATAAACGACCCTGTGTACATGTACTGATAAGATAACATAGAGGAGAGTTCTGAAAAAAATGCCCAACTGCTCCTAAACGTCTGTTTACCGGCAGCAGTGTACATGAGGCCTAAATGCGTGTAAACGCGGTAACTGCCGTAACGCATTTAGCTGCGTTCAGTTTACAGGCGGTTTTAATTTTTGACTATTTGAAGAAAACAAACACTTCTAAACACAAACTCAGCTAAACGCGGCATGTAAACACAGCAAAACGGATGTTAAAACATTCAGTAGAGGGTGTAAAGCGTCCCATGTACATTAAGCCTTTGACCGCCGACCGCAAAATGCACAAAATCGCAGTGCATTTTGCGTTTTCTCGTGTCCTGTGGTCATGCTAGTTCTAGTGTATATGAAGCCTTATGCCAGAAGTTGTAATGGTATATTTAATCTGTAATTTGTGGAAACAGCATCTCCACTCCTGGTACATTTGCACTCATGTAGGTAGGAGAGTTCCAGGTCTCATATGTGGCACATTTGGATAGCACAAGTAATCTTTGTATGTATACATTTCTTGATGCTCTCCTTATGAAGCAGGCAATGTGTTACCATGAAACATGTAGTGATATCATTTCCTCACTGGCCTATAGGGATCAATTATCAGAAAAAGTCTATATCTCTCTATATAACAGCTAGGTTGGGATTTATATTATATTATACTGTGATAATAATAATTGGTCAGTGGGAAAAATTAAGTATGACATCCGGTATTAATATGTGCTTATCAGGGAACATGTGCAAACTGATATTCAAAATGTCATAATTGTATGAAAATTATATCAATTATTTTAATTGTTAATTTTAAACAATAAATTCAATATGTTTCTTTATTTGTAGTGGTGCTTCAAAAGTTTGACATCTTGTTCTTTGTTGAAATAAATGTATGCATATCAAGTGAAGAAAATAGAAATTGATGCTTCACAGACTTTTTTTTTTTAAATATTCAAGCATTGCTAGTGGCCCGTTTATTAAAGCTTTGCTTTTCTGTGCAGTCTGTTCTTGGTTCTACTGGTGTTCCCTAATACTAATGCCTACACTCATTTCTAAAACCAAATTATAAAACTTACAGTGATCTTGTCCTCTGCTCTGGGAGCCAAATTCTTACATAAACAGGCCTAAGCAAAACAGCACTAAGATCCCAGCACTCAAAACTATTCTTCATCCTTCTCCATTATGAGGAGTATTATGCTGGGACGTGCATCCAATTTGTATAACAAGTAAATTAAGCCGTATCTCAGCACAGACTTGCATGGTGTACCTGCTTGGTGGCTGTATACAGAAGCCCTACATGTATTTTACAAAGATATTTTCCTTTTTTCAAAATGTGCATCTAGTATCAATTTAAATAATATTTGCTGAACTGAAGGCTTATTGTTAATCATTGGAACCATCTGCTCCACACATTCCATGTACGTTATCTTATACAAATTATTTACTTACCTGTCAGTAGGGGTGTGTTATCTTACAAGTTCAATTATCACAGTCGGTGGATCCAGGCTCCTTCAGTAAGTGAACTATGACTTGCAATGCAGAGTTCCTGTCTGTTTTCCTCAGCTAACCACTGTCTTTTATATGTTGCGTGTCAGAAGTTGATTTCCTGTCTGGTTGCTCTAACAGTATCTATCTATGCAGTAAAGAGAGATATTACACAATATGAGTGTTCTTCAGCTCTAAGCTAATGAAATAGATAGGCTAGGGGAGATTAATGAAAAATTAACTAATAAAAGAAGGCAGCCAATCAGGCTGAAGCCACATGTGTATGATATTAACGCTGACTTTCTGTCATGACCATCATCACAGGGTGGTGGCATTAGCAAAAATGGTCATTCGAGCTAGAAATCTCAGATTACAAAAGACATATTGGAGAACCACCATGACAGACTGCAATCTTTGTGTCTATTTGGCCATTGTTCGGATGTAGCACGCACACAGTAAAAGGCGTCTTTAACCTTTATCTACTAAGAAGGGAAAAATTGCTATCCAGTAACTTTGGCTATTGTAGCCCTACTTAGCCCTCTCACAATCAATGCTCCTATCTTTCATATCACTGGAAAATACCATGATGCAAGCCCAAAGGATGAAAGATAAAGGACACAATGTAAAGGATCGTCTTTATTTTTATTTTTACTAAAGAACAATATAAAAATCTGAAAAAACATTAATAAAATAGTCATAGGAAATTACATAATAAATATGCATATTTTTCTGTACAGCCCGAAGCGAGCAACACAAATTCATGGCAGCTGGTCAACACATATTTTAATGTAGTCTTTTGTAGTCCACAGGTTTGGGTGATCTTAATAAGGATAGGTCTTACTTATTTTTAAATAGATAGTAAGAAAGCCTCCAGGTTACCATTTAAAAGGCAAACTTAATTTGTTTTATGTGCATATTGACAACCTTTTGACCCCTGCCACCCCAATATTGTTATAATTATGTACTTTGTGACTAAAACATTAGCAGTATAATAAAAAAAGTGAATCAAAAACAAGTTCATTATGTAAGATGTCTACTATGAACACGTAAATGTTAAATATGACTAGGCAAAGTTGACCTGGATATTGAATATAGAGAGCAGACCATAATCCATGTGGATTAATTTAGCCCATGATCAAGTTCACCATGATTACAAGGCTTAATCGGTAAAACAGTACAAGGAGCAAAGCACTAAACAAAGGAACCAATCAGAATGTCCTTTAACTGCATTCAGTCCAGCACAAGGTGGATTCTGATTGGTTGTTTTTGATACTGCACCTTCTAATTAGCACATAGCACTTTCCACTGCTTGCCCCAATAAACCAAAACTGTCTACAGTGAAGTGTTACATTTAGTAGACGGAACATTGAAGGTAAAATGGTGTTACATGTTTTTGTGAAGTGTGGCTAAATTAAATCATTTTTTACAGTTTTATACCATGTGAAAATAAAGATTTGGAGATTGGAAAAAAAATACGCTGTGGTGGGATACAAAATAGCTTATTGAGATGATCAGATGGCTGTATTATAAGAATTTATTCTGTGCTTGTTTTCTTTCCTTCACATACACTTGGGGTCTTGGAATTTGATGATTTACAAAACTCATGATTTATGTTTGGAGAACCTGTGGCAAAGAAGTTCCAGAAAAATGGTCTTTGGATGTGATTTTTAACGAACAGCATATACCACAAGAATAAACATCTTCTTATGATAGCATTTTGGTGAACACAAGACATTTAACTCTATGTTCTTTGTAAACTTATTATTCTTTGATTGGTAAATTTTATATTCTGATACAATCTACATGACATATGTCATTCTGTATACAGTAAGTAATCCAAAATGCACAAAAATAAACAGAACGGCTTACTCATCATTCTTGAGTCTGACTGCTCCCTATATGGCTGTAAAACATAACTTGTATTGGGTATCACTAAGTGAGGTCAGGTATCTGTACCTGAGCTGAAAAATCCTACAATGCTAAAGCACCAACATATTTCCACCCACTTTCAATGGTTAAATTATAGCATTTTCTCTGTATTTATATATTTAATGGCAAGAACCAGGAGGTATTCTATTCATATGAATAAAATTCATGCTAATGATGTCTTTCAAACCAGTCAGCAGTATATGTCTCAAAATGTTTTATAATTATGAAAACTTTACACTATTATGGGTCTTTTTATGAAATCTAATTAGCAGACATATTTAGTAAGAAACCACAAAGTGCAAATATGATGTCCAAATGCAGTAACACACAGTATCCATTCAGAAATCACTTCTTATCTGATGCAATTGCATTAAACTGTTAATGACTGGCTACTATGGGTTCCTGCACTTTGCACTTGACAGTAAGTCTTTGCACTACCTTACTCCATAAGCCTTTGTGTAAAATTATACATGATGCAGACACATATAAATGCCACTCCTAATCTGATAGACATTTTATTATTGAAGATGAGAATAAGAAAACTGACAGCTCTGAACAGCTGGTATGAGCTAGCTATCCATTTCTTCTGATCTTTAGTTTTTGTCTGGGAGGTCCAGTACTCTATGCAAGGGCTGTTTATCCCTTCCTTTGTCATGAATTTCTACTCCAGGCAATAAAATGTACAGTAAAGCTGGCCATATATGGTAAAATTTTCTTTCCTGGAACCACAAATTGCAGGAGGAAAAATCGCCCGATTCCTCCATCAACACAGTTGACCGGCTATGGATAATGGAAGGAGAGAAGATTGGGCATGGTGGCAACTTCCCAACTTTCCATGGCAACTTCCCATAATGGAGCGCTTTGGGGGTTTTTCGGGACTTCATGGGAGCATTAGAAGAGTGAAGATGCTTCTGCTTTTAGATTTGGGAAGCACTTTATTATTGTGTAAGTCATGGAAGGTTCTAAAGCGAATTTCTGCACTCTCTAAAAGTAAAATGAATTAACATTCTGAATCTCTTAACATAAATCTAACTTAAAACTAAAACCGGCTTAGTGAAAAACAAGAAGCTTTTGATGTAATTACCTACAAATGCTTACAATTGTATTAGACATTTCCAGGCTTATTTATGGCAAAGATCTAAGTGCAAAGCCCAGTAAGCCATAGCAACTAGTCAAAATTGATCTGATCTGACTCCTGAGAAATGTGGTTGGTTTCTGTGGGTTACTGAATTGAGCAATTTAGTTTTGCTCTTTGCAAATAAAAGCAGAATATTTGAAGTCTTGTCTCCTGCCTTAGGGACTATGTCAACAGACTTTGTCAAATGGCTTTTCTATTCTCATATAAATCTATGGGAATACAAAACAGGAGGAAGTCAAATGCTCAGAAGTGTGTCAGACTGATCCCATCTACATGCCCCAAACCCTTCAATACAAGCCTATAATCTCATCATTTTCAGCAAGACCACATTTATTTTTCTAAGGTCCACTCCTTCAGAAAACAGAGACCGTCCTCCTGAAATAGGGATGTCAGAGATTTTAGAACTTCAATTCAACATCAAACTCAACTAAATTTTCCAACCTGTATAGTAGAAGTCTCTACACAAGGAAGTCCAGTCAATTAAATCATACATTTTGGGTAAAAGAATCAATTAAATATTTTGTTTTATCTTGGTGGAATTTCAATTTAAAGGTTTGAAAGAAAACATTTATTGCTTTTCAGGATAATATTGGATGTGTGACAGTAATGTGTTTTTCTTGAGTAACTTTTACTGTATCTTTAACTGAAGGTTTAAGTGGTATTACTTTATATACTGTATAAGGTAATATTTACTATTAGTATATAGCAGGGGTCTCCAAACATTCCAAACAAAGGGCCATTTTATTGTCCTTTGGATTCTAGGAGGGCCAGATTATGGCCAGCGGGAGTGGAAACTTTTCTGGCATCAGTGGGAGTAAGCACTGCCACATTTGGTATTAGGGGGAGGAATAGTGCCCCATCATTTGTATCATAGGGAGGAATAGTAACCCCATTTTTTGTGTCAGTGGGAGAATAGTGTCTCGTATCAGTGGGAGGAATAGTGCCTCAAGGCAAGCAGAGGGCCACATCTGGCCCTCGGGCCACAGTTTGGAGACCACTGGTATATAGAATATTAACAATGATTCTGTTATACTATGTCCCCCACAATCTTAACAATCACACTTTATTGCTGGTTTTAGCTTGATCTGTTAATGAGAATGAAGTTACACTGCACACAAATGGAGAGGAACCGCAAAATGTTCTAAAAAGATTTTCCACTTTATGTTAAATTTGCATTTATTGCAGAAGAGATTCCTTTGGCTAAGGGTTGGAAAGGAATTACTGCAAGAAAAGGAGCAAAGGCAGGAATACTAGTTTAATTAGAGGGTCAGTCTGCCCCCAAACTTTTAATATTGGGTAGAAGCAAGTTAGACAACCCACTGCCTTATTTTTTCTCTCCTGAGCTCCCATATCAAAATTTCCACAGCTGCATTCCAAGATCCACTCACCTTAAAAACTAAGGTTTTCTCTAACAGAAGGCTTGGGACTCCTCTGTCAAGTGAAGCAAAACCAGGAATACTAGCAGGGAAATGTTGTCACTGGAATCACCAAGAAGCAGCCCTAAGAACTGCGATTTCAGTTTTGGATGAGCATAGACCTTAAAGTGGAAAACCCCTTTAAAATATTCAAAACATTGGAGTTTTGCTCTAAGCATAATCAAAAAAATTTTTTTTTACATTATAATGAATGACTGCATGAAAGTTTTAAAGGGTAAGCAAATTATCTTAAAAAATAGTAAAATAGAGTGGAACAAGCTAGCAATACAAGTTTGGCAAGCAAGGCCAGTTTTGTTTTTGGTATATAAATAATAACAGTCAATAATATTCAAGTTTACCTAATAAACTGAAACATTTTCAATATGGCTGTGGAAAACACAAGTAATTTGTGTCATTATCCAATCTAATATAGATTGCTTACTGTCCCCAAAATAGCCAAATGACGTCCATCAAGAGAACATATTTTGTAAATATTGGCCAGTCCAGTGAATTCATAGTACAGAGAGGTCATGGCAAGACTTGGACTTAAGCTTAAAAGCCATGTTTTTGTTTTTCTTGGCCACAATTTTTCCCCAGAACCTTCTGGCTTTCTTTGGAATGCTCTCCCGCCTCTTCAGGAAGGCCAGCCTCTTCTCGTTTTTCTCTTTGCTGTCCCTCCTCAGACGCACTTGCCTGACAATGCCCTCAAACAGTTCCTTCACATTGTGCTGAACAGCTGCAGAAGTCTCAATGAATTTGCAGTCAAATACTACGGCACAAGCTCTTCCCTCTGTGAACAGAAAGTCATAGCTAAGTATTTCTATCATCTAAAATTGTAAGACAAATATAGCGGTTGATTTACTAAAAACAAATAGGGGGTTCACTTTGCTAGGGAATTTTCGCTTAGCTTAGTGAATGAGGCTCTGCTGACTTCTATTATCCAATTATGTTCAAACAAAAAATATTTTTTTCTTTTTTAATATTCTTGCATGTGTGGTATTCTTTGTAAAGTGAATTAAAATTTTATAAGCTAAGGGAAACTCCCTTTCTAATACTGTATATACCAAAAGCTAAATAAAATTTGTATGACAACTGTACTATTTCCCAGTAGTCTTCCCCACAAAGTACAAGTATTATTTTTGAGGCTCAGTTACTTCAGACAGAAAAAAGTTCATTATCCTTGATTTTGTCATCAGTTGAGATATTAAGTTGTATACACTTTTGTTTACCTCCTTCATATTTGTTATCTTGTCCTCCTCATTGAAGTTTCTGGGTCTTATGGGTGACATTGATTATTATGTAGTTGATTTACTAAAGGCAAACAGGCTGTTCACTTTGCATGGGATATTTCATTTAGCTTATCGGATGTAATGGAAGTTCAGTTTGCAAACCCAATCACAAGCAAGGAGAATAAAAAAGATTTTTTTTACTTGCACATGATTGGATGACATAAGTCAGAATGGCTTCACTTCCTTCACTAAGCTAATTAAAACTTCCCTTGCGCAGTCAACAGCGTATTTACGTTTGGTAAATCATAAACCCCTGACTTGAGTAATGTAAGGCAAGTGGATGCATGTTTATAAAGGCCAGTACCTGATATAGAAACTTCTCTGCATCGAACCAAGTCACTTTTGTTTCCAACCAGTATAATCGGAATGTCCTCTGTCTGCCGTGCCCGACGTAGCTGTATACGTAACTCAGAAGCCTTCTCAAAGCTTGCTCTGTCCGTGATGGAATATACTATTAAATAAGCATCTCCCACTTGCATACAGTGATCGTACATCCAGTTATCTTGACTCTGCAAGCAAAAAAATAATAATAATAATATGTGATGTATTTTCCGTTTTGTTACATTGTGTTTCAATAAAAAAGAAACTGCTACTTCAGTCTGTTGCTACGATGGGCTGTAAGACAAACTTCACTTACAATATCAATTGTTGCTGCACTGCTATACCCTTGCTTTCTAAAAATGTTACCAAGGAGCAACATAAAGGAGACCCTAACTAAGAAAATCCAGGGGTTGCCAATATTCAAACAAACCTGTAAACTGGGAATAATACATTAAAGAACAAAAAATAAATCCTAATGGACATAACCTGATATTAAATAGGAAGTAAACCCTGATGGGTTTTACTTCCTCTTTATTTCCCTGCAAAGTAAAAGCATAATGGGCTAGTATGCATTGTATACTAGCCCATTATGTTGCACTTACCTGCAAGCAAAGCCTGCGATGTCCCAGAGGCCCCCACTGGTGGCCACATCCATCTTCAGAGTCCTTCAGGGGTCATGGACTCCGGCTCTGTGACTGGCTGGAGTCGCGTGATGTCACGGTCACAGCACGGGCCCTATAGAAAAGGCATGATCATGCCCTTTCTTTAGTGCGCATGCGCCAATGACATGGGCGCAAGCGTATATGGTAAATATCTCCTAAACTATGCAGGTAGATATTTCAAGTACCTACAGGTAAGCCATAGGCTTACCTGTAGGTAAAAGTGGTGTGTAAGGGTTTACAACCACTTTAAGTAATATAACCAGACATGCTTTTCTTTATCCTAGCCCCAATTAAAATAAACTTGTACTTAGAGAATGAATCAGCTATGATTGTTGACCTATCCTTCTGAAAATTTTATTTTATGTATATTTGACTGGTTGTTATTCTGATTCAATAGTTTCAGTGCTTTCAGAGCCGCTGACCTATAATAAGTGTGCAGATCAGAATTTCTGACCTCACTCCAACTTTCCTGATCTACGTATTTGTTCCAGTTAGTGACTTAGTAAGTACTGAAGACAGAGACAGCCAGGAAACCAGCGTTTTTAGAAAGAGGTCAGTAATGGTAGCCTTCCTTATTTCTCCCAGTTCAGTCTTTATTAATTGGTCTAGCATTCTGACAACATAATCTATCTAGCTCCCAGACAAATAACAATATTATTATGATGTCTTAGTAGCTGCCTTCACTATGCAGATACAAAAGGAAAGCTGTCAAGAGAGGGGATTGCCATCGCTGACCACTTTGTAAAGATGTGAGTTCCCTGGCTTTTATGCTGATCCCATTTGCTTCATTATTCTGAGTCACCAAAAACAAGTATGTAGTTTAGAAAAGTCAGATTGGCATGCTTACTCTAGACCTCTGATTCTAAATTTTGAAGCAAGCCAGCAGCATGAAATAATGACAACTAGGATCTCATGACCGGTTTCCTTTAATACATTTTAATTATAGTATTGTTCTGCAATAAAACTATTGGTCTTATTAGGTAAAGCGAAGGCCAAAGTGCCAAGTACAATAACAGAATCACAAAAAATAATTCCCAACATATCTCAACCTGAAATCTGATTGGTCACTATGGACTATATGGCATGTTGCACACACCACAAATGCTTTTTATTTTTTATTTTTTTTGCGCTGCTCTATTAAAAAAGCCTTTATGTAAACATCATGCAATAAATGAAGACAGTATTTGAAAATACAATACCTTATTTTCCCACATGTCAATAAGTATAAGTGTGGCGCTCTCTCCGTCCACCATCAGGGTCCTCTCATATGTGTTCTCTTAAGAAAAATTAAAAAAAATAAATCATTGCATGTTAGCAACTCAGGAATTTAAAAAGTTATATATTACATTTGCTTTGCAATATAAAATCAAACAAGTGTCACTTTAAATAAGAAGAACAATTTTATTTGCCACACTTGTCAAGTTTAACATAAGTAAATGTATGCCTCATGTGTGCATTTATTTATTTATAGGACATTTTTACTATCCCTCATTTTTATTTTGTTTATATAGTCATGCCAGATTAACTGATTGGTGTACTTGTGGAATGCAATTATGTCATCTCCCGTTGCCATTACAGCAATATATCATATCATAAGGGACATACTGTATTTGGTCTTATTTAGTAAAATTGCAAATGGAAAAAAGGGTACTAATCAGAAAGCCAATTAGCAAGTGATGAAATCAGAGTATTAGCTTAATTTCTTCCCCATGTATGCCTGTTATGATCTAAAGGCAAGATTTTTGTTTTTAGTTTTCGCTAATGGTGTGACCCAGTAGAAACTCTGTAAAGTTTTTATTGCTGTCTGTGTTCCAGCTGGGGAAATTCACTCCTCTATTTGTTCTGTATCCTATGTCACTTGGACTGAACCTGGGGGAAAACCTCACATTTTTTATTGTCACCAGATTAAGACTTATGCCGCGTACACATGAGCGGACTGTCCGACAGAAAAAGTCAGACGGAAGCTTTTCATCGTATATACCGATCGCGTGTAGGCCTCATCGGACTTTTTTTTAAATCTGAGGGACCTAGAAATAGAACATGTTCTAAATCTTTCCGAAGGACCCAATTCCTATCGGGAAAACCGATCGTCTGTATGCTGGTCCGACGGACCAAAAAGGACGCATGTTCTGAAGCAAGTACGAAACGGAAGCTATTGGCTACTGGCTATTGAACTTCCTTTTTCTAGTCCCGTCGTAAGTGTTGTACCTCACCGCGTTCTGGACGGTTGGACTTTGGTCGGACTTTGGGTTGACTTTGTGTAGGCAAGACCGCTGGAATGGGATTCCGTTGGAGTTAAGTCGGAGAAACCGTCAGAGTTTATTACGATGGCTAAACCGGTCGTGTGTACGCGGCATTATAGCCTAGCCATTACAGTCTAGCCATTTTTCGACCAGACAGCCTGCGTTCTATTTATTCATTGCTATGCATATGTCTGGGAGCTCAGGTAGCTTAGAGTTAAGGATCACTCTTTTTTTAATTGGTGCCTTGATGTGGCAATGTGGCTTCACATGTATTTTCAAATGTATGTAACAAAACACCTTTTTTAACCAGAGATGCTAAAGGTTTTATTAGTTTTTTTTGTTCTAACCAGCTGGAGAGTGTGCTGATGAATTTTTGTATTACTATATTTGATAATGTAACACAAAAACACGCATCTTCTATAACCCATAGAAACCAACCACTAGTCTGACTAAATGTATAAGCTGATTTTTTATTACTAACTGTCATTTTGTAGTATATTAGCAAATATCCCCAAAATATAACAGTCGCCTCTAAGCACATGTACATATACTTCTACAAACTTTTTTGTTGCCCTAGTAAAAATCAGTTTTATAAGCACGCTGTCTCTACTGGACATTCTCTCTAGAGGAATGTTTTTTTTCCACAGCACCCCAGCTGCAAAGCTCCTGTGAGTTTTCCACATCTTCTAAAAATTAATCCAGCACATGGAATAAAACATCATGATGAAGATTTGCAAAGTCTCCTACTGTGGACTGTGATAAACTCCAGATTTGTTCTGTAATGGAAAATATTTGCTCACAGCATAGTTAACCTTGCACACACCAAACTAACATTAATTCACAGTCTAGCAGTTACTGGTGTAAAGTGCTTTATGCTGTATAGTGCTTTTCATGCGTAGCTAAAAAAAAAAATTAAAACTATTTTTTTGTGTTTTTAAGTCAGGTAAATATCAAATATTATATATGAATATGTTATGCCTGGGATTTCCTCCTAGCAGGAGTTCTAAGCTAATTTTCATAAGTTTACACAGTTAATCTAACTGCTTAAAAAAAAACAATTAAAAAAAATAGTTTTTTACAGAATGGGATAGCCGAAGCTCAGATTATGCACATAGCTGCACTCCTAGGTATTACCCTTTTCCCTGTCCTTTTCTTTCTCTGTTCAATTCAACCCTATACAGGCCTTCAATTAGAGAGACACATTCTGAAAGCAAACAACTACTTAGCTACACTTGCATTGCCTTATTTGATCTTTATTTCAGACATGTTGGTTACTGTTTTTTTTTTTTTTCTTTCTTATCCAAAAGAAATTTCAATACACAGTCAGGGAAAAATAGATCCATAGTTACATAGTAGGTGAGGTTGAAAAAAGACACAAGTCCATCAAGTCCAACCTATGTGTGTGATTATGTGTCAGTATTACATTACATATCCCTGTATGTTGCGGTCATTCAGGTGCTTATCTAATAGTTTCTTGAAGCTATCAATGCTCCCCGCTGAGACCACCGCCTGTGGAAGGGAATTCCACATCCTTGCCGCTCTTACAGTAAAGAACCCTCTACGTAGTTTAAGGTTAAACCTCTTTTCTTCTAATTGTAATGAGTGGCCATGAGTCTTATTAAACTCTCTTCTGCGAAAAAGTTTTATCCCTATTGTGGGGTCACCAGTGTGGTATTTGTAAATTGAAATCATATCCCCTCTCAAGCGTCTCTTCTCCAGAGAGAATAAGTTCAGTGCTCGCAACCTTTCCTCATAACTAAGATCCTCCAGACCCTTTATTAGCTTTGTTGCCCTTCTTTGTACTCGCTCCATTTCCAGTACATCCCTCCTGATGGGATGGATTCACATTGCTGAATATCGTATTCATTTGCAATCTGAGTTATTTTACGATTCAAACAGAACTAAATATTATATTTGATACACTGTACACATTAAAATTCCATTTAAAGGTTAAGAAATATCTGAAGTGTTTCTAATTTCTTTTTCAGTCAGAACTAAAATAGTTTTAAAATGTGATTAAACCCTATTTGCACAAAAATATATTCTTTAATTTTGTCAAAGATTTGCACACAGGCAAATCTGGTCACACAATTTTCAGTTTTGATCAAGTCTGATGAGCAACACAAGTTACATAATTCTAAAGGTTTCCCAAAGCGCAATCACTATAATAGAGTTAAGCACTGCTTGCAAAAATCAGGCCATGTAGGGCTGATGAACTCAAAAGATTAGAAGAATAAAAAGCAATTCAGTTATATTCAGCCTAGATTCTCTTTTCTTACAGCCAGTTTAATGCTATGAGTCAGTTTACCCAAATGTAACATTTTCATTTTTTAATATAGATGGAGCATAGTAGGCTCTCATCATCTTGCTTCCAACAGGACTTTGATATTCCAGCAGCAAGATCTCCCTGTCACAATAACTTACTTTGTTTCTGTCCAGCTGGGAGTTTGGGGTGTTCTTGGCTATCATTATTCCAGCACCTTGTTGCATTCTTCATTATATAAATATTTCTAAAAATATTAGGCAGAGTTGGAACCACACAGGATGGCCACAGCAAGAGTGCAGACCCAGTGCAGATATCTTGCCAATAGAGTAACCAATAAATATAAAACAAAACTATCAGGTGTTGGAACTCTCCAATATTTACTACAATCTGTGATGTCAGTTTGGGGTGGACTGACCCTTTAAATTTCAAAGGCCAGGCTACTACTGATCTACTACAACACAAATCATATTATATGGGTGGATAATAAAGGCTGTAACTTTTTTGTCAGTCCAGTAAATCTGTGCTTTAGAATATTCATTTAGGTTCAGGGAAAGTTTCAAGCTTTCCTATTCAATTTAAGGGGGTTTGCCATGTCAAACAGTTAAGATGGTGGCCATGGGTGGTCATACACCCACTGATCAGCTGTCTCAACTGCTATATGTGGAGTATTACTTTCCAGACCTTTGCATCTCCAAATTAACTTTTGTATCTCCAGAGGACAGGTCTACCTGGCACTGTTTCAATCTCTTTTCAGACTTTCTTTTGTTGTTTCAACTTTTCATCAGCCTTAAGGTTTTTCCACTGCTCCTGTTATATTCTTTATATTACCATATCCTAAAAATGCAGCATTGATAGTGGAGTACCTTGAAACATCCATGGCAGGTTGGAACGTAGCAACCACACAACAGTGCCCAAGAGATATATGCAATATAAACTGATAATTCTACAACAAATACCACAATTTGAAATATCTCTGTGAAGGTTATCTTTTTCCAGAGCATGGTAAAGCTAGTAGTAGTTATTATGGGATTAGTCCAGTTGAATGTGACTATTTGAAATATCACTTTAGAAAGACTTAAAAAGTATTTCCGCAGCTGCTCAAAACTGCTATATCTTTTTTTACTTCAGTGCTGGCATGAAAAACCCTTCAAAGGTCATTGGCATTGTGAGTGAGGAGCTGGGTTAGGGTAAAAATGTAGAGCACTCAAGCAACCTCATAACTCTGCTGATAGACACCAGAACCACCTGATTGTTCTGGATACTGATGACTCAGCCCTGATGGTCATAACCACAAGACAAATGGAGGTGATTTTCCACTTTACTGATGTGCTCATAGGATTAGCACAAATACCAGAGGGTGGTGGTCAATTTATTAATGAAGGCCTTACTATAAATATGTACTGCAAAATGTATAGTATCTCACAAAAGTGAGTACACCCCTCACATTTTAGTAAATATTTTATTATATCTTTTCATGTGACAACATTGAAGAAATGACACTGCTACTTTGTAAAGTAGTGAGTGTACAGCTTGTATAACAGTGCAAATTTGCTGTCCCCTCAAAATAACTTAACACAGCCATTAATGTCTTAACTGCTGGCAACGAAAGTGAGTACACCCCCAAATGTTTAAAATTAGCCATTTTCCCTCCCCGTTGTCATGTGACTCATTAGTGTTACAAGGTCTCGGGTGTGAATGGAGAGCAGGTGTGTTAAATTTGGTGTTATCGCTCTCACTCATACAGGTCACTAGAGGTTCAACATGGCACCTCATGGCAAAGAACTCTCTGAGGATCTGAAAAAAACAATTGTCACTCTACATAAAGATGGCCTAGGCTATAAGAAGATTGTCAAGACCCTGAAACTGAGCTACAGCTCGATGGCCAAGACCGTACAGCGGATTAACAGGACAGGTTTCACTCAGAACAGACCTCGTCATAGTCAACCAAAAAAGTTGAGTGCGCGTGCTGAGCATTATATCCAGAGGCTGTCTTTGGGAAATAGATGCTGCAGAGGTTAAAGGGGTGAGGGGTCAGCCTGTCAGTGCCCAGACCATACGCTGCACACTGCATCAAATTGGTCTGCATGGCTGTTGTCTCAGAAGGAAGCCTCTTCTAAAGGTGATGCACAAGAAAGCCTGCAAACAGTGTGCTGAAGACAAGCAGACTAAGGAGATGGATTACTGGAACCATGTTCTGTGGTCTTATGAGACCAAGATAAACTTATTTGGTCCAAATGGTGTCAAGCGTGTGTGGTGGAAACCAGGTGAGGAATACAAAGACAAGTGTGTCTTGCCTACAGTCAAGCATGATGGTGGGAGTGTCATGGTCTGGGGCTCCCAGAGTGCTGCTGGCACTGGGGAACTACAGTTCATTGAGAGAACCATTAATGCCAACATGTACCATGCCTTACTGAAGCAGAACATGATCCCCTCCCTTCAGAGACTGGGCCGCAGGGCAGTATTGCAACATGATAACAACCCCAAACACACCTCCAAGAGGACCACTGCCTTGCTAATGAAGCTGAGGGTACGGGTGATGGACTGGCCAAGCACGTCTCCAGACCTAAACCCTATTGAGCATCTGTGGGGCATCCTCAAATGGAAGGTGGGTGAGCGCAAGACCTCTAACATCCACCAGCTCTGTGATGTCGTCATGGAGGTGTGGAAGAGGACTCCAGTGGCAACCTGTGTAGCTCTGGTGAACTCCATGCCCAAGAGGGTTAAGGCAGTTCTGGAAAATAATGGTGGCCACACAAAATATTGACACTTTGGGCCCAATTGGGACATTTTCACTTAGGGGTGTACTCACTTTTGTTGCTAGTGGTTTAGACATTAAAGGCTGTCTGTTGAGTTATTTTGAGGGGACAGCAAATTTACACTTATACAAGCTGTACACTCACTACTTTACATTGTAGCAAAGTATAATTTCTTCAGTGTTATCACATGAAAAGTTATAATAAAATATTTACAAAAATGTGAGGGGTGGACTCACTTTTGTTTCTCATTAATATCTCAGATCTGACTTACTTACCACCTAGCATTTCACTGTCCAGAGAATCAGGCACTCCTGCAAATATACTGGCCAGTGTAGACTTTCCAACACCATGCTCGCCAATAAGAACCACGCGATAGTAGGTATTCCCAGATTCTGAGGAGATGACGGAATCTGAAGAATCTGAGGACCAGCTGCACCTGTAGTAGTCCTCTGGCCTCACTGAGTGATGGATGGTGTGGTTGCGATTGAGGTTCACATTGGGATTCTTCTGTACGTGAATATTCTTCCCATCAGCGGCAATACTCCATCGCTGCTGGCTCTGCACCACTGTGCTGCTACTGCGCCGCATGGTCACATTGAGAGTCATTGTGGCTTCCCTGTAGTTAAAAAAGACAAAAATTTTCCATAAGATAGATAGATAGATAGATAGATAGATAGATAGATAGATAGATAGATAGATAGATAGATAGATAGATAGATAGATAGATAGATAAATAGATAGATAGATAGATAGATAGATAGATAGATAGATAGATAGATAGATAGATAGATAGATAGATAGATAGATAGATAGATAGATAGATAGATAGATAGATAGATAGATAGATAGATGGTATCTAACATTTTACTGATCATGCTAATGTACCGTTACCTATAGATATAATAATTTTTATAACAAGGTTTCCCTAAGACCCTTTCATTATTTTATGGGGCATTCTTGGATAAAAGGTTTGAGAAAGGCTGTTGTGGGCACAGAAACTGTTATAGCATTAAAAATGCACATATAATATTTTATATATGCATGCAATAAATGTATTGTTTGCTTCCCACTTGGTTCTGAAAAAGGGTTTTACAGTGTCATGACCTTGCTTCATGTGTCTTCTTCATCTATTTTAACAGCATGTCCATGGCTATACTGTACCCACTTGGATCTGCTGTTACTGCCTAATTCCATCATCACACTGCTCAGAGCTGCTATCATTGCTGAGATCTGAGAATAGCTTTCTTCAGCTTCCTTCAAAGATCACTCACTTTTCAATACCTCACCAAGATAGGATGTTGTCTATTTGGAAAAGCACACACTGGAAACCATTTTGGTTCTGAAGATGGGTTGCAATGCTTTAATTAAACTTCCTGTCAGCCTACAAGTTACTTACCAGAGCTGGTAATATGGGTGATTGGTGTGGGTTCCAGTAGGTACACCCTTGCTCTAAATTTGGAAAACCTCTTTTAATATCTTGTGTACTTCCCAGTGTAAATACAGCAATATAAGTATGGTATGGTATGTAACTACAAATTGCAGCATACGCAACCAACTCTCTAATCTTTTTACTCCTCTCATGCAATGTAAGGATTGTCTCTGCTTCTCATCTGATCAGTACAGACTGTCATTATTAATATTATTATTATTATACACGATTTATATAGTGCCAACAGTTTACATAGCGCTTTACAACTTGAGGGTATACAATACACTTTAATACAGTAGGAATCAGAGGGTCCTGCTCCTTAGAGATTACAATCTAAAAGGGAAGGTTAAGAGATACAAGTGGTAATAACTGTGGACGATGTGCTGATTGAGAAGATAAATGTACAGTTGTTAGGTGGGGGCCAGATAGGCTTCTCTGATGAGATGAGTTTTCAGGGATCGTCTGAAAGGAGATAAAGTAGGAGAAAATCGGAAAGATTGGGGTAGAGCATTCCAGAGGATGGAAGAGGCTCTGGAGAAGTCCTGAAGGCAAGCATAGGATGAGGTGACAAGGGAATTTGAGAGCAGGAGGTCTTGGGAGGAGCTACGAGAACGATTAGGTTGGTATTTTGTGACTAGGTTAGAGATGTAGCTGTGGGCCAGGTTGTGGATGGCTTTGTAAGTTATAGTTAGTATCTTGAATTTCATTTGGTGGCTGAGTGGCAGCCAATGGAGGGATTGGCAGAGGGGTATAGCAGGCGCTGAGCGGTTTGTGAGGTGGATGAGCCTGGCAGCAGTGTTCATGATGGATTGAAGTGGGGATAGCCTATTTAGAGGTAAGCCAATGAGGAGGGAGTTGCAGTAGTCTAGGCGGGAGATGACCAGGGAGTGGATTAGAAGCTTTGTGATGACATTGGTTCAGAAGGGGTGTATCTAGGTGATGTTGCGAAGGTTGAGGCGGCAAATTTTGGATAGCGATAGGATGTGGGGCCAAAAGGTTAATTCGGAGTCCAGGATTACACCTAGGACCTTGGCGTGGGTGGACAGGTTGATAGTTGAGCCGTTGATATTGACAGAGAAATCAGGGGAAGTGGCACCTGAGGGAGGAAATATCATGAGCTCGGTTTTGGATAGGTTGAGTTTGAGGAAGTGATGTGAAATCCAGACTGATATGTCTGCTAGTAAGTTGGTAATGCATGAGGAGAGAGCTGGGGGGGTGGAGAGATAGATTTGGTTGTCATCAGCATAGAGATGATATTTAAAGCCGTGGGAGGCAGTCAACTGACCCAGGTAGGTAGTGTAGATTGAGAAAAGGAGAGATCCAAGAACAGAAACTTGGGGGACCCCAACGGAGAAAGGAAGAGGAGAGGAGGAAGAGTTGTAAGTGACACTGAAGGAGCGGTGGGATAGGTAGGATGAGAACCAGTGAAGAGTGAAGAGTACAGTCACGGAGACCACAAGAGTGGAGTTTATTGAGGAGGAAGGGGTGGTCCACTGTGTCAAAGGCAGCAGAGAGATCCAGGAGAAGTAGTACAGAATAGTGTCCACTGGTTTTAGTCATTAGTAGGTCATTTGAGGGTTTAAGGAGAGCAGTTTCCGTGGAGTGTTGAGGACGAAATCTTGACTGAAGGGGATCAAGAAGTTTATTCATGGTCAGGTGGTCGCTTAGTCGGTTGCATACCAGTCTTTCAAGAAGTTTGGAGATGAAGGCGAGTAAGGAGATGGGACATAGGTTGTTAAGATTGGTTTGGTCCAGTGAGGGCTTTTTAAGTATGGGCGTGACTAGCACATGTTTTAGAGAGTTTGGGAAGATGCCAAGAGAGGGAGAGGTTGAAAATGTGAGTTAGAGAGTGTTAGATGAGTGTTCGATAAAAGTTTATCAACCTTATTAATAGTAGGGTTGAATGAGGGAAGTAATGATTGTATCTGTGGACATAGGGTGTTGCATGGGGTAGGTTTTTGTGTATTGGAGATCTCCTCATAAATTGTATCAATCTTAGCTTTGAAGTGATTGGCGATCTCCTGGGCAGTGAGTGAGTTAGAGGGTGGAGGCAATGGAGGACAGAGTAGAGTGTTGAGGGTAGAGAAAAGTTGACATGGACTGGATGAGAAGGTGTTAATGAGTGTGATAAAGTAGGTCTGTTTGGCAGTGTGGAGGCAGGAAAGTGAACTGTTGTAGATGAAAGTGGCTAGGTTGGGGCAGGACAGGGGTGAGATTTTGTTATAGAAGTGATCAGTAGCAGAGTAGAGAAGAGAAGGGTTGAGGTGGCGAAGGTTTCTACGTGTAACTGTTAGGCGGTTGGAGGGAGAGGAGGTGGAAGACAGGGAGAGAGCCTAACTAATAAGGTGGTGAACAGAGAGTGGGAGAGGATTGTTACAAAGGTTGCATGGAGTGCACAGATAGGAGAAGACAGTGAGTAGGAGCCTGTATCCATTGCTTCAGGTCAATCAATGAGGTTAGACTGGGAAGTTTGAAGTAATAGTAGTGTTAATGTTAACAGGGATGTGGAAATCACCGAGAATAATTGTGGGGATTTCAGAAGAGAGAAAGTAGGGTAGCCAGGCAGAGAAGTCATCAAGGAAGGCTGATACTGGTCCAGGGGGCTGGTAGATGACAGCAATTCTTAGAGAAATGAGAGAGAATAGAGGAATCCAATGTGCCCCAAAAGAGGAGAGTGTGAGAGAGGGGGGTGAGTGAAGTATCTGAAAGGCGCTGCATGGGGCTAGAAGGATTTCTACTCTGCCTCCCTTCCGTCCACTTGGTCTGGGGGAGTGAGTCCAGAGAAGACCACCATGGGAGAGGGAAGCAGGAGAAGTAGTATCTGATTCATGAAGCCAGGTTCATGGCACTAAAACTCTAGTTAACCATCATTTATCATTAATAGAAACCTGTATGGTGATACTTGTGCTGAACTGCTAAACTCATCTATATAATAATATATAATAATAATAATAAATTATTATTATAAATGTGAGCTGTTATAATCCAAAAGCTTCAATACACTCACTGACTTATATGCAAATGTTTTCTTTAATATCACTAGCTGCATGTTTGATCCAGTGACTCAGAAAGTATTGAGACAAAAGGCAGCCAAACAATTCGCATTTTCAGAAATAGGTCAGCAAGGATAGCCCCTCTATATACAGGTTTTCTTAAAGGGGGTTGTAAAGGCAGAAGGTTTTTATCCTAATGTATTCTATGCATTAAGATAAAAAAACCTTCTGTGCGCAGCAGCCTCCCTCAGCCCCCCTAATACTTACCTGAGCCCCATCTTTGTCCAGCAATGTCCACGAGTGTCTCGGCCGTCCGAGACTCTCCCTCCTGCTTGGCTGAGACACAGCAGCGGAGCCATTGGCTCCCACTGCTGTCAATCAAAGTCAGTCAGCCAATCTGGAGAGGGGGCAGGATGGGCCAGGCCACAGCTCTGTGTCTGAATGGAAAAAAGGGAGCTGTGACTTAGCTCGGGTGCCCCCATAGCAAGCTGCTTGCTCTGGGGGCTTTTGACAGGAGGGAGGGGCCAGAAGCACAGAAGAGGGACCCGAGAAGAGGATGATGCGGGCTGCTCTGTCCAAAACCATTATTTTTATATAAAAGAAAAACAAGACTTTACAATCACTTTAAAGTAGTACCAGATGCTATTATTATTAACCCCTTCTAATAATTACTATAGGTACAGCTTACAATATATTAGCATGAACAAAAAAAACTTTTAAATACTAAGGGTTGCTTTAACAAATTTATTTTTAGTACTAATAATGAAAGGAAACAAATATTAATAGCCTGAAATTAAAATAGTGTTCACTCACATTGATAGTCCCTTCAATTGTACAATCTCCTTTAGATCTGCCAACAATTATGTTATGTGGGGGCCTGCCTGATCGGATACAAATTGATTGGATAGTTTAAGTAAGTGTTTATATTACATAGTTTTGGTAAATCTAAAGTTGATTGTAGAGATGTTGTTCAGTCAGATTGTAACACGTATGGTGACCCTTAAATTGGTGGTCACTGAAGAGTTACCTTACTTTGGTGGTGAGTGAAGAAGGGCCTACTTATATTGGTAGTCTTTGGGAGAAAGACCATCTTACATTGGTGATCAGTGGCAGAGAGACACCAAAACATTGGTGGTCAGTGGGAAGAATGTCCCTTATATTGAAGGTGAGTAGATAGCTAAAAAAAAAAGTGGTGACCATTGGTGTTAGTGTCTACTTATCTGAGAGGCAGAAATTCTTAATTTATCAAGGAACCCCTGGCAACCTTTGAAGGAACCCTAGGGTTCCACAGAACTCTGGTTTAAAAAGGCATTTTTTGCATATTAGAAGAAATTGCATCTATAGTATTAAGTCTCGTATAGACTCCAAGCTTATTTATCAAATAAGGTTTTTTTATTTCATCCCTGTTCCAATTTTACAAATAAGCCTCATCTATATAGTATGGTACAATTGCAATTGTGGGCCATGGCCACATGGGGTTTAAGAGAGCAATGAAGAGCTCATAAGTTAATAGCATGTTACGTCAACAAATCTTTGCAGTCAGGCAGGTTAACCCTCATTGTCTAAACAAGCCTTGGAGGAGCATCTGGGATGTGTAGCTGTTGGATGGGGAATACTCTCTCCAACTCGTGATTCTTCTACCATGTTTAGTAAGGTTACTTCTGCAACTCCATTACCAAAATGGCAACTGATAATTACACCTATAGTAACCCTTAAAGCACCAGGACTGGAAGGGATGACGATCTATCTAAGCATAAACAACCCATGCTTTTGAAATGATGTATAACACACACTATTTCTATCAACTAACAAACTGTGGAAGGACAAATCCCAGCATTCCTGCCAAGGACAATACAACAAAATCATTTTATGATATGACATAGAGGGATGTCTATTTCAGCAGCACTCAAAACGTTGAAGCTGATCAGTGTCATTTAAAGTGTATTTCCAATTTTGCAGGCAAATTGAGATAACACCTACTTTAAAATGGTTAAATGTTTCCATTCACATTGCATAATTTTAATATTGCTTCTTAGCTTTTTACCTGTTTTTTTTTCTTGCTTAAAAATCTTACTTGGCTTTACCCTCTATGTAATGTTAAGGAGGGGGCTAGGGAGTTGAGTTTATCATAACTAACATAGCCGTTGTGCTGGCAGTTCTCATTATTTGTGCACACTGTGGGGAAGATTTACCAAAACTGGAGAGTGCAAAATCTGGTGCTGTTCTGCATACATTCCAGGTTTTATTGTCAGAGCTTAATTGAACAAGCTGAAGTTAGAAGCTGATTGGCCGCCATGCACAGCTGCACCAGATTCTGAGTGCTCCAGTTTTAGTAAATCTTCCCCTGTTTGTCTTGACAAAGGGTTAAAGATCTGAAGGCAAGGGTGGTACATTGTATGTTAATGCATTTTTTAACTGTCTCTAAATAATTCCCTAATTGCACATTGCAAATTATTCTGAACAAACTGCCAGTGTAGCCTATCACCTCTCTAGTATCACTTGCCTCTCCCCTTATATTGTAAGCTCCCATGATCAGGACCCTTCTTTCTCTCTTGTATTGATTTATATTGTACTGTATTGTAAAGTGCAGCACAAACTTTTAGCGCTATATTTATTTTCTGTATTATAATAATAATATGTTTAAACCCACTCCAAAGAAACAAGTAGTAAGAAATATTTTTAGGTATGCTGTGTGAATGGAAACAATTAGTCTGGGTTTCTCAAGTCTGACTGCAAAGGTGAATCCACACTTAAAAACGACTAGTTTGGCTATCAACTTGAATAAATTATAACCTCATTAAAAAAACTATTATAGTACCAACAAAAGACAACTATATTTAACCCGCAATTGAAATCAATGAAACAGAGTTTCCCGTAGAGACCAGATTTTACTCCTCATCAGGTTAAAACACAATGAAAGACATTTGCTGATTGTTTCCAGTAGGAACTAAAGTCCATAAATCCTTTGCAAATAGTGAAATGCTTAAATATACTATAAACAGCTTTCAGACAATCACGGTATAATATATATCCAGTACATATCATATCAAAACTACACACATTAGCAAAAACAACATCAGTTACTTAAAGCTAATTTCAATATTTGAAAAAAATAGTCCTTTCTGCACATCATATTATGACTATTATAACTGATATCATTTACTTTTAAATTGTGCAGTTTAGAAATTGTGGATCTTTTTTTTTTTTAATAGTGCAAAAATCAGAGATGTGCTGTAACTCAAAGCAACCAATCAGAAATTAGCATTCTGAGGCTGCGGTCATTAGATTGCATGAAGACTATTAAAAAGTTACGTCTGATTGGTTAATGCATGCGAGTGATCCTAGCGCTATATTATATTAGTATATATTATTATTATATTATTTTAGCACTATAATATATCTGTAGACCTATTCTTAATGCTTTGTAATGCAGACACCACTTACCAGTGAGGTTTGCTCTGTCTTATGTGGAATACTCTTTCTGCACACAGATTTCAGGCACACGGGGAGAAGGATGGATTAAGTCCTTTCTTGCTCTCTGTCTGTCTCTAAGACTTTCTCAGCATTTCTGGTTTATATTAGGCACAAGTGATCAGAGACTGAGCTTTTCCGTGATGTCAGCCGCCTGTACAAGAGCAGAGTCCAGCCCACCATCCAGAGAGAGAAAAAGTACCAGGGGAGTGAAGTGTAGTGGGCTGCCACACTAACACCATCACTTATCCACAATCAGGGATGTTTATCTTCTTGACTTGCGTGATAAATCTTTTTCCAGCAAACAAATCCAGCAAGATTATTTTTCAAAACAGCAAATCGGAAGGTTGGGAAATGTAATGCCTATTTTGCAATACTGCAACACATTTTGGAAATAATATCCATTTCCACTGCAAGCGGGAGAAAAAATAAAAGAAACCGTGTAATTAAAATGTCCAATTTGTCAGATCACATAGGGAAGAAAATGGCATGTCAGGGAAATCCAGGTGCAGAGCAATTTGGTGCTATGGGGAGCGTGCATCTCATTTATTTGAAGTTTTCAAACTGGTGAATTAAAATTTTTCAGAAGGAGAGATAATTATTTTGTCAGTATATATTCCTTCCTTTGGATGTGGCATTTTTGTATGTTAAAGCTGATCTGTAGGCAGAAATAAAACACAATTCAATGCAGTTGTGTACTCCTTTAAAATGAATTAGAGTATTATTAAACCCCCTGTGCTTTTTAGACTAACACATTGTGCACAATAAAATAAATATTCCCCCAAAAAACTATTGATTAAAGTTTCTACCCCAGCAATTGCACTTTTCAATGCTGCTGGCTCCTGCTCTCACAGTGCTGCTTCTACGAACTTCAGGCCTTCACAAAGTTAAAGTGATTGTAAATAATCACCTTGCAAAACAACCCATTTAGTTTAAAATATAAATGAAAGGCAAACCAGTTGTGTATGGATTAATAAAAACATTATAAATACATTTTTTCCTTTTTTATAAGTTATAACATAAACTCTCTGTTGTCAGCTGCATGAGAGCTGGGGGGAGGAGAAACAACAGTACACTGAGCTTCCCAGTGAAAGGCTGTGCAGGGGAGGCGTGTCTGGACAAGTCTGATCACTAGAGATGAGCAGGCGGAGTTCCCAGCATAGCTAGAGAACTGACCATGCTATGCTTTCCTGCTTAGTGTGGTCAGTTTTTAATAGGAAAGCAGAGGGTCTGATAGGAACACCAGGGATTTCCCACAAAGTAAACAATACAAACAGGACAAGATACTTTTTCATACAAGTACATGGGACAGCAGGCACCTATCAGGAACATGAAATGCTGGGGTTACAAACACTTTAGCAGTGGACAGTGCAGTCCTGGATCAGACTGTTTTTTTGGAGAAGGAGAAGGGAGGAGCGGGGGAGTGCCTTACCATCCTAGGCTATAGGGCTGTGTGTTTCTATTAATGCACACTGTGTAAGGGGACACAAACCTAGTCCATGCATGCAAGGGTAGCTTCATAGGATGCTGCAAGAGAAAGAAGCCACCCTAAGCAAGATAGCTGCAACAGCTTAAACTGCAACATAGGCTAGGATTAAAAGATAAAGAAGCTGCATACTCAGTAAATCAGTGGCGGAAAATGCTTAAAATGGTTTAATAAGAGTTTAATATCACTTTAAAAACGTTTACATGCAGCTGGCACAGGTACTCTGTCTTAATATAAGAGGGAGAAAGAGGGAGAGGGAGAGGCAGCAAAAAGAGCCAATCAGGCTTTGCTCCAGTGCTGTACTGACAGGGAACTTGCAGACAGGAAGAAAGAGCAAAGTGAACAGAGGAGATGATTTATCAGTATGCTGCTCCTCCTCCATTGTCCAATCAGCAAGCTGCAGTTTAAGAGGTGACATTGCTGTATTTATAACAGACAAAGCAGTGTCACCCTTCTTGTGTTGATGACCACTGTCATTCTCCTCAACAAGGACATAAACAAGGAAAAAAAAAAGGAAATAAAGCATAGGACCTTAACGGTTGCCAACTATAATCCCAGGTAAGAAAAACGAGTACTCAGAATACAATTGTAGCCCCCTGTTCCTAAAAATTTGGCTATAATGTAAATTTAGTTTTTGGCTGAGCTGTAAACAGCTCAGATTGATTGTACATAGTTTATTTGGTTCTGTTCTAAATTTGACTGTTTTGTGCATTTTCCACTGTTGCCAGTAGGTGTCACTGGTACCACAGGACAGTGTGAGAATAACAACTAGGTTGAGCTGTAATTAATATTCTTCTTCCGGAAACAGCCCAGTAGGAGGTTCCTGCTACTGTGCATTCTGGGAAGGGGTATTTATTGTACAGATGCCATGTGCTCTAGTCAGTTCTTACCTCGTGGCCCTCCAGGCCTGAGGCTACGTTGCTGCAAGCTGTGCAAGTAGGCCCAGAAGCCTGTCTGGGGCCTACTACTCTTGAGGTGGTCCTTAGGCTGTCTTGCCTGAATGGAAGAAGCCGAGCCAAGCTGAGGAGATCCAGGGGAGGACCCTTGCTAGAGAGAGCCAGGATGAAGGCTGGTCTCACAGAAGGTACTGGTGACTCGTTTGGATGACGCACCTACATCTAACTACCTTCACAGTACTGCCAGGTCGGCTTAAAGGTTCTGGTAATGTGAAGCTGTTCTACAATCCAAATCAAGGTAACAAGCTCCTGGCTGCTAAGTTTGTGGGAGAGACTTATCCAGGCATCCACTGGCTGCTAAGTCTGTGATAGAGGCTTATCCAGGCACTTACTGGTTGCTAGGTCTGTGTGAGAGACCTACCCAGGTATTCAAGATCTGCTATAAGAAAAGCTGTTTTGTCCTTTGATTCAAGGAGGCTGTAAGTGATCTGCTAAAAAGGGTATCTGAAACCTCCCCTCAACCCCTTTTCTACAACCTTTATCAAGTTATACAGTAATTAAAGCATTGAAAAATACCTAAAGTGGCTCACACCCACATTTGTTCTAACCTCCCATTATAGCCATGGGGTGAATGTAAGCCCGTTCCCTGTATCTGGAGGTACCTTCCTGCTCCCAGTAGACCCAAGGGGGGCACTACATAATAAAAAAAAGTATACAAAGTTTTATTTCACAACATCATTAAAATATTGGAAAAAACATATCAAAAGTTCATTCAGTCAAGTATGTATTACATTTCCCCATAGGCTAATAGCTGGTATGGTGTGTACATATACATAGTGACCTGTCTACATGGCCCAATCCATTCAGAATGAGGTAGTAGAGGAGTGGATGAGAGAAAAATCTTCCATATACATGGCCAGATGCAGGAATCAATGTAACATCACCAATAGTGATCGCTATGCATTTCGCTAAAGGCTTCCTCAGGGGATCCAATGGGTGATATATTTACCAAGCCAAGATAGAAGCCCTAGAGTGTTTGGTCCACAGTGGGAAAAGGGGGAGAGGGGAGGACACACACATCCAGTTCAGGAAGGGAAGACATTGCATCAGGGTCAATGCAGCTGGAGAGGAGCCTCACTAAGGCAAGGCCTTTACTTTAGAAAAGGTAGAGACAGTAAGCTCCTTGATCCAGAATTCAGAGATCACTCTATATACCTACAGGTGGACAAGTTATCCCACTGTAAGGTTATCCTCTCAAGTGCTCCGAAAATGGACTCTCCCAAGCCGGTCCCGGCTGTTGCTTCCATCACCTCAGAGAAGGGTGGGGGGTGAAACGACTGCAAAGATATAAACAACAATAAACCCCGACAAGTGTTCTACACCCCCCACTCTAACAAAACATAAGAAAAGGGTTTGGCTGGGGTTCCACTTTAAGAACTGTTAAGACTAGGGTTGCACTGATACCACTTTTTTAAGACTGAATACAAGTACTTGCGGATACCGATTACCGATACTTTTTTTAATGTCACGTGACAGTGGCACTAATATGCAGCACTGATGAAGCGTAGACATTTCACAGTGTCAGTAGTTTTTTAGTTTATTTTTTTTATACAATTGAATTTTTTACACTTTTTTTTTATTACCTTTTACAATAAATATATATATATATATATATATATATATATATATATATATATATATATATTTACAATGCTTTCTTTTTTGGGGGGGGTGGACAGTCAGTGTGTTTTGTTTTTCTTATTATTTTTACTTAAAAATATTTTTTATTACAATATTTCCTTTCCTTATTTTTTTATTTAACCCTGTTGGGGGGCTTTGGTGAGATGTCAGGGGTCTGTTTAGAGACATGGAAAGGGACTGAGGATAGATATTCCCCTTCTCAGCAGCCTCAGCTGCACTGAACATGAATGGGGAGGAGACAGCGGGTCCTCTCCATTCATAAACTGTATCATCGTAAACACAGTTTAGGATGCTCAGTTATGAATAGACAGAGTCAGTCAAGAGTCAGAAAAGGAAGGAGCTGGTAAATGACAGATTTACTGGCTCCTTCCTCCGCTCTCTATCCTGAAAGATCTGGGACAGGGGGTGAAGGAGCACACAGAGGGGGAACGGAAGAGGACCGGGGGGTGGACCGGAGGAGGACAGGGGGGACCAGAGGAGCCTGCGGAGGAGCACAGAGGATGACACAGAGGCGAGCTGGAGGAGGATACAGGGGACACTCAGGGATGATCGGTGCGGCAGTGGGGGAAGTTATAATCACCGATCTCCCTGTGTGGATTTCAATAAAGCAGCTAAAAAGCCATGGAGGGGAGTGGAGGAGAAGTTGCTGTCAGCTCCTTTATTGAAAGCCACACAGGGAGATCGGTGATTATAACTTCCCCTGCCACCGCACCGATCATGCCTGAGTGTCCAGGTATCGAATTAGGCATCGGGAGCACTTGCACGAGCAGAAGTACTCCTGAAAATACTCAGTATTGGCACCGATACTGATACTAGTATCGGTATCGTGCAGCCCTAGTTAAGACAGTAATCACTTAGAGGCTTATATATGAAATGCTGTACAGCTTCCTGCTGGTAAATCTACAGTGTTGTATTGTAAATGAATTTAGGGCTTTGCTTGGTTTCTATGGCCAACGATACATTTTCATGTTAGCACATTTTTCAAACAAAAGAAGTGGATTGCTTTTAGTTAGTAAGCTGACCCATAGACTTGCATTATAACAAGGAGAAGAAGCACAGTTGTAAGTACAAAATAGGAAGCAGAACCTACAGAATGTATGTAATAAAAAAATATGGCTGCACCAATGTACAGTACATATATAATTACAAAGTATATATACAAAAAAGTTTAAAAACATAAACATATAATGGAAAGCTTATTTTTATTCTGCTGATTTGATATTCATTGGGTGTGTGTGCCCAAACTCACACTGTCTGTATTTGGGGTCATGCACCCACACCTACATGGATGTCAAATTGGGAGCAGCAGCTGTGTCCGTGCAGCTGCTGTGTGCCAATTGACATGAATGCGACTGCCTACATGCAGAAGCATGGAACACCTGTGTACCCCGTGCAAGCAAAACACAGCCCTTACACAGGTGTATGCATAAGCATGTTCATGTAAATGAGACCTTAATCACTTAATCCAACTGCTAAATTGAGACCTACCCACCCCCCTTCTTCTTTTTTTTTTTTGGATAGAAAAGGTAAGAGTTCCTTTACCCAACTAAAAATATAGTTCCCCTCATTTTCAATTTGGTAAAAAGCTATCAACTGGACAAGAAATTAGTATAAATCTCTCTTATGGTTCCCCAGATAATAGTAAACACCTGACAGGGGCTCCAACTGTTCCCCACCCAAACCCTAAACCTAACCCAAATGAAACAAAACTCAGCCAAACACTAAACTAACCAATTTCTAAACTAATCCCTTATGCTTGGAGCATCAGATATGCCTTACCTTGTGCCAGGAGCAGCTGCAATGAAATGTTCTGGTTCTGTGCCCAAAAGAACAGGCGCCCAGATGCCGGTGCTGGGAACTAATGATCTGACCATATTGTGATCTTGCTTTAGATGTGACAGGTTTTCTTTAACGTAACAAAGCGTAATCCCAGTACTGGCATTAGGCAGGACACGCAGCTTAGATATACTGAGTACTGTAAAGTCTATGAGTTAATGAAGTGCGCAGATCTTCCTTCATCTAATAAAAGATTTTTTACAACTTTGCCAATTCCATTTCATCATTCATAATGAGACAATAATCCAACACCACCTGTCTATGGATTAAAAGAGCAAGATTCTGAGCTCTATGAAGAATTCTCTAATAGGAGGACAATAAATGGGGCTATTCCATCACATGATTGTACTATAGAACATATGGTGTATTACGTGAACATAAATCCTAAATTAAAAAATCAAGAGTTTTTAGCAGCAGTATCTCTCTGCTGCTTCATTTCAGTGAGGGGTTGTCATCTCTCAGGATAGACAGCTCTGGCACAGAATAGGGTAGGTACTTCAGAAGTGGTTAGGGTAAGTATTGCAGAAGGGAAATAGGGTTAAGAGTTAAAGTGGAACTAAACTCATGTGAAAGGGCCCTTACAATTAAGCTAGGCAGAGAGTTTTAGCTGAATAATGTTGAATCAGCCAAAATTTGAGCCATGGGTGGCCTTGCAACACTACCTGGGTAATTAAAAAAATTACTAAGGCTGGGCATAGATTAACAGTTAGGCTTGCAAAAGATAGAGGAAAATAACTTGACTCCCCCATGCATGCTAACAGGATGGATGGAGGACTCTCCATTGTATTCAGGCAGCCACAGCACATATGGCTGCCTGAATACAACTGCGCTACTGAGCTGTAATTACACCTGATAGCTTACAGTCACTGTTGGGCCAGTAGTTTTTCATCTGTTTCAAGCTGGGCATAGATGGCTTGAGTTTTGGCCAATTAATAATAAATCAGCAAAATTCCAGCCATGGATAGCCCTGCAAGCACCACCCATATTAACAAAAGTAAACCTAAACGTTATCTAACAAACAGGGACTGCATCCTACCAGATATGTTGGACATCTTTACTCTTCCAGTAAATCCATCTATTCCCAGCCTTAGGCCTCATGCAAAAACAAGCTGGAAAGCCAGTACCGACGCCAGGCAAAAGCTGCTGTAAAAAAGCGCTTTTAGAAGCGTTTTGCATTGGCGTTAATGCGCATTTACTGTGTTTAGCAGCATTTCTCTGCCCTCTTCTATGTTCCTCAACCAAATCCAATTACTACAGCTTGAAAACACTTGACGCAGCTTAAGGCTGGGTTCACACCTATGCGAATTGGATGTGCGACTGCGACCTGCGAGGCTACTGGCACTGAAAATCTTTCAGCCACGGTGAGTGCCATCTTCCAAAAGTTCCTAAGCTCCCCACAGACTGCAGTGGACTTGTATAGGGTCCATAGAGCCCTGGGCCCCAGATCTAATGACCCAGAGAGGCCCCGGGACGTGGTGGGCTGCCTTCATCGCTATCCCCAGAAGGAACTAATTCTCCATGCAGCCTGGGAAGCCAGAGAGGTAGACTTTGACGGCGCCCCCACCAAAATTCTCCCAAACCTGTCCAGGGCAACGCTTCAGCGCAGGGCTGGCCTGCCCCCTATTCTTGACCTGGCACGAGAATGGGGCTGCACTTACAGATGGGGCTACCCGCTTGCAGTCACCTTTCGGAGGGCTTCTGCCTCCTTTACCCTGTGAACACCTGCGGACTTACCGGAGTTATTTGCCTTCCTAGATGTGAACCCATCCAGATTCCAAATTGGCTTCAGATTATCCCGCGCCCGGTGGGTCACCCCGGCCCTCCAGGCCCCCCGGAGTGGCCCTCCACTACGCCAGCAGAGAGCAGGGAGGAAGTCCCCAGTCCCCTTCGGGGAGCAGCCCCAGGAGTTTTAGATGGCGCCCGTCCTACTCCAGGTACAGTGAGGTATGTGAATACAGGACTAATGGCGGTCGTTCTTAGCAGTCCCTGCCACTCACATACGGCTGGGATGGCTTGCCATCTTTCTTACTAGGGATCAAGGTGCTGCTGCATGGATTTATCCCTCAGTGTGCTTTAGAGGGCCCCTGTCCCTCCATGGAACTTTATAGATACATACCCTTCTACCAATTTCAGGGTGAGATACCAGACTCAGTATAGCTGCGAGGACTTTGTGCCTCAATTTTTCCTCTGCTACACAGTTTACACCTAGCAGTGCATTCAGAGACCTCCAACCTGTTCTCTCAACAAGGTCTTTGTTCCATAATGTTTCCCTGCTCAGGGACTAGATTGCACTTTACATGCCAGATATGCATTCCCGTGATCCCCTTGCCCTTGTCCGGTACCTGGGTAACATATTTGCCATACCTATTGGGTCTGGGGTATATGTTTCTCAATATATACTGGGCTGGGGTTTTGGGGACATTGCATAAGAATGTTTAATTTTGCCTGCCTTCACAGTCCAAATGTCCCTGCTAGCTACCAGCATGATGGAACTCTCTTTTAGGTCTGTATGTGAGAGGTTTAGCAGTTGTGCCAACGTTGGCGAGCATGTCCTGTGTCCCTTTGAGAGACCATGCCATGCTCTGCTAACATGGTGGGTTGTATGTCAGCCATCAATGTTGCCCAGGGTTACCTGTGCATTGGGGCTGGCGTGTAGCTCCCCCTTTTGGTACGAGATACAGATCTTGCAAGCCATGGCCCTACTCCCTGGGGCCCCCTCTCTATCCCACCCCCCTTTCCCCCTCCTCCCACTCCCCCCTACCCCAGCCTCCCTTTTCCCTCCCCCCTTCCCCCCCTTTGGATGCCCTAAATGTGATGAGCCCTTCTGCAGACCTTTAGGACACTGTTATATGCCTGCTGTGGATGGGGAGGGTTGGGCATCCCTATCTGAGGGAGATCGGGAGTTCCCTCCTCCCTTTTGAGGAAGGGAGGTACTCTCATGCGTGGTGCGACCGGGATCTCGAGGGACTGGTGTACCTCGAGCCCCTGTGAGCATCAGGTTATACTCGGACAATGATCTTACTACCTTTTACACTGTTAGAAAAATTGTTTAACGAATATGTTTTATGTGTTGCTTTCTGTAATGATGTCACGTGTTGTTAGTGCATGTTGAATTATACGCACCAGATATTCGGCTCAGCTGTTTTCATTATTTATCATGGTCAGGGCGGGTAGGGGCAGCCGGGGCTCCATTCCCAGTTGTGTCTATTCAAACCCCCACGTAGGCCAGCGATCAGTCTCCAGTTTCACACTGGTGAGCGTATTAGCAATAGTTTGCTACCATCTTAGTGATCTGTTCTTTTGTTCTGTTCTGATACTGTTAACTTCTCTTCCCCACTTTATCTGTTCTCTCTACTTTCCCCCCTCTTTCCCCCTCTTATTGACCCATCCCACCCCTAACCATGGAGGTTATCAATGTGATTTCGCTCAACGCTAAGGGACTCAATATTCCAGAGAAAAGACAGATGCTCTTGCAAGACTTCCATGGGTTTATATTGGCTGTAGCTTTCGTGCAGGAAACCCATTTTAGAGACGACAAATTGCCCATACTCAAAAACAGGTCTTTCCCGATGGTCTACCATTCAACCAATTTGACAGGAAAGTCGCGGGGGGTGTCTATTCTTCTTTCAAGCAGAGTACCATGGTCCTGCCTAGATTGCATTATGAACCCTGGGGGCCGCTTCCTGTTTTTGAAGGGAATGGATTTCGCCAAATGGCAACTGATTATAGGAGGAGACTTAAATGTCCCCTTGCTCCCTTCTGAGGACACCTCTCCGGGTCTATCCTCTGTCCCCCCCAGCTCTTGTAAATGCATTGCTCAGTCTCTGCATAAGAACCAACTAGTGGACGTATGGCACCTTCTACATCCCACTGAGAGGGATTACGCATGACATCCAGGACCAAGAGCTGGAGACTGAATGAAAGCCTCCTGCAAGATAAAGAGGTGCTTGCGGACGTCACTAGGGAACTAGACTTTTACTTTAAAACCAATGACACATCAGACGGCGACCCCGGTATTGTGTGGGAGGCACACAAGGCGATCATTCACGGTGTGCTTATCAAGCATGGGTCGAGACTCAAAAAACAACGTAATGAACAGTTAATGTTGTTATTGGCGGACTTAAGGGCCTTAGAAGCCCGCCATAAACATACACTGTCACCTTCTTTGGAGAAGGACCTCCCCAACCGACGTACACAAATTGCAGATCTCTTGCATTTGAAAGCCAAAGAAGCACTGCAGATTTGTCGGAAACTATCGTACGAATCCAGGGAACAAATGTAGCAGAATTCGATTACCGATACGATTCCCTATACAATCTGAAAACGTTGCCCCATCACAGGAACAAATAAATTCCTACCTCTCCACCTTGCCATTATTCCCAATATTAGGAAATCCACTTTTTACCCCAGGATATCAAGGATACAGCCTTTCGGGGTCTGACGGACTCTGGACATTTACAGGCCTCTCAAACAACAAAAGATAACCCCCTTAATGGGACTTTGACAGACCACCAACTCAATGATAAAAAATATCTTTTAATAATATAGAATAAAAAACATGTATCATCTATACAAAGCCAAATACATAAAGTACATCACATATAAAACAAAATAGAATATGTTACAGAAAAATACAGACAAAAATCATCCTATATACTCTCCGAGGGATTGTGTGCCCTGATGCCCGACGCATTTCCAGTATTTAATGTTCAGATACCTTCATCAGGGGCTGAGAGTTGGATATGTTTACAAAAATATTGGTTCTAAAATACAAAGAGACATATCAGGAAAACATCCATTTGGAGCGTTAACAGTGTTGAGAGGCCTTAACCCCAAAGGGAAAAAAATAAATAAATATACAGACAGAAAAAACTTTTTTTTGAATAAAAATGAAAAAATGGATCAATCAATAGATACATAATAAGCAAAAAAATGTATACTACTACTTTAGGTAATAAATAATGCTTTTTTGACACCACATACCCAATGGAATGATTGCAGAGGCACCAACAGCAATAAGATCGAATCGAATGTTTGCAAAGGCACCAGACTTTAAAGATGGACGCGTTTTTTTTAGGTACACTGCATATGCGACATCTGTGTAAGAGGAAAAAAAAAAATATATATATATATATATATAGATCCTATCAGTTGCAGCACTGGCCTATTATCAGTAGATGGTGCTACACAATTTTTTTAGGTTCCATTTATGCTCCTTGCTTGTTTTTTTTTTTTCCCCCGTTCTTCCAAATTTGTTTTTTTTTCCCCTTTTAGTCCGTCTGCTGCTGTGGCGGCGCCCCCCCCCCCCCTTTTTTATTGTGTTGACTTAAGAGCCATTAGCCAGGTAACAAGCAATTTTTGCTGGCCGCAATGAGATCCATCATTTTGGCTCTCCAATTTCTACCCTATACCCTATCCCTGATTTATCATTGAGTTGGAGGTCTGTCAAAGTCCCATTAAGGGGGGTTATCTTTTGTTGCTCTAGCATTAGGGATGGGACCACCATACGCCACATTTGACATGGTGGAAGTCTCTCTTTTTTTCATTTACAGGCCTCTCTGTTCTTAATTGACGGGTGTTGGCCATCAATCTCTGCCCTCACCAACCCAACAGGTTCCTTCTGCTTGGGGTTTTGGTGGGCACTACAACTCAGACATTTTTTCAGATCTTTTCCGCCCCCCAGCAACTTTCAACTCTGGAATAGTACTGCTCGGATTCAGTGGTGATGTCATACACACTTTTGGCCTATTGAACACACCAGTCCCCCACTCCCTGTGCTGCCTCCACGAATGGGAGCGAGACTTTGGTTGCACTCTCAGCTTACAACAAAGACAACATATCCTCCAATTTACATACAAATAATCTATCTGCGCGAAGGTGCAAGAAACTGTCATGATTATGCAATAGAGTTTCTTTGTCAGCTTACCTGTCTCCATGTGTTCATCTCTAAGACCAGCTGCCTCTCACCTGACTGGTTTTAAAACCTCTCCTCTAAGCATGGCCCCACCCCAGGCCCTATCAGGGAACCCAATATTAACCTGTGCACTGCAAGCCAGCAGTGCTGATCAACCATTGTGTGTTAGCCTCCGTGTGTACTTGCTGTGTTTCCTACGTCTGATTCCAGTTACCGACTTTGGCCTGTTCTTAACTATTCCTGTCTGCTCGTGACCCTGACCTTTGGCGTGTTCCCGACCATCCCTGTTTGCCTGTGACCCTGAACCTTGGCGTGAACTCTGTTGTCCTTGTCTGTTTGTGGCCCTGACTTTGGCTTGTCCCTTACTTTCCTTGTTGTTCCAGAATGCTGCCTCCTTCCTCTTCTCCTGTAGTCTACCGTGAGCGTGAGCTGAGAGACCCTGGGGGTCGTGACCTGGAGCCAGACTGCAGCGCAGTCCATCCTTACTACTAAAGGCTCTGGTGAACACCTGCTGGCTCTTAGACTCCGCGCCCTGGGGAATCTATGCCCTAGCTCCCAGTGGGATCTGTGTTAGTGATCCAGTAGACCTGCTTCCTGAACCTCCCAGGGTTCAATCCGCAGCAGTCAGTCCTAGGGTCCACTACCTAGCAGTGTACTTCTGACTCCTACAGAGTGCATCTGTCACCTAGCCTCAAGGTGACCTGACAGAAACTAACTTTAAACTTTTCACCAGATGGTATAGAACACCGGTGAAGTTACAAAATAATTTCCCCGCAACCTCTGATTATTGCTGGAGATGCCAGGAAGAACAGGGCACCATTCGCCATATTTTTTGAGCCTGCCTCAAACTAGAACATTTCTGGAAGGAGGTTAAATGCATTGCCAAAAATTCACGGAGCGCCCAGTACTGGACGACCTAGCCTTTTTCCTCCTCCATGCCTCCAATGCACCAGAAAGAATCTACAAAAAAATCTACAAAAAATAAATTATTCACCATCCGCTTGACACCACCAAAGCATGCATTCCTCTTGAATGGAAATCCCCACAGTCTCTGACCATCGGGATGTGGCTTAAGAAGGTAGCGGAAATGAATAAGCTGGAGGACCTCGTTCTCTTGGCACGCCACCAACAGGACGCTATACCAAGACTTGGTCGCTCTGGACCATGTTCATTCTCTCTGATGAAGGTAGAGCCCTTTTTGACAGTGACTATACTGACTAACTCTGCCTTACTATTACTATGACTCTGAATACACTTAGTAATTTAGAAATAACAAATATGCAATCCGACTACTGTATGTGCTGTTTGCGACCTCACAGTTCATATCTCTCCATCCCTCCTCCGATCTCCCCCCCCAACCCCCCCTTTTTCCCTCCCTTCCCACAACCACCCCCCACCCCGCCCCCATCTCTCCCTCTTTCTTTCTCCTTCTTTCTCTTTGTATTCCTTTTTCTTCCATTATGCTCTTTTCTTTTCCTCTTTAGGTATTTTATTATTCTTTCTATTTTCATGGATCCGTGTCTCTACGGCTCTATGCTACCCTTCTTTATACAAAATTGAAAAACTTATTGGGCCTGGTTCTGTGGCCCAACCCTATTGGAACAATTTATTTTTTGGCTTTGATTTACCTTAGCTCTGCCCGGTCCCAAGGATATGTCTTCCCCACATTTAGCAAGGTGTATACAAGACTCCTTGGGCCTTTTAGTAGATGCAATGTCTCCTTGTGTTTCAACGTTTCCATTTCTGCAATGAATATGCTGTACTAAATGCCAAAAATGTTCATACCGTGTTGTGTGTCCTTGGACCATGCCCTTTGACTAAATAAAAGATTTGTGAAAAAAAAATAAAAAAAGGAAATCTTGGGGCTGACTAAAACAAAATTATTGTCATTTGCACAACCCAATGAACCTAACAAAGTTTTAACATCCCAATCCTACCCATCACCCAAAAGCCAAGTGAAAGAAAATAATATCTGAAAAGGGATCATAAATTATCTCTCAGACATCCTAGTGTTAAGGCTTAGGGGAGCGTTAGATAGTAGGAGGTGCTTTACTACACCAGATAGATAAGGGTTGGTGACACATGCAAGACAGCATGATGATATACTTTAAATTGAAAATACAGTACACTAATTTTAATCTGGTAGGTGAATGTTTAAAGTAGTAGTAAACCTTCAGCTTTTTTTTTTAGCTTAGCGCATTGAGGACATTAAAAATAAACATTCCCTAGTAAACTATTTACTAAAATTCTTACCACAGCAGTTTACCACTTTCAAGGCTGCTGATTCTTTCAGAGCTGCTTCTCTGAACTTCCAGTCTTCACAAGAATGAGTTAACCATGGACAGTACAATCTCCAGTCAGTCTGTTAGCTTGGAGGAGGGAGAAGCATGCCTTGCCATCCTAGGCTATGGGGCTGTGTGTTTCTATTGATGTGCACAGTGTAGGAGACACAACTCCAATCCCTGCATGCAAGGGTGACTTCAAAGGATGCTGAAAGAGGAAGGAGCCACCCTGAAACAGAAAATCTGGGGCAGCAGTCATGACACCAGCTTAAACCAGAACCTAGGCAAGAATTAAAGATAAAAAAAAAGCTGCATACTCAGTAAGTGCTTAAGAAAGAACTGGGGATTTAATATCACTTTAATTTCGTATGCATCTAATCTGTAAACAACTCTGCCCAACAAAAAATGGCAAATTTAGGTAATTGCAGTTCCTGAGATTTTCATCAAATTTTATGAGTGTACCAGTTGAAAGGTAATTTAAAAAGAAGGGATATTAGATATTTGTGAATGGAAAGCTGTTTGAATTTTAAATTCAGAACGTCATCAAGAAATAATTCAAAGAATGTTGCTGAGCAAAATCTTGCATCCTTTTTTCCTCCAGTGACGTGTGTGATGTCGGAGCTAAAGAGCTTGCAGGGCATCATCAGTCCATTATTTTGAGCAATTTGGAGGGCAGTCAGAACAGCTTTAGCATTCAGCCACTAAAGGAAAAGTCAGCCTATTCAAGAATGTGGAAAATCGCCCAAACGACAGCCAAGTGGCATGTTCCGTTCTCTTAATCTGTAACCTCAAAGCCTTCCCAAATTCCATCTTTCAAAAAGGATTCCAAACTACATGTTTACAGTGGATTTATCTGTGTTCTCACTGCCACCACCATACACAAACCTTAAAGTCACCTCTGAGGATGACAACACATTACATTACATCAGAATTTCCAAAAACACCATTATTTATATTTTCAATGCAAATTTGTAAGCTTAAAGGAAAACTGAACCACAATTTACTGTACACAGAGAGAGATGTTCTAATTAAAATAATCAGTACACCCAAAACTGGCAGATGCTGAAGTAGAGTATACCACCTAACATAATAATACTTCTCTTTGAGACTTTGTTGGTGAAATCTACGGGTTCCAAAATTTGTACACCTGCTTTGACCATTATGAGGGGCTCCCTCACTCCCTCTTGTATTTTCGACATTTTTTTTATATTATGGTGAATGCAACAGAAGGTGGTGAAGCCCAAAGGGAAACGGAAGCACTGCAAATTCCCAAGTGGACAGAAACAGTCAGAAATTATGGCAGGGGGATCCCTCTGGTGGAGTATCCAAGATATGTACGCCAAAGGATGACTCAGTCCACCAGGCTCCACCTATTACTAAAATATAATTTGTGAGTGGAGCATCCTGTAAGCAAAAGTTGCAATCTTTAGGGGTAACATTCAAGTGCATTGTTCAGCCTGTGCAACCTCTGTGTGACATGGTGACATTGTATGACCTCATATAGAGGTTCTGCCTTTGGTGGCTGGAGCCTGATGTATTGTTAGAGGCTTGTGTCACGTGCCAATACTCACCGAGGCCGAGATGCCGAGAGCGGCTCGCCCTTACGACCACGCGCACCCAGACCCCCGAAATGGGTACAGGAGGCTGAGGGCACGCGGAGGCACGGGCTTCCGGAAGGGTAGCAGGTTCCGGAGTTGGAAGCGGGTGTCCTGGGATCCGTAGGAAGCAGGGCTGAAAGTACAAGCAGAAGTTAGGGTACAAGCAGGTGATAATCAGAGTATCACAGGATCCAGCAGTGCAGGGGTTAAGCTGACCAGGGTTTGGTACACAGATCAGGCAGCTAGAATCAAGGTTGTCCAGCAGAGTAATGGTTAAACAGGCCAGGGGTTTGGTACACAGATCAGGCAGGTTATTGGTAGGATTGTCCAGCAGAGTAATGGTTAAACAGGCCAGGGGTTCGGTACACAGATCAGGCAGCAGCACAAAGGGATAATCCAGGAGAGTAGTAGTTAAACAAGCCAGCAGGGGGGGTTCGGTACACAGATCAGGCAGCAGCACAGAGGGTGATCCAGGAGAGTAGTGATTAAACAAGCCAGTAGAGGGTTCGGTACACAGATAGGCAAAGTACAGGGTAGACACAGGCTCAGGGAACAGGGAGAGCTGACGACAAACCAGCAACCCGACTGGGCGCTGGTGCCGTCAGATATAGTCCCCCTGCCCGGCGAGCGCGTCAGTGTGACGCGCTACCGGGCACCCGCACGGGCTACGGCGCGCACACGGGGACCGCCGTGCACCCGCGCGCGCCGCACCATCAGGCCGCGGACGGGTGTGCGGCGAAGTGCTCGTCCCGTGCGCATGCGCACCAGAGCCCGGCGAGCGGAGACGCTCGCTGGCTCCTGACAGTGCCCCCTTCCTAAGGGCGGACACTGGACGCCAAGGCTGGTCATCAGTTCTGGATGATCTTGATGGAACTTTCGAATTAACTGTGGAGCGTGCAGATTCCTGGCGGGCTCCCAAGAATTATCTTCGGGGGGGTACCCCTTCCATTGAATCAGGTACTGTAGCTGTCTGCCCCTCTTCCTGCAACCAAGAATGGATTCCACTTCGAATTCAGTCTCGCCATCGATTCTGACTGGCGGAGGAGGTGGTTCTCCTCTTCCCGGAAAAGGACTGGGCACCACAGGCTTCAATAGTGATACATGAAAAACGGGGTGAATCCGGTATGTCTTGGGAAGTGTCAATTCCACAGCCACAGGGTTAATAATCCTCCTGACTTGAAAAGGCCCTATGAATTTGGGCCCGAGCTTTCGAGAAGGCAGCGGTAATCTCAAATTAACGGTGGACAGCCAGACCTCGTCTCCTACATCAAATTTTGGGTTTGCCTTTCTGCCCCGATCGTACTGTCTCTTGTAGTCCTCCTGGGTTTTGCGTAGTGTGTCTTGTATTTTTTGGACGTTGGTTTGTAGTGAATTTATCCTATCTTGGACTGCAGGAACTGCCGTCTCGGGGATGTTGTTAGCGAAGGATGTGGGATGGAACCCACAATTGATCCAGAAAGGTGTCTGGTTGGTGGAGGCATGGATAGAATTGTTGTACGCAAATTCAGCATAGGCGAGGAGGCTCGCCCAATCATCCTGGGATCCCGAGCAGAAGCAGCGAAGGTATTGCTCTAGCGTCTGATTGGTCCTCTCTGTCTGGCCATTGCTCTGAGGATGATAAGCCGAAGAAAGACAAATGTTGATACCCAAGGCCTTGCATAGTTCCCTCCAGAATTTGGACGTGAACTGGACGCCTCTGTCCGACACGATGCTCCTTGGTATCCCGTGGAGCCTAACAACCTCCTTAAGAAAGATGTTGGCCGTGTCTACGGCAGAGGGAGTACCCCTCATGGGCAGGAAGTGAGCCATTTTGGAAAGGCGGTCGACAACAACAAGGATGGTGGAGAAACTCTCTGAGCTGGGTAGATCTACAATGAAGTCCATGGAGACATCAGCCCATGGTCGTTCCGGAATGGGCAAAGGTCTGAGCAGACCCCAGGATTTGGTATTTTGGCCCTTGTTTCTCTGACACAGGGAACAGGAAGCCACATATTCTTTACAATCCCTTCTCCATCCTGGCCACCAAAAAGAACGAGAAAGGAGTTCAGCCGTCTTCTTATTCCCAAAATGTCCTGCCATCTTATGATCATGACACATCTGAAGGGTTAGTGGCCGGGTCACTTGTGGTACGAATATTTTTCCCTTAATCCAGAAAAGATCTTCGTATCTTCTCAGGGAATGCACAGTTGGTTCTGTACAAGAGCCTGATGAGGTTTTGATGGAGGATATCAAGTCTGCTTGAGTTAGTCCGAGGAAATTGTGAGGAGAGAGGATAGTGCTGGGTGTTGGTATTTGGGAGTCTGCGGAAAACATCCATGAAAGGGCATCAGCCTTCCCGTTCTTCGCCCCCGGTCTGTACGCTATATGGAAATTAAAGCGGGAAAAGAAAAGGGCCCAACGGGCTTGGCGGGGTTTTAAGCGTCTGGCTGTTCTGAGGTACTCGAGATTCTTGTGATCCGTAAAGATCATCACCGGATGAACTGCCCCCTCCAGCAGGTACCTCCATTCCTCCAAAGCAAACTTTATAGCCAGCAGCTCTCTGTCACCTAAGTCGTAATTGAGTTCCGGTGGGCTGAGTTTCCGAGAAGCGAAAGCTACAGGGTGTAGAATGGCCTTTGGTCCCTGTCTCTGGGAAAGAATTGCTCCGGTTGCGATTTCCGATGCATCTACCTCCAGTATGAAGGGTTGAGTCGGGTCAGGATGGCAGAGGATTGGAGCGGAACTGAAAAGTTCTTTTAACTTAAGAAAAGCCTCTTGAGCCGCTGTGGACCACTGAAAAGATTGATGCTGCCGAGTTAATTGGGTAATGGGTGCCACAATGGCCGAGAATCCTACGATAAATTTCCGATAGAAATTGGCAAATCCTATGAACCTCTCTACTCCTTTTTTATTAGACGGAGCTGGCCATTCTTGAATTGCCTGAATCTTCTGAGGGTCCATGGCAACCCCATTGGTAGAGAGTATGAATCCCAAGAACTGTACTGTTGATCTCTCAAATTCACATTTTTCGGCTTTCAGGTATAGCTTATGTTGTAGCAAAGTGGCAAGAACCGTTTTAACGTGCCTCCTGTGCATCTCTAGCGTAGGGGAGAAAATAAGGATATCATCCAGATATACCACGAGGAAGCCATCTAGATATTGTCGAAATATATCATTCACCAGATGTTGGAAAGTGGCTGGAGCGTTACAGAGACCGAATGGCATCACCAAATACTCAAAGTGACCGAATCTGGATCTAAAGGCCGTCTTCCATTCGTCTCCCGCCCTGATCCTGATGAGATTATAAGCCCCTCGGAGGTCGAGTTTAGAGAACACCTTGGCTGATCGGAACCTCTGGAACAATTCAGGGATGAGCGGTAACGGGTACCGGTTCTTAATTGTAATGTTGTTTAGTTGTCGGTAGTCTACGCAGGGTCTCAGGGTACCATCTTTTTTCCCGACGAAAAAGATACCCGCTCCGGCGGGTGAGGATGAAGGGCGGATGAAACCCTTCTCCAGATTTTCGTCTATGTACTGCTTCAGGACCTCCAACTCGGTTTCAGACAGAGGAAATATCCGGCCAAATGGAATCTCAGATCCAGGAAGGAGGTCAATTGGACAGTCGTAGGCCCTGTGAGGTGGTAGGCGGTCAGCCATTTGCTTGCTAAAAACTTCTTGAAACTCGAGGTACTCAGAGGGGACGTGTTGAAGATTGCCTGGTGGTACCGCTATTGTGGCACAGACTTTGGAATCCAGGGGCAGACAGTGCTGAGAGCAATACTGCGAAGAGAAGGATACAGACTTGGTGCTCCATTTGATTAGTGGATCGTGAGCTTGTAGCCATGGTAGGCCAAGTATGATGGGGAAGATTGGTGAACGGATTAGGTCAAACCGTAAGAACTCTCGGTGACCAGAGTCTGTGACTACTGGAATAGGTTGAGTCTCCTGGGTGATGGGACCAGAGCAAGGAAGGGATCCGTCGGCCAAATGTATTTGTAAATTCCGTTCTTTGGTTTGTAGAGGGATCTTCAATCTGTGTGCCAAAGTGGAATCTATGAAACAGCTGCAGGCCCCGGAATCAACGATGGCCTGCAGGCGAGTCTCCCTTTCCGGAAGCTGTAGGGAAACAAACAACATCACATAAGCCTTGGGAATGTCATTGTTTGAAAAGTTCAATATGTTTGATTGAGGGAACTTACTAGGCCTGATCGGACAGCTGCGTAGGAAGTGTCCCGTTCCTCCGCAATAGAGGCAAAGGTTAGACTGCCGCCTGCGTTGCCTCTCTTCGGAGGTTAACGGACCTCGAACCAGGCCAAGCTGCATTGGTTCGGCCTCAGGGACCGATGCAGTGGGAACTGAAGACGAATTTGAGGGTACAGTGGAATGCGGTCTTGGTGACGCCCAGGCTGGGCGAGGTAGCTGAAACCGTTCTGAGCGCCGCTCCCGAAGGCGCCGGTCGAGCTTGGTAGCTGCTTGAATGAGTTCCTCTAGGGAAGCAGGGGTCTCCATCCTGGCTAACTCATCTTTGAGCAATTCAGACAAGCCTTGACGGTATTGATAACGTAAGGCCAGCTCATTCCAGTTGGTGTCGGCCGCCCACTTACGGAACTCCACTGTATAGTCCTCAATAGGTCTTCTCCCTTGGGACAGATGGTGCAGGATAGCTTCGGCTGTGGCCATGCGTTGCGGATCATCGTAGAGTTGGGTCATGCTCTCAAAGAAGGCCTCGATAGTATTCAGGGCAGGATTGCTCTGTTCCATTAGGCTGTGTGCCCACGCCTGGGGTTCTTCGGATAGCAGAGAAATCACAAACCCCACTTTGACGATTTCTGAGGAAAAGGTTCTCGGCTGTAGAGCGAAATAGAGAGAACATGCGTTCTTAAAAGCCCTAAACCTCTTGCGGTCTCCCGAGAACCGTTCAGGTGTAGGAACCCTGGGCTCAGGAAGAGCCATGACCACAGTGGGGTTGGCCGGAGCTTGGGGAAGTGGACCCCCACTGCTGGGTGCAGGAGCTGCGGCTGCGGAAGGTAGTAGCCCGGTGATCTGTTGCAGACGGTTATCGATTTGTGTATAACCTTCTTGTAACTTCTGTACGGAGTCCGCTAGGGTCGATACTTGTTGACACAGGATCTCCAGAGGAGAGCGCGCTCTGTCGGCCTCAGACATCTGGCTGGTTTGTACTGTCACGTGCCAATACTCACCGAGGCCGAGATGCCGAGAGCGGCTCGCCCTTACGACCACGCGCACCCAGACCCCCGAAATGGGTACAGGAGGCTGAGGGCACGCGGAGGCACGGGCTTCCGGAAGGGTAGTAGGTTCCGGAGTTGGAAGCGGGTGTCCTGGGATCCGTAGGAAGCAGGGCTGAAAGTACAAGCAGAAGTTAGGGTACAAGCAGGTGATAATCAGAGTATCACAGGATCCAGCAGTGCAGGGGTTAAGCTGACCAGGGTTTGGTACACAGATCAGGCAGCTAGAATCAAGGTTGTCCAGCAGAGTAATGGTTAAACAGGCCAGGGGTTTGGTACACAGATCAGGCAGGTTATTGGTAGGATTGTCCAGCAGAGTAATGGTTAAACAGGCCAGGGGTTCGGTACACAGATCAGGCAGCAGCACAAAGGGATAATCCAGGAGAGTAGTAGTTAAACAAGCCAGCAGGGGGGGTTCGGTACACAGATCAGGCAGCAGCACAGAGGGTGATCCAGGAGAGTAGTGATTAAACAAGCCAGTAGAGGGTTCGGTACACAGATAGGCAAAGTACAGGGTAGACACAGGCTCAGGGAACAGGGAGAGCTGACGACAAACCAGCAACCCGACTGGGCGCTGGTGCCGTCAGATATAGTCCCCCTGCCCGGCGAGCGCGTCAGTGTGACGCGCTACCGGGCACCCGCACGGGCTACGGCGCGCACACGGGGACTGCCGTGCACCCGCGCGCGCCGCACCATCAGGCCGCGGACGGGTGTGCGGCGAAGTGCTCGTCCCGTGCGCATGCGCACCGGAGCCCGGCGAGCGGAGACGCTCGCTGGCTCCTGACAGCTTGCTTCTGCAATACACACAAGCTTCCACACCAGTGCCACATGCTTTTTTAATCTAACCCCTCCATACTCTACTGTTGTAGAGATTTCTTATTGAGTCCTGTCTTGATAGGAGGAGTCCTATCTTCTCAGCAAAGACGCAGGGAGAAATAAACATTTTAGAGTTAGGCCTCATGCACACTGGGCAGTTAGCCCCGGCACAAAAGCCTCTGGCATTTAGGTGCGGGCAGAGGGCACAGATGTACTGTCCATCCCCACTGTTGGTGGGCCAGGAATGCAAGCAGTCTGTGTTCTGGGCATTCATCTCTAGGTGCATACTGTCCTAAACATAAGTACTGCTAGGTGCACTGTCCAGCTTCAGCAACTGTCAACCTGTCATAGAGTTTGACAGGCTGCAGGCAGCGAGGCTGGACAGTGCACCTATGCCCTCCACCCACACTTAAAAACTGGAGTCTCATACAGTGGAGCTAAAAGCCCAGTGTTCATGGGGCCTTAATGGAGTGAAGTGCTGCTAGAAAACCTGATTGAACAAGCCTCTAACGACAGACTTATTAAACTCCAAGATTAACCACTCATCCCGATTCCTCCTGCACAAAAAACCTACAGTAAGGCCTAAAAAAAGGGGGAGACTTGTATAGAACCCTCAAAACACGTTTAGAGGAATTTATAAACAGTGTTGTACACACTGTTGGAATTCTATCACACCTCTGCGCCACAGATGTGGGTGCCTTTAAAAGATTAATGTACCTGTCGGGAACAAGTACATGAATTTGGTACAGGAGGCAGCTGTCACTGAGGCTGGAGTGTCCATACTGGACACTTCATTCCCACTGCAGCTCATTAACCCTGACCAGATCAAATCACAGGCAGAGCTTAACTAACATCCCACCCCAGGTACTGCGCCCAGAACACGGACATGCACAGCATGTGATAAGTTTTGTTGTGGAGTGAGCGGAGTCTGATAGTAACCAGTTTCTCATTAGGTCCTCCACCCATGTAATCAGGGGCGTAAGATAAGGGGGGTCAGGGGTGTTCAAACTCCCCCAGGGACAAAATGAAATGCATAGTGTCCCTGCTCTGCAGCCATACATGGCACCAGCGACAGGCAGCACTGCAGTCAGTGGCATACAGAGCGTAATAATGCCGCTGCAGCAAGTGTAATAGACCATTAGGCATACCCACACGTATGTTGTGATACACCGCCAGGCCGGTCTTTTGGGCTCGGGCTGAAGGCTGACAGATCTATCACCTGGCAGCACAGTGGGAGCCGGCAGTGCATGTAGTCCAGTCTACTGCACACTGTGTATTCCCGTTGGCTTGCAGTGCCACTCCCACCTTGGGCTTGGGAGAGGAGCTTTGCCTGGGTCCTGGAGGGCAGAGTGCTTGTAAATTTCTGTGTAGCCACCGGCCCCCCACATAGATGAACTTCTGCTGTTCTGTCCAGGTATGTCCCTATTTCTCTTCCGGCCTAGTCCCAGAGAGTCTCAGAGAGTGTCCTCAGATTTACCACTGCTCAGACTGCTGTGCTGCTCCTGGCATTCTGCTGTTCATACTAGGTAATCGTGAGTCAGTGAGAGACAGTCTGTGATTCTGTGTGGCAAATGGCAAAGTATGCGATTGAGGCTGGCTGGGCTAAACTTTGCATTGCTTGTGTTACTGACAGTTGACTGAGGCTAAACGGAGTTTTCTATTACTTGTGTTACTAACAGTCCAGCTTGGCACTGGCAAGCTTGTTGTGGTGCTCACCGCCTTACTGATTCAGCAGTTGACACCACAACATGTCTGCCAATGCCAGAGCCAGGCTGGACTTTCTGCTGCCCACAGTGGCATGCCTTGGCCCTGTTTTACCCCTGGTTCATACATATGTGGTACAGAAAACACTGTGATCCCTGTGTGTTTCCCGATCCGCATTGCAATCACACTGTGTTTTTGATCTGCTGCAGATCTCAATTCAAAGTTAACAACTCCCCAAAAGAAGGTCACAAACACAGTGTTTGTCTGAACCAGATTGCATGGTTGGTTTTTAAAAAAAGGTGCCTGCACTTCTTTGGTGCGATGTAGTGCGATTCAGCTCATTTAAAATGGGCTAAAATCACACCACACAGAATCGCATGTGAATTGCACAGGAATGTGGTGCAGTTCCTGTGTGATTTACATGCAAACTATAGTGTGAAACCAGGCTTACTGTGTTGATTCTGGTGCAATCAAGGCCGTTTCGTTTTGAATGGGCTCAAATCGCACCAAAGACAAATGCATGCACTCATTTTGGAACCGCACTGCAACCGCCTGGTCATTTTGTGAATACGATCTGGTGCAGGCAAACACACTGTGTTTTGCAACGTTTGTTTGGGGAGTCATTAAGATAGCACTGACACCCAGAGGCGGCTCTCTAATTAGGCAAATTAGGCGGTCGCCTAAGGCCTCGCACTCACAGGGGCCTCGCGGCCTCCTAATTTGCCTGTTTTCAATCACTGAAGTTGACGCCGGCGGCTCCGCCTACCCCCACTGGGACTCTGTGGCTTAGGAGCTGATGGACAAATCAGATACTGCCCGCAGCCTGAGGAATAGTGGCCTCATCATGGAGCGTCCCAGTCCGTGGGGCCTCATGTGTAAGTTTTGCCTAAGGCCTCACAAAGCCTAGAGCCGCCTCTGCTGACACCCATTGCAGATTGCAAGGGGAGTGCGATTTGAATGAGGTGCATGAAACGTGCGTGCATTGAGGGTTTCCTGCATTGTAGTGTACCTCTGCATATCTCCTAAGCAGTAGCGTGTTTTTCCTCTGCCAGTGCAGGAAGGTATGCAATTACACACCATCTCGCACCCGTGAACCTACATGTGAACCTAACCTAAAGAAAAGCCTAAAGAAAAGTCAGTGTCATAGTTGCCAACATTGTAAAAAAAAAATGTGGGACACTTTTGTGGCTGTAGGCGGAGCTGTCCAATAATTAGGGGGCGGGGCATTCACCAGCAGGCGTGGACTAGCAAAAATAGACAAGTGTGGGCGTGGCTTAAATGGGCGTGGCTCTAGAGGGTGTGGTTAGAGTCTGAAATGAATGAGGGATGGAGAGGGGGAGAGAGGGGGAGAGAGAGGGAAATGACGGGACAGCAGCCCCAGATCCTACACGATAAAAATGTGTGTATTCTAGAAAGTTTAACAATCAGCAGATAAAGATACTCCAAACACCTGGTGTTATCACTTCAATCATCCCAGCACCATGGTTGTTATGGTGTCAGGATGATTGAAGCGCATTATTTCTATTATTACATTGTAATATAAAATGAAATCATTCAACTCACCATAATGCAGAATCAGTGGGATCCCTGAGCGCGTCACCAGCAGAGTCCGTCCTTGCATCAGGTGCCCCCAGCGGAGCCCCCCTCACACCAGGAGTCCCCAGCGGAGCCCCCCTCACATCAGAAGTCCCCAGCGGAGCCCCCCTCACATCAGAAGTCCCCAGCGGAGCCCCCCTCACACCAGGAGTCCCCGGCGGAGCCCCCCTCACATCAGAAGTCCCCAGCGGAGCCCCCCTCACATCAGAAGTCCCCAGCGGAGCCCCCCTCACACCAGGAGTCCCCGGCGGAGCCCCCCTCACATCAGAAGTCCCCGGCGGAGCCCCCCTCACATCAGGAGTCCCCGGCGGAGCCCCCCTCACATCAGGAGTCCCCGGCGGAGCCCCCCTCACATCAGGAGTCCCCGGCGGAGCCCCCCTCACATCAGGAGTCCCCGGCGGAGCCCCCCCTCACACCAGGAGTCCCCGGCGGAGCCCCCCCTCACACCAGGAGTCCCCGGCGGAGCCCCCCCTCACACCAGGAGTCCCCGGCGGAGCCCCCCCTCACACCAGGAGTCCCCGGCGGAGCCCCCCCTCCCATCAGGAGTCCCCGGCGGAGCCCCCCCTCACATCAGGTGTCCCCGGCGGAGCCCCCCCTCACATCAGGAGTCCCCGGCGGAGCCCCCCCTCACATCAGGTGTCCCCAGTGCCCCCCCCCTCACATCAGGTGTCCCCAGTGCCCCCCCCTCACATCAGGTGTCCCCAGTGCCCCCCCTCACATCAGGGGTCCCCAGTGCCCCCCCCTCACATCAGGTGTCCCCAGTGCCCCCCCCACTCACATCAGGTGTCCCCAGTGCCCCCCCTCACATCAGGAGTCCCCAGTGCCCCCCCTCACATCAGGTGTCCCCAGTGCCCCCCCCACTCACATCAGGTGTCCCCAGTGCCCCCCCCCACATCAGGTGTCCCCCCTCACATCAGGTGTCCCCAGTGCCCCCCCCACTCACATCAGGTGTCCCCAGTGCCCCCCCCCACTCACATCAGGTGTCCCCCAGTGCCCCCCCCACTCACATCAGGTGTCCCCAGTGCCCCCCCCCACTCACATCAGGTGTCCCCAGTGCCCCCCCCCACTCACATCAGGTGTCCCTAGTGCCCCCCCACTCACATCAGGTGTCCCCAGTGCCCCCCCCACTCACATCAGTTGTCCCCCCCTCACATCAGGTGTCCCCAGTGCCCCCCCCTCACATCAGGTGTCCCCAGTGCCCCCCCCCACTCACATCAGGTGTCCCCCCCTCACATCAGGTGTCCCCAGTGCCCCCCCCCTCACATCAGGTGTCCCCGGTGCCCCCCCCCTCACATCAGGTGTCCCCAGTGCCCCCCCCACTCACATCAGGTGTCCCCCCCTCACATCAGGTGTCCCCAGTGCCCCCCCCCCTCACATCAGGTGTCCCCAGTGCCCCCCCCCTCACATCAGGTGTCCCCAGTGCCCCCCCCACTCACATCAGGTGTCCCCCCCTCACATCAGGTGTCCCCAGTGCCCCCCCCCCCTCACATCAGGTGTCCCCTGTGCCCCCCCCCCCCCTCACATCAGGTGTCCCCCCCTCACATCAGGTGTCCCCTGTGCCCCCCCCCCACTCACATCGTGAGCGCGCTCACCCCCCACCTAGAACCCCCGCCCCTTTCCATATCAGACTGGCAGCGGGGCGGGGGGTAGGCGGGGCGAGGCGGAGCGGGGCGGGCCGAGGCGGAGCGGGCCGAGGTGGAGCGGGGCGGGCCGAGGCGGAGCGGGGTGGGCCGAGGCGGAGCGGGGCAGGGGGTGGGCGGCGACGCAGAAGCTTCGTCTAGCCCCCCCCAGCCGTCTTCCTGAACTTCAAGAAAATGGCGGCCGGCGGAGACAATGTCTCCGCCGGCCGCCGACCTCTAGCGGCGGCGGCGGCAACGGCGGCGGCGGTTTCAAAAACCGGAACCGAATTTTTCGGGACATTTCCCGGGACGCCACAAATCCGGGAATGAAGTCCAAGTCCCGGGAATGTCCCGGGAAATTCGGGACAGTTGGCAGCTATGCAGTGTATGCAAGGCTGGTAATTTTTCAGTTGGTTGTATTTTTTTTTATTCTGTGATTAATTGAAAATTAAGCTAATGTGAGGTGAGATGGGCGGAGCCTAGCGGAGCAGACATGCATTATTAGAGCTCTGCACCGCTGAGGAGAGAAGAGAAGGACAAAGCGGAGCCTGCAGGCTCAAAAGGTATCCATTTGAACCTTTTTGCCCTGGGAACAAACTGTGAAAGTTTGGGCAGGAAATATGGTACTGGGAGGAAACCGTGGCAGAAATAAAAATCACCTCACAAAGAGCTCACAGGCACTCACTGCAGCTGAAGCAGCTCCAGTCACCTCACAAGATACAGCATCAGGGAGCTCTCACAGACAGAAAATGTCACAGCAAGACTCTCCATTTGAGTCAGATACAGAACAAATCCTCTCACAAACTTCTCCACAAGCCTCCTCAGCATCCCCAGTAATATTATTACAATTTGAAAAGATGCTTCATAAGGCTTTAAAACAAACCTCAGACCAAAAAACAAAAAGCCTAACCAAAGAAATAAGAGAGCTGGGAAACCGCACCGCAGCCTTAGAAATAAAAATGGATGAAATTGAAATTACAACCCAAGTAAATATAACAGAATTGGAACAATTAAAAGAAGAGAATTTAATACTTCAAACTAAGCTCGAAGATTACAAAAATAGAGCCAGACGTTCAAACTTGCGCATAAGGGGAATACCTGAAACTGTGACAGACCTGCAATCTACTATTACTGCTCTATTACAAGAACTAAAGCCAGATATCCCTATTGAACGTTTAGAACTGGACAGAGTACACAGAGCCCTCACAGCCAAAAAGAAAGATGGACCCCCACGTGATATAATCACAAAATTTCATTATTACAGAACGAAAGAACAAATACTAATTGCTGCAAGAGAAAAAAAGGAACTTAATTTTCAAGGACACAATTATCAAATTTTTGCTGACCTATCCCAACTTACTATTACTAAAAGACGATCCATGAAACCCCAACTAATGGAACTACAACGCCACAACATTATGTATCAATGTTGAGCTCTGCACCGCTGAGGAGAGAAGAGAAGGACAAAGCAGAGCCTGCAGGCTCAAAAGGTATCCATTTGAACCTTTTTGCCCTGGGAACAAACTGTGAAAGTTTGGGCAGGAAATATGGTACTGGGAGGAAACCGTGGCAGAAATAAAAATCACCTCACAAAGAGCTCACAGGCACTCACTGCAGCTGAAGCAGCTCCAGTCACCTCACAAGATACAGCATCAGGGAGCTCTCACAGACAGAAAATGTCACAGCAAGACTCTCCATTTGAGTCAGATACAGAACAAATCCTCTCACAAACTTCTCCACAAGCCTCCTCAGCATCCCCAGTAATATTATTACAATTTGAAAAGATGCTTCATAAGGCTTTAAAACAAACCTCAGACCAAAAAACAAAAAGCCTAACCAAAGAAATAAGAGAGCTGGGAAACCGCACCGCAGCCTTAGAAATAAAAATGGATGAAATTGAAATTACAACCCAAGTAAATATAACAGAATTGGAACAATTAAAAGAAGAGAATTTAATATTTCAAACTAAGCTCGAAGATTACGAAAATAGAGCCAGACGTTCAAACTTGCGCATAAGGGGAATACCTGAAACTGTGACAGACCTGCAATCTACTATTACTGCTCTATTACAAGAACTAAAGCCAGATATCCCTATTGAACGTTTAGAACTGGACAGAGTACACAGAGCCCTCACAGCCAAAAAGAAAGATGGACCCCCACGTGATATAACCACAAAATTTCATTATTACAGAACGAAAGAACAAATACTAATTGCTGCAAGAGAAAAAAAGGAACTTAATTTTCAAGGACACAATTATCAAATTTTTGCTGACCTATCCCAACTTACTATTACTAAAAGACGATCCATGAAACCCCAACTAATGGAACTACAACGCCACAACATTATGTATCAATGGGGCTTCCCCTTTTCAGTCAGATTTAACTACCAAGGTACAATTTACAGAAGCAGATCAGCAGATGAACTACAACAAACCCTTTTGAAATTAAATCTGACAGAACCCACAAGCAGCAACTCTCCCACACGCAGAAGAATGACATCATCTTCACCTTCAGGCAGCACTCAGAAATTTTCAGAACAAAATGGGAATCATCATTCTCACAAAAGAGGCCGTTATGCCACATTATCCATGGACTAAGAAGATTCAATGGACTGACATCCTAATTCCTGATATCTCTTCATTTATTATACTAAGAGATGGTTCTCTATAAAAAACCTGTATTTATAACTGAATGTAACTGCATTCTGATAGTCACACACTGTGTGGGATCATGTTACATTCCAGTTATATTTCTTATTACTTCTGATTCATATAGCCTTAGAATATATAAGTGAAATAAGGAAATTCTTGTTCAGTTATATATTATCAGGTAATAACAATAGATTTATTACTTTTTAGGACAAATATGTTCAATAATCCAGAAGTTATGGAAGCTTTTTCTTTCTTTTCCTAAAACAAATATATTATTACCTAACTAGTTCCTAGAATTATGTTTTTGTTTATTCTAATCTGAAGCAATACAACCTCAATTTCATGAGTTAACATATCTAAACAGTTACATATGAATAAAATATGTAATTGTTTACTCTAAAAGGGTTAAAATCCCAAAATAATTCAAACTATCTTCATCAATACCAAAGTTATTAACAGTACCTTTCTAACTGAATTATTTAGCCTAGGGCAAGACTAACCATATACAACCACCCTGGAATAAATAATTTCAACAAAAACTATATTCTGCACTCCAATTAATGAAACATCATTTTGATGTCTTTTGACATAGCACTTCTCTCCTGTAAGCGGAAGATCCGTATACCCCCATTAGCCCTCCTCATTCTCCCAACCATATTATGTGGGAGTGCAACGAAGGCACTTATTCCCCTGAGAGAGATATTTACTCTCTTTCACGGGTAAATTGTGATTACTTGCAAAAAATATTTTATACAATGTATCATCTAATCTCATATGTTTTTTGTTTACTCTTTACTCCAGAATTCACTGGTTTCTCTTCTATTCATCTCTTCAGTCCACACAGGTTGATCTGCGCAGTCAGCTCTGCATAACAAAAAGTAAGTCAAAACTATTTGAACTGTTGCCATGGCACCACTGAATATACTTTCCCTGAATGTTCAGGGAATAAATGTCCCTCAAAAAAGGACCAAAGCCTTTCGTACTTTTCATAACAAGAAGGCTCACATAGTATGCCTCCAAGAAACACACTTCACCAAAGATTCTACTCCAAAATATATTTCTCCTTTTTATCAACAAATTTACACGGCTTCTGCCTGTACCAAGCAAAGGGGAACTCTAATTGCATTTCACCGATCCACACCATTCACCTTATCATCAGAAATTAAAGACCCAGAAGGTAGATACCTGATACTCATGGGTTATATAATGGATACAGCAATCACGGTGATTTCCTACTACGCTCCTAACAAACAACCTACACCATTCCTCTCACATATATTACAAGTGATTAATACACACAAAATAGGAACAGTGATAATGTGTGGGGATTCGAACCAGGTCCTCCTCCCATTTCTAGATAAATCACCTTTTACACCATCCAAAATAACCTCTAGATTACCTTTTTCTCAACTTCTTTCCAAATACAATCTGGTAGATTCGTGGAGAGAAAGTAACCCAATGAAAAAGAAATTCACTTATTTCTCGCACCCTCATCAAACCTTCACCAGAATAGATCATATTTTTCTAACAATAGGAATGATACCAGAAATTATTGCATCAGATATAATTCCGATTCCGTGGTCTGACCATAATGCAGTATACACTACTATAGCCTCAGCCATACCAAAAGAGCATGACCCAACGTGGTACTTACCGGACATAATGCTCAAACACCCACTACATCAGATGGCCATTGAACAAGCTTTAAAGGAATACATATCAATTAATAATACAACAGACATCTCCCCAATAACACTGTGGGAAGCTCATAAGCCTGTCTTGCGTGGTACAATACAAAGACAAATGGCACAATTTAAACGGGAACGCAAAAATCTAGCAAAAAAACTAGAACTCAATTTTAATGCAGCCTACATATCATTTCAAGATAATCCATCTCAGAGTACAAAATCTCATCTGGAAAAATCTAGATTGGAATACGATCTATTTCTCACTGAGTCAGTTGATAAATCCCTCAAACGCTCCAAACACAATTTCTACATGAATACAAACAAACCAGGTACATACTTGGCTCGGGCATTAAATTCAACTAACAAATCTTTCAAACCAATACGTTTGAAATTATCAAAAAATGTTTACACTTGTAATCCAGTTAAAATAGTCCATAAATTTCACTCACATCTTGCAACTTTATACAAGACAAACAATGAATTTAATCCTACAGAGGCTGAATCCTTCTTCTCAAAAATAACCTTACCTGAGTTATCTCAGAATCAAAAAAGCAGTTTGGATGAGCCTATAACTATAAATGAAGTTGCTAACGCCATAAAAGACCTAAAACTTAACAAAAGACCAGGCCCAGATGGTTACTCGGCTTTATACTATAAAACATTCTCAGAAATACTCTCTCCCATTCTCACTGAAACTTTTAACAAACTTCTAGATGGACATTCTTTTCGGCAAGAAACACTAATGGCAATTGTTTGTATGATCCCAAAACCCCTTTCTGATGATACTTCCTGTGTGAATTATCGGCCTATCTCTCTGTTAAACCTCGATATTAAATTATTAGCAAAAATAATAGCAAAACGCCTCAATAGCATTATAGGAAAATTAATACATAGAGATCAAGTAGGCTTCATGCCAAATAGACAGGCAGGCGATAATATACGCAGGGCAGTGTTATTGGCACATATTGCTAAAAAACGGAAAATCCCTTTATGTTTTCTATCTCTCGATATTAAGAGGACATTTGACACAGTATCCTGACAATATATGCAATATTCATTACAAAAATGGGGTTTTGGACCCCACTTTTTAACATGGATCAAAGCATTATATAATAAACCCAAAGCCTATATAAAATATGCTGGATACAAATCTGATGCCTTTAATGTCGAAAGAGGTACCCGACAGGGTTGCCCATTATCTCCCTTATTATTTGCCCTTATACTCGAACCCATGGCCCAATACATCAGAACAAACCAAACTATAACTGGCATTGAAGTAGGAGGTATTACACACAAATTATGTATATTTGCAGACGATATATTACTTTTTCTATCATCACCACAGGTCTCTGGTCCTAACTTAATACCAGCTCCTGATGGATTTGCAGCCCTATCCGGCCTTATGCCTAGTGCTTAATATTTCACTCACAAACATGGAATTGATCCCGGCTAGGGCTGCACTCCCATTCACATGGGCAGAAAAATCAATCCCATATCTTGGAATTCATTTAACAGCATCTCATTCTGACTTATTCTCAACCAATTATCCTCCTGTATTAAGACAGATCACAAATCTAATAAAACAATGGTCGCAACTTCCTTTATCCTGGATAGGGAAGATTAATGCAATCAAAATGACTATTCTACCCAAATTGCTTTATCTATTCAGAGTCCTCCCTATTCCAATTCCTTCCTATTTTTTGAGAATAGTACAAAAAAGAGCAACTTCGTTTATATGGGGCTCTTCTAAACCACGTATACCTATACACACACTACATCTTCCCAAAAATAAAGGAGGCCTGGGATACCCTAATTTTACTAACTACTACAGAGCAGCACATTTGGCCAGTCTGTCCAAATACCATGCAAAACAGGAAATCCCATTATGGGTATTTATAGAAGCTTCAGAAAATGACCCTCTATTAATATCAAATTTATTATGGCTTGATCCTAAAGACCGCTTTAAAATTCATAATCCCATAACTAAACACTTCTTATCTCTCTGGGATAAACTAAAAACCAAATATCAGTTACAATCTCCACACAATCCTCTCCTTTCTTTTATCAGAAATCCGGCCTTTTATCCGGCATGGATCTACCCAAATTCTTTTAAAGCTTGGACAACATCAGGCATTCAGACACTAAATGACTTCATAGCATCTAAATCATTCCTTTCATTCCCATCGCTTAGAGAAAAATATGATCTACCAAACTCTGAGATATTTAGATATCTCCAAATCAAAAATTTCTATACACCATTCCTAAAGGGGGATACACCATTATCCCAATTATCCATTTTTGAATCAATCTGTACAAAAGATCCATTTGCTAAAGGTACAATTTCATCACTTTATAATCAATTATATGGAGTAGCAAATCTTAATAGACCCTCTTACGTTCAGAGGTGGGAGGAGGACCTGGGACGAACTTTAGAAGACACGGACTGGTCTAACATATGGCTCACATCTAAGTCATCTTCACCCAACATCTTAGCACTGGAGACAAATTATAAAGTCCTAACTCGCTGGTACCTTGTACCCGCTAGAGTGGCAAAATATTCACCTAATACCTCAGCTCTTTGTTTTCGAGGATGCCCAGAAATAGGCACATATTTACACATATGGTGGACGTGCCCAGTAATCCAAACCTTCTGGAAGGAAGTCTTCGTGATTGCATCTAAAATATTTTAAAAAATAATACAACCAGATCCATATTTAACTTTACTTAATCTAAAACCGGAATGGTTAACACTCTCTCAATTCAAACTTATGATCCAACTAATAACGGCTGCAAAACAAACAGTGGCCAAGGCATGGAAACCTCCTACATTGGTACTAGCAGAAACAATTCACAGAATGAATAATACAATGTCCCATGCTAAGATGGTAGCCATCGATCAAAATCAAATTCCAAAATTTGAAAAACTTTGGCATCCTTGGATAAAACAACAGTTCCTGTCAAACTTCAATAACTCTGTCCTGTTGCCATGGTAACAGATTAAATGACTTACAGAGACACCCATTCTAAGGCTTCAAAGAGAACTAAAAAGAATAATAAACTGACGAGCGGGACAACCTTGTGGACCATACCTCTACCTTTCAACCCTTTTTCTTCTTTCTCTTTCCTTTTCTCCACCTTACGATTAAAGCTCATTATCAGAATTTATTTGACCTATATACACTCTACTTGTAAACAATATGTATAGTAGGTATAAATCATTTAAATACCTACAAAAGTAACTAAGGAAATTATATATATCTTTAATTTAGGTTTACGTGAACCCAATGTTTAATATTTGAAATTTCATGATATTTACCTATATAAACCCTACTGTAAAACAATGAGCTTACTTTATAGATCCTTGTAAACTTACTTTATGTATCTTTATAATATTGTATACTCAATAAACTTCTTTTGACAAGGAAAATTAAGCTAATGTGAACACAGTGAGTGTGCTGCCTTCCACAGGATGGTGCCCTTTGTACCTGCCCAGTAAGATTGGCTATTAAAGTGCACCATCCTGTGGTAGGCAGTGCATTCCCCCTTTCTTCTATAATCTGTAAAAGTTAAAAAAAGTCAGTGAGTGCTCTGTCTGACACAATATGGCGCACTTTGCAGCATAATAGCCAACCTTACTAAGGAGTTACAAAGGGCACCATCTCCTTGTTGGTAGGCAGCACACTCACTTTGCACCTATTCAGTTTGGATACTAATACTAGACAATAGCCAACAGCGTTCATAAAAACTGGAAGAAGGAAAAAACTGAAATCAGGTTCGATTTTCTAAAGGACCTGATAAAATACAATTAAGGATGTGATTGCTTACTAGGGGCAACACATATCGTTTTTCTTTTTTCCAGTCTTTATCATTTTGGCGCAATATATTTTATTGAAAAAGACTTTTAGTAAGGACCTGCTGCTGAACCCCCCCAAAACAAAAAATTATCTACGGCCCTGCATGTATTGACAGCAGAAGATAGTGGTCAGATTCCTTAGCCGCTATAAGACTGAATATGGAATCTGCCCACTGCCATCTGCTGTCAATCACAAGGCAAGTGGACCTAGTGGGGAACTGGTCTCTCAGCATCCACATCAGGCTCTTCCCACTGTCAGTATGCTCCTATGTCATTGCTTGCTAGGACGCTGTTGGATATGCAGCTAATAGCTTATCATTACTGGCCCATTCAGTTATCAGCAAACAATTAAGGGGCACTGTGACTAAATAAATGCTGAGAAGACTGTATTAGACAATAAAAAATTATCAGTATAGCCGAAGCACATAAGGCCCCTTCCTCAAAGCTAGATATCCTTTTGTTCAAAGTGCCCAATGCCTATAAAAAAATGCCAACACATTTATGGGGTACAGTGGTGCGCTTTTAAAAATGTGCATTGCACTCTGGCTTCTGGAGTGGAGTGTCATAAAAATAAATGGTAGAGTAGAAACAAAACAAAACAAAAAAAAAAACAAAGTCTCATGACCTGCTTTCCTCCAATCACAAAGCTGTCTCTGCTGCATAGAGCAGGGAGAACTCCATGGGACATTCCACATTCCACATTGTGGCCCGCATTTTATGAATGATCTAAATAATACAGACCACAGTGTGTTTACCCCAGCAAAATCTAAAGCAATATCCACTCTTCTTTATAGATAAACCCCTAAAGTGAGGTAAAAATGAGTAACAATTGCTATGGGTTTTATGTATGCTATGGCAACAACAATAAAATGCTAATTCTGATGATACACTGCATCTAACTGCAGGAGGCTTTATATGCCCACCCTGCTACACAATGGTCTGGAGGAGCCTTTAAAACAGATTAAGGTGATACACACAAATATGGCCAAGTTAGGGGGTAGTTAAGATAAGCTGACCCTTCACCAGTAAGGGTTTGGCAAACATTGTTTTTGAAAGGGGTTTATGGTTAAACAGAGTTTGGAAACAACGAATTACATTCTTCTAATACACATACTTTTATTGGCTTGGCAAACTAGTCATGCAGACCTATGATGAATAATACACTTTACATACTAGTATTATGTTTAGGTTCCAATGTGGCACTTCTAACAGAATAATGATGTTTCCAATGTCTACTGAACTTCTGCTACAATAGCACGTACACATGTCCTCTTTATCACTGGGACCCAAAGCCTTTCCAGGAATTCTTAGCTGATCTTCCCTACTACAGTCTGTCATAGAGTGACACTTTCCCACCACTGAGCATTCCAGTGTGGTTTCTGCAACCTCTACATATTTCACCAACTATCTTCCATCACTCCCAGTCACTGTGGACACTTAGTAGCTGACATCTTGTTTGTACAAGGGATCTCCTGATTAATTAAATACAGGAGCTCTAGGCATAGCCAGGGGTCTACACAGAACAGTGCAAAGTATAACATCTGCACATGCAGAATTACATTAAGATGTTACAGAGCAGATGTTGGATACCTCCCTGGTCTGTATCACAGTCCCAACTGCCTCTGTTTTCTTTCATTGCTTCCCAGACTTTGCTCTGACTTGTACAATCTTGTTCTAACCTCAGGTCTTATCCCACAAAGCTAAACTTTCTTTTCATTGTTCTCTGTGATTTAAAGCAATATTGCAAGAGAGGTATAAAACTATGTAATTTACACATGCTAAGAACTCATGACAGTGACTATGCATCTCTGCTGGGTGGCTCTATATATTTATTGATGGCCCCGAATCCCAGCCCAGTATGCTGATTTTAAATTTATACAAGCATTTCTTCAACTTCTGAGGTTCATCTGATACAAACATAAAACTTTATTTGCACATAAAAGTGGAAAGTAAAAATTTTTAACATATAAAATTTCTGTTACCTGTTCCTTTCATTCTGTCCTTGGTTAGATACCTCAGATACCTCACAAGATAGGAGACTTTGGACATTGGGATATCTCTGATATATCACTTGGACTCATCTCGGGAATTTAGGACATTATGCCGCGTACACACGGCCGGACTTCCCAACAGAAAAAGTCCGATGGGAGCTTTTGGTCAGACATTCCGACCGTGTGTATGCCCCATCGGATTTTTTCTGTCGCCATTTCCGACGGACTCAGATATAGAACATGTTCTAAATCTTTCCGTCGGAAATGCCAACTGAGTTTAGCCTGTTGGCAAGTCCGCTCATGTGTATGCGGCATTTGATTATGTTATCCGGACTTTTCTTTTGGAGACCTTAAGTATGTTGTCTTATTTAATCAGTCAACTGTTGGAATATTTTACCATACAGGATTAGGATGCCTACCTGTTGACATAATATGGATGCCTAGCTTTATATTGAAGCTGTATTTTGCCATTGATAACTGTCTCATTTGGATATGTTTCATGTCTCTGGAACTGTTCTATATACACTCATTGGACTTAGTGGGTTATTATTTGAGACTTATGATAGGGCAAGGCAATGTGATGACATTAATATGTATTATTGTTTGGCCTTGTGAAACCATATAGTTTGCACTGTGCTGTTGAGTTGCCACACTGCTCCTTTAGATTCTGTTGATAGTGTGTGTTAGTACCTAGGGCTGTGGTTGGCATGAGTCCCTCTCTGGCATGGCATGTCAATATTTAGTTCCTGCTAATGACTTATTATGTGGACGTTAACGGGGTGGAGCACAACCTGCTTCTAACTGTTGACATGTTTTTTTGTTCTGTATTGTATTGTATTTTGTACTTTTTTATCTTTATGTTTTAAAATCAATAAACAGAATGTGATAAAAAAATTGAAAAAAATGGGAACGTACTTGTAGCCCAGCTTTGCAAAAAGGACTTGGCTTGAGTATTCCACTTGATGGAACAGCTCCTACCGAGGCTTGTAGTTTCCTACAAGAAAACAACTAAACTCTCCAAGGTATACTGTTTGTGATAACACTCTAGTTAAAATTGCCTTCCTTTGAGATAGCTGTATGCACAAAATAGTATACACAATCCTGTAAAATTGCCAAGTGGCAAATTGGGGGCATGGCCAAAATATCAGAACTTTTACGTGTGCTGGTTAATAGAGACGTGTACACTATTATGGTCCCTAAAACAAACAGTGCTGGCTAGCACACTGGCAATGATGGTGGCATGCTGATAACACAGTGGCATTCATGATAGCACTTTGGCAACTGTAACAAAACATGGGCAACAAATGTTCAGTCGGGACAATACATGCCCAAAAAAGGTCAATCATGACTATACATGGTCAACAAAAAGGCAAGACATGAGCAAAGAACAGGAAGATGTGGCACTACAAAGCCAACAAAAGGGCAATCCTGACAATATGCATGCAACAATCAGGCAAATATTACAATATATGGTAAAAAAAAGACAATGGTGGCTATACAAATAAATAAAATGCAGGGACAATCACTGGAGGACACTCTTCCCATCCAGTTTCCCTGTCCTTACCTATGCTCCGGGCCTCGAAGCTTTATGCAGTTATCTCTTTCTCTGTCCATGGAGGAAAGCTTGCCCTTCTTCCCACTCTCCTCTATAGTATCAGCTTGCCGTTCCAGCTCCTGAATGATTGCAGTAGTCCCATCAAGTCAGCCACTAAGTGGACAAACTGCAGGGAATTCCCCACATCCCAGAGACCTAGTATTCCTATTGATTGGACATAGCCTCATGACCAATGTCTTAGCAAACCCATATATGTAAACCTGTAAAAAAAAAACCTGTTAACCATTTATATACATTCAATTTCTGGTAGAATCTGTATAAAAAGGGCACCACACAGTGCTGGTCTATGATTCCATCATGTGATAAACACAGGTCTTTGTTAGTACTTGAGAATTTTCCATTTACTACATTTCTGGTACTGTTTTCTTATGAGCTATTTGTAAGATATACATAAAAACTTCAAACAGTATATGTAATTCCATCAACACACTCAAAATGGTTTGAACATTTGTTAGTCACTGTGGGTGGTTGCAACTTTGCTTTGTCGTAGAAACCTTTTCATGCCCTTAAACAAGATGTCATATTTTATAGAGAGAATCAATTTTTAAAATATTAACCTAAATTTAGACTTTGTGCATGGCTGCTGTTTTGAAGCCTGGTGCCTGTAAATGCAGTGTGTATTTAACACATATGTATACACACAGTACAGTACATTCATTTATTTCTGTAGCGTTTATCCCTGGAGGGGCCACTGAGAATAGACAGGTTCTCCCAATTTAGTGCAGCCTGCCAGTCACACTGACAATTCAGGCTCAGTCTAGGACAGTGGTTCTAAACTCCTGTCCTCAGGACCCACTAACAGGCCAGATTTTAAGTCCGTGCAGTCCGCTTTCTTTTTTATTGTCACAAGGTTAACCCTTTGATTACAGATCACAGCAAGGAGAAGGGAGAAGAGAGAAGGATTGGAGCTGGTTCATGGATGTTCTAGTCACTTAGACTGCTAAAGCTCATTTGACCTCTCTTGTCGTATGACACTAAGGTGTCCATTTATGAAGCAGTGAACAGCGGTGATCCCAAGGATCGTCACTGATCACAGTCCATAAACGGTTTATGAAACAGAGATAATCGGAGGAGAACAAGTTTGAACATGTTCTTCCGCCGATGATCTGAGAATCCTCATTGACTGACACAGAAATGGACAGTTTATGAAGCTGCGATCTCAGCACTTTACTGACAATCTGAGTCAGAATTCACACTCCCTGATTCACCAGCTCAGAGGAGGAGAATCGGGGAGTGAAGAGGGAATTCCGGGGGATCTGAGGAGGAAAGAGGGAGATTATTAACTTCCTTATGCCTCCTTTAGACCCCCCAAAACAGTAACCATGCCCCCTGTCATATTTATGTGTATACATATATATACAGTGGGGACGGAAAGTATTCAGACCCCCTTACATTTTTCACTGTTTGTTATATTGCAGCCATTTGCTAAAATCATTTAAGTTCATTTTTTACTCATTAATGGACACACAACACCCCTTATTGACAGAAAAACACAGAATTGTTAACATTTTTGCAGATTTATTAAAAAAGAAAACTGAAATATCACATGGTTTTAAGTATTCAGACCCTTTGCTCAGTATTTAGTAGAAGCACCTTTTTGATCTAATACAGCCATGAGTCTTTTTGGGAAAGATGCAACAAGTTTTTCACACCTGGATTTGGGGATCCTCTGCCATTCCTCCTTGCAGATCCTCTCCAGTTCTGTCAGGTTGGATGGTAAACGTTGGTGGACAGCCATTTTTAGGTCTCTCCAGAGATGCTCAATTGGGTTTAAAGTGGTGTTTCACCAAAAAAAAAAAAAATTAGATGTCAGCAGCTGCAAATACTGCAGCTGCTGACTTTTAAAATAAGGACACTTACCTGTCCCGGGGTCCAGCGATGTCGACACCCGAGACCGAGCCGTCCCTCGATCCTCGGGTGCTGCCGCCGCCATTCACACTGAGGGAATCAGGAAGCGAAGCGTTGCCGCTTCACTGCCCGGTTCCCTACTGCGCATGCGCGAGTCGCGCTGCGCGTCTTCACTGGTCCCCGTTGTGTTGTGGGAACTGTGTATTTCCCACAACACAACGGGGGTGGGCGGGGAGTCTGCGGCTAGCTGCGGCTAGCTGTACCCGGAAGTGGGTGCAGATACCTGTATTATACAGGTATCTGCACCCCCCTCCCCCCTGAAAGGTGCCAATTGTGACACCGGAGGGGGGGAGGAATCCGATGAGCGGAAGTTCCACTTTAGGGTGGAACTCCGCTTTAAGTCAGGGCTCTGGCTGGGACCTATGACTCTTGCTACAGAGAAGTCATATACAGTATATGGTATCAAAGGCCTTGTGTTGGCCAAACTTCCAACTCATCCCGGTAAAGTAGAAAACAACAAAAAGAAGAGTAAATGGGATTTTTATGGTGCCAAGCCTCCCCACAGAAAAAAAATATCAAAAAACCATTTGCTTAAAAACAAGAAATTGTATTTTAGTTCTTCTTTAAATATTTTTGGCGAGACAAACCCCTAAAACACATAGACAGGTAAAAAACTGCTCAGCATTCCTGAGATATCATCCTCCCTTACATATACGTATCATAGCATGAAAAGGGTAAATATACAAAGCATCATATACACATTGAGGGAGGGTGATAGTTTACCCAATGCGTTTTGTTGTTGTAGCTTCTTCAGGGGTTCAGGAAATGTTGTTGAGTATGGTTCCTAAGAAAGAAAGAAAAACACAGCAGAGTAATACTCCACAGTATATGCCTCTCATTTACTTATTTATTTATTAGCATTAGCATTTCATGAGCGCTAGTCTGTGGTATTTATTACCTTATAGGAGATGGTCATGGTCTCCTCCCTTTATGTATAGTCCCCTGGTCCTCAGGGCTGGAGGTGTGGGTGTGGCTCCTCCCTACACGTTTAATCAAACATGACGTCTTCAGTGGCGTTATATTTAAAAAAATCAATACAATTTTATTCAATATAAAAGTTTAAAATGAGACACCTAGGGAAAGTGGACTGCGTATAGAAAACATGCTGCAATAAATCTATATAGGGTTCATCTCCTATGACAACAAATGCATTATTAGGTCTATACAGTGAGTATATGTATACAAAGAACAAGTAACAGTGTTAATAGTGTTCATCAGGTGAAGAGGTTATTGTGAGTCTCTACCTCGCTGTGGTTTACTTTGGCCTTATTTACTGTATATTCCAAAAGAGAGGAGGGGGAGATTTGATGGCATCCACATATATAGCATTGAAGAATATTATTCACCTTGTTAATTTCACCTAGGACCTATTGAATGGTTGCAAAAGATAAAAGTATCTTAAAGTATATTTATTACAACCATTGCTAACATGACGGTTTCCATCTCCTACGTACAGTATAGTGTGATGCCTATGAACCCTATGCCTATCCACCTTCCAGCTTGTTGACAATTTTTGGGCAATTTGGGGAATTTTACCACAAAACATGTAAAAAGATACCTAAAGACTTGAATATGCCAGTCAGTACTGATTAATACCTTATTGAGAAGTGGAAGATTCAGGGCTTTTTTGATACCAAGCCAAGGTCAGGTAGGTCAAGAAACATTGCAGCCACAACTGGCGGAAGAATTGCCCAGGATACAAAAAAACCCCACAAGTAACCTCAGGAGAAATACAGGCTGTTCTCAAAAAAGACAGTGTGGTTGTTTTTAAGGAGCATAATCCAACGATACTTGAACAAAAAAGAGCTGCCAGAAGGAAGTGTTTACTGCGCCAATGCCAGAAAAAAGCCCAATGAGGCATGTCAAGGTGTTGTGTGTATATATATATATATATACTGTATACAGTATCTCACAAAAGTTAGTACACCCCTCACATTTTTGTCAATATTTTTTTAAATCTTTTCATGTGACAACAATGAAGAAATGACACTTTGCTACAATGTAAAGTAGTGAGTGCACAGCTTGTATAACAGTGTAAATTTGCTGTCCCCTCAAAATAACTCAACATACAGCCATTAATGTCTAAACCGCTGGCAACAAAAGTAAGTACACCCCTAAGTGAAAATGTCCAAATTGGCCCAATTAGCCATTTTCCCTCCCCAATGTCATGTGACTCGTTAGTGTTACAAGGTCTCAGGTGTGAATGTGGAGCAGGTGTTTTAATTTTGGTGTTATCGCTCTCACTCTCTTATGCTGGTAACTGGAAGTTCAACATGGCACCTCATGGCAAAGAACTCTCTGAGGATCTGAAAAAAAGAATGGTTGCTCTGCATAAAGATGGCCTAGGCTTTAGGAAGATTGCCAAGACCCTGAAACTGAGTTGGGAGCACGGTGGCCAAGACCATACAGCAGTTTAACAGGACAGGTTACACTTAAAACAGGCCTCGCCATGGTCGTCTAAGGAAGTTGAGTGCATGTGCTCAGGGTCATATCCAAAGGCTGTCTTTGGGAAATAGACGTATGAGTGCTGCCAGCATTGCTGTAGAGGATGAAGGGGTGGGGGGTCAGCCTGTCAGTGCTCAAACCAATACACTGTACACTGCATCAAATTGGTCTGCATGGCTGTTGTCCCAAAAGGAAGCCTCTTCTAAAGATGATGCACAAGAAAGCCTGCAAACAGTTTGCTGAAGACAAGCAGACTGGACAAGGATTGCTGGAACCATGTCCTGTGGTCTGATGAGACTTAGCACTTACCAACTTATTTGGTTCAGATGGTGTCAAGCATGTGTTTCGGCAACCAGGTGATGAGTACAAAGACAAGTGTGTCTTGCCTACAGTCAAACATGGTGGTGGGAGTGTCATGGTCTGGGCCTGCATGAGTGCTGCCGGTGTTCTGCCATATAGAGTCCTCCTATCAAATAGTGTCCGCCTCGTACTGCGCAGGCGCAGCGCCTGCGCAGTACGGAGGAGCAGGAGATGCCGAAAATGCCCGAAGTTGATCAGCTGACCATCAGCTGTACACGGCGCTCGGGCACCTGTTAGCGATGGCAGTGTAAGAGGGCCCCTCGCGGGCTCGCTTCGCTCGCCACGCTTCGGGCACGGCCTCGCTGCGCTCGGCAAATATTTATTCTAACTCTATGTCCACTTGGATAGTGGGGAATGATCCTGGACATAGGGTAAGAATAAATGCGCAGGCGCCGTGTACAGCTGACGATCAGCTGTTGAACTTCGGAGACTTTCGGCGTCTCCTTGTCCTCCCTGTACTGCGCCTGCGCAGTACAGGGAGGACACTATATGATAGGGGACTGAATTCGACAAGACACCGGCGCTGGGGAGCTACAGTTTTTGAGAGAACCATGAATGCCAACATGTACTATCACATACTAAAGCAGAGCATGATCCCCTCCCTTCAGAGACTGGGCTGCAGGGCAGTATTCCAACATGACAACAACCCCAAATACACCTCCAAGACGACCACTGCCTTGCTAAAGAAGCTGAGGGTAAAGGTGATGGACTGGCCAAGCATGTTTCCAGACCTAAACCCTATTGCGCATCTGTGGGGCATCCTTAAACAGAAGGTGGAGGAGCGCAAAGTCTCTAACATCCACCAGCTCTGTGATGTTGTCATAGAGGAGTGGAAGAGGACTCCAGTGGCAACCTAAGAAGCTCTGGTGAACTCCATACCCAATAGGGTTAATTCACTGCTGGAAAATAATGGTGGCCAAATAAAACACTGACACTTTGGGCCCAATTTGGACATTTTCACTTAGGGTTGTACTCACTTTTGTTGCCAGCAGTTTAGACATTAATGGCTGTGTGTTGAATTTTTTTGAGGGGACAGCAAATTGATACTGTTATACAAGCTGTACACTCACTACTTTACATTGTAACAAAGTATCATTTCTTCAGTGTCGTTAGATGAAAAGATATAATAAAATATTTACAAAAATGTGAGGGGTGTACTCACTTTTGTGAGATACTGTATATATATATATATATATATATATATATATATATATATATATATATATATATATATATATTTTAAAAAAATATTTCCCCTTTTCCTTTTCTCTCACTCCCTGTGAGTGCTCTGAATGGCTCAGGGTTTGATTTACTAAAGGCAAATCCACTTTGCACTACAAGTGCAATCCAAGTGAGATCTGAGGGGAAGATCTTAAAGGAGTGAAAGCTCTGCTGATTTTATCATCCAATCATGTACAAGCTAAAATGCTGGTTTTTATTTTCCTTGCATGTCCCCCTCAGATTTACAGCGACTGCACTTGCAAGTGCACTTGCAGTGCAAAGTGGATTTGCCTTTAGTAAATTAACCCCCTAGCGTTGTCACATGGAGTAAGTCACACACACCGCCATAAACCCAAAGGTACAATACCTACTTTGGCTCCCAACACTGAAAGAAACAGTGGCGGAGCAAATGAAATGCAAGTATATTCTGAGAAGGTTACAGAATTAAATGGCAAATTGGAGGTTAGCTTTAAATCTTGTACGCATGATTCAAATACCGTTAGGGCACACTGTTTAGAGTGTGGCAAAATGCCATGTATACTTGTAAGCTTGGCTAAATACTTTCATACTGGAGATGAGAGGGGGGTAGAGCAGGAGCTGGCACCGGAGTATCACAGGGGAACATTAATGGTTCCCACAGGTTTTCCAACATGTCCTACCAACTATAATAAATTGAGTTTCTATCAGCGCAAATAAACTTAAGCTTGGTGACAACAAATATTAGAAAACCTGTGCAAAATGACAACAAAAGTGCAAATTTACAAAATATCCCCCCGCCTGGTGGCTGCTAACTCAGAAAATGTGTCCACTTCACATTAGTTGAATATATACCAAAACAGTGCTGCGCTGCCAATCATATAAAAAAAATTAACACTAGATCAATTTTACCTGCAAAAAATGTGCAAAATACAATGTGCAAAACGTACAGTTTCAGTGCAAAATACGGTGTAAAACTACACATCCGTCAAATTGCTGCTAGTGCCTGATCAAATGAATAGAACGGTGCTGCGCTAATAACACATAAATTTACTCCCTCTGTCTCCTCACGTATCAGTAACTTACTCTCAGATACATCAGTCTGGATGTCTCACCACTTCCTTAAACTCAATCTAGCCAAAACCGAACTTATAATCGATGGCACAACTATAAGCCCATCCCCACATGCCAAGGTTCTAGGTGTAGTCCTAGACTCTGAACTCTCCTTCAAGCAACACATCCAATCACTGTCCAAATCCTGCCGCCTCAACCTCCGCAACATCTCCAAAATACGCCCCTTTCTAACCAATGACACAACAGAGCTCTTAATTCACTCGCTGGTCATCTCTCGCCTCGACTACTGCAACTCCCTTCTCATTGGCTTACCTCTACATAGTCTATCATCTCTTCAATCCATTATGAATGCCGCTGCCAGACTCATCCATCTTACCAATCGCTCTGTGTCTGCCACTCCTCTCTGTCAATCCCTCCACTGGCTTCTGCTCCGCCAAAGAATTAAATTCAAAATTCTAACAACTACGTACAAAGCCATCCACAATTTCTCCTCGAGCTACATCACTAGCTTAGTCTCTAAATACCAACCTACTCGCTCTCTTTGTTCCTCTCAAGACCTCCTGCCCTCTAGCTCCCTTGTCACCTCCTCCCATGCTCGCCTCCAGGCCTTTTCCAAAGCCTCTCCAATCCTATGGAACTCCTTACCCCAATCTGTCCGCTTATCTCCTACTTTATTAGCTTTCAGAAGATCCCTGAAAACCCTTCTCTTCAGAGAAGCCTATCCTACCCACACCTAACAACTGTACTTTCATTTTTTTCCATCAGCTCATCCCCCACAGTTATTACCTTTTGTCTCCACTTGACCCTCTCTTCTAGATTGTAAGCTCTAACGAGCAGTGCCCTCTGATCCCTCCTGTATTGATTTGTATTGTAAGTGTACTGTCTGCCCCATGTTGTAAAGCGCTGCGCAAACTGTTATATATAAATCCTGTATAATAATAATAATAATAATAATAATAATAATAATAACATTTCAATTGTATAAATAAATAACAGTGAAAGTCCAAAGTGACAAAAGTCTTCAGTTCCTTCCAAATCGAAGACTTCACCAAATAGTGCACAACAAATAAAAAGTGCTGGTGCTCTCCTCCACCTCAATATCCTGGCCGCTCACCTAAAAATCTGACCCCTGTTTTACCAGCAGGTCAGATAAAGCAGATCCTCTCTGGGGGTAATCAATAAATCAGCCTGGCGTGGAGCTCCTAATCCATCCGTTTCACCCTCTCTCTCTTTACTGGCTTCACCAGTCTTAGACCTCTCTCTGGTGACTCCGGTACAACATAGGATAAAAAAACACCAGATCTAGTGCTCTCTGTATGCCAAAGGTTTATTTGTCCAGATAGGAACAACAAAAAATAATCACAATGAAGCACTTAAGCAGTGCGAGCTAAGGATGCTATGACCAGCACGATACTCGCGGGATGACGTCACCACTGCGACTCCTCCCCCTATACACGTTACGTCAAATGGCCGTGACTTCCTCAGTACATTGTATCCCTATTCATTAACCAAAAAAGTGTCAAAAAAGAAATAAAAACACACAGTTTTTGAAAATTACTTTATGAAAAATAAAAAAAACAATATCCCACAGTGTAGATCCATCATCAACCACGATGCCCGCCACCACCGCCAGACCTAAAAAAGACATACTCCACCCTGAAGGCTACCATGAAGGATAACCGCCACATGTGATGTCACCGACCCAGCATGCACCGATCGGTGACATCAAATGGGGCAGTGCCACCAGGTGATGTCACCAGGTGGCTCCGCTCCTTACCTATTTAAGAACTATCAGATGGCGGAGCAGGCACATGGCAGTTAGCCTTCGATGTGGGCAGAGAGTTTATTTTGCTTTTTCCGGGTCCGACAATGGTGGCGGGCGTCGGGATTTATGATGGATCTACACCGGGGGGGGGGGCATTGTTCTTTTTATTTTTAATAAAGAAATTGTCAAAAATTATGTGTGTGTTTTTATTTCTTTTTGACACCTTTTTGGTGAATAGGTAGGGGTACAATGTAACCCATAATCATTCACATATGGTGGAGGGTCAGGATCTGGGGGCCCCAGATTCCGATAAGCTCCCTGCACACAGACCCCCACAACCACAGCCCAGGGCTGTCAGGAAGAGGCCTTTGTCCCCATCAACAGAGCTTCCCAACCCCCCCCCCCACATGTTGAGGGCATGTGGTTTGGTATTGTTCAGGAGGGGGGGGCACTCGTTGATACATGCCTCCCAGGGAAATCCCCGGGCCCCAATATCCTTTTAACAGCCAATAACTTGCATATAAACCTTCAAAATGGGGACTTTTATTTTTTCAAGTCCCATAGACTTTAATAGAGTTCCCGGCTCGAGTCCGAACTTTTTACATGTTCGGGCGTTCTGTTGTGAACCGAACAGGGGGTTTTTTGGCCCAAATCTATTGCCTAACATTATATGCTTGTCAAACCTCCATGTCATCCCCATATATTCAATAACTCACATCCATCATATTTTCTTTGTCCAAATTACATACTTGAGGGTCACTGTTGAAGGAAATTCCTCTCCGCGTTTCTTAGGCTGACAGTCTACTTCATCAGGAGGAGTAAAAGAAGGTAATATTTAGAGTGATATAATATATAAAGTATAATTATTTCAAGCATATTAATTGTTACAAAGGAGTTGAAAATGTTCACTCTTAGGGCCGGTTCCCACTGGTGCGATGTCCGACATCGGATGTGATTCTCTCTGTGCGATGCAATTTCAGCCATACAGATAGTATAGCTGATTTTGCATCGCATTCGGACCAAACTCGCACAGGACCCTTTTTTTGTTCTGCAGCAGAATTGGATTGCATGGGTATTCACACCCATGCGATCCGATTCCTGTCCGAATTTGCAGTTTGCACAGCAATATGCAAACTGATTTGGGGGTTTCATTAACTCTTAATTGACACTCCCAGCAGTTCGCATTGTGCAGTGTGAACTACCGCCAGGAGACATGCAGGAACCCGCAGTGGATTCTCAGGGTTCCCGCATCGCTGCAGTGTGAACCGAGTGCAGATTTGCCTCACTTATCCAATCATTTGCAGATAAAAAAAAAATTTGCTTTTCAAGAGGTTGAATAATTAAAGTGAATCTTCACACAATTTCCTTAGTGAAGATTCTCAACTCCTTTATTAAATTATTCTCAATAGATCAGAATCCTGAAAAAATCCCTGAGCTTTGAAATATTAACGGAAAGCTTCTCTTTGCACTTTTGCAAAACACATGAGCCGTAGTCATCGACTGACAACACTGAAAATATATATTTTTTTGTCTGCCTAATTCTGACGTCAGTATATTATTTATATATCGCTAAAAGCTTTATACACTTAATATGACACACTCTAATCTGACTCTTTAAAAAGCTTATACAAGATACTGAACAAGGAAGGATTAGCAAGATGCGTAAATAGACCACAAATAAATTAAATTGTCTCAGCAACCAAGAATACACAGCAATGAAATATTATGTAAATAGGTTAATTAGGCTTGGCATACTGAAGCACCAAATCAAATTAGTCATTTATTTATGATTGGAAATGAGAGATGTGCGTAGAAGATGAGTCTGGTTAAAAAGACATTAACAGTCATTTTGTTAGGCCTGCTTGGAATATGGTTGGTTGACAAAGTAAGCAGCTGCAAATGTGTAGGTGTGTGGGTATAGTCAGTTTAACTACCTTAAATTGTTAGCTCATTGAGGCCAGGGGCTTATGTCAATGTGCAATGTAAAGCGCTGCATTAATTGTTGGCGCTAAATAGTCGTAAATACCCAAAAGTATAAGTGTGGGCATTTATGTGTGTATAAAGTCCAGCTTGAGCTCATCACAGACCCAACCAATACACAGTATCTTGAAGCCCAACTGGTAAGTAGGGATGAGTGAACTTGAGAATTTCCATTTCCCCAAACTCTGGTGAAAATCTGAAGCTTTTGGTAAAATTTCATAATTTTAGCTAAATGACTTGGAGTCAATGGTAAAGCTGAAAAAGTGTTATTAATGTTTTTTAGGGGATGTAATGAGCTTTAAATCGCTCCAGAGGGTTGAAAGAGCTTCTTAAAAATTATCCTGAGCTTGTTATTGTGCCAAAAATTTTCCTTTATTTGCCTCACTAAATAATAAGAGATTTGGTCAGAACCAATGGTGTCCTTAATGCTGAGAAATACAGGTAGATACTTATCCATCATGCCATACCATCAGGGAGGCATGTGATTAGCCCCAATTTTTTTCTGCAGCAGGACAATGACCCCACACATGCAGCCAATCTCATTAAAAACTATCTACAGTGTAAAGAAGAACAAGGAATCCTTAAAGTGATGGTTTGGCCCCCACAGAGCCCTGATCTCAACATCATTAAGCCTAAGTCTGTCTGGAATTACATGAAGAAACAGAAGGATTTGAGGCAGCCTACATCCACAGAGGATCTGTTGTTAGTTCTCCAAGATGTTTGGAATAAACTACCTGCCGAGTTCAAAAACTGTGTGCAAGTGTACAGAGAAGAATTGAAGAATTTATGCTGTTGTGAATGCAAATGGTGGTCACACCAAGTATTGATTTCATTTGGATTTCTCTTCTGCTCATTTAGGTTCCATTTTACTGTTCCGAAATGATAGAATGTGATAGAATGAGGTATGTGAATACAGTCTCATCTAAGATGTCTTTACTATGTTAGGCACTGATTCATTTGGAAGTCTTTTTAATTCCTTTAGTGGTTTTGAATAGGGATGGGCGAACGGTTCGGCCCAAGCATAAGATCGGATCGAACTTTCTTTGTTCGTTTGTTCGGCGAACAGCCGAACAACCGGGTCGTTCGACCGTTTGTTTGCTCCCCCCCCCCAAACTGACCACAATGCATTGCGGCGCTGAACAGTGCATTGCAAGCCCTGATTGGCTGAAGCAGTGAAAGCTTCAGTCAATCAGGGCACAGAGCACTGTCAGAGTTATGATTGGACACTGTCATTATGACTTTATCCAATCATGGCTCATCAGTATTCTTTTAATGGCAGGCATTTACAGTGTGATTTCGGCGTGGAGAGAGATAGAACAGGGCACTGTTCAGTGCTATCAGTTAGTTAGTGTGCTATACTGTACTGTGCTATTTTGCTTCAATTGTGAGTGTAGAATATTAGTTTAGTGTCAGTCTAGAGATAGCTTGAGTGTAGTGAGGAGGACCATCATTCAGCTTTGCATAGTGTGCAGCTAGAGTAGGGACAGCTCAGATAATTTCACTGTAGTGTAATGAGACTGTGTCATTCATACATACAGTGTCTTGCAAAAGTATTCACCCGCTTGGCTTTTCACCTATTTTGTTACATTACAGCCTTTATGTTTTTTTTTTTTAATCTGAATTATATGTGATTGATCAGAACACAATAGTCTACTTTGGTAAAGTAAAATTTTAAAAATATATACATAAACAATTTTTCAGAAATAAAAAACTGATAATTGGCATGTGTGTCTTTACTCACCCCCTTGTTATGAAGCCCATAAAAAGCTCTGGTGCAACCAATTACCTTCCAAAGTCACATAATTAGTGAAATGGTGTCCACCTGTGTGCAATCTAACACATGAGTCACATGATCTGTCATTACACACACACACCTTTTTGAAAGGCCCCAGACGCTACAACACCTAAGCAAAAGGCACCACTAACCAAACACTGCCATGAAGACCAAGGAACTCCCCAAACAAGTAAGGAACAATGTTGTTGAGAAGTACAAGTCAGGGTTAGGTTATAAAAAAAAACAAATCTTTGTTGATCCCTAGGAGCACCATCAAATCTATCATAACCAAATGGAAATAACATGGCACAACAGCAAACCTGCCAAGAGACGGAGGCAGCACAGAGACCTAAGGTAACCCTGGAGGAGCTGCAGAACTCCACAGCACAGACCGGAGTATCTGTACATAGGGCGACACTTATGCCGCGTACACACGAGCGGACTTTCCGGACTTTCCGAATGAACGGACTTGCCTACACACGATCAACCAAAGTCTGACGGATTCGTACGTAATGACCTATGACCGGACTAAAACAAGGAAGTTCATAGCCAGTAGCCAATAGCTGCCCTAGCGTCGGTTGCTGTCCGTCGGACTAGCATACAGACGAGCGGACTTTTCGACCGGACTCGAGTCCGTCAAAAAGATTTGAAACATGTTTAATTTCTAGGTCCGTCGAACTTTTGGGGGAAAAAAGTCAGCTGGAGCCCACACACGATGGAATTGTCCGACGGACTCCGGTCCGCAGGACCAAGTATGCCATAAAGTCCGGTCCTGTGTACGCGGCATAAGTCGTACGTTCCATAGAGTTGGTCTTTATGGCAGAGTGGCCAGAAGAAAGCCATTGCTTTCAACAAAAAACAAAATGGCACATTTTGAGTTTGCGAAAAGGCATGTGGGAGACTCCCAAAATGTATGGAGGAAGGTGCTCTGGTCTGATGAGACTAAAATTAAACTTTTTGGCCATCAAAGAAAATGCTATGTCTGGCGCAAACCAACACATCACATCATCCAAAGAACACCATCCCCACAGTGAAATATGGTGGTGGCAGCATCATGCTGTGGGGATGTTTTTCAGCAGTCGGGACTGGGAAACTAGTCAGAGTTGAGATAAAGATGGATGGTGCTAAATACAGGGATATTCTTGAGCAAAACCTGTACCACTCTGTGTGTGATTTGAGGCTAGGATGGAGGTTCACCTTCCAGCAGGACAATGACCCCAAACACACTTCTAAAGCAACACTTGAGTGGTTTAAGGGGAAACATGTAAATGTGTTGGAATGGCCTAGTCAAAGCCCAGACCTCAATCCAATAGAAAATCTGTGGTCAGACTTAAAGATTGCTGTTCACAAGCGAAAACCATGCAACTTGAAGAAGCTGCAGCAGTTTTGCAAGGAGAAATGGGCAAAAATCCCAGTGGTAAGATGTGGCAAGCTCATAGAGACTTATCCAAAGCAACTTGGAGCTGTGATAGGTGCTCTACAAAGTATTGACTTTAGGGGAGTGAATAGTTATGCACATTGACTTTTTCTGTTATTTCGTCCTATCTTCAAAGTTGTGGGTATGTTCTGTAAATTAAATAATGCAAATCCTCAAACAATCCATGTTAATTCCTGGTGGCAAGGCAACAAAACACGAAAAATGCCAAGGGGGGTCGGACATTGATCGGACATTTCGACAACAAAATCCATGGATTTTTTCCGATGGATGTCGGCTCAAACTTGTCTTGCATACACACGGTCGCACAAAGTTGTCAGAAAATCCGATCGTTCTGAACGTGGTGACGTAAAACACGTACGTCGGGACTATAAACGGGGCAGTAGCCAATAGCTTTCGTCTCTTAATTTATTCTGAGCATGTGTGGCACCTTGTGAGTCGGATTTGTGTAAACACGATCGGAATTTCCGACAACGGATTTTGTTGTCGGAAAATTTTATAGCAAGCTCTCAAACTTTGTGTGTCGAAAATTCCGATGGAAAATGTGTGATGGAGCCCACACACGGTCGGAATTTCCAACAACAAGGTCCTATCACACATTTTCCATCAGAAAATCCGACCGTGTGTACATGGCATTACGGTGGGAAGGCGCCACCGACACCCAAAGACCAATCACTGAAAGCTTCAGCCAATCAGGGCACAGAGCACTGTCAGAGTCATGATTGGACACTGTCATCATGACTTTATCCAATCATGGCTCATTCCCACCCCACAGTATAAAAGTATTCTTTCAATGGCAGCCATTTTCAGTGTGATTTTGGTGTGGAGAGAGATAAAACAGGGCTCTGTTCAGTGTTATTAGTTAGTGTGCTATACTGTGCTATTTTGCTCACAATTGTGAGTGTAGAATTTTAGTTTAGTGTCAGTCTAGGGATAGTGTGAGTGTAGTGAGGAGGACCATCATTCAGCTTTTCATAGTGTGCAGCTAGAGTAGGGACAGCTCAGATAGTTTCAGTGTTGTGTCTTGAGACCGTGTCAGTAATCTTGACATTAGTATATAGCTAGAGTAGGGACAGTTCAGATTACGTTACTGCCAGTTTAACGCCATATCGTATTGCCTGCGTTACTGCCAGTTTAACGCCATATAGTTTTGCGTGCGTTACTGCCAGTTTAACGCCGTATTGTATTGCGTGCGTTACTGCCAGTTTAACGCCATATAGTTTTGCGTGTGTTACTGCCAGTTTAACGCCATATTGTATTGCGCGCGTTACTGCCAGTTTAACGCCAAATAGTTTTGCGTGCGTTACTGCCAGTTTAACGCCATATAGTTTTGCGTGCGTTACTGCCTGTTTAATGCCATATCGTTTTGCGTGCGTTACTGCCAGTTTAACGCCATATCGTTTTGTGTGCGTTACTGCCAGTTTAACGCCATATTGTTTTGCATGTGTTACTGCCTGTTTAACGCCATATAGTTTTGCGTGTGTTACTGCCAGTTTAACGCCATATAGTTCTGTTTGCGTTACTACAAGTTTAACGCCATATAGTTTTTTGCATTACCGCCAGTTTAACGCCATATCGTTTTGCGTGCGTTACTGCCAGTATAACGCCATATAGTTCTGCGTGCGTTACCGCCAGTTTAACGCCATATCGTATTGCGTGCATTACTGCCAGTTTAACGCCATAAAGTTTTGCGTGTGTTACTGCCAATTTAACGCCATATAGTTTGAGTGCGTTACTGCCTGTTTAACGCCATATATTTACATTTTAGTGTAAATATGAGATCTGAGGTATTTTTGACCCCAGATCTCATATTTAAGAGGTCCTGTCATGCTTTTTTTCTATTACAAGGGATGTTTACATTCCTTGTAATAGGAATATAAGTGACACCATTTTTTTAAAAAGAACAGTGTAAAAATAAAAAATAAAAGGTAAAATAAATAAGAAACAAAAATTTTTTAAACGTGCCCTGTCCCGACGAGCTCGCGTGCAAAAGTGAAGGCATACTTGGGTAGCGCCCGCATATGAAAACAATGTTCAAACCACAAATGTGAGATATTGCCACGATTGGTAGAATGAGAGCAATAATTCTAGCCCTAGACCTCCTCTATAACTCAAAACATGCAACCTGTAGAATTTTTAAAAGTCGCCTATGGAGATTTTTAAGGATAAAAGTTTGTCGCCATTCCAAAAGCGGGCGCAATTTTGAAGTGTGACATGTTGAGTATCAGTTTACTCGGCATAACATTATCTTTCACAATATACAAATAAATTGGGCTAACTTTACTGTTGTCTTTGTTTTAATTCAAAAAAGTGTATTTTTTCCCAAAAAAGTGCGCTTGTAAGACCGCTGCGCAAATATGGTGTGACAGAAAGTATTGCAACGACCGCCATTTTATTCTCCAGGGTGTTAGAAAAAAAAATTTATAATGTTTGGGGGTTCTAAGTAATTTTCTAGCAAAAACACCTGTTTTTAACTTGTAAACAACAAATCTCAGAAAGAGACTCGGTCCTTAAAGCGGAGGTCCACCGACAATTAAATTTTTTTTTTTAAAAGCATTAATAACCTAAGCACATAATGCTTGCTTGTGGGCATGTGAAGCCCACAAGCATAAACTTCCTGGATGCAGTGAATGCTGAGCTACCAGCATTCACCGTTCGTTCCCGCGCATGCTCAGTTGGTACAGCGCTCGTCGGAAGTTCCCGCCCCGTAGTGATGGCCACAAAGCTCACAGAAAACACACACAGGCGGCGTCACTTCCGCCGCCGCCATCTTGCTACACCCCACACTCCTCTATAGTAATGATACGCCGAGAAGGGGGCAAGTGGACATGACGGAACAGCAGCATCCGCACTGACTCCTGGGAATAATGACACAGAGCTCCCAGAAGACAGTGCGCCGCAGGATATGACGACCATACCTGCCCACTCCCGCGGGGGTCTGAGACAGGAAACAAGCAAGAAAACGTGGATATACAGGTACCCCCTCTGAAAAAAAAAATTTGACACTGTATGCAATGCAAGAATGCGATGGAGGTTATCTTAAAACTTTGTGTGGACCTCCGCTTTAAGTGGTTATTCAAGGTGTTCACCTACATTGTGCACCTTGTGTAAATACTCTGTCTTGGTTCACTTTAAAGACAGTATATTAGCGCTGCACATTTCACTTACTAATTTTAAATGGCAGAACTACTTCTTGAAACTTTCTTACATCCATCCGTACATCCTAAAGAATACATGTGCCAATGGCTGCTTGCAAACACTCACCAAGCTTTCTGTTTGGAATTTTCTTCTCAGCTGCTGACCTCAAAGCAAATATAAATTGATACTAAAAATGCTAACACTGATCATTGGTAAAATAGCTGAAAATGTAAAGAGGCAAGTGAGAAGCTTCTCTGTATAAATATGAAAAAAAGAGCAAGAAATAACTACCAGAAAGGCCAATTTTAATAACATATTCATATCAGTATATATTTATCCTGCATTTAAAAATACATTAATTCTAAATCCAGAACATTTCTTCCTGTGAATATATGCATAATACAGAGAGCGAACCCAACTGTGTTTTACGTACAAGATTAAAAATAGAACAAATGTCATAATTATGGAATATAAAAATACAGCTTGAAGTCAGAAAACATTTCCTCTTTCATTGGATGGAAATATAATGGCAAATAAAATCACTCATTGACTTCAGTGCACTATTCATATCTTTAGGAAAGACGGCCCAGGGAAGTCTCTTTATTGTGCACAGTTCCTGACAGACACCCGGCTGCTATTGGTTTTGGAACAAAAGTGCCCGGGATAATCTGGCTGTTGTGTGACGTATCTCAGTGATTCGTTCCTGAATTTGATTGCGCTCTTTAATTCCTTTAGGCCCCACTAACCTATTTTGGTCATGTCTAATGAATAAATAAAATGCTTTCAGCGTTGGCCTGGTTTTAACTCAGTCAGATTCATTGATATTTCATTTTCTTAAAAGTGTCTAAATGTGTATCGATCCTCTTAGAATGAGGAATGGCAACTAGAGTGAAATCAGCACTGAATAGAGTATAAGAGCTACTCTGTAATATGGACAAGTCTGTACCCAGGTTAATTTAATCAAGCATTCTGCACTTGGCCTATAATATAATCCTTAAGCTTTATTCACCATTTTCAGATGAATTCCAGGTATGGATATTTTATACATTATTACATTGGTCCAGCTTGTAACTATGCATATACAGTACCATATCTGCTCGATGCCCGTAAATGCCCCCTTGCCTAAGTACACAGCGCTACTTGCTTTTGGGCCCCGACCTCAAGTGGATACCCTGTTGCATTCTGAACAGAATGGGTGCCTTTCAGAGAATGCTTTGCATTCCCTAAACGAATGCAAAGCATTCTGTCATTGGACAAGGTAGAGAGTATGACATCAAACTGCCCTGCTTCTCCACCTCGTCCAATCAAAGAACACTTTGCAAAAATTTAGAAAATGCAAAGCATTCTTTGAGTGGTGCCCATGTCTAGTGACCAACTTCTTGTGTTCAGGATGCAGCAGGCAGAGCCGCTTAGCGCAAGAAAAGTGGACGCAAGTGGAGACCACTCGAGTAACGGTATATACTTCAGTGATTTCCGGCTTCTGGGGCATCGGCCAGGTATGGCATATGATAATATTCATACCTGGATATATTTTTTTATCTGGACAGGGTATTCAAATAAGCCTCTCCAATTATTGATCAATTGCATCGCAAATTGTCAGGCAGAGAATTTTTTTTCTGGGTGCTGGTTATAAAATGACCCATCAGATCATCAATTTATTTCAACTTATAAAGGTGCCAATATCTTAACAACAGCAGTTTCCAGGAGGTTTCAACATCTTCTATCCAGCCTCCATTGCAAAAAATTAACTGACCAAATCAAAGCAACCTACCACGATCGGTACCTAGTGGCACCTGCAGTCGGCTAATCTCATGGGAACAGTCAAATAATTTTTGCTTTTTTGCTGATCAGTTATTTCCTTGAGATAGGACGATTGCCCTATGCATATGCCCTATGCATATGCCATGGCAAAGTATAAAACAAATGCACTTTGCGCACAACTTCCACAAAGCCAGTCTTATCTGGATCAGAAAAGTTTAGCCCGACACCAGCTTGAGGGACCCTGGGACCAGAAAGTTTTTTTTTGTGTCAATCTTTTTTTATTAAGATTTTGAACAACAAGGTAAGACATTGTTGGGTAGCACAAAGTAGCACAAAATAGAACTGTCAACATAGGCAGTATACAATAAAGAAAATTGGTGACAATAATAGATGTTAGATGATTAGAGTTTCGCTATGAACCCATGGACAGTCCATACATAGGTGTGGGAAACTACATCTTACCACCTTACCAACCGCTCAGTGTCTGCCAACCCTCTACTTCAATCCCTACACTGGCTCCCAATCACCCAGCGAATTAAATTCAAAATTCTAACCACAACATACAAAGCCATTCACAACTCTGCCCCGAGCTACATCACCAATCTTGTCTCCAAATATCACCCAAATCGACCTCTCCGCTCTTCTCAGGACCTCCTGCTTTCAAGCTCTCTCATCTCCTCCTCCCATGCTCGTCTCCAGGATTTCTCCAGAGCCTCTCCCATCCTCTGGAACTCGCTACCTCCATCTATCCGGCTATCCCCTACTCTTGCTACCTTCAGGCAATCCCTGAAAACTCATCTCTTCAGGAAAGCCTATCACGTCTCCAACTAATCTCCTACCACTTCCACCAGCTCATTCCCCACAGTTACAACCTTTTGTACCACCTGCCCCACCCTATTAGATTGTAAGCTCTTCTGAGCAGGGCCCTCTTAATCCTATTGTATTGTATTGTATTATAACTGTATTAACTCCCTTTTATATTGTAAAGCGCTGCGTAAACTGTTGGCGCTATATAAATCCTGAATAATAATAATAATAACATCAAAGTAGTCAACCAAGTGAACACTCTACCAAACAGTGGAGTTGTATCACTATCCAAATATCATAGGAAAAAGATAAAAAGATGTCAACATCCTTTCTCTTAAGGTAATTTGTCATATGCAAAACCTTGCCAGTAACCTTAAAATGAGTGTAGCACCCTCTACCTTAGGTAAGTAGATGCTAGAGTAGTGTTTGTGTTTTTACTGCCAGTGCAGGTACATTTAGGCAGGCCTAGCTGTGTTTGTTTGTTTTTGATCAGGGGGCAGGGGGAGTGGTTTAGTGTAGCAGCAGGTGACTGTCATGTGCCTCAGCTCTTGGGTGCCTCTTCTGTTTCCAGTGAGAAGGTTCTGGAAAAGAGGCAGGGCAGAGTGCTGGAGTGAAATGGGGTGCTTTTGGGAGCCCTGACCAATCCCCAACTAGGATTGGCAGGGGGCAGGCCTCATATATATACCCATGGTCAGCCTGTTGTGGGAGGAGTTGTCTGGTGGAAGAACTGAGATGATGGCGTGTAAGGCTGTGGTGACCCTTGAAGGACACCCTTTCTGGGGGGGTGACCTCAGGCCTGGAGCTTGGGAGCTGTGAGGGAGCCTCTCTTCACACGGTCATTGAGAGGTATTCTGGAACAGGAGCAGGAGGAAGACAGCGGGGAGCACAGCCAGGAAAGTCATTCAGGAGGGATCCATGCCGGGGTCAGTGAGTGAGAAGCACAGTGAGAAGCTCTGGGAGAGTCATGCCAGGATTGGATGTGGAGCCAGAGGGAGAGACTGTGGTGTTGTTGAAGTCAAGTTGCTGCAGCCACGAGGGTTGGCAGGATTTGCATCAGACGTGCTGGGATCAGTAGTCCACCAAGGATCAGTTAGCACAATTATCTTCTTCATCTAAAATGACTACTACTGGTTCTCAAATTTTCCGACAACAAAATTCGTTGTCGTAAATTCCGATCATGTGTAGACAATTCCGACGCACAAAATTCCACGCATGCTCTGAATCAAGCGCTTGGTCTGGTAAAACTAGCGTTCGTAATGGAGATAGAACATTCGTCATGCTGCACATTTTTCAATCTTTTAATGCAGCGCATTCTCTTCTTCTTTATAATGCTAGAGTTATGGAGTTGTTTTGCTGCTGATATTCACACAGAGTTCTGACAAACTGATTTCTTTATTATTTCTTGTGATCTCATGAATAATATTTTTTATTTTGTTCATCAGATCTCCATAATAATGTTTTGAATTTATTTTTATAGTGATTTTTTTTTTTACGAAGCCCTCCTTTTTTTTTATACAGTAGTGATCTACTTTTTTTTTTTTTTTTATCAAGATCTCCTGTTTTTTTTTAGATATTTTTTTTTCTACTGATCTCCATAATATTTTTTGTCATTTTGTGTGTCAAGTTACCACAACACCATTATTAACTTTTATTTTTTAACCTCAAAAAGGTTGTTTGATGTTGGTGTCCCTTGTTAATTTGACATTGTCTTTTTGAAATGTACCTGCCTACTCACAAACAAACTGTCCTTTTTTAACTAAAACACATAGGCAAGTATTTGTGAACAAAAAAAATAGCCATTTATTATGGGTCATAACCAAATAAAGAGGAAGGCAATGCTGGATAAACAGTTGAAATTGGCAAAGCCTTTGTACCCCAAGGCACACATCAACTATTTTACAGCCAAAATTGGTAGCATGAGGAGTCCATATAATAGTGAGCACAATCCGGTCCAGGACTCCAAGAGATCAGGAACAGCAGCAGATGACATATATGTCCCCAGGCTGTGGTCTTACAACAGCCTGTGTCTTTTGTCAGACCAGACTGAATCCAGGCCATCACTCTCTTGTCTTTCTTACACGCTTGCTTCCAGGCTGTGGCTCTGGTGTTGGAGTTGTGGCAGGAGGTGGAGGAGGAGGAGGAGGACGATGGTCGAACTCACAAACCTGGCTTTGGCTTGTAAGTTCGCCCGTCAACTTCTTAGTTAGGGCTTGTAAGATAACTTCCTCACAGAAGAGGCATTGGCCCTCCTCCATTTGCTGCATTTTGCAGGCTGCCATGCAGGCGTAGTCCTCTTGAATATTGGGTGGGGTTCTGAGGGCCGCAGTAGCCTTCCGAAACAGCCCAAGTGCTGCCTCCTCCACGTTACTCCCTTTCCTGGGCCTTTTTTTTGAAGGCGGAGGGGAGGGACCTGGCATTTGGTCAGGCTACTGGACCTGGCCACCTCCTGGCTGCCACTTACCCCCGCCATCTCCTGGCTGCCACTTTCCACAGCCTGCTCCTGGCTGAGGCTTTCCTGTGTATGAAAAAGGGACATAGTGTTAGTTTTTGGTTCATCAATCACACACAATTTTCAGCTCATGACTGTTGCAAATTGAATGTTAACAAATAGAAAAGACTATCATTCTGACCCCAGCATTTTTCATTCTTGTCCCAATCATTGTGGCCACTACTGTCTATTGATATGTAAAACACTTTGTTAAATCAGAAATTAGTGATCAATAATAACATCTAGTTAACATCATTAATTTTTTGCCTAGAAATATGTTGAACAATGCTATACCTGGCTCAAGCTGGGCTCATCCACATCTTCCTGGCTGGAGGGTCCAGGTTGGACGTCGGAAGCCTCAGCTGGGGTGGAAGGAAGTGTTGAAGGAAGACTGGAGAGTGCTGGCCTGGGTTCCCTCTGGTCTGCCAGAAAATGCAGTCTGTCATAATACCACAGCCTGGGTACATAAATGTCATCTGCTGCAGCTCCTGACCTCTGGGAATCCTGGACCTTATTGCGCTCCCTATTATATGTTCTCCTCATGCCACCAATTGTGGCCTTCAAATAGTTGATGGTTGTCGTGGGGATCTGAGGCATTACGAATTCCAACAATTGATCCAGCGCTGCCTGCCTCTTTCTTTTATTGTTATAAAAGGGGTGGTTTACCTGCCACAAACAGGGCAGCTCCCTGTGTATATCAATACATATGGGGATAAAGTCCTGATCATTCAATATATCCATTTTCTCTGCAAGACACAACACAAGACAACCCCTAATGTCAGGCTAAACTCTCATAATCTTGTCCCAATATAGGCCTCAATCTATAAGCAGTATAAGCTCAAGTTAAAATTGTACCTTCGTTATCATGATCAGTGCTTCCGTTACTCCTTCCTCCGTTCACAGATCGTACGTACATAACACACACGTGTTACGCTTTATATACACTGCGCATGCGTGAAACTCTGCCCGCCCCTGACCTTCTATCTAGTATATTCCCCGCCCCTTCTCTTCGGCTCAGTGGCGGAGAAAGAACAAGTGCATGAAGACAGCAGCGGCAACGACAAAAGCCCGGAGCCTCGAACGTCCCAATCCCGGAGGAGATTTAAGGCCTCAAATATGGCCTTTGTAGAGATGGTGGAGATGGTGGACCTCTTGAAGAGGGCCGACTATGACGGGAAGCATGGACCTTACCCAAACCCAAATGTGAGAAAGGCCAAGATAGTGACTAAAGTTGTGAGAAGTCTGCTGACGAATTTTGGGGTTCGGCGATCGAAGGATCAACTGAGGAAATGCTGGTCAGACCTCAAATTGAGGGAGCAGAATCAGTACAGAAGGATCAAGAGAGTGCTGCAAAAAAGTACCGTATATACTCGAGTATAAGTCGTTCCGAGTATAAGTCGAGGCCCTAATTTACCACAAAAAAAATGGGAAAAACTTATTGACCCGAGTATAAGACGAGGGTGAGAAATGCACAGCTACTGTAAGTGGAAAAGAGGGTCAACAATGCCCATTTGCAGCATCACTGTGCCCATTTGCATGCCTCACTGTGCCCATTTGCAGCCATAGGTCCCCTGAACTTCAAACTCGGTAGTTAAGGGTTCCTAGATGCCCCCTAGCTGCAGCCAAAATTTGGGGTCTCTGAACCCAAAGGGTCCCGAAATGACATTGCTGCAGATAGACACCGTTGACCGAATTTGGGGCCCTGTATCTCGGGGGCCACTTGGTGCTAAGAATCCCAAATTTGGTGTGCAAACCCAGTGGACCTAGCACCATAAAATTTCCTAAGCTGGGGTTTCTAGCACCAAGTGGCCACAAGATACAGGGCCCCAAAAATCAGTTCAGTAAATGTAAAGCACTTTTCTGCAGCAGAGAATGACATTTTCCGAACCAGTTAGGGGGCCCGTATCTCAGGGCCACTTAGTGCTAGGAACTTCAGCTTTGGATATGTTGTGGTACTAGGTCCACTGGGTTTGCATACCAAATGTGGGGTTTCTAGCACCAAGTGGCCCTGAGATACGGGGCCCCAAAATCGGTTAGGAAAATGAAATTTTTTGCTGCAGAAAAGTGCTTGACTCCAGTATAAGTCGAGGGGGACACTTTCAGCACAAAAAAATGTGCTGAAAATTTCGACTTATACTCGAGTATATACGGTAAGTATTTTTTCGTGTGTTCCTATTATTATTATTATGTTTGTGCTGCTCCATGAGATTTTCTTTACTGTTGTACAGTTTAAAATGGCAAGTTTCAGGTTCGTGGGCACAGTAATCGTTCGTAGTAAATATCGTTCGTTCGCCCACTAATACGATGTTTTTTGCAGATGCAGGTTAACTACATTTGGTCATGCCTATTTGTATTAAAATAAGTTTAGCACATTGTTGTCCAGATGGGTTTGTAACTAGAATGAAATGCAAACTTGATTCAGTGTAAGGAGAGGACACTCAGCAGCTGTTTACACATCTGGACACAGGAGCACTAGTGTGGGACACACTAGTGCTCCTGCGTCCAACTTTTTGGGGTATCCCACACAGGTGCTCCAGTGGATACTAGGGGTGTCTCCATGTGTGGTACTTTACCAAAAAAGGTAATTATTTCAGCTTTGGAAAAGGGAAAAAATCATGTTTTCAGCTTGGAACTCAAAACAGACAATTGGACGACACTTCCAAGCAATGTTTCATATTACTATTTCTGCCCTCAAATATCGGTGTGTTAAGTATACCTTTTTTTTATTCACATAGGGGAGAAAAGACTCGGGACGTCTGAGGTCACCAGGGACCCCCCACCTCATAAAGAAGGGGAAATCCCAAAACAACAACCAGAGGATGTGGAGGAAGGAGAGGTTTATGAATTGGGGAAATAGTGACCACAACAGGTGAGTGTCTGAGACCACAGCTTCAGGTAATAGATGTATGCCTGTATATTTATAATACATGGTGTGTTTTTTTGATTTTGGATGTGGATGTTGAGGAAGAAGAAACACAATTCACAAGTGCAAGTGCACAGATACTCATCGGGGAGATCATCATTGATGTTTTAGGCAGAATCGAAAACACACCAACATTTATCAAATTGTTTATATTTTTCTAACTTTTCTAAAAAATTTTGAAAGCCAAATTTCAAAGATGCACACAGTGTGTCAACATGTGCTATCTGCCATCACGGGATATCAATGTACGCGTTTTGGGGGTGCAACCCCTTCCTCGCAACTAAAGTAGATGAGAGGAAGGGGTTGTACCCCGAAACACATCCATTGATCCCCCATGATTGGAGCTAGCACATGTTGTCATTAGGCATGGGATCAGGAGGTAAATCCCAGTTTTGACTGAATTTGTGTGCATCTTCAAAATTTGGCTTTCACAGGGGTGACATCACCCCATCCAATGAAGACAATATCAACACAGTTTGGACATACTAATGTCTGATATTGCCTTCAATTTATCAAAGTTGAACTTTGCAAGTTCCTGAGTTGTGTATTGTTTTATGGTTTAAAAAACATGCCTGTTTACCACAAAAAATGATATTTCTACTGTCAAAAAAAAAATTTGATTCAAAAAATATGTTGGTTTGTTAAAAAAAAAAACTTTTCTAAACACACATGTGAATGTGCACAGAGTAAAAATGTTTCTACGTACCAACGTGTGGCTTCTTCTTTCAATGCTCAACAGCAGTTTTTTGCTTAAGTTGTTGTTTACAGTGGCAACGGGTGTTACCAAAGGCAAATCCACAAGTGCACTTTCAGTGTGTCAGGGCTGGCTCAGCCCTTCCTTCTCTGAGCTGGCCGCTCAACTGTCGGCTAATTGCCAGATCTCATCTCTCTCCACAGTTAACCAGCTGTTGTGGACCTGCTCGTCAGTCCCGACTACTTAAAGATCTCCAGCTCACTTCATTCCTGCCTTCGCCTTGGTCACATCACAAGAAACCATCTCCTGCGTTCCTGTTTAAAGACTGGCTTTGCTGACATCCTTACATCCTTATCCTGCTTGCTGTTCCTCTACTTGGATCCCTGGCTGATTACCCGATCTGGTTACTGAACTCTGGCTTGGCTGATTACCCGATCTGGTTACTGAACTCTGGCTTGGCTGACTACCCGATCCGGTTACTGGACTCTGGCTATGCTTTGACTACGCTTACTCTATTTACCTTTTTATTTTTATTAATAAACAAGTGTGATTTTACTGTACTTCTGTTTCGGTCTAGTTCATGGTTTCTGAAAGTAGGCGAAGGGCATGAATTCAGAAGATACAGTCAATCCACTTGTTGGTAATACTTTTTCCAGATTGGATGAGCAAGATCATCGCATGGATCAGTTTGCCATGGCATTACAAAAGCTCCTGAGTCACACGGCTCACCTGGAATCCCCCAATGTGGCTGCTCTGGTACAACCTGAGTTGCAGGCCGTCCCTCCTGCTGCACCAGTCTCTGTGCAGGCACCCACCTTGAGTATTACCTCTATAAGAGGTATGTCTTGTTCCGCCCCGCTTCCCCAGCGATTTGGGGGCGATCCAGTTCAATGCAGAGGGTTTCTCAACCAAGTTGGGATTTACTTTGAGATACTGCCCCAGGCGTTTCCCACGGACAGAAGCAAAGTAGGGTTCGTGATATCTTTGCTTTCTGAGAGAGCCTTGGCCTGGGCTAACCCTCTATGGGAGACGCAAAAACCTGTTGTCTTGAGTTACCCTGAGTTTGTGGCCTCCTTTAAAAGGGTATTTGACATTCCCGCACGCTCCGCTTCTGCTGCAAAATGCCTCATGTCCATCAAACAGAGTACGAGAACTGTTGCTGACTACGCCATTGAGTTCTGTACTCTGGCAGCAGAGGTTGCTTGGAACAATGAGGCCCTTGTGGCTGCTTTTTCTCATGGTCTCTCAGATTCCATCAAGGATGAGATAGCAGCCCGAGATATACCCCCTGAGCAGGGGAGCTTGATCTCGTTTGCCATCCTCATTGACTCCAGACTCAGAGAAAGACTTTATTTTAGGGAACGCTTGCGGAAGCCTCCTGTACGTTTGCCTCCCTCACCTCCTATGCCTCCTGGTACCGAGTCGGTCAGTGAAGGTGAACCCATGCACTTGGGCTTCACGCGTCTCTCTGCAGATGAGAGAGAGGCCTTAGGAGAAGGGAGAGTTGTGCCTTTATTGTGGCCAGGCAGGTCACTTTTTGAAGTCTTGTCCTACCCGTCCTGGGAACACCCGAACCTTGAGGTTCTGTCATTGACAGACCTTAGGTGGCGTTGTGTCATCCCCAGTTATCCAGAAGGATAAGTCCCTGGTTTCGTTCACCCTTCCCTGGGCTAAGTCGTCTATCAAGATACAGGCTCTAATCGACTCTGGGGCTGCAGGCCTGTTCATTGATGCTGCCTTTGTATCAAAGCACTCAATTCCACTGCAGCTGCGTGACACTCCACTTGCCATTGAGGCTCTTGACGGGAGACCTCTACAGCCTGCCCATGTGACTCATGAGATGGTTCTGTTGTCCATGGCCGTAGGGGCTCTTCACCATGAGATAATCCAATTCCAAGTGATTTCCTCTCCTAAGTTTCTGTTGGTTATTTGTTATCCTTGGTTACAGAGGCACAACCCCTCTTTTGATTGGCTCCATGCTGAGGTTCTCTCCTGGTCACCACAATGCAGTGAAAAATGTTTCCGGAAGGTAACCAAGGTCCTGTGTACCTCTTCACTCTCCTCCCTGCCAGAGGAGTACCGAGATTTTAGCAATGTCTTTGACAAAGGTCAAGCCGGTAATTTGCCTCCACACAGGCCGTATGATTGCGCAATTGACCTTAAACCTGGTGCCACTCCCCCCTCGTGGCTGGGTTTACCCTTTGTTGGTCTTGGAGGATAAAGCCATGGAGCAGTATGTTGCAGACGCACTTTCTCTGGGGTTTCATCCGCAAATCCTCGTCTCCTGCTGGTGCTGGTTTCTTCTTTGTGAAGAAGAGGAGCGGTGAACTGAGACCTTGTATTGATTATAGGAGTCTCAGTCGTTTCACGATTAGGAATGCCTACCCGATCCCGTTGATTACAGAGTTATTTGACCGCCTCAAGGGAGCAACGGTTTCACTAAGCTTGATCTGAGAGGGGCTTACAATCCCGTGAGGATTAAGGAGGGAGACGAGTGGAAAACTGCATTTAATACCAGAACAGGTAATGCTTTTTGGCCTTTGTAACGCCCCGGCGGTTTTCCAGGAATTTATTAACGATGTCCTCCGAGATTTGTTGCAGTTATGTGTTGTGGTTTATCTCGATGATATCCTGATATTTTCCAAGTCCCTGGAGAGCCACCACACAGATGTCTGTCCTGTGCTTCAGAAATTAAGAGAGAACAATCTCTATTGTAAACTGGAGAAGTGTGAGTTCCATCGGGAACAGGTTAAATTCCTGGGCATTTCCACTGCTAGTTTTTTGATGGACCCAGAGAAACTTTCGGCAGTCCTACAGTGGCCTCGACCCGTGGGGTTATGTCCTCTACAGCGTTTCTTGGGTTTTGCCAACTATTATCGGAAGTTTATTCATAACTTCTCGTCTCTGGTCAAGCCCCTGACCGATAGGACCAGAAAAAACGGTAACCCACAGAGTTGGTCTCCGGGGTCCATTAAGGCCTTTGAAAGTCTCAAGGCTGCCTTTGTTTCTGCTCCTGTACTGGCACATCCTGATCCTACGTTTCCTTTTATCCTTGAGGTTGATGCTTCTGAGACTGGTGTTGGCGCCCTTCTGTCTCAACGTCCTACCTCTGAGAGTGCTATGCATCCTTGTGGCTACTTTTCCAAGAAATTGTCACCTGCCAAGTGCAATTACGAGATTGGTGACAGAGAGCTGTTGGCAATCATTTTAGCCCTGAAAGAATGGAGATATCTCCTCGAAGGTACCACTGTGCCGGTTCTCATTCTTACTGACCAAAAGAATATCACATTCTTGTCTGATGCTAAACGCCTCTCTCCCAGAAGGGCGCGATGGGCTCTTTTCTTGTCAAGTTTCAATTACATTGTCTCATTCTTACCCGGTACTAAGAATGTATGGGCTAACGCCTTGTCACGACAATTTTCCTCCACTTCCAAGTTGGAGTCGGTTCCGGTTCCTATGATTCCTCCTGATTGTATTCTGGCTTCTCTTTGCACCAGTTTACTTCTCCTTTGGGTGACAAAATTCTTGCTGCTCAGGTCGATGTTCCTCCTGAGAAACCTTGCGATCGCTGCTTTGTCCCAGAGTGTCTCCGTACTGCCGTGCCCCAGACTTACCATTCTCCCAAGGCAGCTGGCCACCCTGGTAAGGATCAACTCGTTTGGGCCATTTCGCAACAATTCTGGTGGCCTAGTCTATGTGCTGATGTAACTGCCTTCGTAGCTGCCTGTCCTGTGTGTGCTCAGAGTAAGACTCCACGACACCTTCCATTGGGCCTCCTACAACCCATACCCAATGGAGAGAGGCCCTGGACCCACCTGTCTATGGATTTCATTGTGGAGTTGCCCAACTCCCAAGGCAACACAGTTATCCTTATGGTGGTTGACCAGTTCTCAAAGATGTGTCATTGTATTCCACCTAAGAAGTTGCTCACAAAAATGGAACTGGCTTCCATTTTTGCTCGGGAGATCTTTCGCTTACATGGGCTACCCAAGGTGATTGTCTCGGACAGGGGTAGTCAATTTGTGTCCCAGGTCTGGCGAGCCTTTTGTGCACAGCTGGGAATTCAACTTGCTTTCTCCTCTGCGTATCACCCGCAGTCTAATGGGGCCGCAGAAAGAGCCAATTAGTCCTTGGAGCAATTCCTATGTTGCTATATTTCTGACCATCACAACAACTGGTCAGACCTATTACCATGGGCAGAGTTTGCTCACAACAGTGCCTTGAATTCTGCTTCCCGATTGTCTCCGTTTATGACGAATTATGGTTTCCAACCTTCCATGTTGCCTTACTCGTTTGTTCCGCAGAAAATTCCTGCACTAGAGGAGCATCTCCGTGGTCCCCATTCCACTTGGGCATAAGTCCAGGAGGCTTTCCGTCATGCTAATGATAGGTACAGACTCCATGCTGACCGCAGACGCTTGTCTGCCCACGCCTTCCTACCAGGTTGGGGACAGGGTCTGGCTGTCATCTCGCAACCTCCGACTTCATGTTCCCTCACTGAAGTTTGCACTTCGGTTTATTGGGCCTTTCCCTATCCTTTGCAGGATTAACCCAGTGGCTTACGCGTTGGACCTTCCTCCTAGTATGCTTATCTCAAATGTGTTTCATGTCTCCTTATTGAAACCGTTGGTCTGCAACCGCTTTACCACCTTGGTCCCATGTCCTCACCCTATACAGGTTGAGAACCATGAGGAGTATGAGGAACAATCCATTGTTGACTCCCATAGGTTCAGTAGGCGCATACAGTACCTGATGCATTGGAAGGAGTACGGTCCAGAGGAATGTTCCTGGGTCTCATCCTCGGACGTACATGCTCCTGCCCTCCTCCATGATTTCCATAGATGTTTTCCCCTTAAGCCCGGTGATCGTCCGAGGGGGAGGAGTCGTTGAGGAGGGGGGTACTGTCAGGGCTGGCCAAGCCCTTCCTTCTCTGAGCTGGCCGCTCAACTGTCGGCTAATTGCCAGCTCTCATCTCTCTCCACAGTTAACCAGCTGTTGTGGATCTGCTCGTCAGTCCCGCCTACTTAAAGATCTCCAGCTCACTTCATTACTGCCTTCGCCTTGGTTACATCACAAGAAACCATCTTCTGCGTTCCTGTTTAAAGACTGGCTTTGCTGACATCCCTTCTGGCTCCTTATCCTGCTTGCTGTTCCTCTACTTGGATCCCTGGCTGATTAACCAATTTGGTTACTAAACTCTGGCTTGGCTGATTACCCAATCTGGTTACTGAACTCTGGCTTGACTGACTACACGATCTGGTTACTGGACTTTGATTATGCTTACTCTATTTACCTTTTTATTTTTATTAATAAACAAGTTTGATTTTACTGTACTTCTGTCTCGGTCTGGTTCATGGATTCTGACACAGTGCAGTTTCAGTGCACTTTCAAGTGCACTTTTGCAGTGCACTTGTAGTGCAAAGTGGATTTTTCTTTAGTAAATAACAACCACAGTGCTTTATAATTTGCATCAATCAGGCCACCGTTGTCACTCCAAAAAATAAATTCATGGTGCTGAAAATGATGAATATTTTTAGCATTAATGCATTGCATACATTAACAACAAAACAAGGTGTGTGTGTAGCAGACCCACAGCATAAGAGTTAGCTGAAGAAGAGATTGTCACACCATGTATCAAATAAGTAACGTTTGCACTATTGAAGAAAATGGGCAAAAAAAAGTCCATTGGATAACTTAGGAGACAGCTTAAAAGAAACACAAGCAGTAAATCAAAGGAAATATTATTTCAGTTTAAAATACAAATTTATTTAAAAAAGGTTTCTTAAACATTTTCTGGCATATCAATGGCCCCCCTACCCGCAAAGTACTCCATATATTTTAGACGGACCTCGCGGGCACTTTAGGGGGGGCAAGCCAGGACGGCCTGCTTCAAGCGCCATCAGGGTTTGGTCTTGAAATCTGGCCTCAGGCCCAACTGAGGCCACATAGTTCATAGAATTTCTCCTTAAAAAGTTATGAAGAATGCAGCATGCAAGGATTGTATGGTTAAGTTTATATTCTGCCATGTTGATTGGCGTAAGGAATAGGCTGAACTGGATGGCCATTATCCTGAAAGCATTCTCTACCACTCTTCTGGCTCTGGCCAGCCAGTAGTTAAAAACCCTCTGGTCCGGGGTAAGAGTCCTCATCGGGAACGGCCACATCAGGTGATCACCCAGCTCAAACACTTCATCAGCGACAAAGACGAACGGAAGACCAGCCACGTTGTCTTCTGGAGGTGGCAATCCCAAGCCACCACTCTGGAGCCGTCCGTAGAACTCGGTCTGGGCGATGACTCCACCATCCGACATCCGGCCATTCTTCCCCACGTCCAATAGAGAAAATCATATGCCGCCGACACCACCGAGAACATCACAATACTATTAAACCCCTTATAGTTGTAATAGTATGACCCCGAGTTGGGGGGTCGGACTATGTGGACGTGTTTCACATCTATTGCCCCTCCGCAGTTGGGAAAGTCCCACCGCTGGGCAAATTGGGAAGCCACAGTCTGCCATTCCTGTGGCGTTGAAGGAAACTGTGGAGTGAAACAAGAAAAAAAAGGACTTTTTCACATAACATTGCAAGCAGATTAGACACAAACATCCTTGACCAACATCAGTATAACATTTATTTGAAGGAGTATTTAAAGAAAAAAATCTAAGGTCCACTTATCAGATTCCTCACCCCCTCTGATGGCCCATTGTAAACATTTTGGGGGGGGGGGGGTATGTTTTGCACAGGTAACCCTCTCCACTTGATTGAGAGCTGAATGCATAAATAATGTGTTTTACTTTGGCCAGCCCCTCCTTACTACACTATTGGCAGCCCACTGGACAGGTAAGAAGTGTCATAATACAAAAATATGAATACACACTGTCCAAATTGAAGCACATTCTGCAATTACCTATCAAGATAATAGGAGAACAAAACTTTAAACAGTACCATTTGAAAGTATTCAGGCAGGCCCTTTCACTACATGCTTTGGTGAATTCATCCATAAATATGACCACAAAAGAGGTAGGTATAGTGTGTATGGGTTTGGCAAAGTCAGCAGATAAAGTATTGGTATCAGTTGACTTAGCGGTTGGGGGGAGGCAGGGTTCCAAATGATTTTGTGACCCCAAAAAAAAGCCTCTGGCACTCTGCCTGAGTTTAAGGACACAAATAACATTTGTACACATTTTAGGGGGCGTTTAGGGTAAAGCACTACTATGGAGCTGACTAAATACATTGTTAAGTGACTAGGCTAGGTGTGTATGGGCCCAGGATAGCATGCTGGGGAGGTTAGTGAAGGCAAATATGCACGAAGGACAAAAAAGGAACTTTAAAAACTTCCAGCATGCATAAGGACAAAGAGGACATTCACAACATATTACAATCATGGTAATTAGAGAATTATGAAAGAAATACAATAGATTAGCAAACATTAAATACATATAATCAAAATGACTATTCTACCCAAATTGCTTTATCTATTCAGAGTTCCCCTCTATTCCAATTCCTTCCTATTTTTTGAGAATAGTACAAAAAAGAGCACCTTCGTTTATATGGGGCTCTTCTAAACCACGTATACCTATACACCTACTACATCTTCCCAAAAATAAAGGAGGCCTGGGATACCCTAATTTTACTAACTACTACAGAGCAGCACATTTGGCCAGCTCTAAAGGTCCAATGATAGGGCCAATAATGTATCAAAATTTAAAAGGGAGGAAAAAAAGAGGGGGGGGTAAAGAGAACAAGGAAAGAAAAAGGACAGAAAGAAGACAAAGAAAGAAAATGGAGAGAGTGAGAGCACGCCCATCCAGAAACCCATCTGACCACCAATCTGATGTCGACCTCAGATGTCCAGGACCTGTGGATAAGAGAGCCAGGGGGTCCATACCCTTTCAAATAGGGATTGTTTATCCCACTGGACACTAACAAGTTTTTTGTGTAACATGTTCCAGGTAAGCTTTCGCTTCATTAGTGCTAAATCAAGCAGTAACAATAGTTATTTTAGGAACATGTATATTAGAGTCTCTGTGGATCTCGGGATGTTTTCCCTGGGTTTGTTGAGTAGTGCGATCTGAGGATCTTTTGTAATGGTAACCATAGTGACCGATTAGATTAAGAAATGTACACGTATCCAGAAGCACCAGACCTTGGACAGGTCCACCACACATGGAGAACAGAACCTACCTGGCCACAGCCTCTGAAACAGGAGGGTGACGAATCCAGGTACATCTTAGAAAGACGCCGTGGTACCAAGTACCTTCTCGCAAGCACCTTGTACCCTGCTTCGATCAGAGCAACATTCATAATGACCTTGTGTGTGTGTATAGTCCAGGATGGCCAATCCTTCATCTCAGGAGCCATGCCCAGGTCCCTCTCCCAAGCAATTTGATAGGAGAGTTTGGATGAAAAGGAAGACAAAAGATTTGTACAGCATGAAGATGCAGCCCCGCTGGAGAGTCTCTTGTATACATCTATTTTTGAACTGTGTGCAAACTACCAGATCAGGACTTTTCTTCTGAAAAGAACGAAGAAAGTTGTGTATTTGTTGTAGACAGAAGCTCTCAGCACGGGGTATCTTCATATCTTGCACAAAATACAAGGGAGAGCACACCCCTCTATGTTCAAGGAAGTGGCCTATGCGATAAAGTCCCTTGTTTGTCCACCAGCTAAATTGAGCAGGTGACATACTTGAAGGAATTTGAGGGTTACTGAATAAGGGTGCTACAGGCATGTGGGGAGAGCAGAAAGGACATCGTCTGCAAGTTGAGTCCCAAAGGCTAATGGAATGGGAGAGCGTAGGGCACAAAATGGCCTTTTCGATATCTTGAGGGAGTCCAAAGCAGCGGGGAGCATGTTCGGGCCTCTATAGTCACCCAGTCCAGCCTACAATAAGTATGGTGTAGTTGACATTGCTGCATGAGTTGGGCTGCAATGTAGTATTTCCGAGTGTCCAGAACTCCCAGTCCACACAGATCTTTGGATGTATACATAGTAGTCTGGGCCAGTTTACTGCCCCTGGCACCACAAAAAAAAATTGAAGATTATTGTTTGAGACCACAAAGTTTTCTACAGCAGTTGGTGTATTCTTTAGAGCAGTATTTGTGCAGTGCTGGACTTGGGGATTCCCCTGTAACAGAAAGTGTAGGAAGTAAAAAAATAACAGCAGGCAAATGCTAGTCCACAAAACAGTCAGATAAGATAATTTTCAAAGCTATGATTGGAGCCTTAAAAATAAAAAATAAAAAAACATTGTTTGTCAAGATTATTGAGATAAGCTCAAAGCACCTGTCAAAGATTTTCTGTGCATTTATCAATAGAGCCAACTGCCACATCTGTATTTATTTGGACAGATCACCAAATAAGGACTAAGTACTTCATATTATCCGTTACTCTAATATTTCAGGGTCACTAGACATAAGGTAAAAATTAATTCAATAAGCAAATGCTGAGTATTTTTTCTGTCCTAGAAACAAGCACAAGGGAGCCTTACAGCACATGTAGCCCTAACTGCGGTGAGGGGGGTCTGAAATCTACCTATGGTCATCCTTTATTTTGCAGAATGGTAATGGGTGCCGATACTGGAATCTGCTGGCACTTCCAAGGTTCATAGTGTTTCAATAGCCTTGGCTCAGCTAAAATAATCGCATAGAAATAGGCCTGCCTATAAAGTGTATCTAAAGCCAAAACGTTTATTTTAGTTTTCGGTAGATTGATGAGGCATTAGAACCCCTGTCAGACTTTTATTGGTGTCTATGTTCCTATTAGGGAGTTTTGTTCTCTCAAATTCCCCTAATGACCATTGTCCCTGGGAATAAAAGTGCAGGAGAAATTGAAAATCAAAATTGCCACCAGAACAGGAATAGAAGCAAAATCTCCCAACAGGGACACTTGTTTCAGTGAGAGTTGTCAAAGGGGGCAGTTATCTCACTTTGTAGATATTTTCTTATTTGCTGTTATGTCTACAGGACAGGAAGTGAAGGAAAAACTCCTTAATGGGGCACAGATTGAAAAAACCTGATGGGCTTTTTCACCATTCCTTACTGTTTTCAAAAAGAATAGAACCTTTTTGGCTTTAGTTATACCTTAATAAGCCAGGTCTCATACCATTAAACATTCAAAGATGAAAATAGGTAGACCTCTACCATCCTATATTGATCAACAATTTTATAGCCATTCTGATACACGGAGACTAATATAACTGAACGCCTTCACACCCCCCCCTCTCCCTTTTTCCCTCCCCAACCTCCCCCCCTCCCCCTCTTCTTCTCTCCCCCTCTATCTGTTACTTGCTCTTCTATTTCTCTTCTCTTTTCTCTGGTAGCTACCTCCTGACTTACCTATCTACATTTTCTCATGAAAAATTTGATGAACATCTAGAGATATAGACCGCCCGGTCTCTTACCATTCTAATGTATTTTTGGACTCTAATACCGGGTAGCAAGAAATACATGTACATATTAAAGTATGTTATTGAAGAGATATGTCCTGCACGTTTCCATATATAACATGTACTATTATAATATAATGTCGGGAGGCTGCGACCCCCCCCCCCTGTTATATGCCATTGCGGTATTTTTGTGGGCTCTGCCCTTTCTTTGAAAAACTAATAAAATATATATTTGCAAAAAAGAAAAAAGAAAATAGGTAGACCTGCCCTACGTATCCACCCACCTTGCAAAATAAATGTGTATATGGCCATGTTTCATTGAAAAACGTTGCAGCATTGTAAGTGAATTGTAAGTTCTTCATTTATAGTTACATAGTAGGTGAGGTTGAAAAAAGACACACGTCGGAGGAGATGGGCGGAGCCTAGCGGAGCAGACATGCATTGTTAGAGCTCCACACCGCTGAGGAGAGAAGAGAAGGACAAAGCGGAGCCTGCAGGCTCAAAAGGTATCCATTTGAACCTTTTTGCCCCTGGGAACAAATTGTGAAAGTTTGGGCAGGAAATATGGTACTGGGAAGAAACCGTGGCAGAAAAAAAATCATCTCACAAAGAGCTCACAGGCACTCACTGCAGCTGAAGCAGCTCCAGTCACCTCACAAGATACAGCATCAGGGCGCTCTCACAGACAGAAAATGTCACAGCAAGACTCTCCATTTGAGTCAGATACAGAACAAATCCTCTCACAAACTTCTCCACAAGCCTCCTCAGCATCCCCAGAAATATTATTACAATTTGAAAAGATGCTTCATAAGGCTTTAAAACAAACCTCAGACCAAATAACAAAAAGCCTAACCAAAGAAATAAGAGAGCTGGGAAACCGCACCGCAGCCTTAGAAATAAAAATGGATGAAATAGAAATTATAACCCAAGAAAATATAACAGAATTGGAACAATTAAAAGAAGAGAATTTAATACTTCAAACTAAGCTCGAAGATTACGAAAATAGAGCCAGACGTTCAAACTTGCGCATAAGGGGAATACCTGAAACTGTGACAGACCTGCAATCTACTATTACTGCTCTATTACAAGAACTAAAGCCAGATATCCCTATTGAACGTTTAGAACTGGACAGAGTACACAGAGCCCTCACAGCCAAAAAGAAAGATGGACCCCCACGTGATATAATCACAAAATTTCATTATTACAGAACGAAAGAACAAATACTAATTGCTGCAAGAGAAAAAAAGGAACTTAATTTTCAAGGACACAATTATCAAATTTTTGCTGACCTATCCCAACTTACTATTACTAAAAGACGATCCATGAAACCCCAACTAATGGAACTGCAACGACACAACATTATGTATCAATGGGGCTTCCCCTTTTCAGTCAGATTTAACTACCAAGGTACAATTTACAGAAGCAGATCAGCAGATGAACTACAACAAACCCTTTTAAAATTAAATCTGACAGAACCCACAAGCAGCAACTCTCCCACACGCAGAAGAATGGCATCATCTTCACCTTCAGGCAGCACCCAGAAAATTTCAGAACAAAATGGGAATCATCATTCTCACAAAAGAGGCCATTATGCCACATCATCCATGGACCAAGAAGATTCAATGGACTGACATCCTTATTCCTGATATCTCTTCATTTATTATACTAAGAGATGGTTCTCTATAAAAAAAAACCTGTATTTATAACTGAATGTAACTGCATTCTGATAGTCACACACTGTGTGGGATCATGTTACATTACAGTTATATTTCTTATTGCTTCTGATTCATATAGCCTTAGAATATATAAGTGAAATAAGGAAATTCTTGTTCAGTTATATATTATCAGGTAATAACAATAGATTTATTACTTTTAAATAATAATAATTTCAAGAAAGTAACCCAATGAAAAAGAAATTCACTTATTTCTCGCACCCTCATCAAACCTTCACAGAATAGATCATATTTTTCTAACAATAGGAATGATACCAGAAATTATTGCATCAGATATAATTCCGATTCCGTGGTCTGACCATAATGCAGTATAGAAAAAAATACAAATCAGCGCAAAGTGGTAAATATGCGTTATATAGCTGCTGAACACTAGGGTCAAAGAACAAATCCCTTAATATAAATATAACATCAGATAGTGCAGCGCTAAAATCAAAATAAAACACTAAAGTCCACCATGATATCAATATCCATATGGGTATTCAATAAATCATCCTCAAGTGCGAGCGAACATCCGTTAGCAGAGAAGTGATTTCAGGCAGCCCACCACCAAGGAATAGGTTGGCCTCTCACCTTTAGGAATGGACCCTTTAGTTATAGAGGGTCATAAATCGCTTTAGTCAAGCAAGGTACAGCATGTGCAGGCATCCGTCTGGGCTCAGGTGTCAAACACTCCTCTGGGACCATGGGGCTCCGTTAACAGACACTCCAATATGACCAAGGTACATAAAAAAAGAAATGGCGAAAAAATAGTGCTCTCTGTATGCAATGCTTTATTATAAAAAAGCTAAAATAGGTCACTCACATGTGAAACGCTGGGTAAATGCATGTAAACAACAGAAGCAATGCGAACCTCCGTCTAGTAGTGTGGATGTGCAGTGGCCGCAGGTGACGTCACGGCGTATCCTCGTTCTGGACGCGTTGCGTCCCAGTGGGCGGGGACTTCATCAGCAGATGAGGATACGACGTGGGCACCCGCGCTATATACAAGGTAAGTATCCATGACAACGAACCACATGGTACAATTAACCTCTCACTGACCCGGAAATCAATCCGGACATAACCCCTCATGATAAAATATGCGCTAAACGGAACTGAATGTTCAGGCACAAAAGACAGGGGATGAGTAAAATGTACATCAATTCACTAAGGAAGAGATGCATAAAAACTGGATAAAAAACGTTGATAAATTGGGAATGCTAAATAAATCATTTCAAACCAATTTCAACATTGTATGACAGTCATCCGCAGCAACTGTCACCCACACATGTTAGACACAATAAAAATCAGATTGTAAGTATGATCAAACATAAAACCTTAATCGATCAAATATTAAAACAATCACATATTAGAACAATCTTATATAAAAATAATTAACGATCAGAGATAAAGCAGTTGGTGTCAAAATCCACGTTTAACCCTTCAGGGCAGAGAACCCTAGTTTCAAAGATCCAATATGATTCTCTTTTGCTCAGTGCAGTATACACTACTATAGCCTCAGCCATACCAAAAGCGCATGACCCAACGTGGTACTTACCGGACATAATGCTCAAACACCCACTACATCAGATGGCCATTGAACAAGCTTTAAAGGAATACATATCAATTAATAATACAACAGACATCTCCCCAATAACACTGTGGGAAGCTCATAAGCCTGTCTTGCGTGGTACAATACAAAGACAAATGGCACTATTTAAACGGGAACGCAAAAATCTAGCAAAAAAACTACAACTCTATTTTAATGCAGCCTACATATCATTCCAAGATAATCCATCTCAGAGTACAAAATCTCATCTGGAATTCTAGATTGGAATACGATCTATTTCTCACTGAGTCAGTTGATAAATCCCTCAAACGCTCCAAACACAATTTCTACATGAATACAAACAAACCAGGTACATATTTGGCTCGGGCATTAAATTCAACTAACAAATCTTTCAAACCAATACGTTTGAAATTATCAAAAAATGTTTATACTTGTAATCCAGTTAAAATAGTCCATAAATTTCACTCACATCTCGCAACTTTATACAAGACAAACAATGAATTTAATCCTACAGAGGCTGAATCCTTTTTCTCAAAAATAACCTTACCTGAGTTATCTCAGAATCAAAAAAGCAGTTTGGATGAGCCTATAACTATAGATGAAGTTGCTAACGCCATAAAAGACTTAAAACTTAATAAAAGACCAGGCCCAGATGGCTACTCGGCTTTATACTATAAAACATTCTCAGAAATACTCTCTCCCATTCTCACTGAAACTTTTAACAAACTTCTAGATGGACATTCTTTTCGGCAAGAAACATTAATGGCAATTGTTTGTATGATCCCAAAACCCCTTTCTGATGATACTTCCTGTGTGAATTATCGGCCTATCTCTCTATTAATCCTTGATATTAAATTATTAGCAAAAATAATAGCAAAACGCCTCAATAGCATTATAGGAAAATTAATACATAGAGATCAAGTAGGCTTCATGCCAAATAGACAGGCAGGCGATAATATACGCAGGGCAGTGTTATTGGCACATATTGCTAAAAAACGGAAAATCCCTTTATGTTTTCTATCTCTCGATATTAAGAGGGCATTTGACACAGTATCCTGGCAATATATGCAATATTCATTACAAAAATGGGGTTTTGGACCCCACTTTTTAACGTGGATCAAAGCATTATATAATAAATCCAAAGCCTATATAAAATATGCTGGATACAAATCTGATGCCTTTAATATCGAAAGAGGTACCCGACAGGGTTTCCCATTATCTCCCTTATTATTTGCCCTTATACTCGAACCCATGGCCCAATACATCAGAACAAACCAAACTATAACTGGCATTGAAGTAGGAGGTATTACACACAAATTATGTATATTTGCAGACGATATATTACTTTTTTTATCATCACCACAGGTCTCTGGTCCTAACTTAATACCAGCTCTTGATGGAATTGCAGCCCTATCCGGCCTTATGATTAATCCTAAGAAATGCCTAGTGCTTAATATTTCACTCACAAACATGGAATTGATCCCGGCTAGGGCTGCACTCCCATTCACATGGGCAGAAAAATCAATCCCATATCTTGGAATTCATTTAACAGCATCTCATTCTGACTTATTCTCAACCAATTATCCTCCTGTATTAAGACAGATCACGAACCTAATAAAACAATGGTCGCAACTTCCTTTATCCTGGATAGGGAAGATTAATGCAATCAAAATGACTATTCTACCCAAATTGCTTTATCTATTCAGAGTTCCCCTCTATTCCAATTCCTTCCTATTTTTTGAGAATAGTACAAAAAAGAGCACCTTCGTTTATATGGGGCTCTTCTAAACCACGTATACCTATACACCTACTACATCTTCCCAAAAATAAAGGAGGCCTGGGATACCCTAATTTTACTAACTACTACAGAGCAGCACATTTGGCCAGTCTGTCCAAATACCATGCAAAACAGGAAATCCCATTATGGGTATTTATAGAGGCTTCAGAAAATGACCCTCTATTAATATCAAACTTATTATGGCTTGATCCTAAAGACCGTTTTAAAATTCATAATCCCATAACTAAACACTTCTTATCTCTCTGGGATAAACTAAAAACCAAATATCAGTTACAATCTCCACACAATCCTCTCCTTTCTTTTATCAGAAATACGGCCTTTTATCCGGCATGGATCTACCCAAATTCTTTTAAAGCTTGGACAACATCAGGCATTCAGACACTAAATGACTTCATAGCATCTAAATCATTCCTTTCATTCCCATCGCTTAGAGAAAAATATGATCTACCAAACTCTGAGATATTTAGATATCTCCAAATCAAAAACTTCTATACACCATTCCTAAAGGGGGATACACCATTATCCCAATTATCCATTTTTGAATCAATCTGTACAAAAGATCCATTTGCTAAAGGTACAATTTCATCACTTTATAATCAATTATATGGAGTAGCAAATCTTAATAGACCCTCTTACGTTCAGAGGTGGGAGGAGGACCTGGGACGAACTTTAGAAGACACGGACTGGTCTAACATATGGCTCACATCTAAGTCATCTTCACCCAACATCTTAGCACTGGAGACAAATTATAAAGTCCTAACTCGCTGGTACCTTGTACCCGCTAGAGTGGCAAAATATTCACCTAATACCTCAGCTCTTTGTTTTCGAGGATGCCCAGAAATAAGCACACATTTACACATATGGTGGACGTACCCAGTAATCCAAACCTTCTGGAAGGAAGTCTTCGTGATTGCATCTAAAATATTTAAAAAAATAATACAACCAGATCCATATATAACTTTACTTAATCTAAAACCGGAATGGTTAACACTCTCTCAATTCAAACTTATGATCCAACTAATAACGGCTGCAAAACAAACAGTGGCCAAGGCATGGAAATCTCCTACATTGGTACTAGCAGAAACAATTCACAGAATGAATAATACAATGTCCCATGCTAAGATGGTAGCCATCGATCAAAATCAAATTCCAAAATTTGAAAAACTTTGGCATCCTTGGATAAAACAATAGTTCCTGTCAAACTTCAATGACTCTGTCCTGTTGCCATGGTAACAGATTAAATGACTTACAGAGACACCCATTCTAAGGCTTCAAAGAGAACTAAAAAGAATAATAAACTGACGAGCGGGACAACCTTGTGGACCATACCTCTACCTTTCTACCCTTTTTCTTCTTTCTCTTTCCTTTTCTCCACCTTACGATTAAAGCTCATTATCAGAATTTATTTGACCTATATACACTCTACCTCTAAACAATATGTATAGTAGATATAAATCATTTAAATACCTACAAAAGTAACTAAGGAAATGACATATATCTTTAATTTAGGTTTACGTGAACCCAATGTTTAATATTTGAAATTTCATGATATTTACCTATATAAACCCTACTGTAAAACAATGAGCTTACTTTATAGATCCTTGTAAACTTACTTTATGTATCTTTATAACATTGTATACTCAATAAACTTCTTTTGACAAGGAAAAAAAAAAAATAAGAAAAAAGACACAAGTCCATCAAGTCCAACCTATATGTGTGATTATATGTCAGTATTACATTGTATATCCCTAAGTGATATCAGGTATGTTGATCTTTATTACAGCATCGAAACGGGGCCCAAATTAGTTCTCATCTAATAACCATGGCTCTAGCGATTTCTTCTCAGTTCCTATTACCATTCATATGGCTGTCCCAAAGTAACTCCAATGAAGTGTGAATGATATAGTGATAAAGAGAAGAAAAAACAAGCCTCCAATGGTGTAGTATATTAGGGTGAACTAAAATGTATTTATCAAAGTGCTGCCATACCTGATGTCACTTAGCGATGCTTGTTTCTACATACATATAAGGTGAGAGTTCTGAGAGACTAGTGTCATTAGGAGACCATCTGTGAAGTTATCCATTAACTTTTTGCGGCTTTTTTATTGTTACGCTTAGCCACCTTATATTCATTTATCCACCTTTTGAACTTTGCTCTCCTGGAATCACGATTTTATATTCTTATTTTCACTTCACGAATAGAGGGAACCTTGCAGAGCACCTTTTTTTCATTCATCAACACTTCATTTTTTATACTGTTTTTTCAGCAATACAGTGCACTTTATACATGTTTTAGAAACTGTTTGTTATTCATATTGTTGGGTGTGTTTATATATGACTGCGCGAGATCACTTTTATTTTTTATTGTTTATTTGTGTAGTGTGAGCACTTTTAGATTTTGCTGCTGTCTTTATAGTTATTATCACACATTTTCACTTTTTAGACATTTACTGTATTTACTCATAGTAGCGCGAAGGAAACTTCCACTACTAGAACTTGTTACTATACTTACCTTGATTTTATGTGCTTTAGTCAACCTACCACTAATACCCCCAATACTACCCTCTGGAATATGTCCCGCGCTGACTATCTCTACCTCTGGGCCCTCCCCCCGTCTCCTAGTTTAAAAACCCCTCTAACTTTTTGGCATCTTTACTCCCAGCTGATCTGCACCCTCCTCATTTAGGTGCAGTCCGTCCCTTCTATAGTACTGGTGTTTGACTGAGAAGTCGGCCCAGTCCTCCAGGAACCCAAACCCCTCCTTACTACACCAGCTCCTCAGCCACTCGTTTACTTTCCTAATCTCCCTCTGCCTTTCTGGTGTGGCTCGATTTATTGCTGAGAATACTACCTTGGCTCCCAAGTCCCTAAAATCGTTCTTTAGGACACTCCATCTGTCTCATCTGTTTGATGATACATTAAAAATTCATAAATGACTTGTCAGAGCATTGTTATGTCTAAGGAACAAGAATCTTCACTTACTACTATGTGTTTAATCGCCATTAGTAGCATACACTTGTCAGCTGCTAAAAAGCAATGCCAGGCCCACCATACAACAACCACACCTTTCAAAGGCCAATGGCAGACTGAAGCCTGGAGAAAGCTTACTTAACAGTTCCACAAAACCAGACCATCTCTTCAATATATAGTATTCCCTTCACTTTCCACAGCACTCAAAGGTGGGATCCACTCTGAGAACAGTATCAAGGTACCAGCCAACTGCTTGACCAGACCTTTGGTATTTCAGTAATTCCTGAAGTGTGATACCAGTGGCCTAGGACCAATCGGTTAGGCTACAGTATGTCCCTCTCCTGCAAGCTTCCAAGTAGCATGGGTATGATCACAAATTTCTTCATCACTAAATTCTCGTTTTTTTGTTTGTCAACAATATCATTCTATTTTTGAGGGTATTTTGACCTTCTTTATTCATCTTCATCCTGCTATCTGAAGAAGATTTTTTTCCAGAACAAACTGGGTTGGTATACTGTATCTTTAATAGGTCACGTTCACTGTTGCAGTATCTCTGCCAATTAAAGTCTTATTGTCTCACTACCTAGCATGGTTTATTATACATAACTTACGTAGGACTGGTGACCTGTGCTGAGCCCATCACTGTGCTGCAGGGCATGTTGCTGGAAGCTGATGACTCACACTAGTAATGGGCCAGTTCCAGTAATGAGTACTGGGCAATTATCTCCACCTGCAGATTGTGCTACGCATTCACTGCTTACGTTAGATGGTGCTGTGTATACAAAAGAAAGTCCAAGTTTCCTAATTTCCACAGAAGAGTGTATGTAGAAACTAGGTTACTGCCTACATCCATACCAAGCAATTGACCTCATAAACATGTGGTTACAACTAAACAAGTCTCATGTGTAAAACTGTCATCTTTTAGTGCAAGTTTGCCAGTGGTTGGCTCATTTGCTTTTTTTCCTCTTCATTTCTCCTTGTATAGTTTATGAATGAGATTCTTTTGGAGTAGAGGTTTGGAATCTACTTTTTCCATGATGTAAAATCTGTCCTGGTACAGAATTTGCGTGGTCAATTAATAATAATTTTTTTCTGGAAAGGAGCCATTATCCCACTACATGTAATGTATAAAAGATTATTTTTTTAACCCCAAACCTTTTTTTCTTTAGTTTTATATAGTAATACTGTTGTTTGTGTCCCCTGTGGTGAGAATTGCTCTCACTTTGTATCCATGAGACACCCAGAGACAAAATGAGGAAAACCGGTGATAGAAAAATGCAGCAACAAAAATCTGACAGGGTCAGACCTTCTATGACATTTTTTATTACTGTGTGTGTACAAGGAAGAGAAAGTGGGACATAGGGGACAGTGGCTGATGTTGGCCCCATAATGTTCACACCCCAAAATGGCTGGACTATACCGGTACAGATAAACGATGATAAACAATATGTATAAAAGAATTTATTACAAAAAGCAATTACATGGCATACATATTAAAATGCAAAAACAGAAATTCAGGGTTCACCAAAGAATATCTGTAAATTACAAAGTATTGACTGGTCTGGTTCTCGACTAGTTTCGCGATATTATCGCTTCCTCAGGAGGACCAATCTATAAGACAAATAGTATAATGCAATACAAGCAAAAACATTGTACAGTACACTACTAGTAGTGATCGTAAAAACAGCATATAGGAAAGGGAGAGAAAAAACATAATTACTTGTTCGGCTTACCCTATAATTAGGTGATCATGTGCGGCACCGGGCCGCCTAAAAACTCTCCCCCGCGGCGGACAAGGGGGATAATGTAGAGCCCTCTAAATGAAGAGCATAGTGTGAGTAGGGGGTCACAAGGATAGCTGATAATAGGATACAATGGATTTAGCCATGCACATATAGCAGGGGCGGAAGGAGGGAAGGAAGGGGAGGACTAAGGGGAAAGGGGGAAGGGGAACTGGGGAAGGGGGGGGGGATAAAAGGAGGGGGGACGGGAAACGAGAGGGACACCGGGGAGGAGATGGGGGGGAAGGGGGAGGAGGGGGTAGGGAACAGGGTGAATAGGGGCAAACAATACACAGGGAAGGGGAGGATGGAGGAAGGGGGGGAAAGGAGCAGACAAGAGGGATTGAACTAGGCTAATAAACAATTGGAGCGTGTAGTGTAGCTCACCATAATGGTTGACCAGAGGGTAATAAAGATGCTAGCCACGAGGAGGCTTGCAGTGGCGCGGGGGTCGGGTGGCCCGTAATGAGCAGGAGAGCCAAACATTTCCAAACACTGGGGCATCATGGAGGGTACAATGTGTGGAAGCCCACCACTGAGGGTGGATAACCACAGGGTTGCATGGGAGTCTGTCAATAAAATAGTATCAAATGTAACATGAGATACAGGATAAAATCCATGTGAAGGTATCTGTAATAGATAGCGTCGGGTAGAGGATAGTATCCAAGGTAAGAGAGCATACAACGTACCTATAGATGTACACCAGTGAGGTGTTGAAGGCCTCCCTTCAATCCCAGCCCCACGTCAGCAGTCTAACACGGAGAGAGCTCAGATGCTCACTCACAGGCCCAGGGGCCCATTAAGTGAGCTCCCCAACCCGGAGACGCCCACGACGCCGCCGGCCGGCAAGCGTCTGACGTCACCGGGTCAGTTTCTCCGCACTGCGCAGGTGCGCGGACCGCGCTTCTGCGCAAGCGCGTTCAAGGCGAGCCCGTGGGTAGAACACCCCGGGCTCGGCAAGTACAAGCAGGAGACGAACACCTAGGTGTCTTCTCCTGCCAGGAGAAACACATGTCCGCCGCTAGGAAGGCACAGGTAGCCACGGACCACACAGGGCACCAAGGGACAGCCAAACAAAATAAAAAGGAACATTGAACATCATGACAAAATTGGTAGTAAATGAATAACAGTATGTATAGAAAAAATAAGAGTGGCAGTAATTGCCACCCAATCCATTAAGGTGTTGGTAAACACAAACGGGACTTGGTCCCCATAGATGGCTCTAAAGACAAAGGGGGCAGCATTAACTACTAAGAGACCTAGTTGAAGGATAAGAACATTGATGAGATGGGGCTACCTGTTGGTGAGTGGTAAGAGTGGGGACACGGAACAAGGAGGGGGGTGGAGTATGGGGGAAGGGGGGAGGGGTATGGGGGAGGGGGGTTGTTTTGGATGTGCGATGAAAAGGTAAAAAGTGTGTTGTAAATAATAAAGGTGATACAGTGAAAGGTGATGAGGGGATGGATGAAGAAATATACAAAGTGATTGGTTGTATCAGGTAATAAAATGAAAAAAGTGAGAGTGTGTGAAACAGTGGATCTAGATGCAACGTAGTGAGGATAGAAACCTGAAGGTAATGGTGACGACCAACAGCGAGAAAACCATAACAGTAAATGGGAAAATTAGAATAAATCCTTAATTAATTAAAATAGGGGTCAGATGATATGAAGGCAGGGAACTCCATAGAATGTCAAACTACATAATGTTATTTTCTAGGCTTAGAAAAGGGTAATCGCAAGAGAGCGATGATGTAACAATGATCAAGTTGGGTAGCATAGGGCCAAAGTGGGTGAAGGTCAGCTATTCTTATCCTTCAACTAGGTCTCTTAGTAGTTAATGCTGCCCCCTTTGTCTTTAGAGCCATCTATGGGGACCAAGTCCCGTTTGTGTTTACCAACACCTTAATGGATTGGGTGGCAATTACTGCCACTCTTATTTTTTCTATACATACTGTTATTCATTTACTACCAATTTTGTCATGATGTTCAATGTTCCTTTTTATTTTGTTTGGCTGTCCCTTGGTGCCCTGTGTGGTCCGTGGCTACCTGTGCCTTCCTAGCGGCAGACATGTGTTTCTCCTGGCAGGAGAAGACACCTAGGTGTTCGTCTCCTGCTTGTACTTGCCGAGCCCGGGGTGTTCTACCCACGGGCTCGCCTTGAACGCGCTTGCGCAGAAGCGCGGTCCGCGCACCTGCGCAGTGCGGAGAAACTGACCCGGTGACGTCAGACGCTTGCCGGCCGGCGGCGTCGTGGGCGTCTCCGGGTTGGGGAGCTCACTTAATGGGCCCCTGGGCCTGTGAGTGAGCATCTGAGCTCTCTCCGTGTTAGACTGCTGACGTGGGGCTGGGATTGAAGGGAGGCCTTCAACACCTCACTGGTGTACATCTATAGGTACGTTGTATGCTCTCTTACCTTGGATACTATCCTCTACCCGACGCTATCTATTACAGATACCTTCACATGGATTTTATCCTGTATCTCATGTTACATTTGATACTATTTTATTGACAGACTCCCATGCAACCCTGTGGTTATCCACCCTCAGTGGTGGGCTTCCACACATTGTACCCTCCATGATGCCCCAGTGTTTGGAAATGTTTGGCTCTCCTGCTCATTACGGGCCACCCGACCCCCGCGCCACTGCAAGCCTCCTCGTGGCTAGCATCTTTATTACCCTCTGGTCAACCATTATGGTGAGCTACACTACACGCTCCAATTGTTTATTAGCCTAGTTCAATCCCTCTTGTCTGCTCCTTTCCCCCCCTTCCTCCATCCTCCCCTTCCCTGTGTATTGTTTGCCCCTATTCACCCTGTTCCCTACCCCCTCCTCCCCCTTCCCTCCACTACCTCCTCCCCGGTGTCTTTCTCGTTTCCCGTCCCCCCTCCTTTTATCCCCCCCCCCTTCCCCAGTTCCCCTTCCCCCTTTCCCCTTAGTCCTCCCCTTCCTTCCCTCCTTCCGCCCCTGCTATATGTGCATGGCTAAATCCATTGTATCCTATTATCAGCTATCCTTGTGACCCCCTACTCACACTATGCTCTTCATTTAGAGGGCTCTACATTATCCCCCTTGTCCGCCGCGGGGGAGAGTTTTTGGCGGCCCGGTGCCGCACATGATCACCTAATTATAGGGTAAGCCGAACTAGTAATTATGTTTTTTCTCTCCCTTTCCTATATGCTGTTTTTACGATCACTACTAGTAGTGTACTGTACAATGTTTTTGCTTGTATTGCATTATACTATTTGTCTTATAGATTGGTCCTCCTGAGGAAGCGATAATATCGCGAAACTAGTCGAGAACCAGACCAGTCAATACTTTGTAATTTACAGATATTCTTTGGTGAACCCTAAATTTCTGTTTTTGCATTTTAATATGTATGCCATGTAATTGCTTTTTGTAATAAATTCTTTTATACATATTGTTTATCATCGTTTATCTGTACCGGTATAGTCCAGCCATTTTGGGGTGTGAACATTATGGGGCCAACATCAGCCACTGTCCCCTATGTCCCACTTTCTCTTCCTTGTACATATTAATTTGGATGATGGTACGGTTTAAATTCTACTACCTTTGACTACATGAGGCTATACTCACAATTTGTGCATATTCATTGGGTGGATAACACACCCGTTTTCTTTTTTTTCTCCCTGAGTGCCTCTAATTTCTAACTTATAATACCCTTTTGTATATCAACTATCCCATTACGTCGGAGTTTGGCCCCCTCCTTTAGATGGTTCATACATGGGGGCAGTCTTATCAGTGACCATGCAGGTTAAGTTTCATACAGCCAGACGTTCCTCCATAGTTACCCCATTATACCATGTTTCAACTTAAACCTTTAATATTACACCTATTTTTGCCATTAATGGGTTTTGGTCAGTCTATATTCACTACCTTTTACCCAAGAGTATGTGCTACTATGGACCGTTTAATCTTCGGCCCACTGTGATTACTGTGTTACCCGTACCTCTAATCCGTAGCTGACCTTCACCCACTTTGGCCCTTTGCTACCCAACTTGATCATTGTTACATCATCGCTCTCTTGCGATTACCCTTTTCTAAGCCTAGAATATAACATTATGTAGTTTGACATTCTATGGAGTTCCCTGCCTTCATATCATCTGACCCCTATTTTAATTAATTAAGGATTTATTCTAATTTTCCCATTTACTGTTATGGTTTTCTCGCTGTTGGTCGTCACCATTACCTTCAGGTTTCTATCCTCACTACGTTGCATCTAGATCCACTGTTTCACACACTCTCACTTTTTTCATTTTATTACCTGATACAACCAATCACTTTGTATATTTCTTCATCCATCCCCTCATCACCTTTCACTGTATCACCTTTATTATTTACAACACACTTTTTACCTTTTCATCGCACATCCAAAACAACCCCCCTCCCCCATACCCCTCCCCCCTTCCCCCATACTCCACCCCCCTCCTTGTTCCGTGTCCCCACTCTTACCACTCACCAACAGGTAGCCCCATCTCATCAATGTTCTTATCCTTCAACTAGGTCTCTTAGTAGTTAATGCTGCCCCCTTTGTCTTTAGAGCCATCTATGGGGACCAAGTCCCGTTTGTGTTTACCAACACCTTAATGGATTGGGTGGCAATTACTGCCACTCTTATTTTTTCTATACATACTGTTATTCATTTACTACCAATTTTGTCATGATGTTCAATGTTCCTTTTTATTTTGTTTGGCTGTCCCTTGGTGCCCTGTGTGGTCCGTGGCTACCTGTGCCTTCCTAGCGGCGGACATGTGTTTCTCCTGGCAGGAGAAGACACCTAGGTGTTCGTCTCCTGCTTGTACTTGCCGAGCCCGGGGTGTTCTACCCACGGGCTCGCCTTAAACGCGCTTGCGCAGAAGCGCGGTCCGCGCACCTGCGCAGTGCGGAGAAACTGACCCGGTGACGTCAGACGCTTGCCGGCCGGCGGCGTCGTGGGCGTCTCCGGGTTGGGGAGCTCACTTAATGGGCCCCTGGGCCTGTGAGTGAGCATCTGAGCTCTCTCCGTGTTAGACTGCTGACGTGGGGCTGGTATTGAAGGGAGGCCTTCAACACCTCACTGGTGTACATCTATAGGTACGTTGTATGCTCTCTTACCTTGGATACTATCCTCTACCCGACGCTATCTATTACAGATACCTTCACATGGATTTTATCCTGTATCTCATGTTACATTTGATACTATTTTATTGACAGACTCCCATGCAACCCTGTGGTTATCCACCCTCAGTGGTGGGCTTCCACACATTGTACCCTCCATGATGCCCCAGTGTTTGGAAATGTTTGGCTCTCCTGCTCATTACGGGCCACCCGACCCCCGCGCCACTGCAAGCCTCCTCGTGGCTAGCATCTTTATTACCCTCTGGTCAACCATTATGGTGAGCTACACTACACGCTCCAATTGTTTATTAGCCTAGTTCAATCCCTCTTGTCTGCTCCTTTCCCCCCCTTCCTCCATCCTCTCCTTCCCTGTGTATTGTTTGCCCCTATTCACCCTGTTCCCTACCCCCTCCTCCCCCTTCCCTCCACTACCTCCTCCCCGGTGTCCCTCTCGTTTCCCGTCCCCCCTCCTTTTATCCCCCCCCCCCCTTCCCCAGTTCCCCTTCCCCCTTTCCCCTTAGTCCTCCCCTTCCTTCCCTCCTTCCGCCCCTGCTATATGTGCATGGCTAAATCCATTGTATCCTATTATCAGCTATCCTTGTGACCCCCTACTCACACTATGCTCTTCATTTAGAGGGCTCTACATTATCCCCCTTGTCCGCCGCGGGGGAGAGTTTTTAGGCGGCCCGGTGCCGCACATGATCACCTAATTATAGGGTAAGCCGAACTAGTAATTATGTTTTTTCTCTCCCTTTCCTATATGCTGTTTTTACGATCACTACTAGTAGTGTACTGTACAATGTTTTTGCTTGTATTGCATTATACTATTTGTCTTATAGATTGGTCCTCCTGAGGAAGCGATAATATCGCGAAACTAGTCGAGAACCAGACCAGTCAATACTTTGTAATTTACAGATATTATTTGGTGAACCCTGAATTTCTGTTTTTGCATTTTAATATGTATGCCATGTAATTGCTTTTTGTAATAAATTCTTTTATACATATTGTTTATCATCGTTTATCTGTACCGGTATAGTCCAGCCATTTTGGGGTGTGAACATTATGGGGCCAACATCAGCCACTGTCCCCTATGTCCCACTTTCTCTTCCTTGTACATATTAATTTGGATGATGGTACGGTTTAAATTCTACTACCTTTGACTACATGAGGCTATACTCACAATTTGTGCATTACTGTGTGTGTGTCTTCCTATCCTGATACCCCTTCATATCTCTCATTTCTTGTCTTAGCGTTATAGAGATAAAAAGGTAAATTAAAAATTTCCAGTGGGGACACAGACAGCCCAAATATCCTACTGGTGTAGAATAAAGTGAAGCAAACATCACACCATGGATATCAGTTCAAATATATATTTTATGTTTCTTTAAAGAATAACAGCCAACATGTTTCAGATGTTATACATGTAGTAATATGCACTACAAGCATAAAGCACTGTACCTTCCAGCATCTCAAATCTGAATACATCTCCCGAGTGGACAGGATGCTGCATCAAATCATGCTCAAGAAGGGCATTGACCCTAAAAATGTTGACCAGGTCCATCTGGATCGGGTTCTGCACGGGGCCCGGCCCAATCATCCCATGTGCTAAAGTTATTGCTGAAAAGGGAGGTATGAGAGGAAGAGGCTCTGTTGAAAGAGAAAAGTCAAAGATCAAGAGAATTGAACTCTACTGCTAGAAATGAAGAAAAAGTAGTGGCCCGAGCCATCCATGCCGAGATGGAATTCTCTGATGAGGATAGTGGAACTGAGTCTGAACCGAAGGGATCGGCCCTCCCTGAAGTCCATAAGCCAGTAGTAGAACTCAGGCCAACCAAACTGATGGCTCAGGTAGCTCAGGCTCAAACTCAAATGTATCATGCTCTGATGAGGGTGATGGAGACCTAAGCAAAGGTTCAGGAGCAAGGGACTCGGTCAAAAGAACAAAAACTGTACCCAGAGCGAGAAAAGAGATGTTATGGATGCGGAGAGACTGGACATTTCCGAGCTAAATGCCCCAAGTCTGGCATTAGTCCTCAACTACTCACCAAAGTCCTAAGAGCCTTACAGAAATTGCTGATCCCAAAGCCGGTGGAAATCTTCAAGGGACCTCAGTGAGGGAGATAGTTGAGAGTGCCAAGGGAAAACTGTGCTCCAAAGATAAGAAGAGAGACAAGAAAAGAGACAAAGAGAAAGGAGGCGCAAGCCTTCAGTCCTCTCCAATATTTCGGTACCTAAGCAGGCCACAGAAAAACAGTCTCCCAGAGAATGGAAGACAGGGACAGGAAATCAATGCACACCTTGCTAACCAAGTAGTTAAACCAACTGCACCACCCTTTAAAAGGGATAGCTAGGGCACAAACCATAGAGTTGCCTGTAAGAAACCTACCCAAGAATTTAGTGGGGCCCTCCCCTATAGTGTCAATACAAGTAGACGGCATATATACACAAGCATTGCTGGATACTGGAGCCCAGATGACACTGCTATATCAAGACTTTTACCACAAGTACTTGAAGCATATTACTGTGCAAACTTGACGAGGTGGAAATTTGGGGTATCGGGACCCAGAAGTGCATATATGATGGTTACATACCCCTCAAAATAACCTTCGACTCTGCTGTAGCAGGAAAACAAGAAACCTTTGATACATTGGCTGTTGTATGCCCCCGACCGCCAAGAGCCGGCCAAAGTTCCCTACTGATAGGCACCAACACCAACTTGGTAAGACGGCCTTGGAGGGCGCTTTTGTTGGGAAGATTCATCCTCAGTTGAGGCAGGCATTCCAGAGGGTGTTGCAAGAGAGGAAGGCACCGGCAGAAGGAGTAGGAAGATTGTGACGACTGCATACCCAAGAGAGGGTGATGCAGCCTGGATGCAGCCTGGAGAAAGGGCCTGTTTAAAAGCCATGGTCAAGCTGTCCTGGGACCAGCCGGGCCCATACATGGTGGTAGAAGCTGATCCCGCCAAAGAGGAGGTTGGTATAGAATTGGTCCCAGAAATTGTCTCCACTCAGGCATTTCTAAGAAGTGGAGGGCGAATTCCGGTCAGTGTGCGAAATGTCACTAGCCACCCGGTCTGCCTAAAGCCTCGAATGGTGATCAGGAAAGGGAGTGCTGCTACTCTGATAGCAGAGAATGAGGTTGCTTAGAAGGGAAATGGAGGAAGAACCTGGGAAGAGAGAATTAAAGCTCAGATAGCTCGATGTTCAAGAATGATTACAATGTGGGTTGTGCCAAGAGCGCTCAACATTGTATTCGACTGGCTAAAGATAAGCAATTCTGAGAGAGAGCGAGGTGAGTCCCTTTGTGTGAGAGAGCAACTGGCTGAGCTAAAGAAGTCAAGGGTCATTAAGGAGTCCAAGAGCCCTTATGCTTCTCCGATTGTGGTCGTAATAAGAAGAATGGGTCCCTTCGGATGTGCATCGATTACCGGACTTTGAACCGAAGGACCATCCCAGACCAATACACCATCCCTCACATAGAGAAAGCCCTGCAATGCCTATCTGGGGCCAAATGGTTCAGTGCGTTGGATCCAAAGAGCGGGTACTACCAGATTCCCATGCACCCAGAAGATCGAGAGAAGACGGTTTTTATTAGACCGCTGGAGTTTTCCAAGTTTGACCGAATGCCACAGGGATTAACTGGGGCCCCTGCCACTTTCCAGTGGCTGATGGGGAACACTGTTGGTGATATGAACTTGGTAGAAGTATTAGTTTACCTAGATGACATAATCGTGTTTGGCCGAACGTTGGAAGAGCACGAGGCCCGGTTGGAGAAAGTTTTTTAGGGACTACATGATGAGGGGTTGAAGCTGTTATTAGAGAAATGCCAGTTCTATCAGACTTCAGTCACATACCTGGGGCAGTCTGCAGAGGGGATAGCATCTGACCCTCAGAAGCTAGAGGCAGTCACTTCTTGGCCTCAACTCACTACTGCCACCGAATTGAGGTTGTTCTTGGGTTTCTGTTACTACTATTGAAGGTTTGTGAGGAACAGCAGAAACTCCAGAGGGGAGGCCCCAGGAAGCCTCGGGAGTCTATCCAGGAACAATGGATGGTGAATAGGGGTGGGCAAACGGTTCAGCCCGAGCATAAGTTCGGGCCGAACTTTGGTTGTTCAGACGTTCGGCAAACAACGAACATTATGCAGTGTTTTGCGGCAAATTCGAAAGCCGCGAAACCCCATTAAAGTCTATGGGACACTAACATGAAAAACCAAAAGTGCTCATTTTAAAGGCTTACAGTATATGCAAGTTATTGTCATAAAAAGTGTTTGGGGATCCGGGACCTGCGCCAGGGGACATGTATCAATGCAAAAAAAGTTTTTTTTCGGGAGCAGTGATTTTAATAATGCTTAAAGTAAAACAATAAAAATGAAATATTCCTTTAAATATCGTGCCTAGGGGGTGTCTATAGTTGTCTCCTATCCATCTGTACATCCCTACTGAATTTACTTTGCTGACTTTGCTGTTACATATTTTTGGTAATTGTCTCCTATCCATCTGTACATCCCTACTGAACTGACTTTGCTGACTTTGCTGTTACATATTTTTGGTAATTGTCTCCTATCCATCTGTACATCCCTACTGAACTGACTTTGCTGACTTTGCTGTTACATATTTTTGGTAATTGTCTCCTATCCATCTGTACATCCCTACTGAACTGACTTTGCTGACTTTGCTGTTACATATTTTTGGTAATTGTCTCCTATCCATCTGTACATCCCTACTGAACTGACTTTGCTGACTTTGCTGTTACATATTTTTGGTAATTGTCTCCTGCTGCCATATCTTTAAACTTCCATATTTACTGCTAGCTCTATAACAAACACACTGCAATAGCAATATTACTGGTGATTGTTTCTTAACTCCATGTGGCTTGAGTGATCAAGAGAGGTAATTAGCTTTACGACCCTAGCCTGTGTCTGTAGCTGGTCTGGTCTGGTACTGGCCATCTCCTCCCCATATTCAGGTGTCTCACATCAGACCCAATAATGACCAACTGAGAAATGCATCCCAGCTTAGTCTCCCTATAAATTTATGGCAGCTTATGGGGTGGCGCAGACAGGGGCAAGGCGCAGACATCATGGCTCTGTCACGAGTGATGCGCAGTTTCACCGACGCAGTTTAACTAAAGCTGCATGAACAACAAGAACTCTGCTCCACTCTGCAAGACGACAAGCAAACCAGCTTTGACATTTATTTTATATTAGGTTAGTTCACACTCTCTATCCACTAACATGCTCCTTATTCTCTTCCTTCTCACATTGGTGTCATCTATCCTCAAATTATCTTTACTCTACCCCTCCTCTCTTCCCTGCAGCATGCATATATCACCCTCACCAGTGGCGGCTGGTGCTCAATTTTTTGGGGGGGGCGCAAAGCCCTAAGCAAATCCAGAAACCACCCTCCCCCGCCGGTCTCTCGCCCGCAATAGATAGATAAATAGACAGATAAATGGACACATAGATAGACAGTGGGTGGGATGGAGGGATAGATAGACACTGGGTGGGATGGAGGGATAGATAGACACTGGGTGGGATGGATGGATGGATAGACACTGGGTGGGTGAAAGAGATAGACAGGGGGGAGGGGGAGAGAGAGATACACTGGGGGGTGGGAGAGAGAGAGAGATACACTGGGGGGTGGGAGAGAGAGAGATACACTGGGGTGGGAGAGCAAGAGATACACTGGGGGGTGGGAGAGAGAGAGATACACTGGGGGGTGGGAGAGAGAGAGATACACTGGGGGGTGGGAGAGAGAGAGATACACTGGGGGTGGGAGAGAGAGATATACACTGGGGGTGGGAGAGAGAGAGATACACTGGTGGGTGGGAGAGAGAGATATACACTGGGGGTGGGAGAGAGAGATATACACTGGTGGGTGGGAGAGAGAGATATACACTGGGGGGTGGGGGAGAGAGATATACACTGGGGGGTGGGAGAGAGAGATATACACTGGGGGGGGGTGGGGGAGAGAGATAAACACTGGGGGGGTGGGGGAGAGAGATATACACTGTGGGGTGGGAGAGAGAGATATACACTGGGGGGTGGGAGAGAGAGATATACACTGGGGGTGGGAGAGAGAGATATACACTGGGGGGTGGGAGAGAGAGATATACACTAGGGGGTGGGAGAGAGATATATACACTGGTGGGTGGGAGAGAGAGAGGGATATACACTGGGGGGGTGGGAGAGAGAGATATACACTGGTGGGTGGGAGAGAGAGATATACACTGGTGGGTGGGAGAGAGAGAGATATACACTGGTGGGTGGGAGAGAGAGATATACACTGGGGGTGGGAGAGATATATATACACTGGGGGGGGGTGGGGGAGAGAGATATACACTGGGGGGTGGGAGAGAGAGATATACACTGGGGGGTGGGGGAGAGAGATATACACTGGTGGGTGGGAGAGAGAGATATACACTGGTGGGTGGGAGAGAGAGAGATACACACTGGTGGGAGAGAGAGAGATATACACTGGGGGTGGGAGAGAGAGATATACACGGGTGGGAGAGAGAGATATACACTGGTGGGGGGGAGAGAGAGATATACACTGGGGGGGTGGGGGAGAGAGATATACACTGGGGGGGTGGGGGAGAGAGATATACACTGGTGGGTGGGAGAGAGAGATATAGACTGGTGGGTGGGAGAGAGAGAGATACACACTGGGGGTGGGAGAGAGAGAGATATACACTGGTGGGAGAGAGAGAGAGATACACTGGGGGTGGGAGAGAGAGATATACACGGATGGGAGAGAGAGATATACACTGGTGGGTGGGAGAGAGAGAGAGATATACACTGGGGGGTGGGAGAGAGAGATATACACTGGTGGGTGGGAGAGAGAGAGATACACTGGTGGGTGGGAGAGAGAGATATACACTGGTGGGTGGGAGAGAGAGATATACACTGAGGGGTGGGAGAGAGAGATATACACTGGTGGGTGGGAGAGAGAGATATACACTGGGGGTGGGAGAGAGAGAGATATACACTGGTGGGTGGGAGAGAGAGAGATATACACTGGGGGTGGGAGAGAGAGATATACACTGGTGGGTGGGAGAGAGAGATATACACTGGTGGGTGGGAGAGAGAGAGAGATATACACTGGGGGGTGGGAGAGAGAGATATACACTGGTGAGTGGGAGAGAGAGATATACACTGGTGGGTGGGAGAGAGAGAGATACACACTGGGGTGGGAGAGAGAGAGATATACACTGGTGGGTGGGAGAGAGAGAGATATACACTGGGGGTGGGAGAGAGAGATATACATGGGTGGGAGAGAGAGAAATACATTGGTGGGTGGGAGAGAGAGAGATATACACTGGGGGGTGGGAGAGAGAGATATACACGGGTGGGAGAGAGAGAGATACACTGGTGGGTGGGAGAGAGAGAGATATACACTGGTGGGTGAGAGAGAGAGATATACACTGGGGGGGTGGGAAAGAGAGAGATACACTGGTGGGTGGGAGAGAGAGAGATATACACTGGGGGTGGGAGAGAGAGAGATATACACTGGGGGGTGGGAGAGAGAGATATACACTGGGGGGTGGGAGAGAGAGAGATATACACTGGTGGGTGAGAGAGAGAGATATACACTGGGGGGGTGGGAGAGAGAGAGATACACTGGTGGGTGGGAGAGAGAGAGATATACACTGGGGGTGGGAGAGAGAGAGATATACACTGGTGGGAGAGAGAGATATACACTGGGGGGGTGGGAGAGAGAGAGATATACACTGGGGGGGGAGAGAGAGATATACACTGGTGGGTGGGAGAGAGAGAGATACACACTGGGGGTGGGAGAGAGAGATATACACTGGTGGGTGGGCGAAAGAGAGATATACACTGGGGGTGGGAGAGAGAGATATACACTGGTGGGTGGGAGAGAGAGAGAGAGAGATATACACTGGGGGGTGGGAGAGAGAGATATACACGGGTGGGAGAGAGAGAGATACACTGGTGGGTGGGAGAGAGAGAGATATACACTGGGGGTGGGAGAGAGAGAGAGATATACACTGGGGGTGGGAGAGAGAGAGATATACACTGGTGGGTGGGAGAGAGAGATATACACTGGGGGGGTGGGAGAGAGAGATATACATTGGGGGTGGGAGAGAGAGAGATATACACTGGTGGGTGGGAGAGAGAGATATACACGGGGGGAGAGAGAGAGATATACACTAGGGGGGTGGGAGAGAGAGAGATATACACTGGGGGTGGGAGAGAGAGAGATATACACTGGGGGTGGGAGAGAGAGAGATATACACTGGGGGGTGGGAGAGAGAGATATACACTGGTGGGTGGGAGAGAGAGAGATACACTGGTGGGTGGGAGAGAGAGATATACACTGGTGGGTGGGAGAGAGAGAGAGATATACACTGGGGGGTGGGAGAGAGAGATATACACTGGTGGGTGGGAGAGAGAGATATACATTGGGGATGGGAGAGAGAGAGATATACACTGGTGGGTGGGAGAGAGAGAGATATACACTGGGGGTGGGAGAGAGAGATTTACACTGGTGGTTGGGAGAGAGAGATATACACTGGTGGGTGGGAGAGAGAGAGATATACACTGGGGGGTGGGAGAGAGAGATATACACTGGTGGGTGGGAGAGAGAGATATACACGGGTGGGAGAGAGAGATATACACTGGTGGGTGGGAGAGAGAGAGAGATACACACTGGGGGTGGGAGAGAAAGAGATATACACTGGTGGGTGGGAGAGAGAGAGATATACACTGGGGGTGGGAGAGAGAGATATACACGGGTGGGAGAGAGAGATATACACTGGTGGGTGGGAGAGAGAAAGATATACACTGGGGGTGGGAGAGAGAGCGATATACACTGGTGGGTGGGAGAGAGAGATATACACTGGTGGGTGGGAGAGAGAGATATACACTGGGGGGGTGGGAGAGAGAGAGATACACTGGTGGGTGGGAGAGAGAGAGATATACACTGGGGGTGGGAGAGAGAGAGATATACACTGGTGGGTGGGAGAGAGAGATATACACTGGGGGGGTGGGAGAGAGAGATATACACTGGGGGGGTGGGAGAGAGAGAGATATACACTGGGGGTGGGAGAGAGATATACACTGGGGGTGGGAGAGAGAGAGATATACACTGGGAGGTGGGAGAGAGAGATATACACCGGGGGGTGGGAGAGAGAGAGATATACACTGGGGGTGGGAGAGAGAGAGATACACACTGAGGGGGGGAGAGAGAGATTTACACTGGTGGGTGGGAGAGAGAGAGATATACACTGGGGGTGGGAGAGAGAGAGATATACACGGGTGGGAGAGAGAGATATACACTGGTGGGTGGGAGAGAGAGAGAGAGATATACACTGGGGGTGGGAGAGAGAGAGATATACACTGTGGGTGGGAGAGAGAGAGAGATATACACTGGGAGGTGGGAGAGAGATAAACACTCGGGGGTGGGAGAGAGAGAGATATACACTGGGGGGTGGGAGAGAGAGATATACACTGGGGGGTGGGAGAGAGAGATATACACTGGGGGGTGGGAGAGAGGGAGATACACTGGGGGGGGTGGGAGAGAGAGAGATACACTGGGGGGTGGGAGAGAGAGAGATACACTGGGGGTGGGAGAGAGAGAGATATACACTGGGGGGGGAGAGAGATATATACACTGGGGGTGGGAGAGAGAGAGATATACACTGGGGGTGGGAGAGAGAGAGATATACACTGGGAGGTGGGTGAGAGAGATATACACTGGGGGGTGGGAGAGAGAGAGATATACACTGGGGGGTGGGAGAGAGAGATATACACTGGGGGTGGGAGAGAGAGATATACACGGGGGGGTGGGAGAGAGAGATATACACTGGGGGGTGGGAGAGAGAGAGATACACTGGGGGTGGGAGAGAGAGAGATACACTGGGGGTGGGAGAGAGAGATATACACTGGATGGGATGGACACACACACATAGATCAGTGATGAGGACTTACATATTAATGAGGCTCTGTTTTGCAGGCTGCAGTCCATGGTTAGTGACACTGTCCTGACACCTCCTCTGCCTCCTTCCTTCCATACCCTGGCTGGGAAGGATGTCTTATCTCGTTCTTATCTCCATGCATTCAGTCACACAAGGCTGGTCTCCTAATTTCTACAGGATGGATGGATGGGGATGATTCACAACATGGGCTGTGTGTTTAACAAGAGCCTTCACTGACACTGCCAAACCGAGACACAGCAACACCAGTGGAGATAATAGAAACACTGACGATTGGCACTTGTGAAACACACAGCCCATGTGAAGCTTCCCCATCCATCCATCCATCCTGTAGAAATAAGGAGACCAGCCTTGTGTGATCGTCAGTGCTTCTATTATCTCCACTGGTGTTGCTGTGTCTCGGTTTAGCAGTGGAAACATTCGGCTTTGCCTCTTTGAAGTTGAAGGCAGTGGAGGAGTCCGCTCCTCCGCTCAGGCGCACTGCTCTGACACAGGGAAAACCGGAAGTGACAGACTACTAACTAGTCTGTCACTCAAAGCACAGAGCCATAGTAATACACTATGGGCGCTGGGCGGATGCCGATCGGCGTTTTGCTTTGCGCCACAAGGCGGGTTAAAACCCCGCAAATGAAGCGCCTCGTCTGCAATCTTGTGATTGCATAGACGTGGCGCTTTCCATAGTGCACTGTGCCCGGCGCCCCTAACACAGTGCACTTAAGGACTTTTTTCAAATTTTTTTTTTTTAAAGGGCCATTTAAAAAAAAATTTTTTTCTAATTTTTTTTTTTTTTCTAATTTTTTTTTTTTGACTGCCTGGAGAGTGGGGGGGGGGGCGGCGCCCGGGCGCCCCCTATGGACGGGCCGCCACTGACCCTCACTCCTACCCTCTCCCTACTATGGCACCCATCATCTCCTGCATTTGCTGCACCCACATGCTGACATAAACACCAGGGCCACTAGACACGTGCGCTCATGCACATCCCACTCCCACCTTGCCTTCCTCGCCCTCCTCCTTCTCCTAGTCTCAGGTGACATTTCTCCTAATCCTGATCCGTCATTTTCCAAATGCAAGCCACATATCCAATACCCCTCCCCCTCTGGCAACCACCACAATCCACTCAGTTTAATTTCTATCCCCCTGCTTCCTCAAAGCACCCCACCAATCTCATGCGCCCTTTGGAACGCCCGCTCCATCTGTAACAAGCTAACATCTGTACATGACCTCTTCATCTCTCATGGCTTGAACATACTCGCCATAACAGAAACCTGGCTTCAAAATTTTGACTCCTTCTATCCCCACAAAGCACCTTCCAAGTCCTTCCTGTCCCTCCCTCTCTTCTTTCGAGATGCACTGTATTCGTCTGTTTTCTCCCATTTCACTGAGGATTGCAGCAATTTATAGGCCTCCAGGACTGGTATCGTGCTTTCTTGATGACTTTGCTGCCTGGCTACCCTACTTTCTCTCCTCTGAAATACCCACCATTATTCTTGGTGACTTTAACATTCCTGTCAATGTTAACAGCCCAACTACAGCTAAACTTCTCGACCTAACCTCATCTATTGACCTAACCCAATGGACACATACTTCCACTTACTCCAATGGTAATACCGTTGACCTTGTATTCTCCCATCTCTGCAACCCTGGCAACCTCACCAACACCCCCTTTCCTCTATCTGATCACAACCTCATTACTTTCACTGTATCCTTGCCTCCAACCACCCATCCCTCCAAGCAGCAAACAATTACTTGTGGAAACCTTCGCCACTTTAACCCTTCTCTTCTCCATTCTGCTACTGACCACCTATATGACATAATCTCTCCCCTGTCCTGTCCTGACCTGGCCACCTCTGTCTACAACAGTTCACTCTCATCATCACTAGATGCACCTGCTCCTTTAACCACACGCAGAATCAGGCCCCGACCGTTACAACCCTGGCAAACTGACAACACTAGAAATCTCAAGAGACATTGCCATGCTCTTGAACGACTGTGGCGTAAAACCAAATGCCTGCAAGACTTCACCCTATATAAATCTGCCCTTCTAAAATACAATTCATGCCTCCATGCTGCCAAATAAGCCTACTTTGTCTTTCTTATTAATTCCTTGTCATCCAGTCCCTGTCGGCTCTTCTCAACCTTTAACTCTCTGCTTCGTCCACCACCCCCTCTACCCACTAACTCACTCACTGCCCAAGAGATTGCCAATCACTTCAAAGACAAGATCGATGCAATTCGTGAGGACATCTCCACTGTGCGTACGTCTTCCCCACCCAACATACCTTGCCCAGCAGCACATTCAACACTGTCCTCTTTTGAATTGGCTACTACGGAAGAGGTTACAAAAATTTTCTCGGATACCCACCTAACCAATTGTACCTTGGATCCTGTTCCCTCACAACTACTACGGTCACCCTCTTCTTCTATTCTATGCTCCCTCACCCACATCTTTAATCTCTCCCTCTCTAGTGGCATCTTCCCCTCCCCTCTAAAACATGCGCAGATCACTCCCATCCTTAAAAAGCCCTCACTGGACCCTACCGACCTGAACAACTTAAGACCCATCTCATTGCTCCCATTCACCTCTAAACTTCTAGAATGCTTAGTCTACAACCGTCTTAGCTCCTACCTCAATGAAAATAACCTTCTTGACCCCTTACAGTCTGGCTTTCGCTTGCAGAAACTCCCTTACTAAAACTCACTAACGATCTACTAACTGTTAAAACCAACAGCCAGTACTCCATACTCCTACTACTTGACCTCTCTGCGGCCTTTGATACTGTTGACCACCCGCTCCTTCTCAATAAACTACATTCCCTTGGCCTCCGAGATTCTGCTCTATCCTGGTTCTCTGCCTATTTATCACAGCTCTCCTTCAGTGCCACCTACAACTCTTTCTCCTCCTCTCCCTTGCCCCTTTCTGTGGGGGTCCCCCAAGGCTCGGTTCTTGGACCCCTTCTCTTCTCTATCTACACCTCCTCCCTTGGTCACTTAATAACTGCCCACGGCTTCCAATACCACTTATACGCTGATGACACCCAAATCTATCTGTCTACTCCTCACCTCACTCCTTCAGTCTCCTCTCGCATTACTAACTTACTAACTGACATATCAGCATGGATGTCGCACCACTTCCTTAAACTAAATCTGTCTAAAACTGAGCTATTAATATTCCCCCCTGCCCGTGCCCCCCTCCATGACTTTTCCATCAAAATCAACAATGCAACCATCAGTCCCTCCCCTCACGCCAGGGTACTAGGTGTAATCCTAGACTTTGACTTGTCATTTCAGCCTCAAATCCAATCGTTGTCAAAAGTTTGTAGAATTCACCTCTGTAACATCTCTAAAATTCGCACCTTTTTAACAAATGAATCCACCAAGCTCCTCATTCACTCCCTTGTTATCTTTCGCCTTGACTATTGCAACTCATTGGCTTACCTCTCCATAGGCTATCCCCTCTTCAGTCTATCATGAATGCTGCTGCCAGACTTATCCACTTTACCAACCGCTCAGTGTCTGCCAACCCTCTACTCCAATCCCTACACTGGCTCCCAATCACCCAGCGAATTAAATTCAAAATACTAACCACAACATACAAAGCCATTCACAACTCTGCCCCGAGCTACATCACTAATCTTGTCTCCAAATATCACCCAAATCGACCTCTCAGCTCTTCTCAAGACCTCCTGCTTTCAAGCTCTCTCATCTCCTCCTCCCATGCTCGTCTCCTGGATTTCTCCTGAGCCTCTCCCGTCCTCTGGAACTCGCTACCTCCATCTATCCGGCTATCCACTACTCTTGCTACCTTCAAGCGATCCCTGAACCATATCATTCCCCACAGTTACAACCTTTTGTACCACCTGCCCCACCCTATTAGATTGTAAGCTCTTCTGAGCAGGGCCCTCTTAATCTTCTTGTATTTTATTGTATTATAACTGTATTGTCTCCATTTTATACTGTAAAGCGCTGCGTAAACTGTTGGCACTATATATAAATCCTGAATAATAATAATGTCTGTAAAGTGGCGCAGTTTTCCCATGTTTAGAACAGTACCACAGCAAAATGACGTAATTAAAAAAAAAGTAATTTATGGCTGTAATGAATTATCGGGTCTCGGCAATATAGATAAAACTCATTGGAAAAAATGGCATGGGTCCCCCCCCCCAGTAATTACCAGGCTCTTTGGGTCTGGTATGAATATTAAGGGGAACCCCGAACCAAATATGTAAAAAAAAATTGTGTGGGGGGTCCCCCCAAAATACATACCAGGCTCTTCAGGTCTGGTATGGATTTTAAGGGGAACCCTGCACCAAATTTTAAAAAAATGGTTTAGGGGTCTCCCCAAAAATCCATACCAGACCCTTCAGATCTGGTATGGATTTTAAGGGGAACCCTGCGCCAAAATAAAAAAAATGGCTTGGGGCCCCCCAAAATCCATACCAGACCCTTTTTCAAGCACGCAACGTGGCAGGCAGCAGGAAAAGAGGGGGGGATGAGAGAGCGCCCCCACTCCTGAACCGTACCAGGCCACATGCCCTCAAAATGAGGAGGGTGCTTTGGAGTAGCCCCCCAAAGCACCTTGTCCCCATGTTGATGGGGACAAGGGCCTCATCCCCACAACCCTTACCCGGTGGTTGTGGGGGTCTGCGGGCGGGGGGCTTATTGAAATCTGGAAGTTCCCTTTAACAAGGGGACCCCCATATCCCAGCCTCCCCCCCATGTGAATTGGTAAGGGGTACATGTCCCCTGGGGCAGGACCCGGGTCCCCAAACACTTTTTATGACAATAACTTGCATATAAACCTTTAAAATGAGCACTTTTGATTTTTCATGTTCGTGTCCCATTGACTTTAACAGTGTTCGTGTGTTTATCCAAATTTTTTGCCTGTTCGCAAGTGACTATCTGTATGGGGCAACCTTCATGATGAAGACTGATAACAACCCCTTGACTTATTTATTATCCACAGCCAAACTGGAAGCTACTGTACACCGGTGGTTAGCTGCCCTGTCTGAGTTTCACTTCAGCTTGAAATATCGAACAGGTGTGGGAAATCGAGACGCTGACGCTTTTTCCTGAAGGCCTCACTCCACCCAGAATGGTCAGAAGAGTTGGGTCCATTTGCCTCTCGAAGCAGTACAGGCTATGTGTCAGGGAGTGGAATATAAACACTGGGGAGTACCGAAGTACTACTTAATTTGACTCAAGTGCGCAGCCAGGAAATGCCTCAGTTGACTAAGAAGAACATGAGGCAGGATCAATGGTAAGATCCATTAGGGGGTCTAATAAGGAAGTCTAGGGCTGTCTAGGGACAGGTTTGTCTGACACGGAGGTAGTAGCTCCTTACACATTTAGGGGAGATGAGGAAGTCAAGCTGGAACCCCGTGAAGTGTCTAATGCGGCTGATACTCTCATCCCTCCTACTAATGCAACAGAGAGAGAGACAATCCCTGAATTAGGGTTAGGGTCTGAAGTAGAACCTGAGCCTGAAGTAGAACCAGAGATCGAAGTAGAACCAGAGATCGAAGTAGAACCAGAGATCGAAGTAGAACCTGAACTGGAAGCTGGCTGTAGTTTTTGGGAAACAGAACAGATACCAGAGTCACTGGAAAACATACATTCCCGGTTGAGACAGAAAATATGTCCCCCAAAAAAGATTAACATATGATACTCGGAGAAAATTCTGATGAACTAATAACTACTACCAACCGTTCCATTTAAGCACTTGCCTCCTTTGCCGAGTTTTTAGTAAAAGATGACCCTGACTTACTGGTGAGTTAGTTTAGAATGATCGGTGGAGGATTACACTCGGTGATCAGATCTGTTTGAAGCACAGACGCACATATATATTTTCACAAGGAAATCAGTGAATCTTCACTGTATTGGACTGTTTTTTGTTTTTCCATTTTTTTTTTGCACTACCTTATGGACTATATGAATTGATATAATTGTTTTATCGCTATAATATGTATTTAGCCCCATACACACGATAGGACTTTGTACAAACTTTCCTTTGGATTTTTGTACAAAGGGCGTTGCCCAAAAGTTTGTCTTGCATACAGACGACAGGACTTTTCCAGCCAATTTTCACCATATCACGTGGTTTTTCAGCTCTTTACCACCACCCTTTGGTCAACTTCTGTATTGTTGTCTGATATTGTGTCAATCTCGCCACTTTTATTGACGAGATTGACACCTTGCGAGCCGGATTGACACTGGTGCGGGGATCCGACTTGGATCCCCGCCAATGCAGGCACTGTGTTTGGTATGAATCTTGAGGGGGAACTCCACTCCAAATTTTAAATAAAAAACCGGCATGGGTTCCCCTCCAGGGGCATACCAGGCCCTTAGGGCTGGTATGGATATTAAGAGGAACCCCCTACGCCGAAAAAACGGCGTGGGGTTCCCCCCCAAATCCATACCAGACCCTTATCCGAGCACGCAGCCCGGCCGGTCAGGAAAGGGGGTGGGGACGAGTGCCCCCCCCCTCCTGAGCCGTACCAGGCCGCATGCCCTCAACATGGGGGGTGGGTGCTTTGGGGGAGGGGTCATCCTATGACCACGCCACCTTATAACCTCACAGTCCCAGCATGCTCCGGGACTGTGATGTCATAGGGGGCGGGGTCACCGCCTATATAAGTCTGTTGCGGAGCGCACAGAGAGCATTCCGGCTGGAGAGAGCGTCGTGTCAATATCTCTGAAAGAGAAGAGGGAAGAAGACGATCCAGAAGTCCGGGCCACCGGTGGCAAAAGAGCGCCAGAAGATAGTGGTGGAGCGGGCAGAAGATGTGGACACCGGGAGAAGACGCCGGAGAGACCCCCGAAGTCGGAAGAGGACCCCCGAAGTCGGAAGAGGACCCCTGAAGTCGGAAAGGACCCCTGAAGTCGGAAGAAGACCCCGGAGCTGCCTAATAAATTACTTTAAAAACCTGTGTACTGTGTTTTTTATTGACACTTTTTTCCCTAGGTGAATGGGTAGGGGTACGATGTACCCCATACTCATTCACATAGGGTGGGGGCCGGGATCTGGGAGCCCCCTTATTAAAGGGGGCTCCCGGATTCCGATAAGCACCCCGCCAGCACAGACCCCGACAACCAACGACCAGGGTTGTCATGAAGAGACCCTTGTCCTCATCAACATGGGGACAAGGTGCTTTGGGGTGGGGGGCCCGCAGTGCGCCCCCCTCCCCCAAAGCACCCACCCCCCATGTTGAGGGCATGCAGCCTGGTACGGCTCAGAAGGGGGGGTGCTCGCTCGTCCCCACCCCCTTTCCTGACCGGTCGGGCTGCGTGCTCGGATAAGGGTCTGGTATGGACTTTGGGGGGACCCCCACGCCGTTTTTTCGGCTTAGGGGGTTCCCCTTAAAATCCATACCAGACCGAAGGGCTTGGTATTCCCCCAGAGTGGAATTCCCTTTCGCGCCCGCCGCAGTAGGAAAATGTGTTTTCCCTATTGCAGCTAGCGCGAGATGTACAGTACCCTGCCGCCGAGAACATTCTCACGGCTGTGTACTGTAGTTTGTACAAAAGTCCGATGGCTTTGTGTACACATGATCGGACTTTGCTCCATCTGAATTTTGTTGCCGGAAAGTTTGTCCGTTCGCACAGCCAACGAAAGTCCGATGGAAACTGAAAAAGTTTGTCCGATGGAGCGTACACACGGTCGGATGTTGCTCCAAAACAGCTAATTTGCATGTTTGTTGTCAAAAAGTCCGATCGTGTGTACGGCCCTTTTGATTGCTTGATTTTCAGCACAGGTTTTTGCATTTTACTTATGCATTTTTGCACAATATTTGTATACACCGATTCAGCACAACTTTGCAAATATTAGGGTAGCATACACTCCAGTATAAGTAAATATACAGTCACATTTTTATAACTTTTTACATTTGGTTGGAAGTACCAGCGCTGCTAATTTACAGTGAAAATATACTTTTTGGTTCCCCAAAAATGTTAGCTGCTGCGGTTTGTGTCCCTATTAAACACAGTTTAGTGTGCCCCAGTTTCCCAAAAATTGTTTGTAGCGCTAATTGCCTTTTTTTTTATTTATCAGGAGTGTATATGCCCACATGTGTGACTCGATAGGCATGTGGGCTGCATAGAGAATAAAAAGGAGGAAATGAGCAGCTTAGAAGGGAACTAAAACTAAAGCATGCTCAGTAGATGTGGCAACGGCTGGTCTACAAAATGTCAGGATGCAGTGGGGACACAGATAAGGTGAGAGGGACAGTGAACAGTGGGATCACTCAGGTTTTTTTGCTAAATACAGAAAATGAACCCCATAGTGACTCAGTGAGTATGAATAGCATGCAGTACAGCATGCACTGACAGTTTTTAATGATGTGGGTTAAATGACACTTTAAGGCACACAGGATGTCTTTAACCTTTATAACATCCAAAAGCAGCCCAACTGTGGGGTAGGCAACACAGCAAACAACAGCTAAATGGCCCAATAATAAATCCGACATCAGGGTACTGCCTGCAGCTCACAGAGCCACCTGAAATACCTTATGCTCATTGCTGGTATCAGATCAGGCAGAAAAGTCCACCTAGTAGAATTTGAAAACGTGTGCACAGTGTGAAAGGTTCAGATAAAATCCCATGGAATTAAATGGAGTTGGACTGGGGGATCACATGGGGGATCCCTACACAAAGGTCATATTCAGAGAATGGGAAGCCAACAGTCTCTGAAACACAATAGAAAGGGCAAATATCTGGCCCTTAATGGTACTAAGAGCCCAATGATGGTCTACACCCAACTGCAGAAAAGAGAGGACCCTCCCTGTACCCTCACTCTTAGGGTAAAAGCCCTTAGACTCACATCAAGCAAAGTACATCTTCCACATTAATGATAGACCTTGCGAAATGCGTCTAGGGTGGGCCACGGCCTGCACTTCCACGCAAAAGGCCTCAAGAAATGAGAGGGCGTGAGTGCATCAGGATTGATCGATTTTCAGATATACAGTATATATACCATAATTTGTGGACTATATAACTTTCCTACAGACTAAATAATATACACTGATTTGGGTTACTTTCACCAAAGAAATGTAGCACTATACATTTTAGTCTAAATTTTTTAAGAAAGATTATTTGCACAATTTTATAACAGAAAATAAGAAAAACACATTTTTTTGTAGTTTATTTAGCAAACAATAAAAAATCCAGTGGTGATTAAATACCACCAAAAGAAAGCACTATTTCTGTAAAATGAATGATAAAAATTTCATATGGGTACAGTGTTGCATGTCCACACAACTGTCATTCAAATTGTGACCGTGCTGAAAGCTGAAAATTGGCCTGGGCAGGAAGGTGGTGAAAGTGCCTGTTTTTGAGGTGGTTAAGCATCCTAGGAATCAGAGCTGCCCATGTTTCTTAGAACCTGAGCTTCAACAGCTATGTTGTTAAAGCTAGTGTCCGAGAAGCAGGGTATTAAAGTAGAGATCCATCCAAAAATGGAACTTCCGCTTTTAGTGATGGTGACCCCCTGACATGCCACATTTGACATGTCATTTATTTGGGGGGGGAGTGGATACTCAGTTTTTATGGGCACCCAGCTCCCACTTCCTCCCCGGGCTCCGTGGCACCGGAAGGAAGTTCACCTCTCCCCCCTCCCATCTTCTGGGACACGTCACAGATCCCAGAAGATTGCCCGACCATTCACAGTGCGGCTCGCACATGCGCAGTGCGCACCCAGCTGTGAAGCCACAGCCGGGCGCGCACAGTTAGAATGTCAGCGGAGAGGAAGGGGAGAGCAGTGAGGCTTCGTGAGCCCGCATCGCTGGACCGTGGGACAGGTGAGTGTCTTGACTATTAAAAGTCAGCAGCTACACGTTTTGTAGCTGCTGACTTTTAAATGGGTGGAACTCCGGTTTAAGTTGTTCCTTGAGACAGCACAGCCAGTCCACAGGTCTGGCACCACCACAGTCCACAGTGCATCTTACAAGGGCGGTGTACCACATCTGCCTAGGCCAAACTGAAGCAATGAGGACTACTTGAATGCCCTCCATCTTAATTCCGAGGGGCAGAAGAGGAAGCCGTTTAAGGGAAGGAAAGGTATACCATAGATAGGAGTGTACTGATCCCACAGAGCCACCAGAGCATCCATTGCTTCCGCCAACAGATAGCCGTCCAGTTTGTTGTTGATCCTGGAGGCCAAGAGGTCCACATCCAGCTTCCCCCAACTTGTGACACAGCTTGTGAAAAACCTTTTGTTGCAGAGACCACTCTCCTGTGTCTGAACGCTACCAGTAATCTGCCCTTTAATAAAATAAAAACTGGGAACCTGATAAATATTGCATAAATGAGGGTACCACCATGAATAATGGCAGGGTGATAAACATTAGATAAACTTCCACAAAAAAGAAAAAAATATATGCACACCCAAGGGTTATCTCCTCATTGCTAGTTTATTGAAATATAGAACAGCATCACATTATATAGCTAGATATCATATCATGTGATGCTGTTCTATATTTAAATAAACTAGCAATCAGAAGATAACCCTTGGGTGTGCATATATTTTTTTCTTTTTTGGTGAAGTAATCTTTCTGCCAGTTGCCTATGATGGGAATGCAAATGGCTGGCAAGGCTAGCAAACAAATTTCTGCAGGGGACAAGATCCACTATGCCTCTCTTATTTCTCCCACAGAAAAACTATTGTTACTCCCTGATGATTGTTGTACACCACCCACCATGGCGTTGTCTACCACCCACCATGGCGTTGTCCACCTAGGTCTGAATCAAATGGCTCTTCAACTGGTTGGTCCAGCCAGATCTCCTCAAGTTCCAAGATATTGATCGAGTGACAAGATTTCTCCAATGACCAGGTCTTCCTCTCTGCCAAAGACTTCTATTTCAGCTCAACAGGCTGGTGTCCATCTTTATGAACCTTCAAAATATAAGAAGAAATAACTTTTCCGAATCCAATGTTGGATGCTGCAGCCACTATGACAGGGAGAGCCTGGATCAGAAGAGACTTATCCTACAATGACAGGGTGTTTTGTTGCCAATGTTTGGAGCAGAATTGAGCAAAGGAGAGAATCGTCTGGCCCAAAACCCTGATGCAGAAGGGGAGTGTTGGATGGCTTTTGAATTATAGAACATATACTTGAGACCTGAGAGTCTGAAATGTGTTTTGGGAAGGAGCACTCTGGCATGGAAAATGTCCAGAACATGTTTTACACATTCCAAACCATAAGTTGGAACCAGAAATGAGTTATGAATGTTCAGTATCCACCTGGACCTTTGCAATGTCTGGACAGTCAGACATGCTGTTCTCGAGAGCCGACAAGTACAACAGAAACAACACAGAAGCAAACACCTTGATGAACACTGGAGGTGCAGAAGACAGCCTGAATGGAAGGGCCACAAACTGGTAGTGCAATTTAGTTTTTAGAACCCTGATACTTTTCTGCAGCAGGGACAGGGGTTAAAACCTTGTGGTCCAGAAGTCATGAGAGTTCCCAATAAAGGGTTTGTCAAGTTGCTGAGGGGATACAAGGAGGTTTGAGGTAAGAAAACAAAGAGGGGGCAAGTAACAAATCTCAAGTTTATAGCCATAAGATACAACCTCCTGCGCCTAGGCATCAGGGATGTAAGACATCAGCAAAGGTCAACAGACATCCCTCCATTTAGGGAACTGGGGAAGAACCTTCAAGCTGAAGAGGGCTTGTTGGTGGATTTGGCAGCTTTGGCCTGCAAGTCATTGTGGTTGGATAGGGAGCTGTGATGTGGAAGCTCAGGGTGACACAAGAGACTAATCTCAGCCAAAATTCAACTGCTGCAGATATCTGTTTAACGCACTCAATGATCTAAGGATCAATTGTAACAGCAGTCAGATCCCTACTTAGGTATTTGTACTGATCAGACATGGATTGGCAAAGTAAAATTGCAGCCAAAAGCAGGTGAGAGGCAGTTCCCGCCAAGAAGAACATAATTCTCCAAAGGGCCTTTAGCCACTTATCAGTTGGGTCCCTAAAAGCAGGAATGTCCTTTGCAGGTATGGTAGTAGCCTTGTCTTGAAACTGCTGCATCCACAATAGGAAAGGACCATGTTTGAGCTAAATCCTCACTAAGCAAATACAGAAAAAACAAACAATTGGGTGTCAAAGAGTCTCTAAGGAAGTTTCCAATCTTCATGCAGAAATAACTAAAAGATCACAAAGCAAGAGAAAGCAATGGTAGAAGCAACAGTTTGATCCTCTGGGTTACAATTGATAATGAACACACCAACAGAATGAATATTAATAGAAAAATGTAATTTTTAAAGCAGCAGAGATGAAAAAAGATGTCCATTCTCCCAGGAAACTAGTTAAAAAGGAAGCAATGCTGATAGAAGGATGGTTTATACTCTGGGCTGGCCTACAGGTTATTTTGTTTGCCAGTGTCTAATCCTTCTGAAGGTGGAAGTGTCACCCAAAGGTTACTGTGTCACTCACTGGACGAGGAAAAAAATAAAATTTTGAGTTTCAAGGATTATTTCAAACTCTTTAATTTGGCTAACAGGAGGAAGAAATCACAGAGTTAGAGTTGACAATGTGGTGATATCCAATGTGGTGAGAGAGTGACACTGTCTGCGTGGCCCTGAAAAGTCACCCTACTACTGCAGTGTTTCCACGAAGCACAACAGGGATAGATGCATCATAAAATATTTAAATTTATGAATCTGTTGGTAGGTTTACACAAGCTTTTTGTAAGCAGTTGTCCTTCATAAATCAGACTGACCTGGAGCATGCTTAATGAACATTTAAGTATCTAGCATGAGCAAATAAAAATTTCCCAACATTCCACAAACCCACCATTTATTCAGAACACTAATGTGCAGCTTTCATACACATATTGGTAAATTAAAATTAAAGTTGGCAGTGCCTGAAAATTAAGGCCATGACAGTAAATGTTCCTATCTTGTAGATTTGAAATTATGACGTTAATATTTCAGCTCTGCTGTGAGAGATGTGCACTATCCGAAAACATGGGTGTGCAAGGCTGGCTTTCAACAGCAGTGTTCAAGAGAGGATTCAGCGCTGTATTCACCCTGCCATTGACTTTGACAGGCTGCGGGTAGTGGGGCTGGATGCTGTATCTGTGCCTCCTGGACACACTAAAACCCAGGGATTGGATGCACAGGGGGTAGACGCTCCACTTGCAAGTAACTCAATTGGTAAGAAATAAAGAAACATTGTGCATGTTTCACTTGTAGCAAACTATCTTCAATTCAGGACATCTACATATATCTTACAATGGCAGACACTTTTGTTTTTGAAAATGGACCTTCAGATACACTTTTTTTGTTAAACTGAGCTCCACCATTACCACTAGACATTGTCCAAATATGTCACATCACAGGCCCGCCTGCCCCACTTATCCCTCAAAGTAACAACTGGGACTGCTGATAGTATGCTCAGGCAGCAAGCAGTGCATTGTGGAATAGGGAGTTATGCTCCTACTCCCAGTAAATATTAAATTGCAGAGGCAGCACATACAGACCTCAATAGGGCTTAATTTAAGGAAATATAAACGGTATCAGATATATTAGTTTAACCATGTTTGAACTAAGTACAGGTTCAATTTAAAGTCTAGTTTTTACCATTTTAATATTTTACCTGTATTGGGTCAATTATATTTAAAATTAGCTTTTCCTTAAAAAACATAAATGTATAAATAAAGCAAAGTAATATGCAAGTACCTGCCAATGTATTTAGGAGCGCCTCTAGCCTTCAAGAGCTTGTGTTTTTTTTTCATATGCAAACACTGAATGGCCACCCTGACTATTGTAGCAATTGACTACTAGTAATTCTGGAACACTCTCATGGATGTTACTTTCACACATGCGCATCGTTCATTACGTTAGTTCAGTCACGTCAAAACGGATGAAGTATTCATCAGTTTTTCATCCGTGCTCATCAGTTTTCTTTACATACACTACCAATGAAAAACGGACCGTTCTTCCGTTTTTCATCCGATCCGTTTTTTTTTACGGATGAAAAATAGGGCTTTCATCCGTTCAAAAATATGGATGTTGATGGAAGCGCATGAAAATAGGTGATCATCTGTTTTTTCATAGGAATGCATTGATGTCCATTTTTGATCCATCAACGGATGGATGAAAAATGGACGGGCCTTAGACGTTTCCTATAGGCACCAATGAAATTCAAACCTGTCTTAGATATTTTACTTGATTGGTGATGCAGAAAGCAGTGACAGCACAGAGTTGCATACCTACTTCCCCTGTATTGTGTGTGCCTATTCTGCAGTGGATTATATAGAACTCGTACATATTAAAGCTGAACTCTAGCCTTGCCTTCAATGTTGGACAGTTGTACAGGCTCCTTTCCTGTGCTAACATTTCTTACTTTGATTTCATTACACACTGTGAGATTCTCAGATTGTGCATCAGAAGCTGCAGCAATATCCCCATTTGAACAACTCTGTATGTGTACTTCCGCAATGCATCACATGTTATTGACTTCCTATGATAAAATCAATAGACCCCCCAGGGAATTTGTTCCAACCCCTCATGCTGAAATGGGAGCAGGACCCAGACAAGACCTTGACCCCTGCGCAGAGGGAACAAAATCTTTACTTTGCCCAACTGATTCTCCCTCCCAGCAGGTATAAGGAGGCGGGGTATAAATTGTTGACAAGATGGTACAAAACTCCAGAACTCCTTCATAAGATCTATACAAATGCCTCTCTGATGTGCTGGCATTGTCAAAAAGAACCTGGTACACTGCTTCATCTCTTTTGGTTGTGCCCCCACATATGTCCCTTCTGAGAAATGACATAAGATGGGGATTCTAGATGACCCACTTTGTAGCATGTGTAAAAGGGCCCATGTGGACCTGACCCATCTACTATGATGTTGTCCCACGCTCTAACTTCATGGCAGGAGGGCATCGGCATGATAAATAAGGCTTTGATCCCAATAAGGTGACCGATTCAGAAATGTATTTATAATAACATGACATGACCTTAACCTCTATTAGATACATTATAAAAGTTTTCAGGTGTGGAGATACAGTGAGGTAAGAGACCCAAGCCACACATCCTTATAATTTTGGTACACTACACAACTGTTGTTAGAGCTAATGGATATTGTACAGCCAGATTGCAGCGTATATAGTTAGCTTTAAAATGGAACTAAACTTCCGCTGTCATCTGAGACATGTAAACTGAGCTGGGCACTGTTCATGTCCCGGGATGACTACCCCGTGCATCCCGCGTCAGCCAATGATGATAGCCGAAGATCAGCACTCAGGAGATGTTGGGGTCAATGAGGGACGGGGACCGTTGGGGGAAAGGTAAGGTTAGCTCCTCTTTAAGTGGAACTATAGTCGTTCCCACATCCTCCCTAAAGCCTGGCTTGGACTAGAGCTGCACGGTTAATCATTAAAAAATCGTGATCTCGATTCAACCCCCCCTCACGATCTCAATGTAGAATTTCCAGATTCATTCATGTAACATGTGTAGAGAGTTCTCTGCTTACTCAGCTGTCAAAAGAAAAAAAAAGTTTTTCACAACATTGTCAGCGCTATTAGAGAACTATAAACATTGTAACTTTTCCTTCTTTGATCAAAGGGATGAACTTCGGTGTGTAAATGAAGGAAGTTTAACCACAAAGTCTAAACCTTTTTCTGACACTTGTTTCTTACAAAGTTAAAATTAGTATTTTCTGATAGAAAATTACTTGGAACCCCCATACATTATATATATATATATATATATATATATATATATATATTTTTTTAGCAGAGACCCTAGGGAATAAAATGGCCATTGTTGCAATATTTTATGTCACACTGTATTTGCGCAGTAGTTTTTCAAACGCAATTTTTTTGGAAAAAATACACTTCAATGAATTAAAAAAAAAAACGAAACAGTAAAGTTAGCCCAATTTTTTGTATAATGTGAAAGATGATGTTACGCCGTGAGAATCGTGATCTTTATTCTAAGCAATAAAATCATGGTTCTCATTTTAGCCAGAATTGTGCAGCTCTACCTTGGACCCATTGTTCATTTTAATACCCTACACATAGCTTTTTTGACGCAGTCGGCTCATATCACAGGACCTTCGGTGCTCAGGTAATGAAGTGTGAGCCTCGGGTGTACAGTGAGCTGTCCTTGGAGGTGGGTTCATGGCAGTCTGGGTGCAAAGGAAGTGGGTTGGATGACACTGGCTGGCAAGTCTGGCAACATAGAAGTACAGGGGAGAGCTTCGGCATGAAGCTGTCATTGCTTTTTTTTTTTTCTTTCACAGATGATAAGGGTTTAAAGTAAAAAAATCCTGGAGTTCTACCCTAATATCTGGAGCTAAATGGAGTTTAGGTAAGGCCATATATCCCTCTTCTTTGCCCATGTGTACTGGAATACCATCAACAATGCTGGCTGGTCTACACAGTGCACGCTGCAGCTGATGTCTATATATAGTTATTCCGGCAATAACACTGTACAGGTATTTGTCCCTTGATTTAATACTTATTGTTTTGCCTGGCAACGGTGTTTGTTTTCTCGGTGCACCTTGCCAGCACTCCTCCACATGCCGTGTAATATTGACTCAGCGCAGCTTTTGGTTTTCGCCATGTCACAGAGATGAGCCTAGACAGCGACAAATGATGTTTTGCTGAACACTTTGGTTACAATGCTGTTAAAATTAAACAGAGTAGCAGCATGTAGGAGTAAAAAGACAAGCAGATCCTGCAAGATATGGAATCAACTCTGAAATGGATGCCTTTCGTTTAAATGGATTTGCTTCACTTCAGATTACTGGAACTATTATAAAACATTCAAGGCTTGGAGCCAGAATGAACGGAAAATAAATAGACAGTCAACCTGTTTGCAATAAAAGACGATGCAGATTTACAATAACTGCAGAGGTGATTTCAGTGCATTACTGGCATAAGCAATCCAGAGTGAATGTGATTCTTACAGTTTGAAATATTTGGTAAATAACTTACAGAAAGACATATGTGCTTGTCATAAATACAGGTATGAGACTACACAGTTCCACAATCTGAACCACAACTATAAGGAGAAATGTAGGGGAACAATAGAGGTCACGGGGAACAAAGGGACTGCATTGGGTATAAATCTCTTTTCTTTTTTTTTTTATATTAACAACATAGATTTTTATTGAATAGAACACAAGGTATTACATGTTACAGTTGCATAGGTATACAGTCCATAGAAAACAGGAGTTGCAATCTTCATAACAATAAATGAATGGTAGTAATTGTATAGCCAACTTATCTAACAAAGGACTAGGAAGCACTGCATAATACCCCTGAGTTCCAAGCACTTTTGGAAAGAAAAGTGCAAACAATTAAACAGAGCAACAAACAAGGTAAAAAAAAAGAAAAAGGACAGTCCAGCTGGTAGTATACAGCAGTTACTTTGTGTTATAGCGATCCCAATTCCATCACACTAATGTCAAGTATCGCATAAGGAAAATCACCTCTGACAGGCCTCTTATAGTCACTTAAACTTAGTGCAGGAAACCATCTAGCCCATTAGTAATCTGTCTAGAGCAAGCTGCGGGGGTGCCACCTCTGGGGAGGTCAACCAACTCTGCCAGATGTTTATTCATTTTTTTTAGGTGATTTCATATGATAGTAGGTGTTTTTTTTCTTCAGATAAGGATAGTATTAGCCATTTGGATCCTCTGTGCCGCCGTCTGGACCCGTGCTGAAAGCCAAAGTCGGGCAATCAGATTCCTAGCTAGGTGTAAGAGCCTCGTGACGGCGATGTACACCGGGGGGGGGGGGGGGGGGGGTAAAGTTCCTCAGTGAGACTCCCCAACAGACACGTCAAGGGGTCCACCGCCAGGTGAACCTGGTATACATTGTTTATTTTGGTGACAATTCTGCTCCAATACCGCACCAACTTGGGGCATCTCCAGAGCATGTGGATGAGGTCACCAGGATGAGCCTGACATTTCGGACAAATGGAAGTCTCTCGTCTGGGTATAAATATCTGAATAGCGGTTCAATATTGTCAGCTAATGAGGTCTGTCAGCTGCTAAACCTTTACTTGCACTTGCTAGGCTTATGACATCTCTGAAAACAAACTGTTACCCATAGCAATTAGTAGTTTCTGGTCTTTGCTTACATAGTCCTAATACAATATGAGGCTTAGTGCAGAGTACGCTGATCCATTCACATTAGTTCCTGCCCTACAGAAGCACTGAACCTAATGTCTGTACTGCACAAAGACAAGGCCATGTTATCCTAGCCACTATGCTACAAAGCGCATGCACCCTCTCTTTTTGACATATTATTACTAACAACACAGATAGTATATTCTTCAGACCATTCTATACAAAAAGCCTACTTTCCTGCAGCCATTTGCTACTCTAGGGTGCTCTACCCACCCAGTAAAGTGTAGATCAGACATATCAAACTAGAGTTTTTTGAGTCATATTTAGCCCTTTCACTCCTTTCTTGGGGCTGTGGCTGGTTTAAAGTGATTTGTGGTTTGTTAGTTTTTTTTTACCTTATTGTTAGTGTAAATACTTATGTTATGTGATGCCACTTGATGTGTACCGAATCAGGTTGTCCTCTAAGGCCTGGCACAGCTTTGATGTCTCCTCCTAAGGCCTCATTCACTTGAATATACACCTGTGTGAGGGCCATATTTTGTCTGCACAGGTGTTCCTTGCCCCCACATGCAGGAAGTCCCCATTCATGTCAATTGGGATGCAGCAGCTGCACGGAAACAGCTTCTGCCCCCAATTTGACATTCATGGGGGTGCAGGTACATGCCTCCGAATGCAGTGCGACTTCAGGCACACGCACCTGCATCCACACGGATGTCAAATTGGGAGCAGTGGCTGTGTCCCAATTGACATGAATGGGACTGCCTGCATGGGGGTGGAAGGAACAGCTGCGCATCCTGTGTGGGAAAAAATGGCCCTCACACTGGAGTATGCTTAAAGTGGTTGTAAAGGCACAATGTTTTTACCTTCATGCATTCTATTCATGAAGGTAAAAAACTTTGTGTGCAGCAGCCCCCTCAGCCCCCCACCCCCTAATACCTGAGCCCCCTCTTGATCCAACAATGTTCATGAGAGCCTTGCCTCTCTGGAGACTCACACTCTTGTTTGGCTTTTGGCAGCAGTGGGAGCCATTGCCAATCACAGCCAGTGAGCCAATCAGAGGGGTGGGGCTGTTCCATGGCTCTGTGAATGAATAAACACGCAGAGCCATGGCTTGTTACAAGCTACTTGCTGTGGAGGCACCTGACAGGAGGGAGGAGCCAGGAGCGCCGGCAAGGGACCCAAGAAAAGGAGGATCTGGGCTGCTCTGTGCAAAACCACTGCACAGAGCAGGTAAGTATAACATTTTTATTAAAAAAAAAAAGCTTTAAAACTGAACTTTAGTCATTTTTTCAACTTTCCATCTATTAAATCTTCTGCCCTTGTTTTAACTTTGGATAGTAAAACATTTTTTTTCTGCCAGTAAATACCTTATACAGCCCACTTCTGTATCTTGTCTGGTCATTAGCCTAGGCTTATGACATAACGCACAGCTCTCTCTCTCACTCACGTGAGGGTTTGCCAGGAAGGGAGGGGGGATGAGTCCTAAGAGGGCCAATAAGAGCTGCAGGGCTGCAGAGCTGGAGGTGTGCCTCTGTGTAAATCCAGGAGGTGAACAAGCAGCAGCTTCAGCTGCCCACAGACTGGAGGGAGCTTTCTGCAGCATATTTGGCAAGAATCACAATATATATAAAATAATATGAAAAGTGGTAGGAGGGAAGCTTCAGAATGGCAAAGAGGTTTTTTATTACAAATTATGTGAGCAGCCTGCAGTTCCTCTTTAAGTACACTTGTGTGAATGAGGTCTTACAGTGTCCCACAGAAACAACCGTGTGTTTATCCCTGGCATGCATACACATACGGCATGTCTAGATTGGTAAGCCACTTCTACTCTCCTCCAGTGCAAATGTTTCTTCTGTCTTCACTGTGTCTTCTGTATGCACCCTCCCCTACCTGGGAGTTCAGGGAAGCAGCACTATGTGGCTGGGAGTGAGCGGTGGAGAACAGAGAGTTATGTGAGTGTTGAGCACACACTGGGGCATTGAAATTTACTGGAGCAAGTTGCACTGCTTGCAACCAGTGCATACATTTAAAAAAGCTGAGTCTTTAGTACTACTTTAACCACTTCAGCCCCGGACCATTTTGCTGGCCAAAGACCAGAGCACTTTTTGCGATTCGGCACTGCGTCGCTTTAACTGACAATTGCGCGGTCGTGCGACGTGGCTCCCAAACAAAATTGACGTCTTTTTTTTCCTTACAAATAGAGCTTCTTTTGGTGGTATTTGATCACCTCTGCGGTTTTCATTTTTTGCGCTATAAACAAAAAAATAGCGACAATTTTGAAAAAAAAAAAACGCATTATTTTTTGCTTTAATAAATATCCCCCAAAAATATATAAAAAAAACAATTTTTTTCCTCAGTTTAAGCCGATTCGTATTCTTCTACATATTTTTGGTTTAAAAAAATCGCAATAAGCCTTTATTGATTGGTTTGGGCAAGTTATAGCGTCTACAAAATAGGGGATAGTTTTTATGGCATTTTTATTAATTTTTTTTTTTTTACTAGTAATGAGCGCCATGTCGCAGTCACGATTTTTATCGTGCCTGCGACATGGCAGACACGTCGGACAATTTTGGCGTGATTTTGGGACCATTCACATTTATACAGCGATCAGTGCAATTAAAATTGTATTGATTACTGTGTAAATGTGACTGGCAGTGAAGGGGTTAACACTAGGTGGTGCTGTAGGGGTTAAATGTGTCCTAACTGTAGGGGGGATGGGCTAACTGTGACACATCAATGATCATAGCTCCCGATGACAGGGAACAGAGATCAGTGACACTGTCACTAGGCAGAACGGGGAGATGCTTGTTTACATTAGCATCTCCCCGTTCTTTCTTTCCATGAGACGATCGCGGGTATCCCCGCGGACATCGAGTCCGCGGGACCCGCGACTCGACTCACGGAGCTCGCTGCCGGCAGCGCGCACGCGATGCCACGGCGGCAAATTCAAAGAGACGTACAGGTATGCCCATTTGCCCAAACGTGCCATTCTGCCGATGTACATCGGCGTGCGCCGGTCGGGAACCGGTTAAGCAATTTAAATGAACAAAGTCCCAGCTGTCTTCCAGGTGATGAAGGCTACACTTTTTTACATAATTTTGAAATAGAATATTTCAGTAAATATTTTCTGGGATACAATATAGTAAGTAACAATCGTCCTTATATTGTTAATTACCAAATATCTATATTTTGTTTTGAAATTCAGCATGGCCCTCAGTAGACATAACGTTGGCCGATCAAAAATTATTACACTCGGTTAGACCCCATTTTTGACAGTTCTGATATAAATACTGTATATGAACATAATCAACGGGCAATCCTTGCAGAGGCATAAGGTAAACTTATGGGTAGAATTTTTTTTTCTTTTTGCAGCTTAAAAAAAACAAAAAACAAATTGATAAAAGATATGAAGCTGTTCAGAGGCTTTATTTCTCATTTCACTGCAATTGTGAACGTGGTGTTTTAACAGCTCAAAAACACGAAAAAAAAAAAAGTTTGTTTAATGCGATATTTTTTTTATTTTTGCAACTTAAAAAAAAAATAAAGTTGATAAAAGGTATGAAGCTGTTCAGAAAAGCCAACACTGAAGCCTGCCAACATTGTTTGTCCTCAATATTTGTGAACAGGGTAATAGATATTATATATTTCCATCATTCTCCCCATTGGGTGGCTCGTTCTAAATATACTAACTCAGCATCCTCTTTTAGCAAGTGCCTGTTGACATTTGACTTACTATTCATATGAAATGAGTGCCAAGCTGGGATCAGTGCACAGCACATTACACCAGGGCACTGTGTAAGGACAGTTTGTATCCCCAGAGACAAAGTCTACATAACCTCTGATCACAGTTCAGCTTTGGCTGTTTGTCATGTTCTGGAAAACAAAAGAAATATATTCTCTCCCGGGCTGGAGGAAAGGGTCACCATCACTCTGCTCCATGGAAAAGTGTTTCCACTCCATCAGTTCAGACATGGAAACATTCTTACAGGGCTTATTAAGGAGCCTCCCATGTGTGATCTCTTTTCCAGTGGAACCACCTGAAATGAAAAGATGTAGCTGAATGCATGAAATAACAATATTTATAATCTTTTATTATCTCGATATGTATGTATACTACAGGGAGTTATAAATCGATGGCAGCAAGAGAACCAAAATGGTATTTATTCCATGAGCACAATACCGGCTAGTGCGGATGTCTTGCCCTGCATCGACACAATCTGCATGGAGTTTGTATGTTCTTCCCAAACTTCTTTTTACTGCTTCATGAAAGCTTTTTCCCTAGTTCAGATATGGTCACCTAGTGCATGCAATGGAAGATGGCCACAGACAGGTCTTAATGTAATCTTTGATAAATGCCTGGCCACTAAAATAATATTAGAATCCCATAAACATCAAGGTATTTTTTCACAGAGAAGGTAAAGCAGACCAAAGATGGGTAGATGCCCCTCTGAGAACCATAGGTGGGGAAGCCATGTGTCCATCCGCTGCAGCACTCAGGCTTGCCTGGAGGATAGAAGGAGGACACACACAGTGAAGTTCTTCCTTTCTTCAGTAGACAATGGTCATCTCTGTCTACAAGTTAATACAGTGACAGTTATAGTTCCCTATGTTTGAAACCAATATCTGTGATAATGGAATGCCCATAGTTAGTCTGGTTGAAAAAAGACACAAGTCCATCCAGTTCAACCAATAGGAAGCTGCCCTAAGCTGTAAACACTGCCTTGTCCACAGCAGGTCACCATAGGAAACATGCAGGGATGCCTGCATTTGAGGATTATACAAGGGCTGGGATTTTCCATTTATTTCATAGGTAATGATACAATTTAAAGTGAACCTGCCTGCCCTAACGTAAGGTAACAACAGTGATGCTGTGCAGGGACCTTGTGGTGCTCGCACATGGCAGTGCTAATCCTCAAATTATCCCTGTGGAGGATCATTTGGACCCTCCTGGATCCAGGTTATACATAAGCATTTGAAATTAAAGAGAACCTATCACTTTTCCCATTTAGGCTTTATGCATGCTTGCATTTAAGCCTAAAGCTAGACAGAAAGCTTTAGACACTGCAGGAAAGATGTAGGTTACCTGGATAGTGCTTGGAATGTGTACAGTCACACTCCAGCAAGTCATGGGTCACACAGTCACTGTCTTCATGCAGCGTGAAAAGGTCTCTCAGCTCATCCACAGAAAAACAGAAATGTTCCGACTTCTTGGCCAGATCAACTACAGCCCCGGAGAGACCCTGTTTACTAATTTGTCTCTGATAAATCTTTTCCTCTAAAGTACCTGAAAGAAAATGTGACACAGAAGGTCAAGCATACACCAGGCTAATGAGAAGGTCAGACATAGATATAATGGGGTTGATGTACTAAAACTGGAGTGCAAAATCTGGTGCAGGTCTGCTTAGAAACCAATCAGCTTCCAGTTTTTTTTTGTCAAAGCTTAACGTGTTACTAAACCTACAACAGTAAAATCAGTCTGTATATGCAGAAAAGCATGCTTGTTATACTCACTGTGGAAACTAAGGGGTAATCCTGCACATTGTGTAAAAAAGCCGTTTGAACCTGTCTCCATTGATCCCCCCCCTTCTTTTACTGCCCCCAATCCATCTGTTGATAGAACAGAGCCTTGGGGGCATTCTGCACATGCTCAGTTTGGTGTGTATTGCTAGAGAGTTTTTTTTTTTTGTAGGAGGGTGCATGTGATCGGCACAGGGCCAATCAGCACTGTCCAAACAGAGGATCAGAGGTCCTGCAGCCTCATAGGACAGTCAGAGGTGAATGAAAATTCCTCCTACCGGCTTTAACCAGTGCTCGGCTGGACACTGATAGAAGTAACAAGGCGCTGATGAGAAAAGGTATTTAGCAGTTTATATTTACTAAAATAATTGCATTTCCATATTCTGTGTACTGTGGAAGACCAGATATAGTGAATGCAGGGTCCTGGGTTTAGTAACACTTTAATTGAACAAGCTGAAGTTAGAAGCTGATTGGCTACCATGCAGAGCTACACCAGATTTTGCACTCTCCACTTCTAGTAAATACGCCCCAATGATCTTTTGTACAAACTAAACAGTAACAATATTATTTACATAAAAGACTGATCACAAGATACACAAGCAACAGTGTCAGATAATACTGAAGTGATGCTAAACCAGTACAAATCAAGATATAAGGACCAGACTTGACCCAAGAAATAATGTAATTCCTCTGGCTGTCGCTCATGCTTCCACTAGTTGGTGGTTTTGCTTTGGTTAAATATTTGTCTTGGGTTGTAAAGCAATCTTCAAGGAAGTATACACATTTACAGAGAATGAGGTGTAAAAAGGGATATCTTTACTGACTAGAAGATAATAAGAGAGTAGAATAGGTTAAAAGGCACAGAGGAAACCAGTGAATCTAGCCATAGACATGCATGCACAAACAGTCAACCCAAAACGATTTACCTTATTATAAGCATACAATAAATTAAAGTAATTCATATTATTATTAACCACTTGACCTCCGGAAGATTTACCCCCTTCATGTCCAGGCCATTTCTTGTGATATGGCACGGTGTTATTTTAACAGACAATTTTGTGGTCATGCAGCGCTGTATCCTTATCAATTGTACGCCCTTTTCCCCCACAAATAGAGCTTTCTTTTGGTGGTATTTGATCACCACTGCTTTTTTTATTGTTTGCGCTATACAAAAAAAAAAAAAAAAAAACTGAAAATTTTGGAAAAAATATATATATTTTACTATCTGCTATAAAACCTAACCCATAAAAAATTTTCAAAAAATGAAATTTCTTGATAAATTTAGGCCAATACAATTCATACTCTGCAACATATTCTTGGTAAAAAAAAAAAAAAAAAACAATAAGCGTATATTGATTGGTTTGTACAAATGTTATTGCATCTACAAACTATGGGATATATTGTATTTATTTATTTTACTAATAATAGCATCGATCAGTGACTTATAGCAGGACTACGATATTGCGGCAGACATTCGGACACAAATAAATGCGCTGTCAATGTACTAATGACACTGGCTGGGAAGGGGTTAACATCAGGGGAGTTCAAAGAGTTAACCGTGTGCCTAGCCAGTGCTTGTGTACTGTGAAGGAAGTGCTTTTACTAAGAGAAGGCATGGAATCATGTCCCTGCTTTGCAGGAACACAGGAGCCATGCCTTCCCTACTGACAGATAGGCGATCTGCCTTGTTTACATAGGCAGACCGCCGTTCTGCCTCTGTGCTAGATGATCGGTGAGTGCCGGCAGACATCGAGTCTGCGGTACTCACGCTGTCTGAGCAAACCGACACGCATGCGCACCCCCTACCCAGCAGAGCCGGATCACGTATACATATATATATGTGATCTGGCGCAGAGGTGCCGCCCTGTAGCAGTAAAACTGCTATAGGGCGGCCCTTAAGTGATTAAATATTACTTAACTTTAAATTAGGGACTTCATTAAGTTCTGATGGTTGTGGCATATTTTTGCAATGGTTTGGCCTCACACGCACTGAGCTTTAAAAATGCTGCTTTTAAGGGTGTGTTTTTTTTTCTGCCTCTGTCCATGCACACATTGGTGTTTAGAAGCATAATAAACCCCACTTCCAGCACATCCAGGAGAAGCAGCATTTTGGCAGAAAAAGCACTTGACACATACAAACGTGTCTAAAGATGCGCTAACAATCACTTGAGCGTTAATTCATTTCAATGGCAAGGAATAAATTATTATTCTGACCAATGAAATGATATAACACCCAAGCACTTGACGCGCCTAAATGTGTTTAGTTGCGTTTTTATCTGTTAAGCGTTTTTCCTGCCAAAACGCTGCTGTCAGTATTAAAGGCGTTTAGGAGAGATGGGCAAACGTCCCATGCGCATGGGACCTAAGATGGAGTTCTCGTTCAGTCCAAATACACGGTGGTTTTTGCTCACTCACTGATTGGTTTCTATGCAGAGCTGCACCAGATTTTGCACTCTCCAGTTTAAGTAAATGAACCCCACTTTGTAAATGACAATTGGTTGAATTTAAGCTTTACAAGTGAATGGGATCAAGTAAGCATTACGTCTAGTTTCATATCTGTGCGGTACGCGTATGCATGGACATAGCAGTCCAGTCATTTGAATGGGCTGCTGTACCTTTGGGAAACATGGGGAAAAAGTCTCCAACCAATTTTCAAAATGTAGCCGCACAGAACCATGCGTTTCACGCACCCAAAAACGCGTTGTATTTTTGAGTGGCTCATTTATGTCATGTGACAGAGTCTCTTTAAACAGTTCCCGCCCAGCCGATTGTCATATGACGTCCTTCCGGAGCAGGCAGCGCTGTGGCGCGATCGGTCACTGGCTGTGTCCACAGGATGACTGATCAGTGTACCAACCCGCTGCCGGTACCACGTGCTCGCTGTAACCAATCACAGCAGATCACATGACAATTATACACAATGGATGGCTTCCTTTCATGCCATGCACAATTGTACAATTGTGTTGCTAGCCATGATTTGCCACAGTCATCACATGGTACAGACAGGGCCAATCTCAGCCCATCTGTAGCATGTGATTAGTTGTGGCCAATCACAGCTAATCACAATACACACTGAATGAATACATTTCATTCAGTAAAAATGATTGCTTATAACAGTGAAATTCACTGGTATAAGCAATCATAATGTGTAAAAAAAACAAAACAACAACCTGATCACTTCCCCAGAGTAGTACAGTGTTATGCCCCGTACACACGGTCGGATTTTCCGATTGAAAATGTCCGATCGGAGCGTGTTGTCGGAAATTCCGACCGTGTGTGGGCTCCATCGGACATTTTCCATCAGATTTTCCGACACACAAAGTTTGAGCGCAGGATATAAAATTTTCCGACAACGGATTTCAATCAGCGCCTTATAGCGGGACTGCGATATTGTGGTGGATAAATCAGACACTGACACTTTTTTTTGGAACCAAAGACACTAATGCCCCGTACACACGGTCGGATTTTCCGACGGAAAATGTGTGATAGGACCTTGTTGACAGAAATTCTGACTGTGTGTGGGCTCCATCACACATTTTCCATCGGATTTTCCGACACACAAAGTTTGGGAGCAGGATATAAAATTTTCCGACAACAAAATCCGTTGTCGGAAATTCCGATCGTGTGTACACAAATCCGACGGACAAAGTGCCACGCATGCTCAGAATAAATAAAGAGATGAAAGCTATTGGCCACTGCCCCGTTTATAGTCCCGACATACGTGTTTTACGTCACCGCGTTTAGAACGATCCAATTTTCCGACAACTTTGTGTGACCATGTGTATGCAAGACAAGTTTGAGCCAATATCCGTTGGAAAAAATCCTAGGATTTTGTTGTCGGAATGTCCGAACAAAGTCCGACCGTGTGTACAGGGCATTACTATGGTAACACTGTACTGCTCTGGTCACAGTGTGTTCTAAAAAAAATGTAAAACTGAAGAAAAAAAAGTAATAGGAAATATTTTTTTTTTAAACTACCAGCACAACAGTTACAAGACGCTGTACTGCACCAGTGACAGTATATACAGGGCCTCGAAAAATTATTCATACCCCTTGAAATTTTCCACATTTTCTCATGTTGCAACCAAAAACGTAAATGTATTTTATTGGGATTTTATGTGATAGACCAACACAAAGTGGCACATAATTGTCAAGTGGAAGGAAAATGATAAATGGTTTTCCAAATTTAAAAAAAAATAAATATCTAAAAAGTGTGATGTGCGTTTGTATTCAGCCCCCTTTACTCTGATACCCCTAATTAAAATCTAATGGAACCAATTGTCTTCAGAAGTCACCTGATTACTAAATAGAGTCCACCTGTGTGTAATTTAATCTCAGTATAAATACAGCTGTTCTGTAAAGCCCTCATAGGTTTGTTAGAGAACCTTAGTGAACAAACAGCATCATGAAGGCCAAGGAACACACCAGACAGGTCAGGGATAAAGTTGTGGAGCAGTTTCAAGCAGGATTAGGTTATTAAAAAAAAACCCAAGCTTTAAACATCTCAAGGTGCACTGTTCAATCCATCATCCGAAAATGGAGAGTATGGCACAACTGCAAACCTACCAAGACATGGCCGTCCACCTAAACTGACAGGCCTGGCAAGGAGAGCATTAATCAGAGAAGCAGCCAAGAGGCCCATGGTAACTGGAGGAGCTGCAGAGATCCACAGCTCAGGTGAGAGAATCTGTCCACAGGACAACTATTAGTCGTGCTCTCCACAAATCTGGCCTTTATGGAAGAATGGCAAGAAGAAAGTCATTGTTCAAAGAAAGCCATAAGAAGTCCCCTTTGCAGTTTGTGAGAAGCCATATGGGGGACACAGCAAACATGTGGAAGAAAGTGCTCTGGTCAGATGAGACCAAAGTTGAACTTTGTGGCATAAAAGCAAAATGCTATGTGTGGCGGAAAACTAACACTGCACATCACCCTGAACACACCATCCCCATCGTGAAACATGGTGGTGGCAGCATCATGTTGTGGGGATGCTTTTCTTCAGCAGGGACAGGGAAGCTGGTCAGCGTTGATGGGAAGATGGATGGAGCCAAATACAGGGCAATCTTAGAAGAAAACTTGTTAGAGTTTGCAAAAGACTTGAGACTGGGGCAGAGGTTCACCTTCTACCAGGACAAGAACCCTAAACATACAGCCAGAGCTACAATGGAATAGTTTAGATCAAACCATATTCATGTGTTAGACTGGGCCAGTCAAAGTCCAGACCTAAATCCAATAGAGAATCTGTAGCAAGACTTGAAAATTGCTGTTCACAGACGCTCTCCATCCAATCTGACAGAGCTTGAGCTATTTTGCAAAGAAGAATGGGCAAACATGTCACTCTCTAGATGTGCAAAGCTGGTAGAGACATCCCCAAAAAGACTTGCAGCTGTAATTGCAGAGAAAGGTGGTTCTACAAAGTATTGACTCAGGGGGGCTGAATACAAATGCACGCCTCACTTTTCAGATATTTATTTGTAAACAATTTTGAAAACTATTTATCATTTTCCTTCCAATTCACAATTATGTGCCACTTTGTGTTGGTCTGTCATATAAAATCCCAATAAAATAGATTTACAGTTTTGATTGCAACATGAGAAAATGTGGAACATTTCAAGGGGTGTGAATACTTTTTCAAGGCACTGTAAAAAATTTTTTAAAAAATGTGGCAAAAAATTACAACTTTCCAAAAAAGGTGTCATTTAGGCAATATTCGTACTGTCCTGCTGTTTTCGGGCCTCAAGAAATGAGATACGGTGTCAGTACATCAGGATTGGTCAATTTTCTGATACATACAGTGCTCACCATAAATTAGTACACCCCATCAGATTTGTCAGAAATCAACATTTTCTATGGGACACTATACTACAAAATACTCCCACAAATGGGGGCCATTGATTGCAACCAAGATTTGTTAATTTGCACACAAAAAAAAAAGTATTTTTCCTAATAAATTATTTCAAGACCATGTTGAAAAAATGAATACACCTCAATGAAGGTCTTAGGAGCAAAGCTACATTTTATACAACAAAATCCTAATTAACAAGAATTCAACTGCAGGTGAGTCCAATTATTCATTAAACAGGTGTCCAGCAGACAGTTGATTATAAAAGGGCGTTTCTTAAAGAAAACCCCTTCCCATGTCATGCTGTCAGTAATGGCTCCACATGGAAGAGAAATGTCACAAGGCCTGAGAAAGAAAATCATTTCTTTACACAAGAAAGGTGAAGGCTACAAGAAGATCAGCAAAGCTTTATTTATCAGTCAGAATATTGTCGCAAAAGTGAAACAAAATTTTAACAAAAGATGGAACTGCAACCATCTCACAGAGACATCCAGGCCGTCCACGGAAGTTAACAACTCGACAGGAGCGTCTTCTGATGAGAAGGGATGAAGAAAATTGTCATGCAAGTTTACTGCAGTTAGCTAAAGAAGTAGAAAGTCAAACTGGGGTGATTGTTTCCCATGACACAATATGGCATATACTGCAGAGGAATGGCATGCATGGGTGACGTCCACGAAGGAAGCCTCCCCCATGCACAAAAAAGCCTGCCTAGAATTTCCCCATGCTGAAAAAGAAGACTACTGAGACTCTGTACTCTGGGTGATGAGTCCAAGATAAATGTTTTTGAAACTGATGGCTTCAAAACTGTATGGCGTCGCAAAGGTAAGGAGTACAAACAAAATGCATGGTGCCTCCTGTGAAACATGGTGGTGGCAGTGTCCTTCTGTTGGGCTGCATGAGTTCTGCTGGAGTCGGGGAGCTGCATTTCATTGATGGTATCATGAATTCACAGATGTATTGCTCTGTATTGTAAGAGAAGATGCTACCATCAATCTGTGCCCTTGGTCGTCGTGCACTTTTCTAACATGACAATGATCCAAAACACACATCTAAGGCCACTGTTGCATTTCTGCTGAAGCGCATGGTGAAAGTGATTCAGTGGCCAAGTATGCCTCCTGATCTGAAGCCAATCAAACACCTATGGGGAATTCTGAAGAGAAAAGTTGAGCACCACTCTCCATCCAGCATCCAGGCTCTAAAAAAGGTCGTTCTTCAAGAATGGAAAAATATAGACGTTGCAATATGTCGCCAACTTGTTCATTCCATGCCTAGAAGACTTGGTGCTGTCCTTACAAATCATGGAGGTCATACAAAATACTAGATATAGTCGTTTTTGTTGTGGGGTGTATTCATTTGTGCATCAACTAATTTGAGAAAGTTATATTATTAACCTTACTTTCATGTAATGAGAAGCTAAGCTAAGCTAAATGTTTTATAAAACTCAGTTTTGTCAAAATTTTGGAAATTGTTCTTGTGTTCATTGAGATATTGATTAAAATCTTATTTTTCAAAAGGGGTGTACTCCTTTATGCTGAGCACTGTATACCATAGTTTGTGGACTCTATACCTTTCCTACAGACTAAATAATAAACACTGATTTGGTGTTTTTTTCACCAAAGAAATATAGCAGAATACAGTTTGGCCTAAAGTTACAAAGAAAGATTATTTATTTGCAAAATTTTATAACAGAAACAAAGAAAAACTTGTTTTTTCCCATTTATTTAGTAAATAAAACCCAGCAGTGATTAAATACCACCAAAAGAAAGCTCTATTTGTGTTTAAAAAATGATACAAATGTCATAAGGATACAGTGTTGCATGACTGCGCAATTGTCATTCATAGTGCGACAGCACTGAAAACTGGCTTGGGCAGGAAGGGTGTAAAAGTACCCGGTATTGAAGTGGTTTAACATAGACAAGTCATACAATGTTATATTTTCAAGTTGCAACAGTTCCGAATATGTAAAGCGGATAAAATAAGTATTGAACACGTCACCATTTTTCTAGGTAAATATATTACTAAGGGTGCTATTGACATGAAATTTTCACCACATGTTGGTAACAACCCATGCAATGAAAACAAAACAAATAGGGTCAGAAATTAAGTTATGTGTAATAAAATAGAATGACACAGGGAAAAAGTATTGAACACACTAACTGAAATTTACTTACTGTAATACTTTGTACAAAATCATTTGTTGGTAATGATAGCTTCAAGACTGTATGGAGAAACCAGTCACATGCCTTGCTCAGGTGTTATTTTGGCCCATTCTTCCACACAAACAGTATTTAACTCGTGAAGGTTCCGTGGGTCTGTTCTATGAACTCTAATCTTTAGTTCTTTCCATAGATTTTCTACTGCACTCAAGGTGATTGGCTGGGTCATTCTAGCAGCTTTATTTTATTTCTTTGAAACCAATTGAGAGTTTCCTTGGCTTTGTGTTTGGGATCATTGTCTTGTTGAAATGTCCACCCTCATTTCATCGTCATCATCCTGGTAGATGGCAGCAAATTTTTATCAAGAATGTCTTGGTACATTTTTCCATTCTTCCTTCCTTCAATGATTTGAAGTTTGCCAGTACCGAAAAAACAGCCCCACACCATGACGTTCCCATGTTTTTGGAGTGATGTGCAGTGCAATTTGACCTCTAAACATGGTGTGTATTATGGCATCCAAAGAGTTCAATTTTGGTCTCAGCTGACCGGACTATATTCTCCCAGTATTTCACAGGCTTGTCTAAATGTTGTTCAGCAAACATTAGGGCTCCATTAACACCTGAGCTGAGTGCAGCGACAGCTGCTGCAGCTCGTTTTTTTTTTTGTTTTTTAGTGGAGCGGCCTCATTCATTTAAATGGGCCTCCCTCCGCTCCAAAGAAGCTCATGTACCAAATCTTGGTACAGAGCCAGAAGCGTTTGCGATTTTTGCCGCAATTGTGTTTTGTTGCTCGAAAATTGCGGCAAAAATCACACTGCGTTTGGGTTGCCATTAAGGAATAATGGCATCGCAAATGCGTTCCGCCCCGATTCTGGAATCGCGGCGATTCCGCCAGCGATCCAAATTCGCTCAGGTGTAAATGGAGCCTTAATGAGCTTCAACGTGCTTTTTCTTCAGCAATGTCTTGCGTGGTAAACTTGCATACAGGCCATGGCAGTTCAGTGCATTACTTATAGTCTTCTTTTAAACAAGTTTACCTGCTAATTCCAGGTATTTCTGAAGCTCTCCACAAGTGGTCTTTGGCTCTTAGACAACTCTTCTGATAATTTTTCTTGCGAGAAGCACCTGGTCGTGGCCGGTTTATGGTGAAATTATGTTCTTTCCACTTACGGATTATGGCCCCAACAGTGCTCACGGGAACATTCAGACGTTTAGAAAGCCTTCTGTAACCAATGCCATCAGTATGTTTTGCAACAATAAGGTTGCAAAGGTCTTGAGAGAGCTCTTTGCTCTTACCCATCATGCAAGTTTTCTTGTTTGACACATTGGTAACGAAACACATTTTTATAGGCCATCAGTTGAGACTGAACCAGCTAATATTAATTTGCACTGACAAGGGGCAGGATTGCTTTCTGGTGATTTCAGCTTGTGTCTTGGCTTTGCATGCCTTTTTGCACCTCCCTTTCTTCATGTGTTCAATACTTTTTCCCTGGGTCATTACATTTTATTACACATAAAATATCTGAACGTATTTGTTCTGGTTTCTTTGTTATGTATGGATTGCATGGGTTGTTACCGACATGTGGTGAAAATGTTATGTCAGTAGCACCTTTAAAAATATATTTACTTAGAAAAATGGTGACGTGTTCAATACTTATCCTACCCGCTGTATGTAAACCATAACAAGGAGCTTCTCTTTTTTATTTTTTTGTAATTCCTTAATTTACCAAAAGAAAGTTGCAGTCAACAGCCGAGCTTCTCTTTTTTTCTTCCTTTGAATTTTAGTTTAAACAAAAGAGCCAAAAAGGAAAAAATAAAAAAGTCCATAGAGTTCAACCATCCAAAAAGCGAAAAGAAAAGTACCATATACAGAGCCCTATACCTACAGCTGGAAGTAGCTACATCACAGTTGTGGCGTGGCCCCATTTACCTCTATGGGGCACATTGGCCAGTAGGATTGCCTGCCAAACACAACATGCCCTACTTTTTCTGCTGTGTTGCAAAGCACAGAGTCAAAGTCATGATGCACTGCATCTCAGCACAGATGATGTGGATGAGGACATTCAGCGGCCATTGCCGAGTTTTGACAGTGGCTAAGGCAAGTAAAAAATGCGCCTAAAACATCTTGTTTTACCGAACTGACTTGCCCATGTGAAAAAAGGCGTTAATAGTGAATAGTGAACCGGCCGATGTCTCCCGACATTCGGCCCGTGTGTACGGGGCATAAGACTGTATTTTCTCTTCTCTATTCTACCACTTGTATCACTATTGTTTTCTATCCTATCACTAGACTGGTCAGGTTCAATAATCAGAGAAAGATGGGATGGCTGCATGTTACATGGGTTACCATTTTCTTTAATTCTCTTTCCAGAACTAGACATAAGTCAATAATTAACCACAGAATGCAGAAGAAAATGAAAAAGTAGTCACAAATTGTCACACCCTTCGACACACATACATATATGGTGTGTAATATGAACATTGTGCTGGAACAGCCTTACACGGCAGCACACTGACACGATGGCTCTATAGATAAGGTTTTTGCTGGGCACATTAGATAGTAGTAAGTATGCTTCTTGGGGTTATCTAATCTTGATGTGTGTAAGGAAAGGCTGGGAAATGACGCTCAGTAACATCAGGTAAAATCACAGGTTAGGCTACAATCCGATTAAGCAATCTCATTTAAGTCTACCAATAATTATTATAAGCCAAATTCATGGTTTAGGTAAGCCATTGACTAATTGCTGGTAAAGGGGACTACAAAATGATATGACAGCTGAAAGCAGCTAGACCAGGAGATGGTCAGGTGCCTATGGAGCAGCAGCAGACATCGACCACTCGGGCTATTTGGGGGAGGAGTCAGGCATATTTAAAGACTTTTAGAGGCATCAACTGTGCAATCAGTCAGACATATTTAAAGACTTTTAGAGCCATCAACTGTGCAGTCAGTCAGACATATTTAAAGACTTTTAGAGCCATCAACTGTGCAAAAGAGTGTGTATGAAGCCTGTGCAGGCTTCATACACACTGGACGTTTTTTTCTGTTGTTCCTGGGGGCATTTGGTGTTTTTTATTTCCTGCCTCTAAATGCCCCTGCACACCTCAGCGCTTTGTAGCTCCAAAACGCTTGAGGAGGAAAAAAATCAATTAATCTCTATGGAGTTGGTTTACATCTCCACTACAAGTCACCTGAAGCTCAAAAAAAGTTCTGTAGCTTTTAAAGTAGCTCGAATCGGGCAGATTAGTGTGTTTGTTTTTCAATCAAGAAATGCATGATTGAAAACATTGATTCAAACGTTTGTAGTGCGTTTTGTTGAGCATTTTTCTACTCAAATGCAATAATAAAATTAAAATAAATAAATAATAAAATAAATAATAAAAAGAAATAAAATAGAAAAAACCCCAATACCAATCCTTAACCCTAATATTAACCCCTAACCTAACAAAATAAATAAATAATCAGTAAATAAATAAATTAACCCCTAACACTAACCTTGAAATCTTAACCCCTTACAAAAAAAAGAAAAAGTAAAAAATAAATAAATAAATAAATAACAAAAGCGGATGAAAAAGCTGAAAAACATAGCAGCAAACTATAAAAAAAATTATACTTTTCTATTTTGGCTAGTTAAAAAAACACTGAAAAATGTGACGCTCAGATGTGACTGCAGCCTTTAAGGCAGAAAAAACCCCCATAGCCAGTGCGTCCAGGAGCAGCAGAATTTTGGCAGAAAAAACACTTGACGCGCCTAAACGTGTCTAAATGCAACTAAGCGCTAGGTTAATTAATTTCAATGGCCAGAATAAATTATTATTTTGGCCAATTAACTGCTGGCAAACCAGCCGCCGTCATTATACTGCAGCAGGTCGGCAAGATCCCACGAACCGCTGTAGCTTGTACGTCGGCTCCTTTAAGCAGAATAGCAGGCGCTGCAGGGATGCCGATGCGTGTGGCCGGCGGTCGCAATGACCGTGGGCACGAGAGCCAGAACAGGGACGTGTGTGTGTCAACACATAAATCCCTGTTCTGTGAGGAGAGGCAGATCGTGAGTTCCTACTAGCTAGGAACAAGGATATCTCATCTCCTCTAGTCAATCCCATCCCCCTACAGTTAGAACACACACTAGGGAACACAGTTAACCCCTTGATCGCCCCCTAGTGTTAACCCCTTTCCTGCCAGTGACATTTACACAGTAATCGGTGCATTTTTATAGCACTGATCTCTGTATAATTGTCAATGGTCCCAAAAATGTCCGATGTGTCCGCCATAATGTCGCAGTCCCGATAAAAATCGCAGATCGCCGACATTACTAATTAAAAAAAAATTTAAATAAAAATACCATAAAACTATCCCCTATTTTGAAGACGCTATAAATTTTGCGCAAACCAATCAATATAAGCTTATTGTGATTTTTTTTTTACCAAAAATATGTAGAAGAATACATATCGGCCTAAACTGAGGAAAAAAATAGTTTTTTTATATATTTTTGGGGATATTTATTATAGCAAAAAAGTAAAAAATACTGTTTTTTTCAAAATTGTCACTCTTTTTTTGTTTATAGCGCAAAAGAAAACAAAAACGCAGAGGCGATCAAATACCACCAAAAGAAAGCTCTATTTGAGGGAAAAAAAGGACATCAATTTTGTTTGGGTACAGCATTGCACGACCGCGCAATTGTCAGTTAAAGCTACGCAGTGCCGAATCGCAAAAAACGCTCTGGTCTTTGGGCAGTCAAATGGTCCGGGGCTGAAGTGGTTAACCACTTGACGACCGCCTCACGCCGATGTACGTCGGCAAAGTGGCACGGACAGGCAAAATCACGTACATGGTACGTGATTTGCCTTCCGCGGGTGGGGGGTCCGATCGGACCCCCCCCCGGTGCCCGAGGCGGTCGTCTTTTGTCCAGCGGCGATCGGTGGTGAGGGGGAGACCATCCGTTCGTGGCCCCCCCCCTCGCGATCGACGCCGGCCAATCGAATCATTCCTTTGCTGCTGTATGCTAAACAGCAGCAAAGGAAATTATGTCATCTCTCCTCGGCTCGGTAATTTCCGTTCCGGCCCGAGGAGAGAAGACATCAATGTGAGTGCACCAACACACACACACACACACACACACACAGTAGAACATGCCAGGCACACAAAACACCCCGATCGCCCCCCGATCCCCCCCCCCCTGTCACAAACTGACACCAGCAGTTTTTTTTTTTTTTTTTCTGATTACTGCATAGTGTCAGTTTGTGACAGTTACAGTGTTGGGACAGTTACTGTTACCCCCCTTTAGGTCTAGGGTACCCCCCTAACCCCCCCTATTAAAGTTTTAACCCCTTGATCACCCCCTGTCACCAGTGTCACTAAGCGATCATTTTTCTGATCGCTGTATTAGTGTCGCTGGTGACGCTAGTTAGGGACATAAATATTTAGGTTCGCCGTCAGCGTTTTATAGCGTCAGGGACCCCCATATACTACCGAATAAATGTTTTAACCCCTTGATTGCCCCCTAGTTAACCCTTTCACCACTGATCACCGTATAACCGTTACGGTTGACACTGGTTAGTTTGTTTATTTTTTATAGTGTCAGGGCACCCGCCGTTTATTACCGAATAAAGGTTTAGCCCCCTGATCGCCCGGCGGTGATATGCGTCGCCCCAGGCAGCGTCAGATTAGCGCCAGTACCGCTAACACCCACGCACGCACCGTACACCTCCCTTAGTGGTATAGTATCTGAACGCATCAATATCTGATCTGATCAGATCTATACTAGCGTCCCCAGCAGTTTAGGGTTCCCAAAAAGGCAGTGTTAGCGGGATCAGCCCAGATACCTGCTAGCACCTGCGTTTTGCCCCTCCGCCCAGCCCACCCAAGTGCAGTATCGATCGATCACTGTCACTTACAAAAGACTAAACGCATAACTGCAGCGTTCGCAGAGTCAGGCCTGATCCCTGCGATCGCTAACAGTTTTTTTGGTAGTATTTTGGTGAACTGGCAAGCACCAGCCCCAGGCAGCGTCAGGTTAGCGCCAGTACCGCTAACACCCACGCACGCACCGTACACCTCCCTTAGTGGTATAGTATCTGAACGGATCAATATCTGATCCGATCAGATCTATACTAGTGTCCCCAGCAGTTTAGGGTTCCCAAAAACGCAGTGTTAGCGGAATCAGCCCAGATACCTGCTAGCACCTGCGTTTTGCCCCTCCGCCCGGCCCAGCCCACCCAAGTGCAGTATCGATCGATCACTGACACTTACAAAACACTAAATGCATAACTGCAGCGTTCGCAGAGTCAGGCCTGATCCCTGCGATCGCTAACAGTTTTTTTGGTAGTATTTTGGTGAACTGGCAAGCACCAGCCCCAGGCAGCGTCAGGTTAGCGCCAGTACCGCTAACACCCACGCACGCACCGTACGCCTCCCTTAGTGGTATAGTATCTGAACTGATCAATATCTGATCCGATCAGATCTATACTAGCATCCCCAGCAGTTTAGGGTTCTCACAAACGCAGTGTTAGCGGGATCAGCCCAGATACCTGCTAGCACCTGCGTTTTGCCCCTCCGCCCGGCCCAGCCCAGCCCACCCAAGTGCAGTATCGATCGATCACTGTCACTTACAAAAGACTAAAACGCATAACTGCAGCGTTCGCAGAGTCAGGCCTGATCCCTGCGATCGCCAACAGATTTTTTGGTAGCGTTTTGGTGAACTGGCAAGCGCCAGCGGCCTAGTACACCCCGGTCGTAGTCAAACCAGCACTGCAGTAACACTTGGTGACGTGGCGAGTCCCATAAGTGCAGTTCAAGCTGGTGAGGTGGCAAGCACAAGTAGTGTCCCGCTGCCACCAAAAAGACAAACACAGGCCCATCGTGCCCATAGTGCCCTTCCTGCTGCATTCGCCAATCCTAATTGGGAACCCACTGCTTCTGCAGCGCCCGTACTTCCCCCATTCACATCCCCAACCAAATGCAGTCGGCTGCATGAGAGGCATTTTCTTTATGTCCTCCCGAGTACCCCTACCCAACGAACCCCCCCAAAAAAGAGGTAGTGTCTGCAGCAAGCGCGGATATAGGCGTGACACCCGCTATTATTGTCCCTCCTGTCCTGACAATCCTGGTCTTTGCATTGGTGAATGTTTTGAACGCTACCATTCACTAGTTGAGTATTAGCGAAGGGTACAGCATTGCACAGACTAGAAACACTTTCACAGGGTCTCCCAAGATGCCATCGCCTTTTGAGAGACCCGAACCTGGAACCGGTTACAGTTATAAAAGTTAGTTACAAAAAAAAGTGTAAAAAAAAAATAAAATATATATATAAAATAAAAAAAAATAGTTGTCGTTTTATTGTTCTCTCTCTCTCTATTCTCTCTATTGTTCTGCTCTTTTTTACTGTATTCTATTCTGCAATGTTTTATTGTTATTATGTTTTATCATGTTTGCTTTTCAGGTATGCAATTTTTTATACTTTACCGTTTACTGTGCTTTATTGTTAACCATTTTTTTGTCTTCAGGTACGCCATTCACAACTTTGAGTGGTTATACCAGAATGATGCCTGCAGGTTTAGGTATCATCTTGGTATCATTCTTTTCAGCCAGCGGTCGGCTTTCATGTAAAAGCAATCCTAGCGGCTAATTAGCCTCTAGACTGCTTTTACAAGCCGTGGGAGGGAATGCCCCCCCACCACCGTCTTCCGTGTTTTTCTCTGGCTCTCCTGTCTCAACAGGGAACCTGAAAATGCAGCCGGTGATTCAGCCAGCTGACCATAGAGCTGATCAGAGACCAGAGTGGCTCCAAACATCTCTATGGCCTAAGAAACCGGAAGCTACGAGCATTTTATGACTTAGATTTCGCTGGATGTAAATAGCGCCATTGGGAAATTGGGGAAGCATTTCATCACACCGATCTTGGTGTGGTCAGATGCTTTGTGGGCAGAGGAGAGATCTAGGGTCTAATAGACCCCAATTTTTTCAAAAAAGAGTACCTGTCACTACCTATTGCTATCATAGGGGATATTTACATTCCCTGAGATAACAATAAAAATGATTAAAAAAAAATAAAAATGAAAGGAACAGTTTAAAAATAAGATAAAAAAGCAAAAAAATAATAAAGAAAAAAAAAAAAAAAAAAAGCACCCCTGTCGCCCCCTGCTCTCGCACTAAGGCGAACGCAAGCGGCGGTCTGTCGTCAAACGTAAACAGCAATTGCACCATGCATGTGAGGTATCACCGCGAAGGTCAGATCGAGGGCAGTAATTTTTGCAGTAGACCTCCTCTGTAAATCTAAAGTGGTAACCTGTAAAGGCTTTTAAAGGCTTTTAAAAATGTATTTATTTTGTTGCCACTGCACGTTTGTGCGCAATTGTAAAGCATGTCATGTTTGGTATCCATGTACTCGGCCTAAGATCATCTTTTTTATTTCATCAAACATTTGGGCAATATAGTGTGTTTTAGTGCATTAAAACTTAAAAAAGTGTGTTTTTTCCCCAAAAAATGCGTTTGAAAAATCGCTGCGCAAATACTGTGTGAAAAAAAAAAAATGAAACACCCACCATTTTAATCTGTAGGGCATTTGCTTTAAAAAAATATATAATGTTTGGGGGTTCAAAGTAATTTTCTTGCAAAAAAAAAAAACTTTTTCATGTAAACAATAAGTGTCAGAAAGGGCTTTGTCTTCAAGTGGTTAGAAGAGTGGGTGATGTGTGACATAAGCTTCTAAATGTTGTGCATAAAATGCCAGGACAGTTCAAAACCCCCCCAAATGACCCCATTTTGGAAAGTAGACACCCCAAGCTATTTGCTGAGAGGCATGTCGAGTCCATGGAATATTTTATATTGCGACACAAGTTGCGGGAAAGAGACAATTTTTTTTTTTTTTTGCACAAAATTGTCACTAAATGATATATTGCTCAAACATGCCATGGGAATATGTGAAATTACACCCCAAAATACATTCTGCTGCTTCTCCTGAGTACGGGGATACCACATGTGTGAGACTTTTTGGGAGCCTAGCCGCGTACGGAACCCCGAAAACCAAGCACCGCCTTCAGGCTTTCTAAGGACGTGAATTTTTGATTTCACTCTTCACTGCCTATCACAGTTTCGGAGACCATGGAATGCCCAGGTGGCACAAACCCCCCCCAAATGACCCCATTTTGGAAAGTAGACACCCCAAGCTATTTGATGAGAGGTATAGTGAGTATTTTGCAGACCTCACTTTTTGTCACAAAGTTTTGAAAATTGAAAAAAGAAAAAAAAAAAAGTTTTTTCTTGTCTTTCTTCATTTTCAAAAACAAATGAGAGCTGCAAAATACTCACCATGCCTCTCAGCAAATAGCTTGGGGTGTCTACTTTCCAAAATGGGGTCATTTGGGGTGGTTTTGTGCCACCTGGGCATTCCATGGCCTCCGAAACTGTGATAGGCAGTGAAGAGTGAAATCAAAAATTTTCACCCTTAGAAATCCTGAAGGCGGTGATTGGTTTTCGGGGTCCCGTACACGGCTAGGCTCCCAAAAAGTCCCACACATGTGGTATCCCCATACTCAGGAGAAGCAGCTAAATGTATTTTGGGGTGCAATTCCACATATGCCCATGGCCTGTGTGAGCAATATATCATTTAGTGACAACTTTGTGCAAAAAAAAAAATGTGTCACTTTCCCGCAACTTGTGTCAAAATATAAAATATTCCATGGACTCAATATGCCTCTCTGGAAATAGCTTGGGGTGTCTACTTTCCAAAATGGGGTCATTTGGGGGGGTTTTGTGCCACCTGGGCATTCCATGGCCTCCGAAACTGTGATAGGCAGTAAAGAGTGAAATCATAAATTTACGCCCTTAGAAATCCTGAAGGCGGTGATTGGATTTCGGGGCCCCGTACGCGGCTAGGCTCCCAAAAAGTCCCACACATGTGGTATCCCCATATTCAGGAGAAGCAGCAGAATGTATTTTGGGGTGCAATTCCACATAGGCCCATGGCCTGTGTGAGCAATATATCATTTAGTGACAACTTTTTGTAAATATTTTTTTTTTTTTTTTGTCATTATTCAATCACTTGGGACAAAAAAAATAAATATTCAATGGGTTCAACATGCCTCTCAGCAATTTCCTTGGGGTGTCTACTTTCCAAAATGGGGTCATTTGGGGGGGTTTTGTACTGCCCTGCCATTTTAGCACCTCAAGAAATGACATAGGCAGTCATAAACTAAAAGCTGTGTAAATTACAGAAAATGTACCCTAGTTTGTAGACGCTATAACTTTTGCGCAAACCAATAAATATACGCTTATTGACATTTTTTTTACCAAAAACATGTGGCCGAATACATTTTGGCCTAAATGTATGACTAAAATTGAGTTTATTGGATTTTTTTTATAACAAAAAGTAGAAAATATCATTTTTTTTCAAAATTTTCGGTCTTTTTCCATTTATAGCGCAAAAAATAAAAACCGCAGAGGTGATCAAATACCATCAAAAGAAAGCTCTATTTGTGGGAAGAAAAGGACGCAAATTTCGTTTGGGTACAGCATTGCATGACCGCGCAATTAGCAGTTAAAGCGACGCAGTGCCAAATTGGAAAAAGACCTCTGGTCCTTAGGCAGCATAATGGTCCGGGGCTCAAGTGGTTAAACAATCGACTTCTGTTGAGCAGAGGAGCCCAAGCACTGATCCAAAAATCGTCCGGTCACTGCTGGACCAGCTGAATTCCAATCAGTGTATGACCAGCTTAAAGCCTCGTACACATTATTAGTTTTTTTGGTTTGAATAGAAAAAAACTGACAGCTCAGGTTGGAGCCGCTGTACTAACGATCCGATGTTAGTACAGCGATCTCCCCTGCTGAGCTGTTATCTGACAGGGAAACGGCACCCCCCGTCAGAACACTTCGGTCAGTAAACCTTTTTCAGTCATATGCCTTTCGTCAGACCGGCTGCCATACACACGGGACAAATGTCGCCCAGTTTCTATTGAACCGGCCAAAGCCGGCTGACATTCGGCCTGTGTGTACTAGGCTTTAGTGTTAGGATTACTAAGAGGGGTAGTGTCTAGGGAGCATTTGTGTAGGACAATGCTGTCTGCACTGGGATCTCTGCACCACAAAACTAGCTTAGCTAATCTTTGTGCTAAAGTACAGTAAAACCTTGGAATGCGAGCAAAATTCGTTCCAGAAACATGCTTGTAATCCAAAGCAGTATATCAAAGCAGATTTCCCCATAAGAAATAATAGAAACTCAGATGATTCATTCCACAACCATTTATTCATAAGTCCTTCGGTCTATAGTCCATATAAAAAGATTATAATAATGTGACAGGCTGTGTAACTATAAAATGTCCATCCACAAGGGGATTAGAAGCAAAATCCAGCAGGAGCTACAGGGTATAAAAGAGAAGAGAGGCGCCTCTAAGTGTAGCAATATGTTGCTAAATGTTGTGCCTTCAATAAATGTAACCATATTGCTACATTTAGAGGCGCCTCTCTTCTCTTTTATACTCAATTGTGACATGAAGCTACTTGTATATCAAGTCAAAATTTATAAAAAAAAATGTTGCTTTACTCTCAATCCAAGGTTTTACTGTACCAGAGTTTGTTTTAGTTACATGGACATCTTGCTGTTAGAATCAAGACTGTTACCTGTTGTCAGAAGCCTGTAGATGTGCACGGTGTGCTGCTGACCATCCCTCCAAACACGAGCCATTGCCTAAAATAAAGTGTTATAGGCTTAACTTTTTAAAAATAAAGATCAATTGAAAGCATAGTAAAAATAAAGTAAATGACTAATTAATCATTGAGCTCGGAAGATTTAGAGGACATCAGGGTGTATTTTGGAAAATATAAAGCCATACAGTTCTAATAAGTTCCTAATAATTACATAAAAGGTGTAGATACTGAAGAAGATACATAACAACAGTGCCACCTGCTGGCAAAAGACTACATATATACTTGTATAAACCATACATCAGAGATTTTAAAAGGTACCAAAGACAATATATAAAGATAGCTATATTTAAAAGAGAGGAAAAACAGTCATGTTTAAAATCAGTGCATACTTTTACATTTCTAATTTCTTTTTACACGTATATACTGTATACTGTATCTCATGAACACAACAACCTCTATTTCCCTCACATCCTCTTTTTGTTTGATGGAGATAATTTGGTTCCCTTCTTTCTGGGATAATCTGAGCGGTGCCCCTGGGATCTGTCTATTAGTTAAGCTGCTGACGATGATGGTTGGCAATATATTTTAAATGGGTTTTTAGCCTGATATACTGTATATTTGATATACTTTTTTGCTTTAGGGACTTATTGATCTGTTGGACTAAGGTCATCCTGCAATCTGAAAACAATTTAAGAATATTTATGAATGCTCTATGATAGCTTATTCATTGGTAAGAGACCCCGCTTTATTATGTGCTCCTATACTTTTATGGCATAAGTAAATTTGAGGGATTTTGGAGCCTCTTCTTTTAAAAATTTTTAGCTTGATGACATTTTCCAGCTATATAGTACATTTTTGTAGGACATAATTACGGTACCTTGAAGATCACCATATCCCCCTGCGGCCCTTCTTCCCTATGTGTGATACGTGGTTGGACTGATTGGGGGGGGGAGGGATTTACTAAAACTGGAGAGTGCAAAATCTGGTGCAGGTGTGCATGGTAACCAATCAGCTTCCAGGTTTTATTGTCAAAGCTTAACCACTTCAGCTCCGAGAGGTTTTATCCCCTTCATGACCAAAGCATTTTTTTTTGCTATTCAGCACTGCGCTACTTTAACTGCCAATTGCGCGGTCATGCAATACTGCACCCAAATTGAATTTTTAGCATTTTTTCCATACAAATAGAGCTTTCTATTTCTTTGATCACCACTGGGTTTTTTATTTTTCGCAATATAAATGAAAAAAAAACGTTGACTTTCTGTTATAAAACATATCCAATAAAATCTAATTTCATTATAAATTTAAGCCAAAATGTTTTTTGCTTCATGTCTTTGGAGAAAAAACAAAAACAAATTTAGTTTCTTGGTAAAAAAATCTAGTTTTACATACTGTCACCAGTGCAGTACAGTGTCATCATATGACTGATGTGGCGGTCATCAGGGACAGTGACTGGTGACAGTATGTTAAAAAAAAAAAATAAACATTTTTTTTTAAATTCTTCAAACTTCTTAAAACTGTACTAGTTTGGGGGGTGATCAGGAATATTTTTTTTATTGTTTGCTGTTACAATTAAGGATGAGCTCAGGCGTGTTCGCACAGCCCACGTGCAGAGCCCGTCAGGAAACAAATAATGCAATGCTGTCTTACTGAAACAATGTGGACTGAGACTGGGTAGCAGAATAGGATCTACAGACCTGTATGTCATTAGCAGGATTCCAGTCTATATCATACAGAATTAAATGGGATGCTCCAATCAGGTTTAGCCCCACACCACCAGCTTTGGAACTCAGAAGGAAGATGAAATCTGAGGAATATTTGCTGTTAAATCCATCCACTATACGCTGTCTGTGACCGACCGGTGTTTGTCCGTCCAATCTGGTGCAACTGTACCCATGCCGATGACACAGTGCTTGCAATATGTTTAACGTTTGAGTGTAGTTTGACACAAGGACTACTCTGAAAGACATAGTAAATGCAGGTTATAGATTTAGAATTTTAACAAAATATTAAAACAAAACTATGATTAAACTGATTTTATTTGAAGATATTTTGCCCTCCATGTTTATCCCTTCATTGCCATGCTAATGAAATATTAAATAAAACTGTTTATATTACATACCTTATTTTAGACCCAGTGACATCGTCACTGTGTCTCTTTGCTTATCTAGGCAATGCAGGCAGATCATGGCTGGGGGGGGGGGGGGGCAGGGTGTTGTACATAATTTCCTGAAAACTTTGCAGCACCCTGCCTTAGTACTCCTCTCAGAGGCCCTTAACAGTGGGCTAGCTCTTTGGAGGAGTTATGAAATTATTAAAGAATTAGAGGGACAGTCAGGTTGGTAAGGAAAGGGATAAATGATGCTGGACATCCTCTGGTTAGGAAATGAGTTGTGCTCTAGAGGACTTGCTGCTGCTTAAAATGCACATTGTGAGAAGTTCACAATCTGCAATGAAATCACAGTAAGCTTTTTCAGTACCGGAGAGGAGCCTGTACAACTGTGCAAGACTAAAAGTGAGGCTGGAGCTCAGCTTTATAAATCTACAAAAGGTGAATATTCTGCATCTATTTCCCAAATTAATTCTAATGTGTATTTCCTAAAAACAATATCCTAAAATACTCCCCACCCATCTTCCTCTGATAACCCGGCTTATTCATGTTGTTCTGTTCTGTTCTCAATTTCATGATCCTCCTCCTTCTCCTTTCATAGTCCAGTCACTGGCTGGGGAGGGGTAAGACCTGTAGGTGTTCATTAACTGCAGTTGAGAAAAAAAACAGGTCTCCTCCCATATCACACAGGGCCATGCTGTGTGGCAGAGCTGTGAAAAACTCAGAAAAGGGCAGACAAAAATACAAATCTTCTGATATGTAAAATAGCTCCCTTATGCCGCGTATACACGATCGAAATTTCGGCCCGCAAAAGACCGATAAGAGTTTTTCGTCGGAAAATGCGACTGTGTGTATGCTCCATCAGTCTTTTGCTGGCTGGAGCATGCTCTCAATTTTTCGGTCAGGAAAAGTTCCTATCCGAAAATGCAATCGTCTGTGGCAATTCCGGCGCACAAAATCCCTACGCATGCTCGGAAACAATTCGACGCATGCTCGGAAGCATTGAACTTCATTTTCTCAGCTCGTCGTAGTGTTGTACGTCACCGCCTTCTTGACGGTCGTAATTTCAGCGAACTTTTGCGTGACCGTGTGTACGCGGCATTATATAGTATATAATAAACATTTGGATATGGCCGTTTGAATGGAGTTCAGCTCTAAACCTGTCTGTAAAAAAGAATAAAAAAAAAGAACACCGCATGTTACCCCACAACAACTATTCATATTCAGGGTTCACGCATGTCATCTACATTTTTCTGTACTCGCAATACAATACTCGATGTACAATCAGAATATATGATTTTTGTATTCGCCGTAAAATCCTTTTCTTGGAGTTCATTGAGGTGATATTAAGCCTTGGATTTTTTTTTTTATTAAAACATGCTATAAAAAACATTGCACAGAGTGGCCCTGATCCTCTTCTACTGGTGTCCTCTGCCGGCGCTCCTTTCTCTTCCTCCTCGGTGAGTGCCCTTATAGGAAGCCGCTTTCTATGGAGGCACTCATCGTCTATTGACACAGACAGGATGGCTTGGCTCCACCCCCCACTACAGAGTTTGACAGCAGCGGGAGCCAATGGCTACTGCTGCTATCAATCTACCCAGTGAGGAGGGACAGGAGAGCAGCTGTTCTTGTGCACATCGCTGGTTGAAGATCAGGCTTAGGTAAGATTACGGAGGGGGTGGGGGGATCCTGCAGCACAGGTTTTTTACCTTATTGTATACAATGCATTAAGGTAAAAAAAAAAAAACTTCAGCCTTTATAACCATTTTAAGCTAAAGGACACAAGAAGTCTTGAACCTTCAAGACCTCCAAAAGCAGTCCTGCTGAGGAATGGGCAATACAAACAATCCCTTACAGGCTCAAAAAAAAAAAAAAAAAGAAGAACTGGGGACTGCCTGCAGCTCAAAAAGTCACCTGAAAAACCTAACACCCGAAGCTGGCATCAGCTGAGCCCGAAGCATCCATCTGGTGGAACTTAGAGAACGTGTGAACAGCAGACCAGTTGACATCCTTACAAATCTGGGAAACAGATGCTTGATGACAAATAGCCCAAAAGACACTGAGAGATCTAGCAGAATGGACCTTACCAGGAAAGTCAGGAACCCGATCCTTGAGAGCACACGTCTGAATGATGGTCTGTCCAAGCCACCTAGAAATGGTGGAATGAAAAGCCTGCCATCCTTCCAGGATCCATTTGGAATGACAAAAAGGGGAATGGTCTTTTCGACAGAAGCAGTGGCTGAGAGACAGATTTGCACAGCCTGAACCACATCCAGGCATTGGAGGAAAATTTCTTTATGATAAGATGGAGAAAGACAAAAGGATAGAAAAACAATATCCTGGTTGAGGTAAAAGGCAGAAACTTCTTTTTGCAGGAAGAGGTACTGGGCTTCAACAGCACCTTTACCTAAGCAAGATGAGGCTAATTATGAAGCTCACCTTGCAGATTACAAGGAGTGCCGCCTAGTGGGTGAGATTAGACAGAGGAATGATTCTAGGCTCAATTGATAGTTTCTGAAAAGAGAAGAGAAACCAATTCACATCCCACAGAGGCACTGGGGAACAGATGGATAATCCAACATGGGCGATCCCATGTACTAAGGTCTCCATTGACCTGAAAGGCCAACAGTCTCTGAAACAGAATAGAAAAGGCAGAAACCTGACCTTTAATAGTGTTGAGAGCCAGAGGCTGGTCCAGATCTGGTGGTAGAAAGGGTAAAATTCCTCAAAAGTGGAAAAGTTTCTGAGTTGGAAAAGCCCCAAAGAGTCAAACTAAGTGAAATGTGCCTGGTGGCTCCTGGTGCCCGGCCCAACCAACGTAATGAGTCTTCAGAGTCAGGACAAGCACAGAGGAAATGCTAGCAGTTCAGGAAGTGGAAAGCGTTCCACAGGTGACTTAACCAGAACTGAGTCCAAGTACCCCACGCCGAACCCAGGCCACTCCCGTCCAGATTTGGTATGGTCCAGATGTCAAGCTGAGGATTTAGAGTGTGTACCCCCAACAGTACTGTAGAAAAGAGTCTTGATAGAAAAACTGAAGAAGAAAAAATTGCTATTTAAGAAGTTAGTCTTTACAACAACAGAACTGAAGAAAAGATGTCCATCCTCCTGGAACACCAGCCTTTTAGTAGTAGATAGAGTTATCCTGGGCTAGCCTACAGTTTGTTTGTTTTTTATTTGCTGGTGTCCAATTCTCTGGTGGGCGAAGGTATAACCCAGTTTTAGGACTGGACCAAAGTTTTAGGACTTCCTGTGTTCCTCGATGGATTATAGAAACGGAGACAGAAATCCCTACATTGAATTGTCTCCCTTTGTTCCTCTTTTTAACACATTGACTGATTTACTAAAGGAGTAGAGCATGTTTACTTTGCAAAGTGAACTTTCACTAAGTGAATGGGTGAAAATTATTTGTACAAAGAATACCAAATCACGTGCAAGATAAAAACAACTTGATTGTTCCCTGCACATAAATGTAAAATAGAAGCCAGCGCAGCTTCACTTCTTCACTAAGCTAGGGAAAACTCACTTTACAGGGTGAACATACCTTACTCCTTTAAAAAAAAAACAGCCACTGCTGTTGTTCTTATTGTTTATTTTTGAGAACATGTTAGTCTGCAACTTCAGTCGAGACTTTAATACCGAATACATTACATCTCATGATGTTGCACTTAATGTAAAAAATGACTGTTTCACTATATACACAAATATCATGATATGAACATGGATCTCGATGGAAGCTGTAACCAGTGTTGTGTAATGGTTTTGTATGTGCTAACAACAAAATATCTGATTTAAAAAAAAAAAAATCAGCCACTGTGTTGTGTTTCGCGCCTTCATCGTAATTAGAATACTTTTAAAGTACATGAAAACTAATAAAAGCATTTTATATTGTTTCGTTTTCTCAACAATCATCACTTAGGAAGTGACAAACTAGAAAATGGCTTAAAACAGCAGGGTATAACAATGCTTACAAAATGTACTATAACATTTCAAAATTGCAGATATATTATTTGAAAGCTCTAAAATATTTGTCAGAGTGCCATGCACTCATCCTGTCATTAGAGTGGTTCTAAAGGCAGAAGATTTCTTACATTAAAGTAGAACTATAGGCAAAACCTTTTTTTCCATTTTTGATGGAGTAAGGGAGGGTTATAAGTCTTGTCAATTTTTTTTTTGCAATTTATGTTCGATTGGGGAGATTTCCCTTCACTTCCTGTCCTAAAGCCAAACAGGAAGTGAAAGGAAATCCCTCCAATTTAGGGGAATTCCTTGGGGACTCCCAGGTCACCAGAACTAGTGTCCCCATTGGAAGATTTCCCCTCTATTACTTTTGTGGGGACAACCCAAAATAGGTGATTTTCTTTTAAATTTCACTTTCAATGATAATAGTAAACAGGACAAAAAGAGAGGCTGAATCTCCTTAACAGGGGCACAGACAGCAACAAAAACTAATAGGTTTTCTAATCCCTCTGCACTCTATCCAAAACAAATAAAAATGTTTTGCCTCTAGTTATACTTGAATGCATACTTTAACCTCAGTTTTCTTTATACCTAACTGAGCCCCATCTCAATCCAGCTGCATGAGAGCAGCGGCTCTCCTGGGTCTCTGTCTCCTCATTGGCTCTTGCTGCTGTCAATCACAGCATGAGAGAGTGGGGTGTGGGGCCGAGACGTTCCTTGTGTGTAAATGGACATTCATGGGAGAGTGGCTTGAGAGTGAGCCTGCTCGAGTGCCCCCATAGCAAGAGGCTTGCTATAGGGCACTCGGAAGGGAGGAGGAGCCAGGACCGCCAGTGAGGAACCAAAAAAAGAAGAGGATTGGGGCTGTTCTGAGCAAAACCTTTGCACAGAGCAGATAAGTATACCATATTCGTTTCTTTTTCTATTACAACCTTTAGAATCATTTTATTATTGAATGTAAAGCCCAGCCTACATTTCAGTGTCATGCAACCAATCTGAGATCTTTTAAGCTGGCCATACAATGACTGACATTTGAGCAGAGATAGGTCAAATTTTGATCAGGACATACCTGCTCAATAGAAGTCGATTGTTTGATCGACTTCTGTCGAGGAGACATATTGGAAAACTTTTCTGATCATTGGCTGTAGCCACTGATCAGTCTATTTTTCCAACTGTGGGTGTCTCTGTCAGAAAACAATGACCTGGCAGGGGGAGATTCCTCCACCCACCTGTTTGTGTGGATAGAGGAATTTGTTTATTTTATTTTTTTTCATCCCAGCTCATTCAGTGTATGGCCAGATTTAGAATTAACTGACAAGTTAAAGTGGAGTTCCACCCACTTTTACAACTCTTCAGCATCCCTCACTAAACTGTGCACTGTAAACAAATTGGATATTTTTTTATTTTTTTTCTCAGCACCTACTGAATATCTGATGTATTCATTTTTCACTTCCTTCTCACTGGCCGCGGCCCATCGCATCATTTCCTGTTTGCAATGCCTTCTGGGAAGGGGCGGCAACTTCCTCTGAAACTGCCGTTGCTATGGAAACCTGACCTAAAACCTATTACACTGCTTGTGCTGCACTGAGCATCTGCAAGGATGAGATCCAGGAAGAAATACAGTCTGGCTTCAGATGCCCACACTTAAGATGGTCACGACCTGCTGTAAGTTTATAAAATAGCAAACTACTGCTATAAACTAACAAAACAGACCTTAGTTTACAGACTAACTTTACTAGAATACATTAAGCTTGTGTATTATAGGGGTATTTTTATTTAAAAAGTATAATTTCGTCCGGAACACCACTTTAATTTAGCTTGCAGTTGATCTTCTGACCTGCATTTAATCTTCTAAACTGTATTAATCTGCTTTGTGCTGCTTTTGCATTCCTATAGCCTTGTACCCGAACAGGAGAAGTCCTGACACAAACAAAGCCCATCAGCACAGATCCTAAAAATCCTTCTGCTTATATACCAACCTCTCAGATGGGCTGTGCTCTTTTATTGCTTGCAAAAGCTTCATTAAAACCTGTAGTTTTCCAGACTCCGACTCTTGTACTTCCTCTGTAGTATAACTTTGTGGAAATAGATCACCTAAATTTTCATAAATGCTAATTTCCTCCGTGTTCGGATTTGTAGTTTTCTCCTGGTGAAAGAAACAACTATCAGTGCTTATCACCTCTACAGTGAAATTTGTAAATTAGCTTGTGGAATTAGGACAAAAACTTGTCTCCCATGCCATCCCTTTTGCTTCCCCATCCTTTATTGACCACTCTTTCATGTCACCACTGTCTAGTAATATATAGATTATGGCAGAACTTACTTATAAATGTATCTACACTTTGGGATCTATGTATAAAACGTTCCTTGTGCAGACGTATTAAACAGCTGTACAGTCAGAATGAAAATTCCCTGTTTTCTCTAACGTTAGTTCCTACACTGTCAGTGCCAAATAGTAGCCATAATGCGTTTATTTTGGCACACATTGTGTCCACTACAAGGTGCTGACAATATAGTAATTAATCAGATTAGAGAAAATGTGGCAAATTTTTGTTTTGATTACAGTTTTATCAGTCCCACTGCAAGAGCCCACAGATTCCTGGTTATCCTGCTAGTGAAGTCCACCAAACACAACTTTCTGTGTTGGTGCGGCAACTGTACTGCTCCTGAATTCATAGAATCATTGTCAATCTCATGTAGGCTGTGCCTGCTTGCACTAGAGTGAGAGGAGAAAATGTTGCAGGGGACATAGCTATCATCCTTGTCGCTGATGATTCACAAACCTTTAGTCTGTCAAGCTGCACCTCGCCACGCTTAGTCCTTCCCACTGTTTTGACAGCACTGCCTCAGCTGCTGAATGTCTCCCACTTTAAAGCGGAACTATACTCACCTTGAATCCAGCAATGCGCCATCCCCGGAACTCACCGCTGGCCGCAGACATCTTCGGGCAGCCAGCTTCCAGGCCTCGATCGCCAGCCACTGTCATTGGCCAGGCTGAGATGATGTCACTCTCGTGCATGTGCGAAAGTTCCGTCAGATTTGCCATTGCCGAATTTGTACAATGAGCTGCGCTTGCGGTAAGGCAGGTAAGTAGCTTTAATGCAGAAGAGACAGAGCATATCTCCTCTGCACCAAATATCCTGCCTGTCTGCCCATTTTAATTTTGGAACCTAAAGTTCTACTTTGAAGTGGTTGTAATGTCTAAAGGTTGTTTACCTTCATGCATTTAATGCATGAAGGTAAAAAACCTTCTGTGTGCAGCATCCCCTCAATACTTACCTGAGTCCCATTTGGATCCAGTGATCTGCACAAGAGCAGCAGCTCTCCCTCCCTGACGGGTCACATGCCTAATGAAGGACTCCTGTGTGGCTCCGAAACGTTGCAATTTCCTGTAACGATGTGATCGCTGAATAAAGCTTTGGACCGATTTTGTAGACATGTGCTGGTGACTTTCTCTCGCTATTCTCGGTTCAAGTCAGTGGTTGCCTCAGCACCCACTTACATACACAGCCATCTCTACAGGAACATGTACATTGGAATCTTCATTGGCTGGGACACAGCAGCGGGAGCCAGAGGCTGTCAATCACAGCCTGTGAGAATGGAGCGGGGGTCAGGACCGAGCCGCACTTAGTGTGTCTTATGGGGGCACTCGGCAAGGAGCAGGTGGCCAAGAAGAGAAGGATCAGGGCTGCTCTGTGCAAAACTATTACACAGAGCAGGTAAGGCTCCTTTCACACTGGGGCGGTGGGTGCGTTGGCGGTAAAGCGCCGCTATTTTTAGCAGCGCTATAACGTCAATTTCGTGGCACTATTCGGCCACTAGCGGGGCGCGCTTACCCCACCGCTAGTGGCCGAGAAAGGGCTAAAACCACCGCAAAGTGCTGCTACGGCAGGGCTATGCCGGCGGTATAGCCCCGCTGCCCCATTGATTTAAATGGGCAGGAGCGGTGTATACACCGCTCCAAAGATGCTGCTTGCAGGAGTTTTTTTTAACGTCCTGCAAGCGCACCGCTCCAGTGTGAAAGCACTCGGGCTTTCACACTGGAGAGACAGGAGCGGCTCTTTACAGGTGCTATTTTTAGCGCTGTAGCACCTGTAAAGCGCTCCAGTGTGAAAGGGGCCTTAGTATAACATGTTTATTATTTTTAAAAAATAAAACATGAGCCTTTAATATCACTTTAAGCTGCAGTGTCAGGTAGGGGAAGCATGTGAGACAAGGGAAGGAGCATTTGGCTCGGTCAAGGAAGGTAAAGGCAAGTTTTTGGCTGATTTTGTGATGTATGCATCATAACTGTATGAACAAGTTTTACATTTATTTAAGATTTAGAACTTGTTTAAACTGTCATATTTTACCTTAGTGCTGTCAGAATAATTTTTTCTCTTTAATATACATATGAAAATGTACAAAACTGAATGTTTATGATGGACCTACAAATCATACATTTTCTGAAAGTAGAGTACTTTTAGATAAAAAGATTGCAGTTCTGATTTTTGAGTTCCACTGACATTGTGCTAAGGAAGAACAAAACATTTTTTTTTTTAAATAAATACACTAACATGAAAATGTGCTAAATTTTCAAGAAATGTAGAAGATGCATCTGACCTGTGAATCAAATGTATCCAACATTTGAAATATAGACCCCTGGTGCCCAACCGCCAGCCGTTTGGCACTCATTCTGAGGTCAGTAAAGGAAAAATAGGATTTTTATAACAGCTTACCTGTAAAATCCTTTTCTTTTGACATCATGGGACACAGAGCCATAGTATTTACTATGTGGGTTATAGTCCACCTTCAGGTGCTGGACACTGGTACGTCCTAAACAGGAAGTTGCCTCCCTATATAACCCCTCCCATACCGAGATTATCTCAGTTTTGTAGCAAAGCAATACACGTGTATACTAGAAAGAGGGGCGGGACCTCTGTGTCCCGTGATGTACTTAAAAAAAAAAGGATTTTACAGGTAAGCTGTTATAAAAATCCTATTTTCTTTAATCGTACAACACAGGACAGAGACCCATAGTAATTACTATGTGGGATGTCCCAGAGCAATGACAACTGAGGGGAGGGAGACACAACCAAAGTAGGGCACCATGAGAACAGAGGATTTATACTGCTACCTGCAGTAAACTGCGCCCAAAGGTGACATGTCCACCAGATAGAATCTGGTAAATGTATGGATTGAAGACCAAGTTGCGGCCTTGCAGAATTGAGCCATGGAGGCTGTGTGATGCACTGTCCAAGAAGCACTAACAGCCCTAGAGGAGTGCGTTTTGATTGGAGAGGGTGGAATCTACCTCTTTAAACCATAAGCTTGAACGATTACTTGTCGAATCTATTTAAAATAGTAGATTTCGATGCTGCCTGTCCTCTTAGGACCTTCAGGCAACACGAACAAAACATCCGTTTTCCGCATCTGAGCAATCGCCTTTAAGTAGACTTTGACTGCTCTCACCACATCAAGAGAATGTAGTGATTTTTCTTTCAAAGAACGGGGCTAAATCTGCTTGCGTACAAGATCTTGCCAACAGGGAGGTCCACCATTTCGGGTAAGGGTCCACCTTCAATATTTCTTGGATTCACTTCATTTAGGAGTCACATCTATATACTCTTCTCTTCTTCCTTCACTTATGTGGGTTACGGCTTGATGGACTGTGGACGTGTTCTCCTATTTTCACGAATTTGACATACGCTCATGGAATTTTTCTCTGCCGTTTATCATAAGGACTTCATTCATTATTTTATATGTTTTCACTGTTGATTATTTTTTTGTTTGGTGATATATCGATATGATCACTCATTTAGCACTTGATGCATATAAGTTTTAATATGTGTTTTTTTCTCTTTGCACATTAGTGTGCACTCATTTTCAGGATATTCAATCCATTGCACTTAGATTCATGTACATTTAATTAATTTAATCACATTTGCATTTAGATTGTAAACGTACTTACTTATATTTATTGGTTTAGATAAAAACCTGATACTACCTTTGGAAAAAAGTTATGATGAGGATGCAATACTACCTTATCCTTAGGGGTGCAACGGATCGTTGCCGATCCGTGATCCGTACGGATCACCCTCCGCGGATCGGCACACCCGCGATCCGCGGATCACTTTTCGGGCCTCAGCCATAGGAAAGGCCCCGGCTTCGGCCTAGCTCCAGAGCGGCGGCCATCTTGGTACACCCGGAAGTGGCCGCTGTCTCGACAGGAAGTGACATTTCGTCGCCGCCATCTTGCTACACCCCACACTCCTGCACAGTACAATAATGATAGAGTGAGAAGGGGGCAAGCGGACATCTTGTTACACCCACCGGAGTTCTACATTTAAAAGCCATTTTCAACACAAAACTGAGCTTATATGCACAAATACTGTATTTATGCATATAAGCTCGGTTTTGTGTTGAAAATGGCTTTTAAATCTAAAACTCCAGTGGGTGTAACAAGATTTGTGTGTTTTTTTTTTTTTTATGCTGATCCGAGGATCGATCCGATCCGTGACTCTGATCCGAGGATCGATCCGATCCGTGAGATTTTTGATCCGTTGCACCCCTACTTATCCTTGTGAATAATAAAAATATGGCTCTTTACAAGAAAGAGGAGCCAATTCTGATACCTTTCTTGCAGCAGATATGGTTACCAGAAAAAATAGTTTCCTTGTCAAAAAAGGACCAAGGGAATATTTCGTATAGGGCCAAAAAAAAGGGCTATTTTGTAATGCCGACAGAACTAAATTCAAGTCCCAAGGGTTCAGGGGTGACCTAACTGGAGGAATAAGCTGCGTTACTCCCTGAATAAAGCTATGAACCAGAGAATGTGAAGCAAGTGGTCGTTGAAATAATACCGATAAGGCCGAGACCTGTCCTTATAAAGCACTCAAGGCCAGCTTTTTTTCTCACCCCATCTGCAGAAAGTCAAGGACTCTACCTTTGACCTATTTCCTGGGGTGCAGCTCCTGGTTTCACACCAGGAGACATATGTTTCCCAGACTTCATAATATATAATTATAGAGGCCAGCTCCCTTCCATTAACCAAGGTAGAAAACTACTGAACCCGACAGCCCACACTTCTTCAGAGTGTGGGTCTCAATAGCCAAACCGTTACATTTCGCGTTTGTAAAGTAGGATGGAACTCCGGACCTTGCAAGAGAAGGTCTGGCCGTGATGGTAGGGTCCATGGGTCCCCTACTGCCATCTTTACGATCTCTGCATACCAAGATTTCCTGGACTCCGCTGGGGGTCACAAGAATCAACGACTTCCCTTCCTGCTTGATCCTGCGAAGAAGTCGTGGATGCAGGCAGAATAGGAGGGAATGCATAAATCAGTGAGAACTGATTCCATGGGAATAGCAAGGCATCTGCTCCGCATGCTAGCGGATCCTTTGTTTTTGACACAAAGCTGTTAATTTCTTTGTTGAATCCTGGACGCAAACAGATCTATGTCTGGGATCCCCCATCTTTGACATATTGACAGGAAGATATCGGGGTGAAGAAACCATTCTACCAGGAAAAAGTGCTGGCGGCTCAAGTAGTCCGCCCGCCAATTTTCTATTCCTAAAATGAAGACTGCTGATAGGCAAAATACATTGTTTTCTGCCCAAGATAGGATATGATTCATCTTTCTCTGGGCCTCACAACTTCTTGTGCCCCCTTGGTGATTAATATAGGCCATTGCTGTGGCATTTACGAATTGAATACTGGCAGGACAATACCATAAACTGAACGTTCAGGCCCTCAGGACCAAGTGCTCTGCCTGCATTTCTAAAATGCCTGAATCTTTCATCTGGGTACTAACCAGGCCCGACCCTGCTTAGCCTCCAAGATCAGATTAGATCGGGCGCCATCAGGGTGATGTGGCCATAGGCTTTGGAGTCAGACACATTGGGAATGTAGAGCTTGAACCCCCTTTGTTTCAAGCCGATAGGATACTGTTTTGCAGCAGTCTGCATAAGGAATGGCCTCAAATGAAGCCACCATCTTTCCCAACAACCTCATGCAAAGTTGAATAGGAGAAATTCATCTTGCTTCGACCACCTAAATCAGTTCCTTTATGGCACTGATCTTTGCCTGGGGTACGAATACCCTTTTCTAGGTGTACCTATGATCAGACCCAAGTATTAGCCTTCTTCATGGTTTTAAAGAAGATTTCTCCTAGGTTGAGAATCCGACCTAGATATTCCAGGTAGTCGAATGTGCTGACCATACTTTGGTCTAAGCGGGCTACCGACTGGTCTATCAAGAACAGATTGACTAGGTAAACCATAATCGTTATACCTTGGGCACTCAATCTGGCTAGAAGAGGAGCCAGAACATTTTTACTCAAAGTGCAGTAGTTAGATTGTAAGCAGAGCTACATACTGAAAATGAAGATTTTCTGCTTGAAAAGTAGATATTACTAGTGAGCGAGGAAATAGGCATATGGAGATATGTATCTTTGACGTCGATTGACGCCAGAAGTTCTCCTCCTTGTAGGATGGAGATAATTGATTGGATTGACTTGCAAAAAAAGAGTGGTTATATTCAGGAAATGAATTTTAATTTTTGTGATCCAGAATGTCCATTTGGATTTAACCAAACCCCAACCTCTGCTCTTACATGGGGGCCACCGTGAACACTTTTTGCCAAAAGATGGTCCAATGCTTGAGAGAAAGAATTATTTTTCTCTGGATCCTTAGGAACGTTTGAACTGAGAAAATGAGGAGACGGAAACTCTTGGAACTCCAGTTTGTACCTTGGAGTTATTGAGGAAGTCCCCCATTCGTCTTGACACTCCTTCTGCCAGATCCCTGAGAACTGCAGAAGAATTCTCCCTATTAAGCAAGCGGGGGCACCTCCTCATAAGGAGGCTTCAGTATCTTGTAGGCTTCCTCCCCCAAGACCTCTTTTGTCCCTGGGGTTAACCCTGAGGATTACCTTTTGAACTTGACGGCGGAAGCCGTCATGACTGCCTGGAGGCTGATGCCCCTGGCACAGAAGAAGGAGCTTTGAAACTAAAATACATTTACTCCTTCATTTAAATGGAAAAAGGGGTACTTTTTCACTAGAAATTCTTTGGATATGTTATCCAAAATATCCCCGCAAAAAGGAAGACTAGCTAGGAGCTTCTTGCATGACGCTTAGCAAAGGGCGCAAGGCCTAAAGGATAGAATCTGTCATAGCAACTTTTGCAAACATAAAGCTGCCTCCTGAGCAGGATAACCTTGAACACCTGTTTAAACTGGTCTCTCAACATTAACAAATTACTGTCAGCACAGGCTGAGACACTCAATCTACCAGAAAAAAAGTGTTTTTTTTTTGTTTTTTTTAATAGGAATTCCAATTTATCCGTTGAATCCTTAAGTATTTGAGTATTGTCTGCCGGACAAGTCTGACTTATTCACAAAGGATATAGTAGCTTTAATTGTCAGTATACCCTACTTAGTGAATTTTGTCTACCATAGGATAAAGTGTGAAAACTTTTTAGAACGGAAAATAATGCTTATCTGGGTGATCCTCCAGGTACAAAAAAGCTTTTCCAACAATGAATGGACAGGAAAAGGCATGCACAGCTTGAGGAGGCTTTAGTGAACCCAAACACTCAGTTAAGGGTACATAAATGTGGAGCGGATCATACAGCAAGAAATTGTACCAGCTGACTGTCCCTCATTTGACACCTCAGAAGAGGAGTCATCAGCCTCCCCACGGTCCCCTGAGGGAATTCGTCTTCTCCTGCCCCTAGTTCCTCAGTTTGAGGGTCCTAGCAAAACGGAAGAGAACCTGTCGCATCTTGACCACACTGGGATGCAATTAAAGTCGCTAAACTTTTTTTTTAAACCTACCATGGCTGAGGTAAAAGAGATCTTTAGTAAAATGAACAGAGGCTGCAGTGCTGAAAACAGTTGCAAACATTTCATGGCCCCTGATCTCACTCTGACCAGCCAGCCCCTCTCAGGGGAGGATGCCATTTGTAGAGTAGGCTTTCCAGAGCTTAAGGGAGACCCTTTTAGCTCCTTTTTTGGGGGTGTTTCAACCCCCCTTCTGACCATAGTCCGATGCACAAAGCAGAGGTACTACCAGAAGAAATCGCATCCATTGCTTGAGCAAGTCCAGCCCTGCCGCTGCTATTAATGCTCAGCCTGATGCAATAGTAAATGTGTCAAAAGGAATGCTTGTGTCACCAAACCTCTTTCATGCCCCTCTACGCTCTTGTGTCCCTCCATCAGCTTGCAGCAGTAATAATGGTGCTTTAAAAAACACATTCCGTTGCTGGACGTTGGGAAACGCCAACGCCTCACTAAGCTCCGCCCCCTCCATTGCCTTCCCCCCCTCCTCCTTTGTGAAAAAAAAAAAAAAGAACTTTCCCGCACGAGCCTCTGATCCTACAGGATCATCATGTGAGGGGGAAAAAATGGCGAGGAGAGAGCCTGGAAACCGCCGAGTAGAGCGGCGTGCTGATCATTTTTTTTTTCCGTTTTTCTCTTGATGCTCTTCCTTGTGAAGAGGGGGAGAATACAGCACAGGTGGGGGGTGTCTGAAGAGAAAACCCCCCAAGACTTACCGGAGGTCTGCTGCTGGCTGGAGAGAAAAAGAAGCCTGCTGCTCCGGACACATCGCAATCTCTTGCGGAAGCATGAGAAGATATGTGCTCCATACAGCCCCCAGTGGTGACACTTAAGCATGAAAACATTTGCTAAGTAAAGGAGACATTTCATAAGAAAATTCAAAAATTCCTTAGAAGACTCCACTTACCTTTCCCACCGCAGGGTTTTCTGTGGTAAAAACCAACAGACCCAATCTTCACCCTTCACGGTGGGTTCCGTTAACAAACCTTCAGGAGCCGGGGATCCTCGGGGAAACCCACAATTCTGGACCTGTAATAGCACCACCGCCAGTAAAACTTTATGGCCTTAATACCAAAAGTACTGGATCCCAGGGTCCAGCTCTCTAAAGAGAGAAGCGTTTACAGGCAAAACCTTGTTTCTTCGGACACGAGGCCCGGGTACCATTCAATTCGGCCTAAAAGACACTTTGAATGGATCCAGCTGCATAGCTAGCCCCAGCAAGGATTTCTCCAGTGGAGCTCAGCACAGTACATCTTCACTCGTGACCAACACCTTAAACACTGGCGAAAAAACTGAGATACTCCCGTTATGGGAGGGGCTATATAGGGAGGCAACTTCCTGTTTAGGGTGTGCCAGTGTCCAGTACCTGAAGGTGGACTATAACCCACATAGTAAATACTATGGCTTTGTGTCCTGTGATGTACGATTAAAGAAATATTCTTTAGACTGGATTCTAGAAGAAACAGTTTGGTTGATTTTTTCACACTATCTTACTTTATTCTGTGCTCTACATCTGTTTTCTCTTTTTATGTTTTTTTCCTCTGTTCTTTACAATAGATCATTCTGCGAGTATTGTTAAATGTGGGACAATTAAGGGCTGTAGGGAGCACAAATAAAAAGAGTTAATTTGTAAAGCGGCTGTAGTAATAGTTGTGATCTCTACAAGTCTAATGTAATGTGTCTCCAGTCTCTGACCATCTCCTGCAGCATTGTCTGCAGTCTCTCATTGTCCCTAGTAGCATTCCTATAACAATCCTTTACTCTCTTGACTATCTCTTGTTGCATGGGGACACCAGCGATCGTCTCATGGAGAGGAAGAACGGGGAAATGCTGATGTAAACAAGCATTTCCCCGTTCTGCCTAGTGACACCGACACTGATCACCGCTCCCGATTATCAGGAGTGTCACACAACAAAATTGTCGCTTTTTCTTTGTTTAAAGCGCAAAAAATAAAAACCACAGAGGTGATCAAGCACCACCAAAAGAAAGCTCTATTTGTGGGGAAAAAAAGGACGTAAATTTTGTTTGGGAGCCACTTCGCACGACCGCGCAAATGTCAGTTAAATCGACGCAGTGCCGAATCATAAAAAAGCGATTTGGTCTTTGGCCAGCCAAATGGTCCGGGGCTTAAGTGGTTAAAAAAAAAACTATACTGACAACCCATTTAGTTAAATTTAAAAAAAATCCTTAAAATGACTGTTATACCTCTGACAGGTGTGGGGATACCTAATGTGTGTATAGAGTTCCCTCTAAAGATTCATACCAGACAGACAGTGCCTGGTATTGTCGGGGATCAAGGTCGGATCCCTGTTCATTGAAGTCAGACTTCAAGTCGCAGGGCAAAGTAGGATCCACAGTCGTATGACTGTTGGTCAAAATCGTAGCCGCAAAATCGCAGCAGAGTCGCACAAGTGTGAAAGGGGCCTTGACTGCAGGGATGCCTGTCCTGTTCAAGGCTCCGACGTCCACTGCTGAAATGGTTACCAGCTTCATGTCTTCAGGCAGAACAGCAGTACAGATGGTCTGATGAGAAAATGCCCCCTCCTTCCTCCTCCTCCATTGAGATAGGTCCTTTCAGCGATTACACTGCTTGTAAGATGATCTCTGAATGGGGGAGAGTATGATCAGTTACAAGATTCTCTCCTCCATTCACAGATTGTGTTACAAGCAGTGTAATCACTGAAAGAACTTTTCTCAGTTCAGGAAAGAGGAGGCATGTCCCTGTCAGACCACCTGTACTGCTGTTCTTCCCGAAGACATGAATTTGTTAACTACTGCAGCGCCAGAAATTCAGACAGGAAAAGGATGGTGCAGACCAGTAGCAAAGATTTCTCCAGGATCCAACTGAATGAGCATCGTGGGACATCATTAAATCTAAAGTAGCTGTAAACCTTACATATACTCAGTGAAGTTATTGGACTCTGCAATCTCCCCGTCACTTCTTCTGTTCAAAGTCCAGTATTTTAAAAGCTTGTCTGAGCTGTTAGAAAAAAGAGACAGAGAGCTGAAGTTACACTCTGCACAGCTCTGAGAGCTGATTGGAGGGAAGAGACATACCCCCCTTCACACAGCACAGAGGAACAGAGCTAAGGCTGTCAACCAGCTGGAGATCCCTCCCATCACCTTTTTTCTCTTGGTGTCAGGAAAACTTGTCAGACGTGACTAATGCTGATAGCAGAGGAACTAAGCAGCAGACAGAAATGACACTTGCTGCTCTGGACTTAGACAAGTACACACTATAGAGGGATATGCCATGTTCATGTTTCTGAGGTTTACATCCACTTTAAGTGATATGACTAAAGCTGTAGGGAATTTTTTTTTAGCTAAACTCAAGCTTTAACTAAGCCTCATCTGAAAACAGACGACTCAGGTTATTACTTTTTATTCTCCCACATGGAGGTTGTTTGTGCTTTCTTATCACTGGATAGCAGATCTGTATGCTGTGCCGTTGTCCTCTTATTGTTGACTTTTCACAGTATATTGTTTTGTTGATGTTTTTCTTTTTTCTGTACTTATGTGCCATTATGCCTTTTTCATGCTTATTCAGGGAAACGTATTCAGTTACATTTTAGACACGGTATTGTAATCTAGTTATACTGTCTGACTATCCTATATTGAGCTTGCAGGCTCTTTTGCAATGTCTCTTTTGTACCGTATCCTTCATGTATACTGAATTGTATTTTTATTGGTTTCTGGCACAATAAATATTTTCCTGATTAAAAACAAAAACTAAACTTTATAAAAAAAACAGTAGTTTGTACATTATTTCATTAGCACTTTGTGCAGTATCATCGTTTCACATGCACCCCACTGACCTGGAGAGTCTTGTAGAGAAGGATAGGGTGGTTACAAAGTTTCTTGAGTGCGCCAATACAGACCAGGTGTGGACTGTTCTCCCCCAGCCCTTGCAAACAAGATCTTACTAGGCCAGAGTTGAGAAGCCCTCTGTACAAATCAAGCTGAAACATGGATGGCTTGCAGAAGACTATGCTCTCAATCTTCGGAGGGAGGAATTTATTAATGACCTCCTGTGTTCTTCGGAGGATAAAAAGTCCCGTCAGATGTGACAGTTCTGAAGCTCTTTCTTCTCCTAAAGTTTTTTGTTCCTAAACCACAGAAAACCAGAAGACAGCTTAGCATGAAAGGAAACCGTAAATGAAATTTGATAAACAGTTCAGCTTACAAGTGCAGAATTGATGATTGGGTCACACAGAGCACCAGTAAAGTCAGAACACTTAAAAGGGATGTTAGTGAGTTCCAGCTTCTACAGTGACAGCGAGACCTTTTCTTCTCTTCACTACAATACAAATAATATGAGACAGCCACTGAGAAACTTCTGTAGACGGTTTCTGTATGTCATACTTTCAAATTTATTTCTGGAGTAGAAACCTTGTAAAAGATAAATCTTTGAAGCAAAGAAGACATTAGCTCATTACAGTGCTTGGGGATATTTGATTAAAGAATATGTAAACCCAACTTTTTATATTCCTGATATGTGCCTACTATACCGTGTACGTGTATGAGAAAGTATCCCGTTTCCTTTGTGTGAAATCCCTGGTGTTCCTGCCAGTCCCTTTGCTTTTAAAAACTGACCACTCTAAGCAAGCGTACATACCATGGTCAGTTCTCTGGCTGTGCTGGGAACTCAGCCTGCTCTCCTCCAATGATCAGACTTATCCTGACACCACCCCACAGCCATTTACTGGGAAGTTCAGTGTGCTGCTGTTTCTTCTCCCCCAGCTCTTATGCAGCTGAGATCAGAGGGAATGTGATCACTTTTATTAAAAAAAAGAGGGGAAGATCTATACACAAATGTTTTGCGTTTCATTTCTATTTTAAACTGAGTGTTTTCTTTTACAAGGTGAGGGTTTACAATCACTTTAATACCACTTTCCTTTGAGTTTAGTCATATCTTGCCCTTTTATGGAAAATAAAACTAGAACCACAAGCAAACAGCTTGATTCCGTCAATAGATTTGTTATCCTGTTCAGCCAGTCTCGTGTTTCACATACTATACTTCTGACACACATGACAACCACCCAGGTGACAACCACCGAGGTGACTGGATGATGAATCGGCAGTGGGACAATGCAGACTCATCTAATCGGCAAACCAAAGGAAGCCAGGTGACATGGGAAACTGCACAAAAAAACGCACATTTGGCTGCTTGAAAGGAATTCTCTATAACTGTGTAATTTCTGTCTTTACACTATTGAGCCGACAGGTAGGGCTTTAGGCCTTTTAGTTTTTTTAAATCTCTCAGTCTGCCTATATAATGAAATTAGTTTTTTGTTTACACAGTTTATTGATTAATCAGCAGTGCCTTCTTTTTATCTAACCCATAGTGCAATGAAAATCCTTTGTTGTAATGTATAAAAAATAAGTAACCCTTTATGGGGAAAAAAAAAGCCCTGGTCTGCAGCACAGACTACTATTTCTGCCCCCACACCTCCTCTCAAGTTGCCAGTGAGTTGGAGCAGGTGTGTGAGGGGAGAGAGAAAGAGGACACAGAGGTTGCAGGGCTGTGTGCAGCCAGAGGAGACCACCACCAGGAAAAACAAAGGAAGCAGTAATGCTGCTGCTGTGCAGTCTGGGAAAAGACAAAGCCTGCTGGGAGGAGCAAAGACCTATTGGAGATGTAGTCCCCACAGAGTCTATACCTGGTGCTGCAGAGTGTTTTGGAACTGCAAATCCCAGCAAGACCAGTGATATGCAGGAAAGAAAAAGGCAGAAAGTTCCTGGGAGCAGTTGTTTGGAGGACGATGTACAGTAAATATCCCAATTAGAAAAACATAACCTATCTCTGCTATGAGCCCTGGATAATCTTATTTCATTGTACAACAGAACCAATAGGTCAATATACTGTAAGAGATCAATTACCCATCATTTATTAAATGCAGTTAAGTCTTTGATCCCTGTGTTGTGGGGGCAAAAAACTGTTCCTACGTTAACTTAATGGTTCTGCAAGGTTGATGATCTATGCCTCCTAGAAGATTTGAGGTTTAGGCCAAGTTCACAGTGCCGTGACTTTGGCACCACTTGCATAGGACTTCTTTAACAAAAGTCAAAGCAAGTCGTGCCGAAGTCAGACCAAAAGTAGTGCAGGAACCTTTTTCTAAGTCAGAGCTACTCAAGTCGCTCCTATTAGAACGGTTCCATTGCACTTAATGGGACGCAACTTGCCATGCGACATGTGCTCTGAAAGTCAGAACGCATGTCGCACCAGTGTGAACCGAGGCTTATTTCTAGGGGTTCAGTAGTTGATAAATACTCTAAAATATGGGCCTGCTGGTTCCAGTTCAAGCCCTCTAAATTGTACCTAGATACTATCTCTGGTGCTAACATGTTGATGATTGCTTCATTCATATGTTCCTTCAGACTTAAGGACTATTTTTGTATCTGGCAATAGCCACAGTACATCCGATTCTTTCCCTTATCTTTGTTTTTCTCCTTTCTTCTCTTTCCCCTTTCTTCTCTCTCTTTTACTTTTACTGTTAAAAAATAAAATGTGCTCTCAGTCTCCATTATATCCATCACTGGTAACAGTGATCTAATGTACATTTCATGGAACCTTCACATATGGTGTGTTTGTGTTATATTTATACTGCTTTTCCATTGCCAATTGTCTGTTCACTATGTACCCTTGATCTTTTCAATGAGAGCCTTGTTGGCTAATATTTTTTACATTTTCACAATCTGCAATAAAAATGTATTAAACAAAAAAAGAAAAACATAACCTGTTACAATATGGGACTTTAACGGTACATCATGAGGTAGCACATCTTTGTCATAAAAACATACAATTTATTTACATCATGTTAAAAAAAAAATACAATACAATATAATAACCCAAAAAGGAAAGGGTCCCTGCTGAACCGCCCAAATTTCGATCCATCAATTTTGCGGTGAATGGCTGAGCAGCACTCAGCCGAGTTGTTTTAATTCAAGAAACAGAATGAAAAGTCACCATCCCGTTGCCGGATCACAGTGCTGTATACTGTATGTAGCTTCAGCTACATACAGTGCTGACAGCTGCGGCATGTGTTAGTGACTGAAATAGTTTGTCTGGACCAAGCAAGCAATTTAAAAGTTCACTAAAACATGAAGTGTGGCTTTTAAAATTATACAACAAACAAAATAAGGTAAAAATGATTAAATCAGCTTGTTAATCCAGAAAGCCAATGAACAGATTTTATACTCCTGCACATTTTTAAGGTCTTCTGTGAAAAGCAGTGCAGGGTGTCACAGTGGTAAAGCCAAATTTTTATGTCACTAGTTTTCAAAGTAATCATGCATGGCAGCATGAAACTACATGATAACTGTACAGTTAAGGAATTGCCATGGGTTCTTTGAGAACCCTGATCTCGCCATGCCATGCTGTATAGTACATTTACTATACTTACTGTGGATGCTGAAGGTTCACGGGATTGTAAAATAGGTTCCTCATATATTTTTCTATAGGTAGTCAAAGATCCAAGTATTCCTGGATTAACAAAGTTTATTAAAGCAAAAAACTCCTGTAGATCATTTTGTATAGGAGTACCTGGAAAAATAAACAAATTCCTTGTTAAACAATTACTGTGTGTAACATTTTACGCTACACATCACATATTGTGACTGTCAGTTTACTGGAACAGTAAAGAAATGGAGAGTATATTTTCATACGAGTTATACTGTCTTGTTGGGTCCCAAGCTCTGCTCCATAGAAGCCAAAATTTCCTTGTTCAATGATTTTTATTAGTTTAGCTCAGCCACTTTCAGAAGATATACCCCCCCCTTCATGATGAGGCCATTTTTGCTATACAGCAGTGTGTTACTTTAACTGACAATTGCGTAGTCATGCAATGCTGTCAATAAATACAATTTGTGTCATTTTTTTGCCCACGAATAGAGCTTTCTTTTGGTGGTATGTGATCATTTTTTGCATTGCACGTTGTGGAAAAGAAGACTCAAGCTGGATGGACTTATGGACTATATTTATTTTTTGATAGTTTGCATTTTGCACTAATGGGAGGTATTATTCACTGATCTCATGATTGTCCTCAGAGTGGCTTTTAAAAATTTTACTCTTTCTATATATATGTAATTATAGTATACACTTTGTTTTTGATTGCACATCAGTCAGTATTTGGGTTATAGCCAATGTTATGAATTGCAGTGTCTTGTTAGCTTATATTTAATCTTTTATTTCTTATTAATTCTGTGAGCAATATTTTGCACATTTTGATACATCATTTAATAGTGCACATTATTGTTACTAGCGCCCACTATATTCCATATTCATTATAACAACAATTCTGTATACATCAAGGGCGAGAGTGCACAGAAAATCATTATAAGTCCATAAATAAACAGAGCAACCTAACACACTGGAGCAAAGAAATTACAGTGGAACAGCTCTTGGAATCTCTATTACAACCGCTGTAAACGGGAATCCTTGTTATGGAAAAACAGGTAGCTAAAGATGGTGTTCAAGCATAAGAGTCAAGAAAGAAGAAAACAAAGAAAGTCAGAGGAAAGGAAGTAGAAAAGCATAGTGAGGGTAGGGGGGGTGTCCCGGGGGTAATCCGCAAGAAGCCATTGTTTCCATACACTGCACTGATGATGACTAAAAAGCCTAAACAGCCATGTGCAGTTTTAAATATGGCTCTATAACGGGGATCAGCAATCTGTAGATCTCGATCTACCAGTAGATCGCGGACAGGTGACTGGTAGATCTCTCAATGCAGATGGACTACTTGTAAAGTTGGAGCTGTAGTAGGTAGCAAGAGCCACATAAGCTGATGCCTCCTCTGTAGTGCTGGCTCCTGTCCCATGCAAATACTAACTGCACTCCACCTCTTATCCCAGCTTGCGGCCTCCACAGTGGTGTCAGCAGCAGGAAAGACGCGATCTTCAGGTCAATATAAAGCAATACGCTGGGCATATATATAGTATAGGACTGCTTTCACACTGATGTTGCTTCCTCACTACCTGCTTTAAACTCATGATTGCCATGCAATGCATGTGATTGTGACACGGTAGTATGGCAATTAGAGGTTAAAATCAGGTCTGAGGAGGCGACAGGTCTGCAGCTCAATATGCATGGCGTTTGTCTGTTCTCAACATGTTCTTGGAAGACAGAATTCCTTTGGAAAAACCTACACTCACAGAGACGTCCATGACTGTTAGTGCTTAACCACTTACCAACCGGCCCATAGCCGAATGACGGCTGTAGGGCGGTTGGATAACTCTGGGAGGGCGTACTATGACGTCCTCCCAGAATTCCCCTCTCGCGCGCCCCTGGGGCGCGCACCCGAACCGTGACCGCCGGGTCCGGAGGACGCGGCGCATCACGGATCCCGGTAAATGGCCGCTGATCGCGGCCGTTTACCATGTGATCGCGCCGTCAAATGACGGCGCGATCACATGTAAACAGACCGGCGTCATCTGATGACGCCGGTTCCTCTCCTCCCCTCCTGTGTACCGATCGGTACACAGTGAGCGGGGAGGGGGATGGATGGATGTCTGCAGCGCTGTGGGCTGTATGTGTAGTGACCACAGCGCTGCACAGAGACATCCAGGCATCCATCCATCCATGCTCAGCCATCCCCACTACACTGCAATGCTGTGCAATACTCTGCAATACCCCCACAATACTCTGCAATGCTGTGCAATACTCTGCAATACCCCCACAATACTCTGCAACACCCCCACAATACTCTGCAACACCCCCACAATACTCTGCAATGCTGTGCAATACTCTGCAATACCCCCACAATACTCTGCAATGCTGTGCAATACTCTGCAATACCCCCACAATACTCTGCAATGCTGTGCAGTACTCTGCAATGCCCCCACAATACTCTGCAATGCTGTGCAATACTTTGCAATGCTGTGCAATACTCTGCAATGCCCCCACAATACTCTGTAATGCCCCCACAATACTCTGCAATGCCCCCACAATACTCTGCAATGCCCCCACAATACTCTGCAATGCCCCCACAATACTCTGCAATGCCCCCGCAATACTCTGCAATGCCCCCGCAATACTCTGCAATGCCCTCGCAATACTCTGCAATGCCCCCGCCATACTCTGCAATGCCCCCGCCATACTCTGCAATGCCCCCGCCATACTCTGCAATGCCCCCGCCATACTCTGCAATGCCCCCGCCATACTCTGCAATGCCCCCGCCATACTCTGCAATGCCCCCGCCATACTCTGCAATGCCCCCGCCATACTCTGCAATGCCCCCGCCATACTCTGCAATGCCCCCGCCATACTCTGCAATGCCCCCGCCATACTCTGCAATGCCCCCGCCATACTCTGCAATGCCCCCGCCATACTCTGCAATGCCCCCGCCATACTCTGCAATGCCCCCGCCATACTCTGCAATGCCCCCGCCATACTCTGCAATGCCCCCGCCATACTCTGCAATGCCCCCGCCATACTCTGCAATGCCCCCGCCATACTCTGCAATGCCCCCGCCATACTCTGCAATGCCCCCGCCATACTCTGCAATGCCCCGGCCATACTCTGCAATGCCCCGGCCATACTCTGCAATGCCCCCGCCATACTCTGCAATGCCCCCGCCATACTCTGCAATGCCCCCGCCATACTCTGCAATGCCCCCGCCATACTCTGCAATGCCCCCGCCATACTCTGCAATGCCCCCGCCATACTCTGCAATGCCCCCGCCATACTCTGCAATGCCCCCGCCATACTCTGCAATGCCCCGGCCATACTCTGCAATGCCCCCGCCATACTCTGCAATGCCCCCGCCATACTCTGCAATGCCCCCGCCATACTCTGCAATGCCCCCGCCATACTCTGCCATGCCCCGCCATACCCCGCCATACTCCGCAATACCCCGCCATACTCTGCCATACTCCGCAATACCCTGCAATACCCCGCCATACCCCGCCATACTCTGCCATACCCCGCCATACTCCACAATACCCCGCCATACCCTGCCATGCTGAGCCATGCTCAGCTGTACTCGCCCTCTGTATGTGGCCAGGCTGTGGAAGTCTCACACATGTGGTATCGCCGTACTCAGGAGGAGCAGGGGAATCTGTTTCGGGGTGTCATTTTTGGTATGTACATGTTATGTGGTAGAAATATTGTATAAATGGACAACTTTGTGTTAAAAAAAAAATGCGTTTTAACCACTTCCCGCCCACCGGCCGTCATACAACGTCCTTGACTTTGTGCGGAGATATCTGAACGATGGGTGCAGCTACAGGCATCATTCAGATATCAGCTTTTTCAGCCGGCGATTCCCTACACCATGAGAACGATCATAGCGGCTGTTCCACTGCTTCATTATTCTTACGGGAGGCGAGAGGGGATGTCCCCCCCTCCCGCGCTTCTACCGACTCACCGCTACGATCGAAGCCAGGATCGTTTTTTTATTTTTTTTTATTTCAGGCTTTCCAGCCTAGAGGTGAGATGTGGGGTCTTATTGACCCCATATCTCACTGTAAAGAGGACCTGTCATGCCATATTCCTATTACAAGGATGTTTATATTCCTTGTAATAGGAATAAAAGTGGTCAAAAATTTTTTTTTTTGGAAAAAAGCATCAAACTAAAATAAATAAAGTAAAATGAACAATAAAAAAAAAAAAAAAATTTTAAAGCGCCCCTGTCCCTGCGTGCTCGCATGCAGAAGCGAACGCATACGTAAGTCCCGCCCACATATGAAAACCGTGTTCAAACCACACATGTGAGGTATCGCTGCGATCGGTAGAGCGAGAGTAATAATTTTGGCCCTAAACCTCCTCTGTAACTCAAAACATGTAACCAGTAAAAAATTTTAAAGCGTCGCCTATGGGGATTTTTGAGTAGCAAAGTTTGGCGCCATTCCACAAGCGCGTGCAATTTTGAAAGGTGACATGTTGGGTATCTATTTACTCAGTATAACTTCATCTTTCACATTATGCAAAAACATTAGGCTAACTTTACTGTTTTGTTTTTTGTAAAGCACAAAACAGTTTTTTTCCCAAAAAAAAAACGCGTTAAAAAAATCGCTGCGAAAATATCGTGCGAGATAAAAAGTTGCAAGACCGCCATTGTATTCTCTAGGGTCTTTGCTAAAAAAACATATATAATGTTTTGGGGTTCTATGTAATTTTCTAGCAAATAAATGATGATTTTTACATGTATGAGAGAAATGTCAGAATTGGCCTGGGTGCTCCAGAACGCCTGAAGGTGCTCCCCTGCATGTTGGGCCTCCGTATGTGGCCACGCTGTGTAAAAGTCTCACACATGTGGTATCGCCATACTCGGGAGTAATAGCAGAATGTGTTTTGGGGTGTAATTTGTGGTATGCATATGTGGTGTGTGAGAAATAACCTGCTAATATGACAATTTTGTGGGAAAAAAAAAGTAAAAAAAAAACCTTGATTTTGCAAAGAATTGTGGGAAAAAATGACAACTTCAAAAAACTCACCATGCATCTTTCTAAATACCTTGGAATGTCTTCTTTCCAAAAAGGTGTCATTTGGGGGGTATTTGTACTTTTCTGGCATGTTAGGGTCTCAAGAAATGAGATAGGCCGTCAGTACTTCAGGTGTGATCAATTTTCAAATATTCACACCATAGCTTTTGGACTCTATAACTTTCACTAAGACCAAATAATATCCACCGATTTGGGTTAATTTTACCAAAGATATGTAGCGGTATAAATTTTGGCCAAAATATATGAAGAAAAATTACTAATTTGCAAAATATTTTAAGAAATGAAGAAAAATGCATTTTTTTACAGATTTTTCGGTCTTTTTTCTTTTACGGCGCAAAAAATAAAGAACCCAGCGGTGATTAAATACCACCAAAAGAAAGCTCCATTTGTGTGAAAAAAAGGACAAAAATTTCATATAGATACAGTGTTGCATGGCTGAGTAATTGTCATTCAAAATGTGAGAGCACCAAAAGCTGAAAATTGGTCTGGTTAGGAAGGGGGTTTAAGTGCCCAGTTGTCAAGTGGTTAAAACACCGCCTTTCCAAAAATGATTGTCCCAACTATGGCCAACATTACAGCTTTTTTCCTTTATCCCCCCCCCCCCCCCCAAGTACTGCCAACAGTTTGCGTATTTACCTGAAAGAATTATTCTTTTGCTGCAAGACAAACTGCTGAGTGCCAATGTGGTTTTTATGGAGCTGTTCTTTAAGCGATGCCCCTCGTCACAGATGATTAGGTCGAAGCCCAGGCTCTGGATTTGGTCCAAAGAGCGTAACAACATCTCATAGCTAATGATCAGCACAGGATACAGGGGAGAGTTGATGAATTCTTCCACTTTGTGATCCTGTGCACATGCAGACCATGATAACAATAACAGAAATTGATCTTCAATAATTTATACAGGCATAGTGCACTCGTAATTCTGCAACATACACATCAAGAATCTCTAGAAAGTGGTTTCATAGGAGACCTAAACTAGTTTACTGACTTAAAGTATTTGTAACCCTAAAAAAAAAAAAAAAAGAGAGAGCTCCTGTTCCCTTATAGTAGGTTAAACAGCACAGTGCTTGTGCCATCTAACCAGCCCCTCTCTAACCTGTAAAAAAACTAGCGTATCCTGCCAGTTCCTGTGTCCCCCTCTGTGTACTGACCATGATAATCATGGCTACTGAGCCCTGATTACCGTGGTCAGTTTGTGTGCCTCCATCATCCGTAGCTCTCCTCTATCCCCCTCTACACCCACCTCCCTGCCCCTTAGATCCGTGTGTCACTGCCAGCCCCTCTATTTTATCTAGGCATAATGCACAGGGTAAGTGTTTTTGTTTTTTAAAGCCTGTAAACACCTTTTTTTCAGCTATATTAGGGTCGGTCACGTGACTCCCAGCCGGTCACTTACTCCGATTCAGGGCTACAGTGGGAGGGGCTGAGCGGCCATGTGACCTCCTGCTGTAGCCCTGAATCGGAGTAGGAGACCAGCCGGGAGTCACGTGACTGGCCTGAACATAGCTGAAAAAGGTGTTTACATGCTTCATTTTAATACAACAGTTACCCTGTGTGTTATGCCTAGATATAATAGAGGGGCTGGCAGTGAACTACATTTTCAAACTAACAACCACTTTAAGACTTGTAGAGTAGAGGTAAACTCTCACAATAAAATATTCTATTTCTAGGGCACTGTAGGTAAAAGAGGATTGCATTTTTTTTTTTTTACAATAATAGCTTTTCCCTAACTGTGATCTATTCTCAAGTAACCTCTGGAGGAACTCCCCATTTAGGAGGAATCCCAGAGGTTCTTGATTACGTAAACCCCATTCTTTACATTAAAACGCTTCCTACTGATCAAACTACTGTACCATAAGCTGTAGGTTTAATTGTAAAGGTTCCTTTTTTAAATAAATAACAAACATGTTATACTTAACTGCTTTGTGCAATGGTTTTGCAGAGAGCAGCCCAGAGCCCCCTCTTCTCAGGTCCCCCGATGGTGCTCCTGGTCCCTGCCCCTGCCAAGTGCCCACCATAGCAAGCTGCTTGCTATGGGGGTACTCATGCGGGCTTGTTCCCTAGAATGCATGAAGGTAAAAGAACCTTCTGCCCTTACAGCCACATTAATTTAAGTGGGGTTTCCAAGAGACCTGAAAACTATTTCAGGGGTTCCTTCATGATAAAAAATAAAAAAGGCTGAGAAAGATTGCTGTAGACTATTTGTATGAACTTTCTTTGAATCTGTGTGCCCTTCAGCAGCACCTGATTATCACACTTTTACTGCAGGGACCACGGCAGAATATGGCGGCACATGGCTCCTTGTAGACCAAGTCAGGTGTGCACATGAAAGGTTGACATAACTGAAACAAAACGGCATAAACATTGTCAGGAAGTAGATCTGGATACAGCTTGCAGACGATGTCGCTGCAATCAGGACATACAGTATCTCACAAAAGTGAGTACACCCCTCACATTTTTGTAAATACTTTATTATATCTTTTTATGTGACAACACTAAAGAAATGACACTTTGCTACAATGTAAAGTAGTGAGTGTACAGCTTGTATAACAGTGTCAATCTGCTGTCCCCTGAAAATAACTCAACACACAGCCAATAATGTCTAATGTCTCTTGGGCATGGAGTTCACCAGAGCTTCACAGGTTGCCACTGGAGTTCTCTTCCACTCCTCGAAGACATCATCACAGAGCTTGTGGATGTTAGAGACCTTTCGCTCCTCCACCTTCTGTTTGAAGATGCCCCACAGATGCTCAATAGGGCTTAGGTCTGGAGACATGCTTGGCTAGTCCATCACCTTTACCCTCTGCTTCTTTAGCAAGGCAGTGATCCTCTTGGAGGTGTGTTTGGGGTCATTATGTTGGTATACTACCCTGCAGCCCAGTCTCCGAAGGGAGGGGATCATGCTCTGCTTCAGTATGTCACAGTACATGTTGGCATTCATGGTTCCCTCAATGAATTGTAGCTCCCCAGTGGCGGCAGCACTCATGCAGCCCCAGACCATGACATTCCCACCACCATGCTTGACTGTAGGCAAGACACACTTGTCTTTGTACTCCTCAACTGGTTGCCGCCACACACGCTTGACACCATCTGAACCATATAAGTTTATTTTGGTCTCATCAGACCACAGGACATGGTTCCAGTAATGTACTTAGTTTGCTTGTCTTCAGCAAACTGTTTGAGGACTTTCTTGTGCATCATGTTTATAAGAGGCTTCCTTCTGGGACGACAGCCATGCAGACCAATTTGATGCAGTGTGCGGCGTATGGTCTGAGCACTGACAGGCTGACCCCCCCACCACTTTAACCTCTGTAGCAATGCTGAAAGCACTCATACTTCTTTTTCCCAAAGACAACCTCTGGATATGACCCTGAGCATGTGCACTCAACTACTTTGGTCGACCATGGCAAGGCCTGTTCTGAGTGGAACCTGTCCTGTTAAACCGCTGTATGGTCTTGTTCACCGTGCTGCAGCTCAGTTTCATGGTCTTGGCAATCTTCTTAAAGCTTAGGCCATCTTTATGTAGAGCGACAATTCTTTTTTTCAGATCCTCAGAGAGTTCTTTGTCATGAGGTGCCATGTTGAACTTCCAGTGACCAGTATGAGAGAGTGAGAGCGATATCATCAAATTTAACACACCTGCTCCCCATTCACACCTGAGACCTTGTAACACTAACGAGTCACATGACACCAGGGAGGGAAAATGGCTAATTGGGCCCAATTTAGACATTTTCACTTAGAGGTGTACTCACTTTTGTTGCCAGGGGTTTAGACATTAATGGCTGTGTGTTGAGTTATTTTGAGGGGACAGCAAATTTACACTGTTATACAAGCTGTACACTCACTATTTTACATTGTAGCAAAGTGTAATTTCTTCAGTGTTGTCACATGAAAAGATATAATTTATTTTTATTTATTTATTTCAGGTACTTATATAGCGCCGTCAATTTACGCAGCGCTTTACATATACATTGTACATTCACATCAGTCCCTAACCCTCAAGGAGCTTACAATTTTCTATTCGTCGATCCCCCACAGCGCTGGATTGCAGGCCATCCAATATCATCTTCAACGCTACAGCTCCTACACTCAGGAGCTACAGGAGTTTATTCTGTTAAGTGTTGAGCTTTTATTAAAGCATAATTATTTTTTATTTGATGGCGCATATTATGTCCAGCACTGCGGGGTGTCTATGGGTGCTAGATTCTCACCGTCCATGGCGAACCTCTATATGGGTTGGTGGGAGGAACAAGTTTTGTTCTCTCCCAGCAACCCTTTTGCTAAGCAGATTGTTTGGTATGGTCGTTTCATTGATGACCTTGTGATGGTGTGGGATGGTGACATTATGGGATTGCATGAATTTTTGAAATTTCTGAATGATAATCAGTTAAATCTACATTTTTCAATTGAGCATGATGTTTCCAGTATCAACTTTCTAGACATCACCTTGAAGGGCGATCCAACCACAGGTGATGTTTCAACATGCACCTATAGGAAACCTTGCTCTGGTAACACTACGCTTTTTGCAACCAGTTGTCATCCATCCCACACCATCAATGCCATCCCTTATGGGGAGTTTATTCGAGCTAAACGTAACTGTTCAACAAACTCAACCTTTGAACTAGAATGTAAGGTCATCCATCAGCGCTTATTGGACCGAGGTTATAACGAATCTGTTATACACCAAGGACTAAAAAGGGTTTTGATGATGGACAGAGAGGAATTACTGTCAGATAAGCCTAAAACTGAGAGAAAGCATAAAAATAAAAATAATAACAAACCTCATCAATCTTACAACTCTAGGAATAGAAAAACGGGTAAACCTATCACATTTGTAACCACATTTTCCCAAGAATATAATTAAATAGTCAGAATAATAAAAAAGAATCTGTCAATATTACATACAGATAAAGATTTAAATGAAATTCTACAAGCAGGTTGCCTTTTTTCTAGCCTACGTGCGCCCACACTGGGGACTGCAATTTCACCTAGTCTATTTTCATCCAAACAATGCCAACCCACCTGGCTCTCCTATCCTCGCAGTTAACCTTGTAATATAAAAACCTGTAGGTACTGTAACTTGTGTGATCTGGGTAAAACATTTGTTGCCGCAGCTACAGGTGAAGAGTTTACTATACAGCAATACATCAACTGTGGCACAAAGTATGTAATTTACCTGATCACCTGTATTTCATGCAGCCTCCAATATGTAGGCTGTACCACACGTTCTATGAGAGCCCGTATAGGGAACATTACTGTGACACAATTAACCCAAATGCTAGAAATATTTCGAATGCAACACGTCACTTTAGGGAATGTCACCAGGGTGATCTCTCCTCTTTCTGCTTTAGAGGAATAGAACGGTTGTCTCACTCGCCCAGAGGAGGTGACAGGGAGAGAAAGCTACTGGGGAGAGAAGCATGGTGGATTTTTAGATTAAAAACTAGATCGCCTCAGGGGTTAAACCTGAGGTGGGATCTGGATTTGCACTTACGTTAAACATGCCTCTCCCCAGAGCCTCCTCTCTCTTTTTCTCTTTTCCTCCTCTGGTGTCTTTTTCACATACCTGAATTATTATTTTTATTTCATTTTTTATTTTTTGTATCTAATGTTTTTTGTATTTCATGGTAAGTTTTAATCATGTATATGTGCATGGGTGCATGCATGAGTGTTTGCACACATGCACTTATTATCACTCTAAGGTGTGTGACAAATAGTGCCATATATATGGATCTCTCAATATGCAGTATAGCTGATTCCCCTTTTTTGGATAATTGCCTGTAGTCAGTTAAGACAATTAATGGGTGGAGCCAGTGATCCTTGGAGCTACTATTTATTTTCAAAGTTTCATGCCTGCAATGTGGTTATGACTAAGGCCTTATAGGCTGAAACGCGTCAGATGTTCTTATTTGCGTTTGGTCACTGTGGCTTGTCAATAAATATTATACTTCTTAAGAGCAATCACCAGAGTGCGGATCATCTTTTCCTCATTTAGACATTAATGGCTGTGTGTTGAGTTATTTTGAGGGGACAGCAAATTTACACTGTTATACAAGCTGTACACTCACTACTTTACTTTGTAGCAAAGTGTCATTTCTTCAGTGTTGTCACATGAAAAGATACAATTTATTTTTATTTATTTCAGGTACTTATATAGCGCCGTCAATTTACGCAGCGCTTTACATATACATTGTACATTCACATCCGTCCCTAACCCTCAAGGAGCTTACAATTTAAGGTAAAATATTTACAAAAATGTGAGGGGTGTACTCACTTTTGTGAGATACTGTATATGTATAAAAAAAAAAGGAGTACTGATTCTGAGGCGCTCACCCTTACTCATAAGGGAGTTGAGGGGGTTACATAGTTGGTAAGGTTGAAGAAAGATACCAATCCATCCTGAGTGTGTGTGTATGTGTGTAAAATTTAAAAAAAAATATCTACACTCCCCACTGAAACCACAAACTTTTGGGGAGGAGTTCTGCATCTTTATTGTTTTAACAGTATATAACCTAGAGGTCGACAGATATATCAGCCGATATTTGGCTTTTTTTACTTTGTGCTGATAAAAAAAAGCCGATTATACCTTCAGCGGGACTTGCAAATGACTTCTGTAATATAAGTCAATGCAAGTTGTCTGAAGTTTTCTTCTCTCCTCCTCTGGGCAGCCTGCCAAGTCTGATAAGAAGATACATTGTATCTCTTCAGGTTCTTTTTATCAATAGACTGAACTCCGTGGAGAAGTTCTCAGTTTAACCATTTAAAGACTAAATCTTTTCTGACACTTGTTGCTTACAAGTAAAAATCCTGTATTTTCTGCTAGAAAATCACTTGGAACCCACAAACATTATATATATTTTTTCTAGCAGAGACCCTAGGGAATAAAATAGAGGTTGTTGCAATATTTTATGTCACACGGTATTTGCGCAGCAGCCTTTCAAACGCAATTTTTTTTTGAAAAAATACACTAATGAAATAAAAAAAAAAAAAAGCAGTAAAGCACTCGAGCTTTCACACAGACTGCAGGGGAGCCGTTTTACAGGCGCTATTTTTAGCCCAAAAGCGCCTGAAAAACGCCCCAGTGTGAAAGGGGTCTAACTGTCAGATTTTATGAGATGAAGGGAAAAAAAAAAAAAAAAAAAATCAGCCTAATATATCGGCCCAAAAAAATCGGCATCATATATCGGCCATCGGCCACCGCGATTTCTAAATATCGGCTTTGGCATCGGCCAGAGAAAAACCCATATCGGTCGACCTCTAATATAACCCCTTATGCAGTTTAATACTGAACCAATTCTCATTCAATTTAATATACAGGATTAATATTAGAGCTGCTATTTGTTAAAAAAAATTGCGATCTTAATCCAGCATTTCAATGATTTATGTAACAAGTGCTGAGCCGTTCTTTGCTCAGAGTTGTCAAAAAAAACCAAAAAAAACAGCAAAGTTTATTACAACTTTGCTCAGCGCTGAGATAAAAAGAAACAATGGATCATTTGGTTCTTTTAGATTAAAGGGATGAACTTCAATCTGCAAATGAGGTCAGTTTAACCACTAAGCCTTAATTTAACCATTAAGCCTTTTTCTGACACTTGTTGCTTACAAGTTAAAATTTGTATTTTTTTGCTAGAAAATTATTTAGAACCCCCAAACATTATATATATATATTTTATATATATTTTTTAGCAGAGACCCTGGAGAATAAATGAAGAATGTCACACTGTAATTGCGCAGCGGTCTTACAAATGCAATTTTTTAGGAAAAAATTTACTTCAATGAATGAAAAAATAAAATAAACAGTAAAGTTAGCCCAATTATTTTGTATATTGTGAAAGAGGATTTTACGCCGAGAATCGTGATCTTTATTCTAAGCAAACTTTTCTCATTTTAGCCAGAATCGTGCAGCTCTAATATACAGGTCACATGATCTATCCCGCACCCATACTCACTCAGGTTGAACTGGATGGACTGTTGTCTTTATTCAACCTTACTAACTATGATGGAGATCGGGTGGAGGGGGATGTGAAAGGGTTAAAAAATGATCCTACAATCAAACTTCCCCTTCCCAAATCTGCTGCAGCTTGTACTCTGAAACTAATGAATGAATGATTGTTCATTCTTTAGTTCCTTCTTCCTGCCTTGTAAGAAGAAAGGACTGGCACTCAGATACAAACCGTAGTACTTTTTACATTATTTATTGCTTTGACTAGTCATCACAGCAAACAGATGGTACAGAGCCATTTGAATCTGATCTGTGCATTGTGTCTATAAGGTCAAGCTGCCTGATGACAGCTTGGTTCACAGACATTACCAGGTGCACTGGTTGTCTGAGGGCTATTTCTGGAGTTTCAAAAAGCTACTCCAGAAATAGATGTCCACCTCCCAGCTGTTTTTTTTTTTACAATAGGATGGTATGGAGGTTGATAATAATTGTTACAAGAATATGGTAATAGGTACTTGTGCGCACACCAAAATATTAAATATTAAAAAGCCAACAATAAAAATATATATAATACCTTAAAAAACGTCAAAAAATAAGAAAAAATAGCAGCCACAAATAATAGTGTTCACACACCTAAAGACAATTGCTAAAAAAGGGGGGTAAATCTGCGGCGCTAATTAAAATATGTAAAACCACCAAACCATACCAAGAGGTAATATAGCCAGATCTCCAGGTATCGATAATGTCTAATTGCTTGATCTTCCACTAATTTGTGCAATCAAAGGTCACAGAAAAGCCAGTATTGCATCAAAAAATGAAATGACTAAAACAAAACTAAAAAATTACACAGAATGGGAATAATGGGTCGCTGTTTATAAATAGCCATATAAATGTACATAAATAAATTAAAGGTCCACTGAAATAAATAAACAGTAAAAAAATATTGAAAAAATATATAGAACCACAAACTCCACAGCTTAAAAAGATCTTCAAACCACTACTCAAATAAATAAATCCAAATTAAAACATATCCTTATAAAATATCTGCAATTGTGATAATTAGTGCAGCAATCAAAAAATAAATAAGTGATAGGTGAAAAATGACTAATGAAACAATAAGTGTAGTTTTCACAGCATAAAAAATCACGATCTGATAATACCAAAACTATAAATATAAGTGACTAAAAGTGTCTAATGAAAAAATAGACCATAAATTGCAACATAAGTGATGTAACAGGGTGTACATGAATAATACTGCAGAAAGCAATAAATTTGAATAGAACAGTCTCCAAAACGTCCCATCCAAAAAAAGGAAACTAATCAATCAATAAAAGTAACAAGTACAAAATAATTGCAACAAATGTGATCACACAGAGTGTAAATGAATGAATAATACTTGGAAAAGATAGTAATATAAATAAACAGTCTCAAAAAAGTCCCATAGAAGATAAGATCTCCATTGTGACAGATAATTGAAAAAAACGTGCCAAACAAAGTTGTTCCAAAGATATTCAGTGATAGATATAGTGTGTAATGGTAGCGGTTCCCCCAGCCTCTCACCTCCCGGCTGAACGATCACAGCCTATTTAGCATGTAACAGATGAAACACCGGCTTCCCAGTCTCCTTGTTACCAGGGGTCTCCAGAATGCTGCTTTCAGGTTCAGCTCAAAAGAAAGGAAAGGGCTCCATAGTGTAGCAAGTAATTTCAATATTTATTTCAACAATATTCCACTTACATAGAAAACTGGGTAACACAGAAAGCTCTCAGGCTGCTCTCAGCTCAACGATCCCGGCCGTGATCGGAGAGACAAGCTGCAGCCGAAAAGATCCGCCTCTCTCTTCCCTGACGCGTTGCGTGACTGTCACGTCACTTTCTCAAAGGGTATTTTTTATGCTGTGAAAACTACACTTATTGTTTCATTAGTCATTTTTCACCTATCACTTATTTATTTTTTGATTGCTGCACTAAATATCACAATTGCAGATATTTTATAAGGATATGTTTTAATTTGGATTTATTTATTTGAGTAGTGGTTTGAAGATCTTTTTAAGCTGTGGAGTTTGTGGTTCTATATATTTTTTCAATATTTTTTTACTGTTTATTCATTTCAGTGGACCTTTAATTTATTTATGTACATTTATATGGCTATTTATAAACAGCGACCCATTATTCCCATTCTGTGTAATTTTTTAGTTTTGTTTTAGTCATTTCATTTTTTGATGCAATACTGGCTTTTCTGTGACCTTTGATTGCACAAATTAGTGGAAGATCAAGCAATTAGACATTATCGATACCTGGAGATCTGGCTATATTACCTCTTGGTATGGTTTGGTGGTTTTACATATTTTAATTAGCGCCGCAGATTTACCCCCCTTTTTTAGCGATAATAATTGTTATTACCTGATCGACTGAAAACACACGCATTCTCTCTGTGCCCAACCACTTCTGAAATTCTTTCCTCCAGTTCTTCACCAAACTCCCTGGAGTGACGATCAAAGCTCTCTTTATAATAGGCTTGCCTCCAAAAGGGCCTTGGCGCAGAAGGGTCCATATCAAGACAATGCATTGAAGTGTTTTACCCAAACCCATCTCATCTGCCAGAATGGCTCCATACTGACCAGAGACCCTATGTGAAAGAGACCAAGGATGTATCGTCACAATAACACAATAAATAAAGAGCTCCTCTTAGCACTTAAGGGCACAATAAATATGATTATTCACTATATACATACCATATATATATATATATATATATATATATACACACACACACACACATATACTAAATAAATACTATATATCTATATACTCGTATACAATACAAATGCAATAATATTTCCTGACTGCATTCTGTGAAATTATACATGACTGCTGTATAAGTATATAATGTTCCTACAATATAACAGTCCCCAGAATGTAAAATATGACATGACTTCTTCCAGTTTCTGATGGTTGCAACACCTTTTGGTATCCTACCCTGTTTCCCCGAAAATAAGACCTAGCGTGATTGTCGGTGATGGCTGCAATCTAAGCCCTACCCCCCAAATAAGCCCTAGTTAAAGTCCTTGTAGGTCTTATTTTCAGGGTAGGGCTTATTTTTGGGGAAACAGGGTAGGGCTTATTTGGGGGTAGGGCTTATATTGCAGCCATCACTGACAATCACGCTAGGTCTTATTTTCAGGGAAACAGGGTAGCACAGTGACAAGCCTGGTAAAAGTAAGTTGCAGTTAGAATTGTCTGTGTGTTTTCTGGGTTGATCAACCTATTTCCTTGAGAGAAAGATATATAACAATTACACTACTAAAAATAATAATTCTGAAACATATTTTATAATGTCGCAAGTTGGGCCATACATAAAACGTGTTGAAGAAGTATAGAGTTTAAGATTTACCTCATCCCCATGACACATTCGTAAAGAAACAGAATCCCTTCTTTCTGATGCGGTCTCAGATGCACAGCCACATAAGGATCAACCACGACATCTACAAAGGGCAAACTGGACTTGCTCAACATTCTCTGATGATGCTCGAATGGTCTGGGCATCACGATAGAACCTTCCGAAAGACAACACCAAGCATATTAACAAAGCAATTCAACAGATACACAGGTGTGAATTTACTAAAACCAGAGCTGTGCATGGCAACCAATCATCTTCTGTATTACGCTTTTTCAATTTAGCTTTGAAAAAAAAGGTTGAACCTGATTGGTTGTCATGTATAACTGCTCCTGGTTCTGTCTGCTCTAGTCTTAAAAAATTATCTGATTGGATGAATACAAAACTGATATTTCATGAACAGGTACAATTTTCTGAATCGTCAACTGGCTTCCCATAATTCTTAAAGATGATCTATCATCATCATATCTATTGCACAGTTCCATCATCTAAAGGGCAAAGTACGTGTAGTATTTTATCTCATATTGCTAGGTACTTTGTAACCCTAGTTATGAGGTCCTGTCAGGGAAGACGCATGCATTTGCACAGGCGCATGATTCCTGTGAGCTCTGTTCAGCGACGATCACACACACAGGTTCGTGCACAGACTAGTTTCTTGTGTCAGTGCTGTTTGGTCTATTACATTCCTGAAGCATGTGTGTATCTGTCCCTGTATTGCCCTTCCATTGCTGACCTTATCTGCTCCTGACTTTGCCTGAGCTCAGCCTCCACCGACACCTGGCTTGCCTCTGGACTACGCTTCTGCCTCACCCTTCTGGTCATCTGCCTTGTTATTACCGAACCCAGCCTGACTTCTGACTACTCTTCTGCTTGCCGCCTGTATCTGATCTGCCTGCTAATTGCTGAGCTGGACTGTCTGACCTTTCCTTGCTCTTCTTCCTGCACCTGATCCAGCCATAGCTGTATCTGACATCTGTTCCTGCTCTTCTGCCAGCATGCCACCAGCCAGCTGCGCCTGTGTATCTGGATGCACATCCGCATCCACCAGCGGAAGTCTTAACAGGCACTCATGCTACTGTGTGCTCTGGCATTTCCTGTTGCTCTACCAGGGCTCCTGAGCCAGAGGTGTAAGAGAGGACTTCATCACCAGGTACGTTACAGATCCCACCTGGCTGCCTCCCCTGAAGGAGGTGGCTGATTCGGGGGGGGTGATTACAAGATTTTCTCTCACCTCTGGGGACTAATCTAAAATGTTGGATTCCCCCTCACTTCCTTTTTTTGATGACAATGGTCACCAGTACAAATAGAGGGTTGAATCTCCCCAATAGGGACACAAACAGCAATATAAACTTGACAGGGGGTCTAACACTACAGTTACACTTTCACTTACCAGTGAACAGAGCAGGCCATTGAAGGGAACCTGTTACAGGGAATGTGACTGTCCATGATTCTACAGAGTGGGGATCAACTCAGGCATGTTTAGATGTTCTTCCCGAACACACATGGCCGAGCCTGCAAGGAAGCTGTCCCCTTTAATAGGCTAATCATCCCCAGCCTCCAGCCACATGTACACAAGGGACATGTATACAGTGCCTTGAAAAAATATTCATACCCCCCCCCTGAAAATTTCCACATTTTGTCATGTTACAACCAAAAACATACAGTATCTCACAAAAGTGAGTACGTCCCTCACATTTTTGTAAATATTTTATTATATCTTTTCATGTGACAACACTGAAGAAATGACACTTTGCTACAATGTAAAGTAGTGAGTGTACAGCTTGTATAACAGTGTAAATTTGCTGTCCCCTTAAAATAACTCAACACACAGCTATTAATGTCTAAACCACTGGCAACAAAAGTGAGTACACCCCTAAGTGAAAATATCCAAATTGGGCCCAATTAGCCATTTTCCCTCCCCGGTGTCATGTGGCTCATTAATGTTACGTCTCAGGTGTGAATGGGGAGAAGGTGTGTTAAATTTGGTGTCATCGCTCTCATACTGGTCACTGGAAGTTCAACATGGTACCTCATGGCAAAGAACTCTCTGAGGATCTGAAAACAAAGAATTGTTGCTCTACATATAGATGGTGAACCTTGGCACCCCAGATGTTTTGGAACCACATTTCCCATGTTGCCAGTGGTTTACACATTAATGGCTGTGTGTTGAGTTATTTTGAGCGAACAGCAAAAAAAATTAAAAGTCAGCAGCTACAAATACTGCAGCTGCTGACTTTTAATTGGACACTCACCTGTCCCTGGGTCCAGCGATGCGGGGGATCGAAGCCCCGATCGTCTCCCCCTCCGTTCAGCGGCGCCGGCACTGCAACTGTGGGAGCCGGGCTGTGGTTTCACAGCCTGGCACCCACTGCGCATGCGCGAGCGGCGCCACGCGCCGTGATTGGCCGCTCAGTCACCTGGGACCTGTAATGGGTCCCAGATGATTGACAGGAGGAAGGGAGCAGAGCGGAGCCCTTCCTGTCCTGAGGGGGAAATGATGTCACCAGCCCAGGCACTGGAAGAGGCAGACTACGAGGGACCCCCTAGCAACAGGCATTTAGAGGTAAGTAAAAAAAAAAAAAATATCCAAATTTTTTTTGTATTTTTTTTTTAGGATTTTTCATGTAGTTTTTTTTTTTTTGGGTGGAACCCCACTTTAAATACAGTAGCAAAAAGTATGTAAAATGTAAAAGTGTGAACGTCCTGTAAACTAGAACAGAGCGTCTTCTCTCTGCCAGCCTTGTCATTATTCTCATGCTGGATTACTTACATGACAGGTTCACGTTAAACACTACAATGTACAGTAAACATTGTATTCATAAACAGTATTCTGCATTTTAAACATATGTCTAATATTTTATGCTCAGGAATTCCGGGGCATTGTATTCTGACAGCCAGACCCATTGCTGTCAGAATATACTGATCAATGACAAGAGTCTGATTGGCTGCAGCTGATGTGGAAAGGTTTTCCAACATTCTCATTTGACAGAAGTTGACCAAATGATGGACTTCTGTCGAGCAGGAATGGCCGAAATTTGACCGGTCTCTGCTGGACTGGCTGAATTTTGATCAGTTTATGGCCAGCTTAAGATAGTTAGAAAGCGTGGCTTGGAATGTTACAGAATTATGAAAAATGAGCATGGGAGCTTCATGATATAGTCTTACAGCACTGGGGTTTGCATCATATTCCCATCAGTACTACTACCTTGATTCTGTACGACTTCCCTGTAATTATATAGGCTTGCTCTAGGCAGTTACCCAGGTTGAAAAAAGACATAAGCCCATCTAGTTCAACCAATACATCCCACAATTTGAAATATTACTGGTAGTTTAAAGTGCTTCTAAAGCTAAGCTTTTTTTGTTTTTTTACAAAACGGATGCATGTTCCAAAGACAACTGTAAGCAGAAGTCTACCTACTTAAGATTTCCTCTCACATCCAGGTGCATTTCCAGAAAAGGGAATGAAGGAAAACCTCCCTAAGGCTGGGTTCACACTGGTCCGACAAACGCTCCGACATTGGGAGCTCATGTCGCATGACGTGTGAAATGTAATGTTTCCCTATGGGAGCCGTCCTAACTGGTCCGACACAAGTCGTTCCGACTTTAGAAATGCTCCCTGTACTACTTTGGTCCGACTTTGATCCTACTTCAGCCTATTAACTATCATTGAAGTCGGATCAAAGTCGGATTGCCGTCTTGCATGATCCGACTTCGGCACGCGACTTGTGCTCAGATGTTCTTGAGGGGGAACTCCGCGCCAAATTTTAAATAAAAAACCGGCATGGGTTCCCCCTCCAAGAGCATACCAGGCCCTTGGGTCTGGTATGGACCTTGAGGGGAACCCCCTACGCCGAAAAAACGGCGTGGGGGTCCCCCCCAATCCATACCAGACCCTTATCCGAGCACGCAGCCCGGCCGGACAGGAATGGGGGTGGGGGCGAGCGAGCGCCCCCCCCCTCCTGAGCCGTACCAGGCCGCATGCCCTCAACATGGGGGGGTTGGTGCCTTGGGGGAGGGGGCGCGCTGCGGCCCCCCCCAGCCCAAAGCACCTTGTCCCCATGTTGATGAGGACAAGGGCCTCTTCCCGACAACCCTGGCCGTTGGTTGTCGGGGTCTGCGGGCTGGGGGCTTATCGGAATCCGGGAGCCCCCTTTAATAAGGGGGCCCCCAGATCCCGGCCCCCCACCCTATGTGAATTGAGTATGGGGTACATGGTACCCCTACCCATTCACCTAGGGAAAAAGTGTCAATTTAAAAAAAAAAACTACACAGATTTTTAAAGTATTTTATTAGACAGCTCCGGGGGTCTTCTTCCGACTTCGGGGGTCTCTCCGGTTCTTCTCCGCGCTCTCCGGGTCTTCTGCCGGGCTCCTCCTCTCTCTTCTGCTCTTTTGCCGCTCTTTTGCTAAAGAGGAGGAGCCCGGTCTGCTGCCTTCTTCTCTTCGGGGGTCTCTCCGGTTCTTCTCCGCGCTCTCCGGATCTTCTGCCGGGCTCCTCCTCTCTCTTCTGCTCTTTTGCCGCTCTTTTGCTAAAGAGGAGGAGCCCGGTCTTCAATCTTCTGCCCTCTTCTCTTCTCCTGATGTTGACACGACGCTCTCTGGGGCTAGAATGCTCTCTGTGCGCTCTGCTCTGACTTATATAGGCGGTGACCCCGCCCTCTTATGCCGTCACAGTCCCTGGGCATGCTGGGACTATGACGGCATACAGGGGGCGTGGTCATCGGGTGATGACCACGCCCCCTAAAACGTCACAGTCCCAGCATGCCCAGGGACTGTGACGGCATAAGAGGGCGGGGTCACCGCCTATATAAGTCAGAGCAGAGCGCACAGAGAGCATTCTAGCCCCAGAGAGCGTCGTGTCAACATCAGGAGAAGAGAAGAGGGCAGAAGATTGAAGACCGGGCTCCTCCTCTTTAGCAAAAGAGCGGCAAAAGAGCAGAAGAGAGAGGAGGAGCCCGGCAGAAGATCCGGAGAGCGCGGAGAAGAACCGGAGAGACCCCCGAAGAGAAGAAGGCAGCAGATTGAAGACCGGGCTCCTCCTCTTTAGCAAAAGAGCGGCAAAAGAGCAGAAGAGAGAGGAGGAGCCCGGCAGAAGACCCGGAGAGCGCGGAGAAGAACCGGAGAGACCCCCGAAGTCGGAAGAAGACCCCCGGAGCTGTCTAATAAAATACTTTAAAAATCTGTGTAGTGTTTTTTTTTTAAATTGACACTTTTTCCCTAGGTGAATGAGTAGGGGTACCATGTACCCCATACTCAATTCACATAGGGTGGGGGGCCGGGATCTGGGGGCCCCCTTATTAAAGGGGGCTCCCGGATTCCGATAAGCCCCCCGCCCGCAGACCCCGACAACCAACGGCCAGGGTTGTCGGGAAGAGGCCCTTGTCCTCATCAACATGGGGACAAGGTGCTTTGGGCTGGGGGGGCCGCAGCGCGCCCCCTCCCCCAAGGCACCAACCCCCCCATGTTGAGGGCATGCGGCCTGGTACGGTTCAGGAGGGGGGGGGCGCTCGCTCGTCCCCACCCCCATTCCTGTCCGGCCGGGCTGCGTGCTCGGATAAGGGTCTGGTATGGATTGGGGGGGACCCCCACGCCGTTTTTCGGCGTAGGGGGTTCCCCTCAAGGTCCATACCAGACCCAAGGGCCTGGTATGCTCTTGGAGGGGGAACCCATGCCGGTTTTTTATTTAAAATTTGGCGTGGAGTTCCCCCTAAAGATTCATACCAAACACAGTGTCGGGCATTGGCGGGGATCCAAGTCGGATCCCCGTTCATTGAAAGTCGGACACATGCCGGCTTCATGTCGCAGGGCAAAGTCGGATCCAAAGTAGGACGGCTGTCGTGTCGCACCAGTGTGAACCCAGCCTAAGGCTGGGTTCACACTGGTCCGACAAACGCTCCGACATTGGGAGCTCATGTCGCATGACGTGTGAAATGTAATGTTTCCCTATGGGAGCCGTCCTAACTGGTCCGACACAAGTCGTTCCGACTTTAGAAATGCTCCCTGTACTACTTTGGTCCGACTTTGATCCTACTTCAGCCTATTGACTATCATTGAAGTCGGATCAAAGTCGGATTGCCGTCTTGCATGATCCGACTTCGGCACGCGACTTGTGCTCAGATGTTCTTGAGGGGGAACTCCGCGCCAAATTTTAAATAAAAATCCGGCATGGGTTCCCCCTCCAAGAGCATACCAGGCCCTTGGGTCTGGTATGGACCTTGAGGGGAACCCCCTACGCCGAAAAAACGGCGTGGGGGTCCCCCCCAATCCATACCAGACCCTTATCCGAGCACGCAGCCCGGCCGGACAGGAATGGGGGTGGGGACGAGCGAGCGCCCCCCCCCCCCTCCTGAACCGTACCAGGCCGCATGCCCTCAACATGGGGGGTGGTGCCTTGGGGGAGGGGGCGCGCTGCGGCCCCCCCACCCCAAAGCACCTTGTCCCCATGTTGATGAGGACAAGGGCCTCTTCCCGACAACCCTGGCCGTTGGTTGTCGGGGTCTGCGGGCGGGGGGCTTATCGGAATCCGGGAGCCCCCTTTAATAAGGGGGCCCCCAGATCCCGGCCCCCCACCCTATGTGAATGAGTATGGGGTACATCGAACCCCTACCCATTCACCTAGGGAAAAAGTGTCAATTTAAAAAAAAACACTACACAGATTTTTAAAGTAATTTATTAGACAGCTCCGGGGGTCTTCTTCCGACTTCGGGGGTCTCTCCGGTTCTTCTCCGCGCTCTCCGGGTCTTCTGCCGGGCTCCTCCTCTCTCTTCTGCTCTTTTGCCGCTCTTTTGCTAAAGAGGAGGAGCCCGGTCTGCTGCCTTCTTCTCTTCGGGGGTCTCTCCGGTTCTTCTCCGCGCTCTCCGGATCTTCTGCCGGGCTCCTCCGCTCTCTTCTGCTCTTTTGCCGCTCTTTTGCTAAAGCGGAGGAGCCTGGTCTTCAATCTTCTGCCTTCTGCCCTCTTCTCCTGATGTTGACACGACGCTCTCTGGGGCTAGAATGCTCTCTGTGCGCTCTGCTCTGACTTATATAGGCGGTGACCCCGCCCTCTTATGCCGTCACAGTCCCTGGGCATGCTGGGACTGTGACGTTTTAGGGGGCGTGGTCATCACCCGATGACCACGCCCCCTGTATGCCGTCATAGTCCCAGCATGCCCAGGGACTGTGACGGCATAAGAGGGCGGGGTCACCGCCTATATAAGTCAGAGCAGAGCGCACAGAGAGCATTCTAGCCCCAGAGAGCGTCGTGTCAACATCAGGAGAAGAGGGCAGAAGGCAGAAGATTGAAGACCAGGCTCCTCCGCTTTAGCAAAAGAGCGGCAAAAGAGCAGAAGAGAGCGGAGGAGCCCGGCAGAAGATCCGGAGAGCGCGGAGAAGAACCGGAGAGACCCCCGAAGAGAAGAAGGCAGCAGACCGGGCTCCTCCTCTTTAGCAAAAGAGCGGCAAAAGAGCAGAAGAGAGAGGAGGAGCCCGGCAGAAGACCCGGAGAGCGCGGAGAAGAACCGGAGAGACCCCCGAAGTCGGAAGAAGACCCCCGGAGCTGTCTAATAAATTACTTTAAAAATCTGTGTAGTGTTTTTTTTTAAATTGACACTTTTTCCCTAGGTGAATGGGTAGGGGTTCGATGTACCCCATACTCATTCACATAGGGTGGGGGGCCGGGATCTGGGGGCCCCCTTATTAAAGGGGGCTCCCGGATTCCGATAAGCCCCCCGCCCGCAGACCCCGACAACCAACGGCCAGGGTTGTCGGGAAGAGGCCCTTGTCCTCATCAACATGGGGACAAGGTGCTTTGGGGTGGGGGGGCCGCAGCGCGCCCCCTCCCCCAAGGCACCACCCCCCATGTTGAGGGCATGCGGCCTGGTACGGTTCAGGAGGGGGGGGGGCGCTCGCTCGTCCCCACCCCCATTCCTGTCCGGCCGGGCTGCGTGCTCGGATAAGGGTCTGGTATGGATTGGGGGGGACCCCCACGCCGTTTTTTCGGCGTAGGGGGTTCCCCTCAAGGTCCATACCAGACCCAAGGGCCTGGTATGCTCTTGGAGGGGGAACCCATACCGGATTTTTATTTAAAATTTGGCGCGGAGTTCCCCCTAAAGATTCATACCAAACAATGCCGGGCACTGGCGGGGATCCAAGTCGGATCCCCGTTCATTGAAAGTCGGACACATGCCGGCTTCATGTCGCAGGGCAAAGTCGGATCCAAAGTAGGACGGCTGTCGTGTCGCACCAGTGTGAACCCAGCCTAATGGGACACAGACAGCAAAAAATAACAGGGGTTTAACCCTCCCCTACTCTCAACCACTAAAGAAAAAAGTTTTTGCTATACATTAACAGAGTTTCTCCCAAATGGTCCCTAACCACTTCAGCCCCGGAAGGATTTGCCCCCTTAATGACCAGGTCATTTTTTGAGATATGGCACTGCTTCGCTTTAAATGACAATTGCGTGGTCGTGCGACACTATACCCAAACAAAACTGACGTCCTTTTTTCCCCACAAATAGAGCTTTCTTTTGGTTGTTTTTGATCACCTCTGCGGTTTTTATTTTTTACGCTATAAACAAAAAAAAAAGAGCGACAATTTTGAAAAAAAAAAAAAAACTTTTACTTTTTGCTATAATAAATGTCCCCAATTTTTATCAGTTTAGGCCAATATGTATTCTTCTACATATTTTTGGTAAAAAAAAAAAATTGCAAAAAGCGTATATTTGCGATATGTTTACGCAAAAGTTATAGCGTTTATGGCATTTATTTTTTTTTACCAGTAATGGTGGCGATCAGCGATTTTTAGCGGGACTGCGACATTGCGGCGTACAGATCGGACACGTTTGACACTTTTTTGGCACCATTGACATTTATACAGCGATCAGTGCTATAAAAATTTAATGATTACTGTGTAAATGTCACTGGCAGGGAAGAGGTTAACACTAGGGGGAGCGATCAAGGGGTTAAATTCGTTCCCTTATGTTTGTTTCTAACTGTGGGGGGATGGGACTAACTGGAGGAGGAGACCAATCGCTGTTCCTAATCACTAGGAACAGACGATCTGCCTCTCCTCCCGCAATAGAACCGGGATTTGTGTGTTTACACACACAGATCCCCTTTCTGGCTCTCGTGCCCCCAATCGTGGGTGGCGACCGCTGGCCACGTGCATTGAGTCCCCCGCTGTGCAGCGGGTGAGTGCCTGCTAAGGCTCTTAAAGGAGCCGACTTACCTGTACGGTGCTTCGCGCAGGGCTGCCAACCTGCCGCATTATATGTACGTGAGCCGGTTGGGAAGTGGCTAGAGAGTGTTTTTGTGCATTTGTGACTATAAATGCACTATGGTGCAGGTAAGTTTATGAATTGAAAACTCTGGTTAAACACTGCAGACTCTGACTGTACTGTATAAATTCAAATATACCTAAACGATGCACACTGTGCATAGCACACCCATAAACCCTGCACTCTGTATGTAGCGCACTCCTCAAACCTGCACTCTGTACGTAGCACACACCAGAACTCTGCACTCTGTACGTAGCACACACCAGAACTCTGTACGTAGCACACACCAGAACTCTGCACTCTGTACGTAGCACACACCAGAACTCTGCACTCTGTACGTAGCACACACCAGAACGCTGCACTCTGTACGTAGCACACACCAAAACCCTGCACTCTGTACGTAGCACACAGCAAAACTCTGCACTCTGTACGTAGCACACACCAAAGCTCTGCACTCTGTACGTAGCACACTCCTCAAACCTGCACTCTGTACACAGGGCACCCCGAACACTGCACTCTGTACGTAGCACACTCCTCAAACCTGCACTCTGTACACAGCGCACCCCGAACACTGCACTCTGTACGTAGCACACTCCTGAACACTGCAATCTGTACATAGTGCACACCTGAACTCTGCGCTATGTATGTAGCGCACTCCTCAAACCTGCACTCTGTACATAGCGCACCCCTGAACACTGCACTCTGTACGTAGCTCTCACCTGAACTCTGCACGTAGCGCACTCCTTAAACCTGCATGCTGTACACAGTGCACACCTGAACTGTGCACACCTGAACTGTGCACACAGCACAGTGAGCGCACACCTAAACGCTGCACTCTGTATGTAGCACACACCTGAACTCTGCACTCAGATACAATCAGCCCTTTGAGAGCAACCATACACGGCACTCTGTACGTAGTGCACTCCTGAACACTGCATTCTACACAGTGCACCCCTGAACACTGCACTCTGTACACACCCCCGAACACTGTACGTAGTGCACGCCCGAACACTGCACTCTGTACATAGCGCACCCCTGAACACTGCACTCTGCACATAGCGCACCCCTGAACACTGCACTCTGCACATAGCACACACCATAACTCTGTGCTCTGTACATAGCACACAACATAACTCTGTGCTCTGTACATAGCACACAACATAACTCTGTGCACTCCTCAAACCTGCACTCTGTACACAGCGCACCCCCGAACACTGCACACTGTACGTAGCATAGTCCTGAACATTGCACTCTGTACATAGCGCACCACTGAACACTGCACTCTGTACGTAGCGCACACCTGAACTCTGAGCGCACTCCTCAAACCTGTACTAAGATACAGTCAACCTTTGAGGGCAACCATAATTCTGAAGTGGCCTACAATGAAATTGAGTTTGGCACCCCTGTATCACAGTCAGGGGACTACTGATAAAGCATATCAAACCCTAAAAATAAAATGTATTGCAACTTACCGATTATTAAATGCAGTGGCTGCATTCGTTTTCATTTTCAAGCCAAGAACACTCTCAGCAATAACAGAAAATGCCTGTTGATCTTATCAGAAATGCTATGTCCTTGTCACTTCATGAGAGCAGAAAAGACAGCAGAAACACCCTTATCTTTCTTGTGAAAACTACTAGGCTCGGTAGTTCATTTTGTAATGGAGATGAATAAAGGCAGACTGTTTGTAGCCTAGTCTGTATGACAAACATGGCTCCTTCCATAGATACACTGGTGAAATTAGTGTAGACATGAAAGGAGAGGAAGCATGTTAACCACAGGATAATCAGGTGAAAATAGAAGGTAAAAAAAAACAGAAAAAATTAAAACTAATGCAGACACCAGATCTAAGGATTGATAAGCTTCATTATATTACATTTTTCTCTTGGGTTTAGTTAAAGGATAAATTCACCTTTCTTAACATGTTACAAGTGTACCGGCCCCTGAACCCCCGGACCCCCCCCCATTCCCTGGGTCACTGTCAAAACAATCTAAAGAAAACGCAGCTGTGTGGGGCCGCATCATTCATTCACAGTGTTGCGTGAATTAATGGACAGCTACCAACAGCTTTTGTGGCTGTCGACTTGTAGTTCTCAATGAACTACCATGGCGCTGTTGAACGCTGTGGTAGTTCATTGACTCTTCCTGCCGGTGTAAAAGTGCCTGGCCATACAATGTCTGGGCAGACAGCTTACACTGACAGTCTAAAGGCGACCTGCTGATCACTGGTGCAATGATTTCCAGGCTCTTCAAAAAAAAAAAAAAGTAAATGTACATAATAACTTTACCTCCAGCCTCACAGTAGGCTGCCAACAAAAAAAGTAATAACCTCTTCCTCACAAATGATTTTGTGAATATTGTATTAGCAATAACCTGATCTTCATAAGATTTAAAACAAACAATATTAAACAAATATGCTCCTAATTAAAATTCATATAAATATGTGTACCTGGTGCACTGGGATCATGGCGAGGTTTGCAGGTCTGAAGGTCTTTTGAAGTAGTCTCTTTGCCAACACTTTTCATTGGGTTGGCAAATGGTTTGAGATGGAGAGAATCCAGTGGAGCCTGAGTGAACGACACCACTGCTGAATGGAAACATCTCCCACTTGTGAAATCCTCTTCAGTGATTGGACCCATGACCTCAATCTCCTTCCCACCAATCATTAAGGTCTGCCCTTCTTCTAGGTTCTCTAGATCCTTTAGCTTGTATCCAGCGCCTGACAAAACATTTATGGTCAGTAAAACAGTTTACAGGCGGTGCAATAACCAATTATGATCAGAAATAAACCGAGTATAAGATTTCAATTAAAGAGCTACAGAAGATTCAAAAAATAGGATTTTTATAACAGCTTACCTGTAAAATCCTTTTCTTTTGAAGTACATCACGGGACACAGAGCCATAGTAGTTACTATGTGGTTATAGGCCACCTTCAGGTGCTGGACACTGGCACACCCTAAAGAGGAAGTTGACTCCCAATATAACCCCTCCCATACCGGGAGTACTTCAGTTTTGTAGCAAAGCAATACACGTGTATACTAGAAAGAGGGGCGGGACCTCTGTGTCCCATGATGTACTTCAAAAGAAAAGGATTTTACAGGTAAGCCGTTATAAAAATCCTTTTTTCTTTAATCGTACATCACAGGACAGCTGATCACATGATGTAAACAAAAGATCGGTAATCTTTTTTTTTTTTTACTCACGCTGACAGCGCGAGTAGAAAAAAAATCCGATCACCGGATCGGATGTGAGGGACATCGGTCCCCAAGTGGAAGAGGCACATCTGCCTCATCAGTGCCCACTAAAAGTGCCACCTAATAGTGCCCACAGTGCCACCTAACAGTGCCCACAGTGCCACCTAACAGTGCCCACAAGTGCCACCTAACAGTGCCCACAAGTGCCACCTATCAATGCCCAGCTGTAGTGCCAATCAGTGCCACCTGCCAGTGCTGCCCATCACTGCCACCCATCAGTGCCCATCACTGCCACCCATCAGTGCCCATCACTGCCGCCTATCAGTGCCCATCACTGCCGCCTCATCAGCGTACATCAATGAAGGAGAAAAATTACCCGTTTAAAATTTTTTATAACAAAATATAAAAAAATAAACTTTTTTTTTTTTTTTAAATTCAGTTTTTTACATTTCTTTAATAAAAAGTAAAAACCGCAGAGCTGATCAAATACCACCAAAAGAAGACTCTATTTGTGGTGAAAAAATGATAAAAATTTCATTTGGGTACAGTGTTGTATGACCGTGCAATTGTCATTCAAAGTGCGTCAGCGCCGAAAGCTGAAAATTGGTCTGGATAGGAGGGGGGTTTAAGTGCCCGGTAAGCAAGTGGTTAAACCATAAGCTGGAACAATTACTTGTTGAATCCATTTAGAAATAGTAGATTTCGATACTGCCTGTCCTCTTTTAGGACCTTCAGGCAATACGAACAAAACATCCGTTTCCCGAATCTGATCAGTCGCCTTTAAGTAGACTGATGCCCCGTACACACGGTCGGACTTTGTTCGGACATTCCGACAACAAAATCCTAGGATTTTTTCCATCGGATGTTGGCTCAAACTTGTCTTGCATACACACAAAGTTGTCGGAAAATCCGATCGTTCTAAACGCGGTGACGTAAAACACGTACGTCGGGACTATAAACGGGGCAGTGGCCAATAGCTTTCATCTCTTTATTTATTCTGAGCATGCGTGGCACTTTGTCCGTCGGATTTGTGTACACACAATCGGAATTTCCGACAACGGATTTTGTTGTCGGAAAATTTTATCTCCTGCTGTCCAACTTTGTGTGTCGGAAAATCCGATGGAAAATGTCCGATGGAGCCCACACACGGTCGGAATTTCCGACAACACGCTCCGATCTGACATTTTCCATTGGAAAATCCGACCGTGTGTACGGGGCATGACTGTTCTCACCACATCAAGAGAATGTAGTGATTTTTCTTCCATAGAACAGGGTTCTGGAAAAAAATTAAGTTAGAACAATATCCTGGTTTAGATAAAAACCTGATACTACCTTCGGTAAAATTTAGGAGGAGGACGCAATACTATCTTATCCTTGTGAATAATAATAATATGGCTCTTTACAAGAAAGAGCAGCCAACTCTGATACCCTTCTTGCAGAAGATATGGTTACCAGAAAAAACTAGTTTCCTTGTCAAAAACAGGACCAAGGGAATATGTCGTATCGGCTCAAAAAAGCTGTTTTTATAATGCCGACAGAACTAAATTCAAGTCCCAAGGGTTCAGTTGTGACCTAACCGGAGGAATAAGCCACGTTACTCCCTGAATAAAGCTATGAACCAGAGAATGAGAAGCCCTAACCCCATCTGCAGAAGGTCAAGGATTCTACCTATGACCTATTTCCTGGGGTGCCAACCCCTGGTTTCATACCAATAGACATATGCTTTCCAGACTCCATAATATATGATTATGGAGGCAGGCTTCCTTGCATTAACCAAGGTAGATACCACTGAACCCGACAGCCCATGTTTCCTCAGAATGTGGGTCTCAATAGCCAAACCATTAAATTTAGCTTTTGAAAGGTAAGATGGAATACTGGACCTTGCGAGAGAAGGTCTGGACGTGGTGGTTGGGTCCATGGGACCCCTACCGCCAACCTTACGATCTCTGCATACCAAGATCTGCTGGGCCACAAGGATCATCGACTTCCCTTCCTGCTTGATCCTGCGAACAAGTCGTGGATGCAGGCAGAAAAGGAGGGAATGCATAAAACAGTAAAACTGATTCCACGGGGACACCAAGGCACCTGTTCCGCATGCTAGCGGATCCTTTGTCCTTAACACAAAGTTGACAATCTCTTTGTTGAACCTGGACGCAAACAGATCTATGTCTGGACTCCCCCATCTTTGACCTATTGTCAGAAGATATCGGGGTGAAGGAACCATTCTCCCGGGAACAACTGCTGGCGACTCAAATAGACCGCCTGCCAATTTTCTATTCCTAGAATGAAAAACTGCCAATAGGCAAGGTACATTGTTTTCTGCCCAAGATAGGATATAATTCACCTCTCCCTGGGTCGCACAACTTCTTGTGCCCCCTTGGTGATTGATATAGGCCACTGTTGTGGCATTGTCGGATTGGATCCTGACAGGACAGCTCCGCAAATTAAACATCCAGGCCCTCAGGACCAAGCACTCTGCCCGAATCTGTAGAATGTTAATGGGCAAGGTCATTTCTGATCTGGACCACTTCTCTTGGACAGTTATCTCTTTCAGGACTGCTCCCCAACCTAAAAAAAGGTTGGCATATGTTGTTACCACTTTCCACGTAACTGTAGGAAGGATTTTTCCCTTTGCAGTTTTTTGGTTATTAACCATAAACTGAGGCTCCGGCGCACCTGGAGTCAGACACATTGGAAAATCTAGAGCTTGAACCCTCTTGTTCCAAGCCGATAAGATACCGTTTTGCAGCGGTCTCGAATGAAACTGAGCTTAAGGAATGGCCCCGAATGAAGCCACCATCTTTCCCTCATGCAAGCTGAATAGAAGGATTCATCTTGCCTCGACCACTTTAATCAGTTCCTTTATGGCGCTGATCTTTGCCTGGGGCAAGAATACCCTTTTCTAAGTGTATCTATGAACAGACCCAAGTATTTTAATCTCCTTAATGGTTATAAGGAAGATTTCTCTAGGTTGAGAATCCAACCTAGGCATTTCAGGTAGTTGAATGTGGTGACCCTACTTTGGTCTAAGCGGGTTACCAACTGGTCCATCAAGAGCTGATCGTCTAGGTAAACTATAATTGTTATACCTTGGGCCCTTAGTCTGGCTAAAGGAGGAGCCAAAACCTTTGTAAACACTCAAGGTGCAGTAGCTAGACTGAAAGCAGAGCTACAAACTAAAAATTAAGATTTTCTACCTTAAAAAGTAAATATTTCTAGTGAGCGGGGAAATATGCCCATGGAGGTATGTACCCTTGACGTCGATCGACGTAAAAAGTTCTCCTCCTTGTAAGATGGAGACGACTGATTGGATTGAATCCATGCGAAAAAGAGCGGATATTCAGGAATGGGTTTAGATTCCTGAGATCCAAAATGGGTTTGACATCTCCATTCGATTTTACCGTGAAAAAAGGTTTGAATAAAACCTCAACTCCAGCTCTTTCATGAGGACCAGCATGACCACTCTTTGCTAAAGTATGGTCCAATGCTAGAAGAGAGACTTATTTTTCTCTGGATCTTAGGAACGTTTGATCTGAGAAAATAAGGAGACTAGAACTCTTGAAACCCCAGATTGTACTCTAGAGCTATTGAAGCCACCCATCTGTCTCAAAATTCTTCCTGCCAGACCCTTGAGAGCTACAGAAGTCTTTCCCCCCCCGAGCGAGCCGGGGCTCCCCCTCATAAGGAGGCTTTAGTATCTTGTTTGTAGGTTTCTTTTGTCCCTGAGGATTACTTCTTGAACTTGACGGTGGAAGCCGTCGTGACTGCCTGGAGGCTGATGCCCCTGGCACTGGAGAAGGAGCTTGTTTAAATTAAATACATTTACTCCTTTTCATAAATGGCAAAGGGGTACCTTTCCACTAGAAATTCTTTGGATGAATTATCCAAAGATATCCCAAACAGCTGTTCACGACAAAAAGGAAAAACCAGCCAGGAGTTTTTTTATATATTTATATATATTTGGCTGACACATTTTTCAACCATAGTATTCTATTCATATGTACCAGCCCAGCAAAAGGCGTGAGGCCTGAAGATAGAATCTCTCATAGCCTCTATTGCCAACATAAAGCTACTAGGAGCTTGACAGAACCTGGGCCTGCTGAACAGGGATAACTTTGAGCACCTGTTTAAAACTGGTCTCTCAAGGATTTGACATATACCAATTACTGTCAGCATAGGCTGAGACACTCAATCTGTCAGGAAAACAATATATGTTTTTTTTTTTTTAACCACTTAAGCCCCGGACCATTTGGCTGCCCAAAGACCAGAGCACTTTTTGCGATTCGGCACTGCGTCGCTTTAACTGACAATTTTGCGGTCGTGCGACGTGGCTCCCAAACAAAATTGACGTCCTTTTTTCCCCACAAATAGAGCTTTCTTTTGGTGGTATTTGATCACCTCTGCGGTTTTTATTTATAGGGAGTGATTCTAACTGTGGGGGGAGGGCTATGTGTGACACGACACTGATCACCGCTCCCGATTACAGAGAGTGGTGATCAGTGTCCTGTCACTAGGCAGAACGGGGAAATGCTTGTTTACATCAGCATTTCCCCGTTCTTCCTCTCTGTGAGACGATCGCGGGCATCCCCGCGGACATCAGGTGCGCAGGACTCGTGATCACACTCACGGAGGTCGCCCACAAACCGGTTCTTAAAGGACAACGTACAGGTAGGTTAATCGGCCTGTACGTGCCCTTCTGCCAACGTATATCGGCGTGAACCGGTCGGCAATCGGTTAATAGAAATTCCAACTCTTTATCCGTTGGATCCATAAGTATTTGAGCATTGTCTGCCGGACAAGTCAAACTTTTAATCAGAAGATATAGCAGCGTCAATTGCTGGTATCTTCCACCTTTAGAAAGTTTTTTTTCTTCCATAGGATAAAGTGTGAAAAACTTTTTAGGAGGGAAAAAATGCTTATCTGGGTGATCCCACTCAGAATACATGAACTTTCCCAACAATGAATGGACAGGAAAGGAATGCACAGCTTTGAGGAGGCTTTATCAAACCCAAAACAAGAAGAGGACACTCAGTTAAGGGTAGCATAAAATGTGGAGCGGACCAATTCAGTAAGAAATTGCACCCACAATGTGAAGCTGATCTTCCACATATGAACCCTCAGAAGAGGAGTCATCAGCCTGTTCATGGTCCTCTGAGAGAAAACATCTTCTCCCGCCCCTAGATCCTCAGTTTTAGGGTCTTGGGGTAATGGAATGGAATATGTCGCATTTTATCCCAATCAGGGATGTGATTAAATTCGCTAACCTTTTTCCCATTCTATCATGGCTGAGACAAAATCTTTTTAGAAATATAGGCAGAGGCTGCAGTGTTGTAAACAGTTGCAAACATTCCATGGCCCCTGAAGGCTCACTCTGACCAGCCACCCCCTCTCAGGGGAGGATGCCATTGCAGGGATAAGTTCTAGGCTTTCAGAGCTTGAGGAAGATCCCTTTAGCCTTCTTTTGGGGTGTTTCTAGCCCCCCTTCCGACCATAGCCCAATGCAAAAAAGCAGAGGTACTACCAGAAGGATCGCATCCACTGCCACTGCCATTAATGCTCAGCCTGATGCGAATAGTAAATGTGTCAAAATAGGAATGCCTGTAAATAGGAACGCCTGTGTCAACAAACCTCTTTCATGTCCCTCTCTGCTCTTGTCTCCCTGTGACAACTTGCAGCCAGCATAAATGGAGTTTTTTTAAAACATACTCCTACACTGGACGTTGGAGGATACCAACGCCACGCTAAGCCCCCCCCCTCTTTTTTAAAAGAGAGCTTTCCCGCGCTAGCGCGGGCCTCCGATCCCACGGGATCGGCTTGTGTATGAGGGAGGGATGTGAGGAGGAAACCTGAGAGCCGGGGCGGTTCAAGAAAACGGCATCGCCGATCGTTTTAGCTCTCCCCTTCCCTGTGAAGAGGGGGAGAGCTTAGCCCAGGTGAGGGGTGTCTGGTGGAAGCAAAAACCCCCCCAAACTCACCGGAGGTCTGAGCTGCTCGCCGGAGGTAAAGAGCCTGCTGCTTCCTGATAAAGCGTGATCTCTGAGGAAAACATGAGAAGATACGTGCTCCATACAGCCCTCAGTGGTGACACTTAGGCATGACAACATCTACTTTGTTTTTTTTAAAAGAAGACATTTCATAAGAAAAATTTAAAAATTCCTTAGAAAAACTGCATTTACCTTTCCCGCCGCAGGGTTTTCTGTGGTAAAACCAACAGATCCAATCTTCACCCTTCACGGTGGGTTCCGTTAACAAACCTTCAGGAACCGGGGACCCTCGGGGAAACCCACAATCCTGGACCTGTAATAGCACCACCGCCAGTAAAACTTTATGGTTTAAAATACCAAAGTACTGGATCCCGGAGTCAAGCTCACTAAAAAGAGAAGCGATACAGGCAAAACCTCGTTTCTCCAGCCACGAGGCCCGGGTACCATTTAATTCGGCCTAAAAGACACTTTGAATGGATCCGGCTGCATAGCTAGCCCCAGCAAGGATTGCGCAGTGGAGCTCAGCACAGCACATCTTCACTCGTGACCAACACCTTAGACACTGGTGAAAAAACGGAGGTACTACCGGTATGGGAGGGGTTATATAGGGAGGCAACTTCCTGTTTAGGGTGTGCCAGTCTCCAGGACTTGAAGGTGGCCTATAACCACATAGCTACTATGTAACTACTATGGCTCCGTGTCCCGTGATGTTCGATTAAAGAAAACGATCTTGAATGGTGATAAGTCAGGGGACTGCTTTACGGGGATTACATACGGCCTAATCTGAGCATCACTAAAATGAGTGGTGGGGTGAGAAAAATGACAGAGGCTCTTAAAAAGCAACTGGTTTTAAAAAAAAAAATCTAGAAATCTGGCCAATTAGGCAGCAAAAAAATATAAGTAATGGAGGCTACCATCTTACACATCCCCCATCCCTTCTTTACAGGGATCTTCAACTGTGATAGTTCTCCCTTAGACACTTATGCTTTGGTAGTCATTAGCATAGATACATGGTATGATTCTCTACCAACAGCAACTGTCATGTTTTTGTATTGTTGATCATTCCAACTGTGAGCACTTTCACTATCATTTCATTTTACTACATGCACATTTGCTATGTAAAAACACACACACGAAAAAAAAACACTGATCTGAAAAAAAAACACGTAGTTGGGAATATTGATCTCTGCAAATGTATATATTCATCCATGACCAAATTTTTTCCACGCTTAGGTTTAAGCATACAGGGCCACTAGGTGGCGCTGTAACTGTTTGTTTGCAAATGATGTTTTATTCAACTTCTGTATCACAAGCGATACACTAGCCCTCTTATTTGGAAAATATATGAATGAAGAGAAATTTAGGTTTTACTGATGATCAAAAACACGAAACAAAAAGAAATTCAAAAAAAGGTACCTTTCCCAATATCTTTGCCTTCCATATCCTTTAAAGTCACTGATCTCCCTCTGGCAATGAGAACAGCATCTCCTTCCCATTTCTTATGCTTCTTCTTGGATGCCTTGCACCACACCACACTGAAATACTTCACAAGGGAACTGGCCTCTCCTTCCTCCTGCGCTTTTTTGGGTATCGTCTGGTCCACTAAGTGCACTGAAGATGCAGATAAGAGAAGAGACTCGTTTACAAGGTTAACCAACAGAACAATATCCACCACAAATCTGATTTACATAAAGCAGAGACCTATTAAACACAATGGTCTATTCTACTGGGAAATATAAATTGCAGATGAATACAGAGGGATTTATTTACAAAAACTGGAGTGCGCAAAATCTGGCACAGCTCTGTATAGAAACCAATCAGCTTCCAGGTTTTTTTTTTGTCAACGCTCAATTTAACAAGTTGTAGTTAAAAGCTGATTGGCTATACTGCAGAGCTGCACCAGATTTTGTATTCTCTAGTCTTAGAAAATCAACCCCAGAATGCGTACATGTGAACCTAAAGTACACCTCTGGCCACCAAAACATACAGCTGCCTAAAGATTTGGTAATATTTGTGAAAGCCTTAGGGAGAAAATGACAGTCAAGCACTCAAACGCAACCAAGGACAAACTACATTTGTGGACAGTGATCAGATTAAAGTAGAACTAAAGGCAAAACTTTTTTTTCCAACTTTGAACAGAGTAGAGAAGGGTTATAACCCACCATCTTTTTGCATGTTGAACATGGTTACACCTTGAACATCTTAGTTTTATCAGTATGGCTGCTATACGGGTTTATTTTAAAATTAGCAATAACCTATATTTGGAAGGCTAATGTTTGCAGTTATCAAAAATGTATTGTTGCCTTCACAAAAAAAAAAAACAAAGCTCTTTAGACAAACAATTACCGTATATACTCGAGTATAAGTCGTTCCGAGTATAAGTCGAGGCCCTAATTTACCACAAAAAAAATGGGAAAAACTTATTGACCCGAGTATAAGACGAGGGTGAGAAATGCACAGCTACTGTAAGTGGAAAAGAGGGTCAACAATGCCCATTTGCAGCATCACTGTGCCCATTCGCATGCCTCACTGTGCCCATTTGCAGCCATAGGTCCCCTTAACTTCAAACTCGGTAGTTAAGGGTTCCTAGATGCCCCCTAGCTGCAGCCAAAATTTGGGGTCTCTGAACCCAAAGGGTCCCGAAATGACATTGCTGCAGATGGACACAGTTGACCGAATTTGGGGCCCTGTATCTTGGGGCCACTTAGTGCTAAGAACCCCAAATTTAGTGTGCAAACCCAGTGGAACTAGCACCATAAAATTTCCAAAGCTGGGGTTACTAGCACCAAATGGCCCTGAGATACAGGGCCCCAAAAATCAGTTTAGAAAATGTCAAGCATTTTTCTGCAGCAGAAAATGACATTTTCTGAACCCGTTTTGGGGCCCTGTATCTCAGGGCCACTTGGTGCTAGGAACTTCAGCTTTGTATATGTTATGGTACCAGTTCTACTGGGTTTGCACACCAAATTTTGGGTTCTTAGCACCAAGTGGCCCTGAGATATGGGGCCCCAAAGTCGGTTCAGAAAATGTCAAGCACTTTTCTGCAGCAGAGAATGACATTTTCCGAACCGATTTTGGGGCCCCGTATCTCGGGGCCACTTAGTGCTAGGAACTTCAGCTTTGGATATGTTATGGTACCAGTTCTACTGGGATTGCACACCAAATTTGGGGTTCCTAGCACCAAGTGAGCCTGAGATACGGGGCCCCAAAGTCGGTTCGGAAAATGAAATTTTTTGCTGCAGAAAAGTGCTTGACTCGAGTATAAGTCGAGGGGGGCACTTTCAGCACAAAAAAATGTGCTGAAAAATTCGACTTATACTCGAGTATATACGGTATATACAATTCTCATTAAAAACAGCTAATAATCATAAGAAATGCCTACTATACAATACGATGATAGAAAATAGTTTGGATATTGCAAGGTAGAGACTCCAAGATCGTACTTTATGGGAGGTCTTTAAGGGGGGGATGATGATGATGAAGCCCTTTGAACCCTGAAGTTAAAAATGACTGCTGTTGTGTTGAGAAGGAATATTCATGTTAAAGTATAAATGTTAAAGTGGTTGTAAAGGCCGAAGGTACATAACATCTTCTTTGTGCAGCTCCCCCCCCCCCCAATACTCACATGAGCCCCCTCTCGATCCAGCAATGTTCACGTAAATATTAGAAACAATGGCCTTGAAATGACAGAGCTCAATTCTTTTAGGATCCGTAGGTGGATGCCATCTGGTCCACGTGCTTTTATCCACCTTTGTTCTGTCTAAATATTTCTGGACCATACCACTTTTGAGCCATTTTGGATCATTTGGGGCTGTGTCACTACCACCTCCATTATGGACATGAGCTCCCCTACGCTCCTTTGTATACACAGAGCTGAAGAAAGTATTTAATAAATTTGCCTTCTCTTTGTCCCCAGTTCACCCGCTCTAGATTATTTTGTAGGGATGCACCGAAATTTCGGCCGCCGAAACATATCGGCCAAAAATGGCCTTTTCGGCAATTTGCCGAAAAAGGAAAAAAGGCCGATAATGCTGCAGAAAATGGGGCGGGGCCTGGGGCAGTGCTCCGCCCCCCGCCCCTGGTTCCGCCCATTACGGGGGTGTCATATAGCGCAGAAGAGAGAGGAGAGCGGCCACCGCCTGGTTGATTAGAGCGCCGGGAACATCACAGCTTTCATTTCAATAGCTGAGTGTTCTCGCCGTGCGCCGTCACATACAGCCCCTCCCCCTTGTCCGGGGAACTTTAATAGACAGATCACCCGTCCCAGGATCTTCCCCTGCACAGGTAGGCTGCACTGGGGACACACAGGCAAGGCTGCACTGGGGACACACAGGCAAGGCTGCACTGGGGACACACAGGCAAGGCTGCACTGGGGACACACAAGCTGGCTGCATCTAACGGGCACTGGTGAGGCTGCATTGATCTCTTATATCATGTCTGCAGTCTCTGACCATCTCCTGTACCATGTCTGCAGTCTCTGACCATTTCCTGTACCATGTCTGCAGTCTCTGACCATCTCCTGTATCACGTCTGCAGTCTCTGACCATCTCCTGTATCACGTCTGCAGTCTCTGACCATCTCCTGTATCACGTCTGCAGTCTCTGACCATCTCCTGTACAACGTCTGCAGTCTGACCATCTCCTGTACCACGTCTGCAAACTGACCATCTCCTGTACCACGTCTGCAGTCTCTGACCAGCTCCTGTACCACGTCTGCAGTGTCTGACCAGCTCCTGTACCACGTCTGCAGTCTCTGACCATCTCCTGTACCACAACTGCAGTCTCTGACCATCTCCTGTACCACGTCCGCAGTCTCTAACCATCTAATGTACCACGTCTGCAGTCTCTGACCATCTCCTATACCACGTCTGCAATCTCTGACCATCTCCTATACCACGTCTGCAGTCTCTGACCATCTCCTGTACCACGTCTGCAGTCTCTGACCATCTCCTGTACCACGTCTGCAGTCTCTGACCATCTCCTGTACCACGTCTGCAGTCTCTGACCATCTCCTGTACCATGTCTGCAGTCTCTGACCATCTCCTGTATCACGTCTGCAGTCTCTGACCATCTCCTGTACAAAGTCTGCAGTCTGACCATCTCCTGTACCACGTCTGCAGTCTCTGACCATCTCCTGTACCACGTCTGCAGTCTCTGACCATCTCCTGTACCACGTCTGCAGTCTCTGACCATCTCCTGTACCACGTCTGCAGTCTCTGACCATCTAATGTACCACGTCTGCAGTCTCTGACCATCTAATGTACCACGTCTGCAGTCTCTGACCATCTAATATACCACGTCTGCAGTCTCTGACCATCTCCTGTACCACGTCTGCAGTCTCTGACCATCTCCTGTACCACGTCTGCAGTCTCTGACCATCTCCTGTACCACGTCTGCAGTCTCTGACCATCTCCTGTACCACGTCTGCAGTCTCTGACCATCTTCTGTACCACGTCTGCAGTCTCTGACCATCTCCTGTATCATGTCTGCAGTCTCTGACCATTTCCTGTATCATGTCTGCAGTCTCTGACCATCTCCTGTATCATGTCTGCAGTCTCTGATCATCTTCTGGCAGTCTCTGACCATCTCCTGTATTAAGTCTGCAGTCTCTGACCATCTCCTGGCAGTCTCTGACCATCTCCTGTATCAAGTCTGCAGTCTCTGACCATCTCCTGGCAGTCTCTGACCATCTCCTGTATCATGTCTGCAGTCTCTGACCATCTCCTGTACTATGTCTGCAATCTCTGACCATCTCCTGTACTATGTCTGCAGTCTCTGGCCATCTCCTGTACCATGTCCCCAGTTTCTGACCATCTCCTGTATAAAAATATTTTTTAAAAACAGTCATTTTTGGCATCGGTCATTTTCAGCCTAGTGTATTTTTGATTTTCGGTATCGGCACCAAAAAAAACATTCGGTGCACCCCTATTATTTTGTAAAGGGCCTACATGCTCAGACCTGACCTTTTTACTATTAATATATTTGAAGAATTTTTGGGGGTTTGTCCTACTATCTTTTGCAATTTGTCGTTCGTTTTGAATTTTTGCATCTTTAATTTCTTTTTTACATATTCTGTTATATTCTTTGTAACATTTAAACGATGAGATCATTCCTTAACCACTTATGCCCCGGAAGATTTCTGCTGAATGACCAGGCCATTTTTTGCGATTCGGCACTGCACCGCTTTAACTGTACCCAAACAAAATTGAAGTCCTTTTTTTCCCACAAATAGAGCTTTCTTTTGGTGGTATTTGATCATCTGTGCGGTTTTTATTTTTTGGGCTATAAACAAAAAAAGTGACAATTTTGAAAAAAAACACAATATTTTGTACTTTTGCTATAATAAATATCCCTTTTTTTTTTTTTTTTTTTTTAAAGTACATTTTTTTCTCAGTTTAGGCCGATAGGTATTCTTCTACATATTTTTGGTAATAAAAATCGCAATAAGCATATATTGATTGGTTTGCGCAAAAATTATAGAGTCTACAAAATAGGGGATAGATTTATAGCATTTTTGTTATTATTGGGGTTTTTTTTACTAGTAATGGCAGCGATCTGCGATTTTTATCAGGACTGCAACATTATGGCGGACACATCGGATACTTTTGACACATTTTTGGGACCATTGGCATATTACAGCGATCAGTGCTATAAAAATGCACCGATTTCTGTAAAAATGTCACTAGCAGGGAAGGGGTTAACACTAGGGGGCGATCAAGGGGTTAATTGTGTTTCTAACTGTGGGGGGAGGGGACTGACCTAGAGGAAATGACAGATTGTGATTCCTAGCTATTATGATCGGTCTCTCCTCACAGAACAGAACAGGGATTTGTGTTTACACACACACGTCCCTGTTCTGCCTCTCATGCCCGCGATCGCTCGTGGCTGTCAGTCATTGCGACCGTTGGCCACGAGCATCGGCACCCCCGCAGTGCGGAGGTGCGTGCCTGCTATTCCGCTTAAAGGAGCCAACGTATAGCTACGGCGGCTCACGGGATTGTGCTGACCCGCTGCAGTATAATGACGGCGGCTGGTCGGCAAGCGGTTAATATTTATATTTTTAAAAGCTCTTTTTTTAATTATTTATAGCTATTTTAACTTTGGCCGTGAGCAACATAAGTTTAAAAGGCTAAAAATAACCTATTGCCCATGGGAATATACTTTGCATACTTTGTTTACATACAGTCACTTTGAAGAATTCCCATCTCTTTTCTGTGTCCACTGATGCCAATATTCCCTCCCAGTCTAAGTCCTGGAGAGAAGCCCTCATCCTTGGAAAACTTGCTCTTTATCTTACCTGTATGTGTTTGTTGCTTACAGCTAACATTAAATGAAATCATGTTATGGTCACTGCTAACCATATGTTCTTTTATATGAATATTGTTAATAAGCTCTGCATGGTTTGAGATTACCAGGTCCAGCAGAGCTTCATTTCTAGTCGGGGCCGCAATAAACTGGACCATAAAATTGCCTTGTAATAGGTGTATAAATTTTTGCCCTTTAATTGTCCCAGCAGTGCCATTACTTCAGTCAATTTCTGGGTAGTTAAAATCCTGCGCTATTATCACTATCCCAGCCCTTGCAGCCCTTTCCATCTGTGCATTAACACTGGGAGGTATATATAAAACTCCAATGATAACCTTTGTAGTACACACACCCATGTACAGTTCCACCCATAATGCTTCAGACTCATCACACTCTCCATCAACTAGGTCTTCTTTCACACTCGCTTTGAGATCACTTCTCACATAAAGACAGACACCACCACCACCCCTCCGTTTTAACCTTCATTTCCAAAAGAGAGCATTGCCAGGAATTCTAATAGCCCAGTCAGGAGAAGAATGAAGCCAAGATTCAGCAATAACAATTAGATCATAGTTCTCCTAGGTGCACCAGAGCTTCCAACTCTCCTATTTTGCTTGGCAGATTTCTGGCATTGGTGAACAAACACTTCTATTGTCACATTTTGCAAACAAATGTTGCATTTTTTTTGTTTTAGTACAAATAGTACCATTTCCAATGGTTGTTTGTAACAAAGGAACCTTCATATCATCTGCCATAGCCCTCCCCTCATCTTTCCCCATTCCACCTACCAATAGGGGCTGACCCCTGTCTAATCTGTCTGCCCCATTATAATATAATTCACACACCCCCACAATCCTAGTTTAAATAATCCTCCAGCCTTCCCAAAAGAATCTTGTAATCAAAGGAACTAAAGAAATTGGTCTTGCTAGGTATACTCCCAGGGCAGCCACTTGCACTTTAAGAGTGCTAATCGCAACACCTTTGTCTGCGCTATTTTGTAGAAATTCCAAAATCGACACAATATCTTCTAAGGTTCGGTTTGACGAACGACACCAAAAGTTGTAGACTCTCCAAACTTTAGCGTAAATATCTCTAGTTACTTTCTTTCTACTGGCGAGTAAAGTGGATACTAGAGGCTCGGACAATTCTTTGTTCCTTAACAATTGTTCCTCAGATAGCAGGCGGTGAGACTTAATCTGGCTATATCCGGGTGGTATACTGGGCATTGAAGTAGTAGGTCCTGTCTGAGAGGAAGCTGCCGGAATGGTTTGACATTTGTAGGATGGAGGAAAACCAGGCTCTTTTCGGCCAGAACGGAGTGATCAGAATTATTGACACTTTTTCCTTTTGTATTTTCCTCAACACCAGTGGAATTAGTTGAAAGGGGGGGAGGGATAGCCCATATGAAAGTTCCAGGGATGTGCTAAGGCATCTATCCCTAGTGAGCCGCTGTCTCTGTGCAGAGAAAAGAACTGAGGGACCTGAGCGTTTTCTTTTGATGCAAATAAGTTCACTTGTGGACGCCCCCACATCCTGGTGATCTATTAAAATATTTCCGTATTCAAGCTTTTGCTTCCTGAATTTTTCGTCTGCTCCAGAAGTCTGCTACTTTGTTTAGCGTGTTTTTGAGGTGCACTGCTGACAGGGAGAGTAAATGCTTCTCTGCCCACTCCAGGATTTCTGATGACAGCAATAGAAAAGCCTTGCTCCTTGTGCCCCCGTTTGTTCAAGTATGCCACGGTAGTGGCATTGTCTGACAGAATCTGCACATGGGACCCCTGGAGGTTTGGAGAGAAGGCAGCCAATGCTAGGACGACTGCTTTTAACTCCCTCCAGTTTGAGGACCTTCATGCTTCGGATCGGGACCAAATTCCCTGTGCTATATTTTGATCCCAATGGGCCCCCCATCCCCAACTGCTGGTGTCTTTCGTGACTCTTTTTATTTGTCGGAAAAGTCCATAGTAAGCCCTTTGACAAAACTGACTGACTTCACCACCAAAGGGTCCTCTTGACCCTAGTGGGGAGGTTTACTTTTGTGTCTAAAGGTTTCTGGGCTGTGATCCCAAACCTTTAAGAGAAAACTCTGGAGGGGCCTGAAATGGAGCCTCGCCCATTGAATGGCCGGCATTGTCGAAGTTAAGGTTCCCAGGGCTGACATAATCTATTTGATTGATATCTCCTGGTTTGTTTGTAGCCTGGCTACTACACTCCTGACTTTGTTTTTCTTTTCTTCTGGAAGAAAAAAAAATTTTTGTTCTACAGAATCTATTTCATAACCTAGAAACTGAACTTTCTGAACTGGATTGGAATTTGATTTCTGTAGGTTCACAATCCAGCCCAAGGCTTCCAAATGATTGCAAGCCTTGGCCAGGTATACCCGCAATTTTTCTTTGGAAGGGGCAAAGAAGAGGTTGTCATCCAGATAAGGGAATACCGCAATTCCTTGCAGTAGGAAAGGAGCAAGACCTTCCGCCATTATTTTTGTAAATATTCGTGGGGCGGATGAAAGACCAAAAGGGAGGGCCTTGAATTGAAGATGCAGCACCTCCTTCCCCATATTTATTGCCAGCCTGAGGTACTTTTGAGACCGAGAGGCTATAGGCACATGCAGGTACGCATCTCTTAAGTAGGTTGATGTCATGAACCATCCCTTGACTAAGATTTCTGACCGAAAAAAAGGAGTCCATGCGGAATCTCCTGTATCGCACTGACCTGTTTAAAAGTTTGAAGTTGAGAATGAGACAAAAGCTTCCAGACAGTTTATTTATCAGGAAAATATGGGAATAGAAACCCCGATAACATTCCTCTTGCAACATTGCATCAGATCCCCTAACAAGTGTTTCATGGCTAGGGCCTTTGTTGTGTCCCTGTCAGGGGCATATCAGTGGCCGCCGGGCAAATATGCGTGCACACAGGTGCACAAGAAGCTCTTCCAGGGCAATTCTGCTCAATTCCCCACCAGGGGGCGCCGGAGCGCTCCCGCGTGTGCCCGTGCGCGCGTTCGCCCGTGCGCGCGCCCGTTCGCGCTAGCGCTGTTTGGCGCCAAAGCGCCTTTAAAAGGATGACAGGTGCTTCTGTCAGATGCTGTTTGTCTGCAGCTCTGTACCTGCGTTCCTGTTTTCCGTTTGATTTGTATTTACCTGTGACCCGGCTACGTCTGACTACTCTCCAGTCTCCAATCCGACCCGGCTTGCCTGACCTTGCTTATTTGATCATCTGTTGCCGAATCTCTGCCTGCCTGACTACTCTTGGATCACCCCTTTGCCATACCTGCCTGATCTCCTGCTGAAACGGACTGTCTGACTTGCTTCTGCCTGTGTCCTGGGACGCTGCTTCCAGCCTGCCTGTCAAGCACCCTGCCGCTGCCTTCTCAGCTACCTGCCTGTCTACCGGCCTGCATCCGCATACCTGCATCCGCAGCTCAGCCATCCCTGAGGGACATTCTTCCAGATCATCATCTGCTTCTGCTGGAACCGCATCAGGCCCTCCTACCCACTGTGCTCAGGAGACTACTGTCCCCACTCCAGTGGCTCCTGAACCAGCGCTTAAGAGAGGTCTCCTTCTACCAGTCAGGCTCAACTACCAGGTACCTTACAGTACAAACAGCCATGACTGAGCCTGCAGGAGAGACCTCTCCCATCCAGGAGATCTGCACGCACTTAGCAGCACTTACCCAGGCGGTACAAACCTTACAGGACAGTTACAACAGACTGGAGGGCCAAGTATTAAACCTCAGTGGGCCCAGTAATATGGCCCCTGCTGCAGCCGCTCCAGTACAGGCTGCTGCACCGCCCTCTGTGGTAATGCTTCCACCTGAACCAAGAGTGCCTACCCCCCAAAAGTTTTCTGGTGATCGAACAAAATTTGTGGCCTTCCGCAGCACTTGCCAACTCTATTTTGCCCTACAGCCACGGACTTTTTCCTTGGAGGCCACCAAGGTGGGATTTGTTATATCCCTCCTTCAGGGGGAACCCTTGACCTGGGCTCACCGCCTGCTTGAAACCAACGCTGCACAGGTCCAGTCCCTGTCCGCCTTCTTTGAAGCCATGGCCCAGCTCTATGAAGATCCTCAACGGACTGCCACCGCTGAGGCAGCTCTGTTCGCGCTCCAGCAAGGCCGTAGGCCGGCCGAGGACTATGTAACAGACTTTCGACGCTGGAGCGCGGACACTCAATGGAACAACGCAGCCCTGCGCCATCAGTTCCGCATGGGGCTGTCTGAGGGTCTGAAGGATGAGCTTGCTCGAGTAGGGATGCCTGATACCCTTGAGGAACTCATCACCATTACCATCCAGATTGACCGACGCCTTCGTGAGCGCCGGTCTGAACGCTCTTCCCAACCAACACGCCCTATGTGGATGACTCCAAGAGTTCCGGTTCCTGCCTCCCGATACCTACCTTCTGCTTACCCGAGTCCAGTCACCCAAACAACCGAGGCTCCTGAACCGATGCAGCTAGGACTTATGCGGGCTACCCTGACCCCGGAGGAACGGGCACGCAGACGCCAGTTAAACCTCTGTCTCTACTGTGGTGGGACGGGCCACTATGTGAACAACTGTCCAGTAAAGACTCGTAAGTGCTTTTCTTCTACTCCAACCTGTTTATCTGCTTTAACCGCCAATACAACTCAACTTGTCCTTCCCCTCTCATTGCAGCTCCAGGGAAGAACAATCCAGGTCAACGCCATTGTTGACTCCGGGGCATGTAGTTGCTTTGTGGACTCTGCTTTTGCCACCCAACAGAATCTGCCTTTAAAAAACAAAACACATAGACTCTCAGTTTTCTTGGCCGATGGTTCCCATATAAAATCTGGACAAGTCTCTCAGGAAACCTTCCCGCTGCCTGCCACCTGCTCATCCCAGCATCAAGAGATCCTAACCCTGGATGTTATTTCATCCCCATTATTTCCAATCATCTTGGGCATGCCCTGGCTTCAGGCCCACAACCCTCTGGTTGACTGGGTCACGGGCGAGATCAAGTTCCAGTCACCCTACTGCCAAAAACATTGTCTACCAGAAGCCTCTAATCCTGCCACTACCTTACTTTGTATGGACATTGATCCAGACCTACCCCAAGATGTACCAGAGGTCTATCGGGAATTTGCGGATGTGTTCAGCAAGAAGGGGGCAGACACCTTGCCTCCCCATCGTCCCTATGACTGCCCAATTGAGCTGCTTCCTGGGGCTGAAATTCCTTTCGGGCGCATTTTTCCGCTGTCTGAAAAAGAGCAAGAAGCACTTAAGACTTATTTAGACGAAAACCTTGAAAAAGGTTTTATCCGACCTTCCACTTCACCAGCTGGTGCCGGAATTTTTTTTGTTTCTAAGAAGGATCAGTCTCTTCGCCCCTGTGTGGACTATCGGGAGTTAAACAACATTACAGTCAAGAACCGTTACCCACTGCCACTGATACCTGAACTGTTCCAGAAGCTGAGATCTGCTACTATCTTTACCAAACTGGATCTGAGAGGGGCCTACAATCTGGTCCGCATTCGGGCCGGGGACGAGTGGAAAACGGCTTTCAGAACCCGTTTCGGACACTACGAATACCTCGTCATGCCCTTTGGTCTATGCAATGCCCCCGCCACGTTCCAGCATCTGGTCAATGACGTGTTTAGAGATTTCCTGGACATCTTTTTAATTGTCTATCTGGATGACATTCTAATCTTCTCCAGTTCACTTGAGCAGCACAGGGAACATGTCCGTAAAGTCCTGATCCGACTCCGTTTGCACAGACTGTATGCTAAGGCGGAGAAGTGCGAATTCGAACAGCAGGAGATCCAGTTTTTGGGATTGGTAATCTCTCCAACCGGCATCAAAATGGACCCTCAGAAGGTATCTGCTGTGTTAGAGTGGCCTGCTCCCATGGACAAAAAAGGTGTACAACGCTTCATTGGGTTCGCAAACTTCTATAGGAAGTTCATTAGGGGGTTTTCTGCTATTATATCCCCCATCACGCAGCTGACCAAGCAGAATTCCCGTTTCCATTGGAACTCAGAAGCCCAGAGAGCCTTTGAGGAATTAAAGAAACGTTTTACATCAGCTCCGATCCTCAGCCATCCGGATCCATCCTTACCTTTTATCCTGGAGGTTGATGCATCCGAAGTAGCCGTGGGTGCTGTTATTTCCCAACGACAAGGCAACAAGGACTTGATGCACCCCGTAGGGTTCTTTTCCAGGAAACTTTCACCTGCAGAGCGGAACTATGATGTGGGGGATCGAGAGCTACTCGCTATCAAGACAGCTTTGGAGGAATGGAGGTACTTGCTAGAAGGTGCAGTTCACCCAGTACTGATTTACACAGACCACAAAAATCTCGAGTACTTAAGGTCCGCCAAGAGGTTAAAACCCAGACAGGCCCGTTGGGCTCTATTTTTCACTCGATTCTGTTTCCATATTACCTATCGGCCCGGATCCAAGAATGTAAAACCGGACGCGCTGTCTCGCATGTTCGATAACCCTAAAGACTCTTCGGTACCTGACACTATCTTGCCGGCAAATAGCTTTCTCCTTCTTCAGACAGACCTTCTGTCCATGATCAGAGAAGCATCTCCAGAACCTTCAAGCCTTCAGGGATCCTCTTTAACACCTCGTGATGGACTTTTGTGGAGAGGAAGTCAAATTTTTGTACCAGAGAGTGCCCGAGTCAAGGTGCTGACACTTCTGCATGACCACCCACTTGCGGGACATTTTGGGGTACGTAAGACCCTTGAGCTGGTGCAGCGCACTTTTTGGTGGCCTAACCTAAAAGAATTCTGCAAAACATACGTCAACTCATGTTCTGTCTGCATCCAGAATAAAACTCCTAGGAACAGAGCTTGGGGTTTACTGAGACCATTACCTATACCAGATAGGCCCTGGAGGATGATAGCGATGGACTTTATAGTAGAACTGCCTTGCTCAGAAGGATGTTCGGCGATCCTTGTGGTGGTCGACCGACTATCCAAAATGGCCCACTTCGTGGCCCTAAAGGGAACACCTTCTGCTGTGGAGACGGCCCGTGTATTCATCAAGGAGATTGTCAGGTTACATGGAATCCCTGCAAATATAGTGTCCGACAGAGGGGTGCAATTCACATCACGTTTTTGGAGAGCACTTTGTGAGATCCTGAAAATTGAACTAGCCCTGTCCTCAGCATACCATCCCCAAACAAATGGGCAGACTGAAAGGACAAATCAGACTCTAGAGCAGTACATAAGGTGTTTTACATCTTTTGTACAAGATAATTGGGTATCTCTGCTGCCCCTAGCGGAATTCGCTTACAACAATGCCAGCCACTCTGCTACCGGTCAATCCCCTTTCTTTTCCAACTATGGTTTTCATGCATCTTTTTTACCAGATTTTCTTTCAGAATCTCCAGTTCCAGCGGTCCAGGACACAGTGCAGTTCCTTAGCCATAATAACCAGATCTTACGGGAAGCAATATCCAAGGCACAAGCGGACAACAAGAGGTTCTTTGATCAGAAAAGGAGAGGAGACCTAAACCTTCAGCTTGGTGACAAGGTATGGCTGTCTACTGATAATATTAGATTAACCTGTCCCACTAAGAAGCTTGCTCCTAAGTTCATTGGGCCCTTCCCTGTGAAAAGAAAAATTAATGAGGTGTCCTATGAACTGTGTCTACCTGATTCACTCAAGATTCACCCTGTGTTTCACGTGTCACTCTTGAAACCTGCTGTAGATGACCCTTTTCCTGACAGGGGCACCAGGGTCCCTGAACCGGTTCTGGTGGACGGCAATGAGGAATATGAAGTGGAGGCCATCCTTGATTGCAGGAAGAGAGCTGGGCAAGTACAGTTTTTGATTAAATGGAAGGGGTATGGGCCTGAAAATAATTCATGGGAACCTGATTGTAATATCCATGCCAGACGTTTAATCCATGCTTACTTCTCTGCTCATCCTGAAAAGAAGGGTATTCTGGGCATCCGGAGGCTGCCCGTTGGGAGGGGGCAATGTCAGGGGCATATCAGTGGCCGCCGGGCAAATATGCGTGCACACAGGTGCACAAGAAGCTCTTCCAGGGCAATTCTGCTCAATTCCCCACCAGGGGGCGCCGGAGCGCTCCCGCGTGTGCCCGTGCGCGCGTGCGCGCGCGCGCCCGTTCGCGCTAGCGCTGTTTGGCGCCAAAGCGCCTTTAAAAGGATGACAGGTGCTTCTGTCAGATGCTGTTTGTCTGCAGCTCTGTACCTGCGTTCCTGTTTTCCGTTTGATTTGTATTTACCTGTGACCCGGCTACGTCTGACTACTCTCCAGTCTCCAATCCGACCCGACTTGCCTGACCTTGCTTATTTGATCATCTGTTGCCGAATCTCTGCCTGCCTGACTACTCTTGGATCACCCCTTTGCCATACCTGCCTGATCTCCTGCTGAAACGGACTGTCTGACTTGCTTCTGCCTGTGTCCTGGGACGCTGCTTCCAGCCTGCCTGTCAAGCACCCTGCCGCTGCCTTCTCAGCTACCTGCCTGTCTACCGGCCTGCATCCGCATACCTGCATCCGCAGCTCAGCCATCCCTGAGGGACATTCTTCCAGATCATCATCTGCTTCTGCTGGAACCGCATCAGGCCCTCCTACCCACTGTGCTCAGGAGACTACTGTCCCCACTCCAGTGGCTCCTGAACCAGCGCTTAAGAGAGGTCTCCTTCTACCAGTCAGGCTCAACTACCAGGTACCTTACAGTCCCCTGGCAGGTTTGTTACAAAGTATTTTTCTGGAGGAAGGTCCAAAAGTTCTATTTTGTATCCCTGGGCCAGCATGTCTAGAATAAATGGGTTTTCTGTCATGCTTGCCCAGTGAGGAAGGCATTTCTGAAGCCTTCCTCCCACTGGCAATGACGAGTCATTGCAATTTATTGGTTAGCGCAGGAGGATGGAAAAGGATATTCCCTCTGCCTTTGCCCCTTTGTCTTGACCAATTCCTTCTCTTCTCTTGGGGCCTATTGCCCTGTTCCTGAGTTTTTTGAGGTCGAAAAAGCAGCTTGACTGGCTGCTTCTTCTTTTTAACAGGAAAAGATTTATTTTTATCAGCTGTCCTATCTAAAACTGAATCTAGATCAGGACCGAATAAAAGATCTCCCATAAATGTGATTCCACAAAATTTACTTTTAGACGCTGCGTCTCCTGGCCAAGTCTTCAGCCATAGGGCTCTCCTGGCTGAATTAGTTAAGGCCGCGCATCTATCTGACATCCTTATTGATTCTGCAGATGCATCAGAAATGTAAGCCACAGCTGCTGCTACGGTTGAAAAAGAATCTCCTGCTTGGGTGAATCTGCTATAATGTGGGCTTTTAGCCGATTTAGCCAGAACTCCATGTTTCTAGAAACACAGGTAGTAGCCATAGCCAGTTTGAGGTTGCCCATGATGGATTGCCAAGTCTTTTTAAGCTGTGGATCCATCCTTTGGTCCATGGGATCTTTTAATATTCCCATGTCTTCGAATGACAAGACGGTCGATCTGGAAACTTGGGAAAATTCCGATTCCAATTTAGGAACTTTGTCCCAAAGCGCCTCTGGGTCTTCATTGAACAAGAAGCATCTTTTATGCGGTCTTGGGAAAAAAGTTTTGTTCTCTGGATCCGCCCATTCCTTTTTGATGGCTTCAGAGATTACAGAATGCACGGGGAAAGTGTGACTTTTTGTTTCACTAAGCCCTGCGTACATTCGGTCATGCAGCGATAATTATTTTTCTTCATCTAAACCCAATGTTGCATAGACTGCTTTCAACAGACTGTTTACTTGTTCTAAGGACAGTTTGTATCTTGAAGGTGCATCTTCTGCCCCTTCCTCCTCCTCTTCCCTGGAGTGAGAGGGGGAATGCTCCCCTTGGGTAGGAGGACCAGCTTCAGCCTCCACCGCTGGGATTAAATTGTGAGCCCTGATAGGATCCTGAGTAGCAGTTGGCTGACTCAGGGATGGTGTTGTAAGAGAAAAGCGAAAAGATTGGATAGTAGCCTCTAGCTCTTTCTTAACTGATGCGATTAAATCACTGCATGCAGAAGAATATTCTCTCTTAACTAAGAAGTCAATGCAAATTTGACACAAAGTCTTCTTCCAACCCTCTGGTAACTTTGTTTTACATGAGGGACATCTCATTTTGATCATTGGATCAGAGCTCTTAGCCTGCTAAAAAACTACAAAAAAGAACACCGAAGCATCCCAGTGAGTCAAACCTGCCTCCTAACGGGCTCACCACAGGTGCACAGGTAGTACAACAGCCAACTCCCTGTGCCCAAACAGGCCCCAGCCACCAGGGGGAAAAAAATCCAAAGAGAGAAGCACCACAGTATACAGGTTAGACCCCCCATACCCCCTAACCTGGGCCTTGCTGGTGCCTGTGCCTGTCCCACTTGCTGCTGCCACAGAGTCCATTGTGGTTCTGCTTGTTAGTGGCTTAGAACGCGGGTTCCGGATCAGTGTTAATTTTGTCGACTAAAACATTTTAGTCGACTAAATGAATACTATTTTAGTCGACTAAAATACGACTAATACTAAAACATTTGAGATGACTAAAATACGACTAAAACTAAAATTGCATTTTATGAAAAATAGTGAAAAAAACTGCGCTAAAAACAAAGTGAGAGTCAAATAATATGTAAAGCAGCAATCCCCAAAAAAACATCAATTGTAGAAAAACGTAAGGAAAATAAGGGGTTTGCGCTATACTAATAAAGCATAATAAATAATTCACAGTGAAGCAAAATTCATATAGTGCTCATAAATGAAAATAAGTCCATGTGCAAAACAACATATGGTGGTAGTGAAAAAATTCATTTAGGTGAAACATCAATTCAGTGTCATGAAAAAGTCCGCACCACCAACAAGATACAAAAAAAGATCCAAGTGAAATTGATGAAATTCCGTGACAGCAGCGAAGGGTCCACCACCAAACAATAGAAGGGGTTACTCCTTACCAGAAGGCCATGACCCCCCACCACAGAGGGTCACAGCAAGCAGGAATCTTTGGGAGCCAAGAAGTGGAAAATGTCCATTTACACTCTTATCTATGCCCCGGGTTGCTTGAGTTGCTGAGGATGTGATGACCCCTGGTGGACACCGCTGACATTTTCCACTTCTTGGCTCCCAAAGATTCCTGCTTGCTGTGACCCTCTGTGGTGGGGGGTCATGGCCTTTTGGTAAGGAGTAACCCCTTCTATTGTTTGGTGGTGGACCCTTCGCTGCTGTCACGGAATTTCATCAATTTCACTTGGATCTTTTTTTGTATATTGTTGGTGGTGCGGACTTTTTCATGACACTGAATTGATGTTTCACCTAAATGAATTTTTTCACTACCACCATATGTTGTTTTGCACATGGACTTATTTTCATTTATGAGCACTATATGAATTTTGCTTCACTGTGAATTATTTATTATGCTTTATTAGTATAGCGCAAACCCCTTATTTTCCTTAAAATTGCATTTTAGTCAAAAGACTAAAATGGGACTAAAACTAAAATGCCATTTTAGTCAAAAGACTAAGACTAAAACTAAATTGAAATTTGACTTCAAACTTAACACTGGTCTGTAGTGCATGTTCATACCGCAATACCATAAATAATAAGATTTTAGATTTTTCACTCCAGCAGTATATAATGAGTTTGGAAATTGTAGAGAAATGTTAACTAATGCATTACACTTTAATTACACCCATTAGATTTTTAATTTTTTTTTGAAAATCTTTTTATTGAGTATAAGACATACAAACAGAAAACAACAGTAAACCCGCTACAGCATTGGGACTAGACCCACGTAGGGGCCAGTGCCAGCCGGCAACTGGGCTGTTTCCATCATTAGTGACATACAGCTGTAGCACGTCTATAAGAAAAGAACAACAAAAAACCTAGTGCTGTATTGGCTCCTGCTCAATTGAAATATCTAAGGATCAGATAATTCGATCGAGACCCAAGGGACAATAATCTATATAAAAAAAAAAAACTCATATCAGAGATTACAATACAAAAGTGTCACCCAAAGTATCAAAATCACATCCACCCGTAGAGTGGTATTATGTACATGCTCAATCAGTCTGCGGTTGCCGTGGAGGCCTCCGCCAGCCATTTGGCCCACACTCTACGGTATTTTTTGGGGCATCCTCTATTTTGGTAGGTTTCCTTATAAAGTGGTAGTACTTTATTGACATGTGTTTTCCATAGCAATATTGACGGCGGGGCACGTTTTTTCCAGCAGAGAGTGATCATTTTTCTGGCATAGAAAATTAGGAGTCCTATCAGAGTCCTCTCCGCTATCCTGGGGGCTAATGCTTCTACTAAGCCTAGAAGGCATATCTGCGGGGTTGGGGCTATATCTATTACCACCACTTCTTTTATTACAGATATTACTTGTGACCAGTAATTTTGAATTGCTGGGCAGGACCAAAAGATGTGTATAAAGTCGCCCAGATCCCCAGTACACCTCCAACACTCTGAGGACAGGGTGGTTCTCATTTTATGCATTCTATACGGGGTAATATATGCCTGGTGTAGTATTTTGTATTGTATGAGGCGGTCACGAAGTGAGACCAGGATTTTGAAGGGGAAGTCCCACATGTCCTCCCAATCCTCGGAGTCCAGTCCCGGGATGTACACCCATTAGATTTTAGACAACTAAAATTAGTTTTAGTCGACTAAAATATACTGAAGATTTTAGTCGACTAAAACGTAGGACATTTTAGTCGACTAAAATCTACTGGAGATTTAGTCAACTAAAACAATTGCAGAAGACTAAAATGGGACTAAATCAAAAATGCCATTTTAGTCCTAAGACTAAAACTAAATCGAAATTTGCTGCCAAATTTAACACTGTTCCGGAGTCCATCAGCGCCGCTGCACCGGACCTGAACTGGAATATAGGCACCAGGAGCGCTCCTCCCCTCTCCCCCTGCGCAATTTCCGGCAGAAGACGCTGCGCCTGTTCCCCGGTGTTGCCCCTTGCCAAATACCTCATTTCCAACCGGCCGAGTCTCTACTCTGCCACAAAAATGTAACGCCGACATGCTGGGGAACCCCGCGAATGGCTGCCGCCGCCTAGGAGTGGCCCCAGAAACAGTCAAGCTCTTTCTGAGCTGAAGAGGAAGAAGGAGCCCACTTACCAGCTACCCTTGGTGCGGCGTGGGAGGGGCGACTCTCTGGAGGCAATTAGGTATGGTGGGATAGGCAGTCTGGCCTCTCAGGACACCATCTAAGAGACCCTGACTCCCACTAGGTGTTCCCTTGCCGGAGGAAACACAAAAACTGACTAGCTGTGGGGGGAAGCCTCCTTTTAAAATTTGGTGAAGTTGGTGTTTTCTGTTTCCTAGTGGGTGGAGCCACTCTCTCAGGTGCGGTCCTGAAAGATGTTTAGGGAAATATGAGACAAAGATAAATCATTTCAGAACTTTTTCCACCTTTAATGTGACCTACAAACTGTACAACTCAATTGAAAAACAAAACCGAAATCTTTTAGGAGGGGGAAGTAAAAATAAAATAATGTGGTTGCATAAGTGTGCACACCCACTTATAACTGGGGATGTAGCTGTGTTCAGAATTAAGAAACCATATTCAAACTCATGTTAAATAGGAGTCAGTAAATAAAGTTCAGCTGTTCCAGTAGGTCATTCCTGACATTTTCTTAGTCGCATCCTACAGAAAAAGCCATGGTCTGCAGAGAGCTTCCAAAGGATCTCACTGTTAAAAGGTGACATTACCAAGAACTGGACGTCCCTCAAAAATTGATGAAAAGACAAAAAGAAAACTTGTCAGGGAGGCTGCCAAGAGTCCTACAGCAACATTAAAGGACCTGCTGGAATATTTGGCAAATACTGGCTGTGTGGTACAGCCAGTGGTACAAATGTGTCTCATTTGTTTACATCACAGAAACACGACATTTTAACAGGGGTGTGCAGACTTTGTATATCCACTATATATATATAACTGTCATTTTCGGCTAAGTACATCCTGCGTTTTTGGTACCAAAATGTCCATTCGGTGCACCTCTACAAGGTTTATTCATTTTAAACTTTTTATTGTTTCTACGCCAGAGAGAGGCACAGAACCATGAACAATGAAAACAGTGGTTTAATTTGTAAACAAACCGAAGTGATTACTGACTGGCTCTGTCAGTACTCAGGCTGGGTTCACACTATTGCTAACTGGATGTGGGTTTCCCCGTATCCAATTTGCATGTCGGGAGACTGTGACTGTCTCTCAATGGAGCCAGTTTACACAGCTCCAGGACGGCTGCGAATTGAATTGCACAGGAGTCCTGTGCATCTGTCTTCTGGTCCATTTCAGGTCCAAATTCAGCCAAAAATTCAGACCGAAAATCGGACCTGAAAACGGAGAACAGGGACGCGCCGGATCCATGCTGTAAACCGCTCCCCGCATGGCAGATTGAACCCAGCCTCATATGATCAATAATCGTGAAATACGTTGCAGAACAGGGAACCATAGTAGGGAATGTTAATCTGCAGATTGCAGGGTTTAGGCGTTAAAGAATGGCAAGCACAGACAACTTACTCCTCCCAGGCCAGGCACCTGGAAATGAGCTTTTGCATGTTAGCAGCCTTCCTTGCTTTTAAGCCACAGAAAACACAATAAATAATAGCCCAAGTTCCGAACAGCTTTTTCTTTTCTTTTTTTTTAACAAAGACATAGCCATTTTGCAAAGTGCAACATTTAAAAGGTTTATTTTTATTCTTTTGAAACAAAACAGTTCATACAGCAATAAATCAAAAACCGAGATGTATTTTAAAAAAACAAAAAACATGTAAACAAATTACATATAGAATATTACAAAATACAGTACATATTCCCTGCAGTCCCATTAAAAGGAACCAGTCATAAAAATCTAATAATTGTGAAAATTTTTGTTTTTACATTATATCTTGACACTAGAAAAAAAAATGGATGATGACAGAGCCAAGGACAGGACATTCATTTCCAGTGTTTACAGGATGTAATTACTGTAACAGTACATGGTCTGATTTTGTGACTAGTTCTCTTTAAATAAAGGCTCTCAGATAAAAACATAAAATCTTAAATAGCTTAATATTGAACCACAGGTCGCAAAATCAAGACTTGATCATTTATCTTTAAATTCTTATTTACAATATCATCATTATTTAACAATAACTTTTTAAATAATTACGTAGGACAAGCAGCTCTGCTGGAAATCCAGCACTTTCCAGTTACGTATGTCTAGGAACAGCCTGATCAGGGTGAGGAGAGAGAACAATGATAGATACATTCAGCTATTCTGGCATTTGGAGAACATATTTAAAAAATTAATTAATTAGGTTGCTTTTAGAAAAATTAACTTGACTGTTGGGAAGTCAAGTATTAGCAGTGCCCAAAAAACTCTGATGCTGGATGTATATGACTAGTGAAAAGGAGGTAGGGATCTGAAACAAAGTGGGCTAAAATGATTGTAATATATACAGATCAGTTGAACAGGGTTTTTTTTTTCAACACAAATGGAGTTACAAAGTGTAATACATAAAAGTGATGGTCTGAAATTTTTATCTTTGATTCAGACTTGGAGAACCATGAGATAAATAATTTCTAAGCAATCCTTTTGACAATGCAAGCTCCCTGGGTTCAATGCTATCTGAGTCACCTGCCCAGAACAAGTATTGAGACCAGCAGTTTCCATTTTTGTCCAACTTTCATTTGCTCCACGCCTGTTCTAGGCCTGTCATTTAGTAGTAATTACGCTAGAGACAGGCTACTACCCTTCTCAGAAAGAGGCCAGCAGTCGCAACCCATGTATTTGTGTACTTTAAACGTAAAGCCATACCTCTGATCTGGTTCAGTCTGCTTTCTACTGGTGTTTGTGTCCTCATTGGGGAGATTGTCCCTCAACATCGTTGTGACTATGACCATTGTGTTGGTGCACAAAGTCATTGAAAATCCAAAAACACACAAGAGATAAGAGGAAATCTTTAATGAATAAATCTGTTTCGCTGAAAGCGGTTTTTAAGCAAACAATACACAGTAAGAACTTTGTTTAACCATTTGAAAACTGAAATGAATGTTTCAAAAGCCAAACATTTCTAATGGGGACAAATCGACATTCATTTTCAATTATAGTCTTTGATTTTTATCATCACTAAGGATGGAAAATGTTTCTCGTTTTATACCTGAATAAGCAAAATTCTGGATTGTAACCCGCCGTTCACACCTGTGCGATATGACAGTTCCAAATTGGATGACAAGTCGCACCCCACTGCTGGCAATAAAACCGTTCATATCGCTGCAACTCATGTCACAGCAATTATGAAAAAGGTTCCTGCACTGTTTTTCTACCCATTTTATTGTGACATGAATGGCGATTTCAAAGCAGCGCCAGTATGAACGGGGGCTTAATGTGTTCCTCGGTCAGGAAAAATCATATGCTGTCCCTGTTCACACCGATGCAATTTTACACACGTTGGTTAACATCCAACAATGTATGACAAGAGGATTACCATTTTTTTTCTGAGGCCCATTCACACCCGTTCCTGTTCTGCGCAACTTGAAAAAAAAAAAAAGTGAGTTGAGTGTGACAATGCATGTTTTTTTGGCTCCATAGACCTTAATGGGATTCCTGGAAATTGCATCAAAAACGTACACCCAGCCTTATTGTACTGTTTATGTGCTTCATCCAGAATTAGAACTCCAGGTTCACAAGCATCAGTTTTTTTTTTAAAGGATTACGATTGGTGTAGGTGTGTGTCTATCTATCTATCTATATCTATATCTATATATATATATATATAGATATATATATATATATATTTATTTTAGCACCAGGTTGGATCCTTTTCCTTAATTCTTCACGGCATAGATTCAACAAGGTGTTGGAAACATTCCTCAGAGATTTTGGTCCACATTGACATGATAGCATCACACAGTTGCTGGAGATCTGTTGCTACAAATCCATGATGTGAATCTCCCATTCCAGCACATCCCAAAGGTGCTCTATTGGATTGAGCTCTGGTGAATTTGGAGACCATTGGAGTACAGTGACCTCATTGTCATGTTCAAGAAACCAGTGGTGAGATGATTTGATCTTTGTGACATGGTGCATTATCCTGCTGGAAGGAGCCATCAGAAGATGGGTACACTGTAGTCATAAAGGGATGGCCATGGTCAGCAACAATACTCAGGTAGGCCGTGGTATTTAAACGATGCTCAAGTGGTACTAAGAGGCCCAAGAAAATATCCCCCACACCATTACACCACCAGCCTGAACCGTTGATACAAGGCAGGATGGATCCATGTTTTCATGTTGTTTACGCCAAATTCTGAACCTACCATCTGAATGTCGCAGGTGAAATTGAGACTCATCAGACCAAGCAATGATTTTCCAATCTTCAATTGTCCAATTTTGGTGAGAGTGTGCGAATTGTAGCCTCAGTTTCCTATTCTTAGCTGACAGGAGCGGCAGCCGGTTTGGTCTTCTGCTGCTGTAGCCCATCTGCTTCAAGGTTTAATGTGTTGTGCATTTAGGGATGGTGTTCTGCATACCTCGGTTGTAAAAAGTGCTTTTATTTGAGTTACCGTTGCCTATCATCTCGAACCAGTCTGCCCATTGTCCTCTGACATCAACAAGACATTTTCATCCACATAATTGCCACTCACTGTATAATTTCATTTTTTTGGACCATTCTCTGTAAACCCGAGAGATGGTTGTACATGAAAATCCCAGTAAATCAGCAGTTTTTGAAATATTCGGACCAGCCTGTCTGGCACCAACAACCATGCCACATTCAAAGTCACTTAAATCTCCTTTCTTCCCCATTCTGATGCTCAGTTTGAACTTCAGCAAGTCGTCTTCACCACATCTAGATGCCTAAATGCACTGAGTTGCTGTCATGTGGTTGGCTGATTAGCAATTTGTGTTACCAAGCAATTGAACAGTTGTACCTAATAAAGTGGCCGGTAAGCGTATATATGCAATATACTTATTAATTTAGGTAAACTTTGATTTGCATTATTCCTCCTCTGACTTCAAAAGCAACAAAAGAAACCTGTTTATTACATCTGAGAATCTATTCAAGTAGCAGGTCTGGACAAAATTTTTAAGAGCTTTGATATGAAACTAGGTGACTCGATGTCATCAATAAATACTCTAACAAATGATTTTCCAGAATTTCGCACAAACATTCAAACAAAGGTCTACCACGTATGAGTAGTTTAACAGGGTTTATCCCCTTACTTTTTGTTGTGTCTCTGTGACAGGAAGTAAAGGGAAATCCCCCTAATGGGACACAGACTGAAAAAAAGAAAAAAATGACACGCGCTTTCACAGCATGAGGAGAGGAGAGCTGGTAACCGGTAGGGATGAACCGAACACTCCCCCGGTTCAGTTCGCAGCAGAACATGCGAACAGGCAAAAAATTTGTTTGAACAGGCGAACACCGTCAAAGTCTATGGGACACGAACATGAATAATTAAAAGTGCTAATTTTAAAGGCTTATATGCAAGTTATTTTCATAAAAATAGTTTGGGGACCTGGGTCCTGCCCCAGGGGACATGTATCAATGCAAAAAAAAGTTTTAAAAACGGCCATTTTTTCGGGAGCAGTGATTTTAATAATGCTTCAAGTGAAACAATACAAGTGAAATATTCCTTTAAATTTCGTACCTGGGGGGTGTCTATAGTATGCCTGTAAAGGGGCGCATGTTTCCCGTGTTTAGAACAGTCCGAGAGCAAAATGACATTTCTAAAGGAAAAACAAACAGTCATTTAAAAGTACTCACGGCTATAATGAATTGTCGGTCCCGGCAATACACCTAAAAGTCATTGAAAAAAACGGCATGGGATTCCCCCACAGTCCATTACCAGGCCCTTTGGGTCTGGTATAAATATTAAGGGGAACCCGGAACCAACATTTTTTTAAAAATTGCGCGGGGGTCCCCCCAAATTCCATACCAGGCCCTTCAGGTCTGGTGTGGATATTAAGGGGAACCCCGCGCCAACATTTTTAAAAAAGATGGCGTGAGGGTCCCCCTCAAAATCCATACCAGACCCTTCAGGTCTGGTATGGATTTTAAGGGAAACCCCGTGCCAATTTTTTTTTTTTAAAATGGCGTGGGGATCCCCCCAAAAATCCATACCAGTCCCTTATCCGAGCATGCAACCTGGCAGGCCGCAGGAAATGAGGGGGGGACAAGAGAGCGCCCCCCCTCCTGAAGCATACCAGGCCACATGCCCTCAACATGGGGAGTGTGCTTTGGGGTAGCGGCCCCCCCAAAGCACTTTGTCCCCATGTTGATGGGGACAAGGGGCCTCATCCCCACAACCCTTGCCCGGTGGTTGGGGGAGTCTGTGGGCGGGGGGGCTTATCGGAATCTGGAAGCTCCCTTTAACAAGGGGACCCCCAGATCCCGGCCTCCCCCCCGTGTGAAATGGTAACGGGGTACAAATGTACCCCTACCATTTCACAAAAAAGTGTGAAAATGGTAAAAACGACAATACACGCCTTGGGATAAGTTCTTTATTAAAAAATTAAAAAATAAAAATGTCCCGCAAAGTCCATTCATCATCTTCTTCTCTCCCTCCGACGGACCAAAAAAGAAAAAAAAAAGCCGCATGCCGTCACCGATCTGCCTCCATGGGAGGCACCCGCTGTAATGACCAGCCTCTCAGGGCTTTTACAACTGAGGGCGGGGCCACGCGATGATGTCGCTGGGTGAACCTGCCCCCTCTGACGCACGGGGACATCCTTATGGCTTCCCCAGTCAGTGTCAGAGGGGGCGGGGTCACTTGGTTACGTCACCGAGTGGTCCCGCCCCCTCTGACGCTACGGAAAAGCCATAGGGATGTCCCGTGTGTCAGAGGGGGGCGGGGTCATCCAGTAACGTCATCGTGTGGCCCCACCCTCAGTTATAAAAGAACTGTCACCTGAGAGGCCAGTCATTACGGCGGGTGCCTCCCATGGAGGCAGATCGGAGGTGGCATGCGGCTTTTTTTTTTTCGGTCCGTCGGAGCAAGAGAAGAAGATGAATGGACTTCGTGGGACACTTTTATTTTTAAAAAAAAGACTTTTACCAAGGCGTGTATTGTCATTTTTACCATTTTCACACTTTTTTTGTGAAATGGTAGGGGTACATTTGTACCTCGTTACCATTGCACACAGGGGGGGGGAGGCTGGGATCTGGGGGTCCCCTTGTTAAAGGGGGCTTCCAGATTCCGATAAGCCCTCCGCCCGCAGACCCCCACAACCACCGGGCAAGGGTTGTGGGGATGAGGCCCTTCTCCCCATCAACATGGGGACAAGGTGCTTTGGAGGGGCCGCTACCCCAAAGCATCCTCCCCATGGTGAGGGCATGTGGCCTGGTACCGTTCAGGAGGGGGGGGCGCAGTCTCGTCCCCCCTCTTTTCCTGCGGCCTGCCAGGTTGCGTGCTCGGATAAGGGTCTGGTATGGATTTTTGGGGGGACCCCACGCCATTTTTTTTATTTTGGCGAGGGGTTCCCCTTAAATTTCATACCAGACCCAAAGGGCCTGGTAATGGACTGTGAGGGAATCTCATGACGTTTTTTTCAATGACTTTTATGTGTACTGCCGGGACCGACAATTCATTATAGCCGCGAGTACTTTTAAATGACTTTTTTTCCTTTAGAAATGTCATTTTGCTCTCGGACTGTTCTAAACACAGAAAACATGCGCCACTTTACAGGCATACTATAGACAACCCCCCGGTAAGAAATTTAAAGAAATATTCAACTTTTTTTGTTTCACTTTAAGCATTATTAAAATCACTGCTCCCGAAAAAACGGCCGTTTTTAAAACTTTTTTTTGCATTGATACATGTCCCCTGGGGCAGGACTCAGGTCCCCAAACACTTTTTATGACAATACCATGCATATAAGCCTTTAAAATTAGCACTTTTGATTTCTTACATACACTTTTAAAGAGTGTTCCGTGGCTGTTTGCCGCGAACACCCCAAATTGTGAACTTACGTTCGACTTGAACATCGGGCTCATCCCTAGTAACTGGCAAGTGTGAAAGGGGACATCTACACTGATAATCAGGACACTGATCATCAGTGCAGCCCCAACAGTGCCCATCAGTGCAGCCTCATCAGCGCCCATCAGTGCAGAAAAATTACCTGTTTGCAAAAGAAGAATGACTTTTTTTTTTTTTTTTTTTAAATATTAGTCTTTTTTCATTTGTTTAGCAAAAAAATAAAAAACCCGGTGGTGATTAAATACCACCAAAGGAAAGCTCTATTTGTGTGAAAAAAAAATGATAAAAATTTCATATGGGTACAGTGTAGCCTGACCGCGCAGTTGTCATGCAAAGTGTGACAGCACTGAAAGCTAAAAACTGGCCTGGGCAGGAAGGGGGTCAAAGTGCCCAGTAGGCAAGTGGTTAATACTGCTTAAAAGTAAGTTTGGTCCTGTAATGTTTAATACAACAGTGGGACTGAGCGGGTGATAATAGCAAAGACAGACTCTCCCTAGAAAGGAATTTTTTGAGCTTCTGAATAACACTTTTTGGCTGCCAATATTATAGAAAGGCTCATTCAGGTCTCGTGTTCAACACCACATCACAGAAATATGCATTGAAATGCATTTTGACAGAGTCAATGTAACACAATGCTTTTTCATTTTCTATGCTGCTGTCATTTTCCTAGTCATAGGCTTTGAAAATACATGTGAAACGTGTTTAAAAATACGTACATGGATTTTAAAAGCAAATTTCATTTATTACTGAAGCACTGAGCTTGGCAAGAGTAGGGCCAAGTGATTGTCTATATAGTTTCCTATACTGTAAAATATGGCATGGAAATGGAGGCAGTGAGGGAGCCCCTACATGATGGTCACTCACCATGTACAGTATCCCACAAAAGTGAGTATACACCCCTCACATTTTTGTAAATATTTTATTATATCTTTTCATGTGACAACACTGAAGATATGAAACTTTGCTACAATGTAAAGTAATGAGTGTACAGCTTGTATAACAGGGTAAATTTGCTGTCCCCTCAAAATAACTCAACACACAGCCATTAATGTCTAAACCGCTGGCAACAAAACGGAGTACACCCCTAAGTGAAAATATCCTAATTGGGCCCAATTAGCCATTTTCTCTCCCCAGTGTCATGTGACTTGTTAGTGTTACAAGGTCTCAGGTGTGAATGGGGAGCAGGTGTGGAAAATTTGGTGTTATCGCTCTCACTCTCATACTGGTCACTGGAAGTTCAACATGGCACCTCACGGCAAAGAACTCTCTGAGGATCTGAAAAAAAGAATTGCTGCTCTCCATAAAGATGGCCTAGGCTATAAGAAGATTGCCAAGACCCTGAAACTGAGCTGCAGCACGGTGGCCAAGACCATACAGCGGTTTAACAGGACGGGTTCCACTCAGAACAGGCCTTGCCATGGTCAACCAAAGAAGTTGAGTGCACGTGCTCAGAGTCATATCCAGTTGTCTTTGGGAAATAGACGTATGACTGCTGCCAGCATTGCTGCAGAGGTTGAAGGGGTGGGGGTCAGCCTGTCAGTGCTCAGACCACACGACGTACATTGCATCAAATTGGTCTGCATGGCTGTCGTCCCAGAAGGAAGCCTCTTCTAAAGATGATGCACAAGAAAGCCCATAAACTAAAGACACAACTAAAGCTATAAGACAACGTAAACTTCACAATGTGCTGTATTCAGGCAAGTCCCTTCTCAGTTTTATTGCCTTTAATTTCTCCACTTTAATTTTGGATTTTAGCAATTCCTCCTCCAGGTGTTGCCTCCTTTTCAAGGCTTCTCTCTTCTCCTTGATGTAAAGTCCATATTGTTTTTGGTTGCTTAAAATGAACTGGTGCTCTCTCTTTAGTAAGAGTAAAATGTCTGGGCTGCAGGCGCAGTCTGTTCTCAGATGCTGCCTTGGAGGATTGAAGCATTCTTCTGACCGAGGTAAAGTCGGAGATAGGGATAATCTCATGTCCACCGAGGATAGAGACGGGGATAATGATCCGTCTAGGGACTGTTCGAATTCCTGATCCTCACCATCTTCTAGAGATGCTTCGGGCTGAGGAGGTATGAGCACGGATGGCGGAGGCTTTACATCCTCCTCTGGCTCTAGATGCACAGTAACCGTGGCATGCTGATCTTGTAATGGCGTTGGCAGAGGAAGAATTACCGTTTCAGGCTCTCCATGTATGGATTCACTGAAATTCAAAAGATAACATACAATTAGCATATGTAATATATTAACTTTACACCTTCTAGAAAACATATTTTGCAACATCGCAATAATAAATTGGTAGGCCTCTAAAGTCACAGCCAAAGTTGCAAACATAAGACAAAGAAAAGACATCCTTGCGACTTTTGTGATTTTAAGGTGTTACTAAAACCACATCATAAAAAAACAAAAAACAAAACAAAACTATCAATAAATGCTGTATTATATGCTGTTCATACTCACTCAGCCACTAGAAGGGCTCATGCACACAGGACGTTTTTACAGCCGCCGTTAGGGGCGTCTGATGTTTTTTTTAACTGCTTCTAAACGCCCCTCCATGTTAGCCTACGTGTCCATGCACACAAACTGTCAGAGGTGTTTGGAGGCATAAGCATTTAGGGGCAGTAGAAAAAAATACGACAGCCTGTGCTTCCAGCAGTAAAAAGGAGCTGTAAAAACATCTGATGCCGCTAAAAGCTGCGTCAAGCGTTTCTTTTTTCTTTTTTACAGGTCAAAACCAATGGTTCCTTATGAGAGCCCATTTATTAGAATAGGAGTCGCACCAGAAGTCGGATCATGATGAGGATCTTGAAGAGTACCCCGTGCCAAAATGAAAAAAAAAAAAAAAAAAACACGTGTGGGGGTCCCCCCCCCCCGCAAGATCCATACCAGTCCCTTTGCCCCCCCTCCTCCTGGACCATACCAGGCCACATGCCCTCAACATGGGGTGGGTGGGTGCTTTTGGGCAGGGGGGATCCACTGTCTTCTCCCTCTGTAATGCTGGGTCCGCCGTGTGCCAATACTTATATAGCCAAGGGGTGGGGCCCCCCAGTGATGTCATCTGTAAGGCCCCGCCCAATGACATCACTGCCCGGGGTATGATGGGCGGTGACTTCACAGGGGGCCCCGCCCCTTGGCTATATGAGTATTGGCACACGGTGGACCCAGCATTACAGCGGGAGAGAGTGTCGAGAGAACATTGGAGGAATAACAGAGAGAGAAGACAGCGGGAGAAGACAACAGGAGGAGAAGACAGCGGGAGAAAACAGCAGCGGTAGAAGTCATCAGCGGTGAGAGGAGAAGAACCGGAGGATGAAGACATCGCCAGAGAAGGAAGAAATTGGAATGAGAAGAGATGCCGGAGCTGCTTTAATAAATTACCGCATATACTCGAGTATAAGTCGTTCCGAGTATAAGTCGAGGCCCTAATTAACCACAAAAAAAAAATGGGAAAAACTTATTGACCCGAGTATAAGACGAGGGTGAGAAATGCACAGCTACTGTAAGTGGAAAAGAGGGTCAACAATGCCCATTTGCAGCATCACTGTTCCCATTTGCATGCCTCACTGTGCCCATTTGCAGCCATAGGTCCCCTGAACTTAAAACTCGGTAGTTAAGGGTTCCTAGATGCCCCCTAGCTGCAGCCAAAATTTGGGGTCTCTGAACCCAAAGGGTCCCGAAATGACATTGCTGCAGATGGACACAGTTGACCGAATTTGGGGCCCCGTATCTCAGGGCCACTTAGTGCTAAGAACCCCAAATTTGGTGTTCAAACCCAGTGGAACTAGCACCATAAAATTTCCAAAGCTGGGGTTTCTAGCACCAAGTGGCCCTGAGATACAGGGCCCCAAAAATCAGTTCAGAAAATGTCAAGCACTTTTTTGCAGCAGAGAATGACATTTTCCGAACCGGTTTTGGGGCCCCGTATCTCAGGGCCACTTAGTGCTAGGAACTCCAGCTTTGGATATGTTATGGTATCAGTTCCACTGGGTTTGCACACCAAATTTGGGGTTCCTAGCACTAAGTGGCCCTGAGATACGGGGCCCCAAAGTCGGTTCGGAAAATGACATTTTTTGCTGCAGAAAAGTGCTTGACTCGAGTAGAAGTCGAGGGGGGCACTTTCAGCACAAAAAAATGTGCTGAAAAATTCGACTTATACTCGAGTATATACGGTACTTTGTCAAAAACTTGTGTACTGTTTTTATTTTTGACACTTTTTTATGTACCCCATACTCATTCACATAGGGTGGGGGGCCGGGATCTGGGGGCCCCCTTCTTAAAGGGGGCTTCCAGATTCCGATAAGCCTCTTTTCTGCAGACCCCAACAACCAACGGCCAGGGTTGTCGGGAAGAGGCCCTTGTCCCCATCAACATGAGGACAAGGTGCTTTGGGGTGGGGGCATGTGGCCTGGTATGGTCCAGGAGGGGGGGGGCGCTCACTCGTCCCCACCTTTCCTGACCTGCCGGGTTGCATGCTTGGATAAGGGTCTGGTATGGATTTTGGGGGGACCCCCACGCCTTTTGGTGTGGAGGGTCCCCTTAAAATCCATACCAGACCGAAGGGTCTGGTATGGATCTTGGCAGGGGCTCCAAGCAGTTTTTTTTTTCCCCTTTTTGGCGTGGGGTTCCTCTTCAAGATGCTCAGCGCACAAGTTGCACTGCAAGTCGGATCATCATAATCCAACTTCTGGTGTGACTTCAAATAAATGGGCTCTCAGGGAACCACTGATTTTGAATAGAGGCAGAGAAACGCCGCTAAAAGCTAGCGCAGCAAAAAAGCAAGGCAGCAATCGTCTTGGAGGTGTGTTTGGGGTCGTTATGTTGGAATACTGCCCTGCAGCCCAGTCTCCGAAGGGAGGGGATCATGCTTGGCTTCAGTATGTCTGTATGTGCCTACACGTACTCCATTCATTCTCAGATATGAGACCTGAAACACACAGACCCCAAGTGACACAGATGTCGGTAAGGCAGGCCATACACGGTTCAAATTTTGGCTTATTCATCAGGAACCGGCCGAGATTCGAACAGTGTATGGGCAGGCTGAATGTGCCAAGTTGATGGATCGATCAACTTGGGTACAACCAGCATGCCGAGTTTTACCTGCGATTATTACTATCGGCTGCTTTAGCTGTTAGCAATAATCACTGTCTTCTCCCAGCAGGGACGGTTTCCCCTGCCCTCCCCAAATGGTTTGGCCAATGGCTCGGCAGGAGGGATTCCGGCATGAACACTGTCTGTGCTGATGGGGGAAATTGAGCAGATTTCTTACCTTTCTTATCAAGGGGTCCTGTTATAACAGGACCCCTTGATAACGTCCTATTGGACAAAAAGCTTTGGGGAGCAGACACTAGTGCTGACCTCAGGTCAATGTCCCATACCTGGTCGGCAGTGGCACCCATTGTCACATGTTTTTATGATTCATTTTACTTTGGCTTTTAACATAAAATTCCAATAAATACTACACTATGAAGACTTCATCTGGCTCCTGGTGAGCTTTATTTACTACAGCTACATCTGGATGGTGCGAGTTGAACAGCCTTCCTCACAACAGATGGCGGATCTACACTGAGTGCGTGTTAGCTGCTGTAACGGCAGCCAGCTTTTCCGGTGAGTGTCCATTTCACAACGGTGCGGTGGATGATTCTGGAGCGCTATACTGGATCACTCTTCAAGTCACCACCAAATTGTTGTGCACATCTTTGCACTGAACTATTGTGTTTTCACCAATAAGTTTAGACTGCTGATCCTATCATGTTGATTTCCATCCAGAAGATTTTCACTTCACTAGCATTTTTTCCCTTTTAGGCCCCTTTTACACTGGTACAACACGACAGTCATACGACTGTGGATCCGACTTTGCCCTGCGACTTCAATGAACACGTATTGGACTTTGATCCCCAACAATACCAGGCACTGTCTGATATGAATCTTTAGGGGGAACTCCACGCACAAGGTAAAAAAAAAACACAACGACATGGGTTCCCCTCCCAAGAGCATACCAGGCCCTTCGGTCTAGTATGGATTTTGAGGGGAACCCACACGGCAAAAAAATGGCATGGGGATCCCCCCAAAATCCATACCAGACCCTTATGCGAGCACACAGCCCCTGGCAGGTCAGGAAAGGGGGTGGGGACGAGCATGCGCCCCCCCTCCTGAACTGTACCAGGCCGCATGCCCTCAACATGGGGGGGTGCTTTGGGGCAGGGGGGTCCTGTGCCCCCGACCCCAAAGCACCTTGCCCCATGTTGATGAGGACAATGGCCTCTTCCTGACAACCCTGGCCGTTGGTTGTTGGGGTCTGCGGGCGGGGACCTTATCGGAATCTGGAAGACCCCTTTAACAATTTAAAATTGTACCCCTAACCATTCACCATCCTGCACATGTCAAAAATAAAACACAGTACACAGGTTTTTAAAGTAATTTATTAAGGCAGCTCCAGCGTCTCTTCCGACTTTTCTTCCTCCTCCGCTGATGTCTTCTGCCTCTGCCGGTTCTTCTCCGCTGATGTTATCTAGCCCTCTCCGGTTTTTCCCCCTCTGTCCGCTGTCTCCTCCGCTGTCTTCTCCCTCTGTTCTTCCAATGTTGACTCGACACTCTCTCCCGCTCTAATGCTGGGTGTGCAGTGTGCCACTACTTATATTGGCATGGGGCGGGGTCACCGGCGGCCCGCCCCTTATGATGTCACCACCAATCATGCCCCGGGCAATGACGTCATAAGGGGCGGGCCTCCGGTGACCCCGCCCCACGCCAACATAAGTAGTGACACACCCAGCATTAGAGTGGGAGAGAGCAACGAGTCAACATCAGAAGAAGAACAGAGGGAGAAGACAGTGGAGAAGACCCGGCAAAAGAGCGAGAAGACAGCGGAGAAGACCCAGCAGAGGCAGAAGACAGCGGACAGAGGGAGAAGAACCGGAGAGGGCTAGAAGACATCAGCGGAAAAGACCCAGAAGGGGAGAAGAAATCGGAAGCGACGCCGGAGCTACCTTAATAAATTACTTTAAAAACCTGTGTACTGTGTTTTATTTTTGACACTTTTTTTTTTTTAGTTGAATGGGTAGGGGTACAATGCACCCAATACTCATTCACATAGGGTGGGGGGACGGGATCTAGGGGCCCCCTTGTTAAAGGGGGCTTTCAGATTCCAATAAGCTAACCATCCGCAGACCCCGACAACCAACGACAAAGCACCCACCCCCCCATGTTGAGGGCATGCGGCCTGGTACGAATCAGGAGGAGGGCGCTCGCTCGTCCCAACCCCCTTTCCTGACCTGCCAGGCTGTGTGCTCGGATAAGGGTCTGGTATGAATTTTGGGGGCCCCTACGCAGTTTTTGCGGCGTAGAGGTTCCCCTTAAAATCCATACCAGATCGAAGGGCCTGGTATGCTCTTGGAGGGGGAACCCATGCCTTTTTTTTTTAATTTGGCATGGAGTTCCCCTTCAAGATCATCAGAGCACAAGTCGCATTCCAAAGTCGGATCAGTTAAGACGGCGATCCGACTTTAGTGATATTAAATCGGCTGAAGTAGGATCAAAGTGGGACCAAAGTAGTGCAGGAACTACTTTGAAGTCGGCACGACTAAAAGTCCTACTAATATGAATGGTTGTCATTGGAAATAATGGGAAACAACTTGTCATGTCAGTCCCAAGTCGCAGGACAAGTCGTACAAGTGTGAAAGGGGTCTAACGCTTTTTTGGACTTTATTTCAATGTGCTGTCCATTTATAAACACAGTATTCTCATCTCATCGATGTTCATCTACTTCTGGTACTACACACTTTTTCTTAAGATTATTTATAAGTTTGGTATATTACTTTTCTGTGTCAGCTGCCGCTCCACCATAGAGCAGAGATGCATCTTTTTTATTTTTATTAGTGCAACAAGCATGTTGATAGGACGAGAGAGCAGAGTGTCAGAGAGAGATAAGCTCATCATTCTGCTGCATCACTTTATACCATTCCTTTTCAACCAGGGTGGAAAGGCACTCTGGAGTGCCTGCAGGTTTCCTCGGGGTGCCTTGGCAAATTGCCTAAAACACGGGCAAAATCTGTATACAAGTCAGCGGGTGGAAACAGGCTTTCATTTTGTACTATTACAACCTTTCAGCACCAGCGTCCTAACAACCAATTACAGTGTGGCAAAAAAGTATTTAGTCAGCCACCAATTGTGCAAGTTCTCCAACTTAAAAAGATGAGAGAAGCCTGTAATTGTCATCATAGGTATACCTCAACTATGAGAGACAAAATGTGGAAACAAATCCAGACAATTCACATTGTCTGATTTGGAAAGAATTTATTTGCAAATTATGGTGGAAAATAAGTATTTGGTCAATATCAAAAGTTCATCTCAATACTTTGTTATATATCCTTTGTTGGCAATGACAGAAATCAAATGTTTTCTGTTAGACTTTACAAGGTTGTCACACACTGTTGCTGGTATGTTGGCCCATTCCTCCATGCAGATCTCCTCTAGAGCAGTGATGTTTTTGGGCTGTCGCTGGGCAACACAGACTTTTAACTCCCCCCAAAGGTTTTCTATGGGGTTGAGAACTGGAGATTGGCTAGGCCACGTTTTATCTTCAATGCCCTTGCTGATGGGAGGAGGTTTGTACTCAAAATCTCACGATACATGGCCCCATTCATTCTTTCATGTACACGGATCAGTGGTCCTGTTCGCTTTGCGGAGAAACAGCCCCAAAGTATGATGTTGCCACCCCCATGCTTCACAGTAGGTATGGTGTTCTTTGGTTGCAGCTCAGCATTCTCTCTCCTCCAAACACGACGAGTTGTGTTTCTACCAAACAGTTCTACTTTGGCTTCATCTGACCATATGACATTCTCCCAATCCTCTTCTGGATCATCCAAATGCTCTCTAGCAAACCTCAAACGGGCCCGGACATGTACTGGCTTAAGCAGGGTGACACGTCTGGCACTGCAGGATCTGAGTCCCTGGCGGCGCAGTGTGTTACTGATGGTAGCCTTTGTTACATTGGTCCCAGCTCTCTACAGGTCATTCACTAGGTCCCCCCCGTGTGGTTCTGGGATTTTTGCTCACCGTTCGTGTGATCATTTTGACCCCACGGGGTGAGATCTTGCATGGAGCCCCAGATCGAGGGAGATTATCAGTGGTCTTGTATGTCTTCCATTTTCTAATTATTGCTCCCACAGTTGATTTCTTCACACCAAGCTGCTTGCCTATTGCGGATTCAGTCTTCCCAGCCTGGTGCAGGTCTACAATTTTGTTTCTGGTGTCCTTCACCATAGTGGAGTTTGGCGTGTGACTGAGGTTGTGAACAGGTGTCTTTTATACTCATAACAAGTTCAAACAGGTGCCATTAATACAGGTAATGAGTGGAGGACAGAGGAGCCTCTTAAAGAAGAAGATACAGGTCTGTGAGAGCCAGAAATCTTGCTTGTTTGTAGGTGACCAAATACCCATATTTATCGGCGTATAACACGCACATTCATTTTAAGAGGGAAGTTTCAGGAAAAAAAATTAATTTTAAATAAGGAACTTTGAAGCAAAATAAGGGTCAGTGCCCATCTGCAGCCTCACCAATGCCATCAATGTAGCCTGATCAATGCCCATCTGCAGCCTCACAAGTGCCATCAATGCAGCCTCATAACACCACATCAATGCAGCCTCACCAGTCCCCATCAATGCAGCAGCCTCATCATTGCCATCAGTGCAGCCTGATCGATGCCCATCTGCAGCCTAGAGGGGAGAGGGAGGGGGGCAGGACGAGCGCCGACAGATTACATACAGTGAGAATCTCCTATGATAGACAGAACAGTGGTCCAACGTCTGCCCAGGAGACGGGACTTCCTATTACAGAGGCCACAAGGTAAACAGGAGTTTCTCACTGTATGTAATCTGACGGCGCTTGTCCCACCCCCTTCCCTGTCCCCTCCGAGGCAGCTAAAATTGAAGTAGTGGCGTATAACACGCACACGCTATTTGGACCCAATTTTCATGGTGAAAACGTGAGTGTTATACGCCAATAAATACAGTACTTATTTTCCACCACAATTTGCAAATAAATTCTTTCAAAAATCAGACAATGTGATCGTCTGGATTTGTTTCCACATTTTGTTTCTCATAGTTAAGGTATACCTATGATGACAATTACAGGCCTCTCTCATCTTTTTAAGTGGGAGAATTTGCACAATTGGTAGCTGACTAAATACTTTTTTGCCCCACTGTATGTCATCGGTTGATAAGCAGGATGTCCGGCGCCTGCACAGCATCTGTGTTTGCCCCTCTCCTGCCCCTGTCTGTCAGCACTGGGGTCACATTAGCTTGCAATACTAGTCATTACCAAGGTGCAAAGGCGAGTTTGCTTTGGAAGAATAAATCACCTCCAATGTTGGGTGTTCTACGTGTGTGGATGTTGGGGGCCCTACGTGTGTGGATGTTGGGGGCCCTACGTGTGTGGATGTTGGGGGCCCTAAGTGTGTGGATGTTGGGGGCCCTAAGTGTGTGGATGTTGGGGGCCCTACGTGTGTGGATGTTGGGGGCCCTACGTGTGTGGATGTTGGGGGCCCTACGTGTGTGGATGTTGGGGGCCCTACGTGTGTGGATGTTGGGGGCCCTACGTGTGTGGATGTTGGGGGCCCTACGTGTGTGGATGTTGGGGGCCCTACGTGTGTGGATGTTGCTGCATTACGTAAAACTATTCGGTTTCATTTTTTACATTTTAGAATAGGGTGCCTCAAGATTCTGCATAATAATTAAGGGGTGTCTTGACTGAAAAAAGGTTGAGAAACACTGCCTTTAACTGTCCAGTCATAAGCATTGCTAAACTGCAGCAGAGAAAATTTAGTTCTCTTTCCCTGCCAAACAGGGCTGTGCTGAGTGGCATACCTGTGTAACTTTTACACCAACCCCGGTCTGTGTAATGGTTTTGCACAGAGCAGCCCTGATTCTCCTCTTCTCAGGTCCCCTGCCGATCCTCCTGGCTCCTCTTTCCACTGAATGCCTACATAGCAAGCTGAGCCGGGCTATGTCTATAAATGGACACACACTGCGCATCTCAGCCCCCCCCCCCGCCAATGGCTCCCACTGCTGCCTCCAGGTCCAGTGGGGAGAAAGAGTGGGGAAAGCCCTGCTCTTGGGCACGACACTGGATTGAGATTGGGCTCAGCTAAGCATAAGGGGTAGGGGAGCTGTCGGGGGCTGCATACAGAGATAGTTTTTTACTTTAATGCAGAGAATGCATTAAAGAAGGAGAAATCCAGCCTGAGCTCATTCAGTTTGCACTCCTGTGACCCGTTTTCAGCAGCGAGCGGTCTGAAGTCTGCTCTCTGCTGATGTCAGCAAGATCAGTCCAGGCACTGCGTCATCCGGACTTCGGAAGTCTGGATCCGCCTGGTGCCTGGACTGATGGCTGGGACAGCTGCTCCCCACCCCTCCACAGCTCAGCACTCCAATGAGCGTGGAGGAGCAGAGCAGGAGAGCTGCTGATTGACAGGCAGCAGCTCTCTGCTCTGGGAGGTAAGAGAACTGAGCCATCGGCGGTGTTCGGTGGCTCGGTTCTCAGTAAAGAGCCGGCGGAGTACAAATGCAGCATCAGACCAATGTTGCATCCACCTAGGTAAGTACGAATTTGGGATAAAAAAAAAAAATTCCCATGCTTCTCTTTTAAGATAAAAAAAAAAAACCTACCTTTACAACGGCTCTAAAGTTCTAATGTTTAATGCATTCTCTGCATTAACCACTTGATATCCGCGCTATGGCCAAATGACGGCCACAGCGCGGACCTGAATTCCCTGAATTCTCATATGACGGCCTCCCCTGTGCATGCGCCCTGCGCACGTTGTGATCTCTGAGTCACTGAGACTCGGGTGATCACCGATCCGAGTAAGAGGCCGGTCCCGGCCCCTTACCATGTGATCAGCTGTCAGCCAATGACAGCTGATCACATGATGTAAACAAAAGATCGGTAATCGTTTTAGCGCGAGTAGAAAAAAAAAAAGGATCACCGGCTCAGATGTGAGGGACAAAGGTCCCGAAGTGGAAGAGGCACATCTGCCTCATCTGTGCCACCTAACAGTGCCCACAGTGCCACCTAACAGTGCCCACAGTGCCACCTCTTAATGCCTGCAAGTGCCAGGTATCAATGCCCACCAGTAGTGCCAATCAGTGTCACCTAGCAGTGCTGCCTATCAGTGTAAGTGATCAGTGCCCATTATTGCCACCCATCAGTGCCCATGACTGCCACCCATCAGTGCAGCCTCATCAGCGTACATCAATGAAGGAGAAAAATTACCTGTTTTAAATTTTTTTATAACAAAATATAAAAAAATATATATATAGTTTTTTTTAAATGTAGTCTTTTTACATTTGTTTAACAAAAAATAAAAACCACAGAGGTGATCAAATACCACCAAAAGAAAGCTCGATTTGTGGGGAAAAAATGATAAAAATTTCATTTGGGTACAGTGTTGTATGCCTGTGTAATTGTCATTCAAAGTGCGTCAGCGCTGAAAGCTGAAAATTGGTCTGAATAGGAGGGGGGTTTAAGTGCCCAGTAAGCAAGTGGTTAAGGTAGAAAACCTTCTGTGCTGCAGGATTCCCCCCTCCCCCTTACACATACCTGCGCCCAATTTCAATCCAGCGCTCTGTACGAGAGCAGCAGCCCTTTCCGCTCTCTCCCTCTCCACAGTGCAGATTGATAGCAGCAGTTGCCGTTGGCACCTGCTGCTGTCACCTGTTAGATTGCTTTTGGCGCCACTTAAAGTAGAGGTGAAAGTATATCTCGGTGTCTCAGAAAATGGGGTGCAGGCTTATTGTGATACCAATCCAGATGTTTAGTAAGTGCAAAAAAGGAAAGGACTGCTGCTACTCCCGACCAGCCTCAGCCTACATGTCCCCACTACACTACACACCCTGATGCATTTTGCCCCGCCCACTGGGGGCTTAGTCATAGGGTCCAAGACTAAGCCCCAGTAAATGGGCGAAATACATCAGGGTGTGTGGTGGAGACATATAGGGTGAGGCCACTCATTCACCTGGGCTGGTCAGGAGTAGCAGTGATCCTTTCCTTTTTACTCCTGCTGCTGCCAATCAAATCCTATGACCAGGGAGCATGATTAAAACAGACTACCTAAAATTAGGTAGAATTCATATCAATCCGAGGTCAGTTCTTCAATGCTATATTTAAAAAAATAAGCACATGTGTGGCCTTCCCATGTATTTTGATGCACTGTTCCATGCACTGAATGTCATTAAGATACAGGGAAATTAGAGATTCTTCTTGACACACGGCCACCTCCAACACATCCCAGAATAGGAGTCAGCCCACACCAGAGCAGGGTTCAGCAGCCTTGGCAGCTTTATATCCTAGGACTGGAATTTCAGGTTTGGACTGGCATGTGGGAGCGGAGATTTGCTGCACTATCCCATAACACATTTTGCTGAGCGGGCATTTCTATGACTACATCCAAATTTAACCACTTCTATTCTGTTAGAACCTACATGAACTATAACTACAGCTTTAACAATAAAGACAACATGGTGGTTTTAAACAGCAGGACAGAGCAGCTTAGCTTTCAGAAAATTTCTCTGCACTGGCCAAGTGTAACTATAAGGCCCCTTTCACACGATCGGACCCGCTTGTCTGCTTTTCAGGCGGACCCGATCGGGCCACCCATTGTCCTCTGTGGGGAGGCCGATGTCAGTGGATATGTGTCCGCTGACATCCGATCCGACAAAATCCGCTGAAAACAAAACGTATGGCGATACATTTGCCATCCGTCCAGCGGGTCGGATCTGATCAGATGAAAATGCAGTTTTCATCCGATCTCCCCATAGAGAAGTGTGGGACTCTGACAGGTCAGTCTCTACTAAGTGAGCAGACACGGACCTGTCATCCGTCTGCTTAGCGGGGATCAGCGGAGCGATTCCCGCTGAGCAAGTGGTGTCCGTCAAAACGGATCCGCCCCGCGTGAAAGGGGCCTAAGGATGTCTAAAAATAATGCCCCGTACACACGGTCGGACTTTGTTCGGACATTCCGACAACAAAATCCTAGGATTTTTTCCGACGGATGTTGGCTCAAACTTGTTTTGTCTACACACGGTCGCACAAAGTTGTCGGAAAATCTGATCATTCTAAACGCGGTGACGTAAAACTCGTACGTCGGGACTATAAACGGGGCAGTGGCCAATAGCTTTCATCTCTTTATTTATTCTGAGCAATGCGTGGCACTTTGTCCGTCGGATTTGTGTACACACGATCGGAATTTCGGACAACGGATTTTGTTGTCGGAAAATTTTATCTCCTGCTCTCCAACTTTGTGTGTCGGAAAATCTGATGGAAAATGTCCGATGGAGCCCACACACGGTCGGAATTTCCGACAACACGCTCCGATCGGACATTTTCCATCGGAAGATTCGACCGTGTGTACGGGGCATAAGACTGCAAAATGAAACACTTTGAACAGCTCTTTGCTCGTCTAGTCATGTGACTAGGGCTACAACTAAGGATTATTTTCATAATCAATTAGTTTGCCAATTATTGTTTCGATTAAATCGATTAATCGAACAATAACCTTAAAAAATGTGGTGTATAATTTAGTTAATATGAACAGTTAAAAAAAAGGCAATTTATTCCTAAATATCTCTATGCAGTGGGTAAATAACCAACAATACGGTTAGGTAGAAAAATCTCTAATCCGCTCTGAGAAGAACAGACAGAACAGATATACAGTATATACTATTAGAGATTGAACCTGGTAAATATCATCAGACTCAGAGATCAAATTTGTTATGTAAAGAAAAAAAAAAAACCATTAAAAGACTGTTTTGCCAATTTTCAGACAGAACAGTAATATGTTATATGCTGGCCATACAAAAACAATGTCTTCCTTTAACCGCTTCACGACGATATACGTCGGCAGAATGGCACAGGTGGGCAAAAGGGAGCATAGGTACGTCCCCTTTAAGAAGCGGCACTGCGGGCACACGCGCCGCGTTCTCCATGACCACGGGGGTAGAGAGGTAGAATGGGGAGATGGCTTTGTAAACAAAGCATTTCCCCGTTCTGCCTAGTGTCATGACAGAGATCACTGCTCCCTGTCATCGAGAGCAGTGATCGCTGTCATCTGTGTTAAAGCCCATCCCCCACAGTTATAATCACTTTTTTCCATGGATATAATCATTTTAAATATAATGCACAATACTGGTAAACTTTTACTTTAAATGTAATTCTAATGCCTTATATTACCTTCAGTCTATCAGCCTCCACCTTCTCTGGGTTCAGATGCTGATCTTCCCTGCACAGAGTCTTTAAAGTGATTTTTTTTATTAAACAAACATGTTATACTTCCCTGCTCTGTGTAATGGTTTTGCACAGAACAGCCCTGATTCTCCTCTTCTGGGGTCCCCCACTGGTGCTTTTGGCTCCTCCTGCCTTGAGAGTGTCCAAATAGCAAGCTGCAAAGTATATTACAAAGCATCCCTATAGCAAGGTAAAAAAAACTTCTGACTTTAGAACGATTCCCTTCCTGTCCAGAACTACATGTCCCATGATGCATTGCTTCTCACACATTCACAAGTTCTCAGGCATTACTGACATGTATGGACAGTGTACTGAGCTGTATGCATGCTGCACTATATTTCCTGATATGTAAACAAATAATGCATTCTGTATGCAGGCTGATTAATCGGCTGGCTGATTAATCGATTATGATGCAGTTATACAGCTTGCTCACCAAACCCATTCCATCTTTGATTGGACAATGATGGAGCAGCTGCTACCTGTTGGAGGTCATTATTTTGTGTTCTCCCTCAGTAAGCAAGCTGCAAATGACAGGCTAAAAGAAGCATGCAATAATAGTACCGACTGACTTATAATGCTCTTCTTCAGTCTGCCAGTATTGGTCCTAGTATGCAGGGGATTACCATAAATGAATATAAATAGACATTCAGCTTAGAAAGAAAGATACTTTCTTGCAGGAAGGCGGCATAGGGGGAGATTTACTAAAAGTGGTGTATACAGAATCTGGCACAGCTGTGCATAATGACCAGCCAGCTTCTAACTTCAGCTTGTTCAAATAGGTGTTGCACCAATACCGTTTTTTTTTGCTGTCAAGAACGAGTATTGATACTTTCGCTCATGTACACCCCTCACATTTTTGTAAATATTTTATTACATCTTTTCATGTGACAACACTGAAGAAATTACACTTTGCTACAATGTAAAGTAGTGAGTGTACAGCTTGTATAACAGTGTAAATTTGCTGCCCCCTCAAAATAACTCAACACACAGCCATTAATGTCTAAACCGCTGGCAACAAAAGTGAGTACACCCCTAAGTGAAATTGGCCAAATTGGGCCAAAAGTGTCAATATTTTGTGTGGCCACCATTATTTTCCAGCACTGCCTTAAGCCTCTTGGGCATGGAGTTCACCAGAGCTTCACAGGTTGCCACTGGAGTCCTCTTCCACTCCTCCATGATGACATCACAGAGCTGGTGGATGTTAGAGAACTTGCGCTCCAATACTTCCTATCCTAGGGTAACATTGATGCTCCTACATAGATACAGCACAGTGACTGTTGTCACCGTAATACAGGAAGTGTGCTACTGACAGCATCATCAGGTGAGAAAAACAGCCTGTAAAAATAAAACAAATGCAGCCACTACATTCTAAAGATGTGCATGGTACCCTGCCTTGCCTGGACCTCTAAGGCCCCTTTCACACGATAAGCCCGCTCAGATCCACCTGTCCAAGCTCGCCACGCGCTCGCTGCAGCACACTCTGTGTTCGTTGTGTCCTTAGGACACAGCTGTTTACTAATCTGGGTAAAGTGCCAATTCACAGCGGCCCTTCACCATGCCAATAACCGGTTTGTGTTTACATCATGATCAACTGTGATTGGACACAGCTGATGACTATGTAAACACAAGCCGGTTAGTGGCATTCCTTTCCTTACGCTAACAGTGTGAGGAGAGGAGAGCCGGTAACAGACTTGTGTGAAGGGGACATCTACACTGATGATCAGGGCACTGATTATTAGTGCAGTCCCAACAGTGCCCACCAGCTGCCTCAGCCAATGAGGAGTGAGAGTCTCCAGAGAGCCGAGGCTGTCATGCATATTGCTGGATCACGATAGGGCTCAGGTAAGCATTAGGGGGGCCGCTGCACACAGAAGGTTTTATACCATCATGCATAGAATGCATAAAAAAAAACCTTGAGCCTTTACGACCACTTTAATGACTTTGCAAATTAAAGGAAATATTCTTTGTACCTGGAAAAAAAACTTGACCTCTGGATATGGAAGGGGCTCTTTACATTAAGCTGTGATAACTTCCACAAGAGCTATTTTTATTTAACGAGTAGCTTGGTTCAAAAAGGGCAGGATATTTTTCTAAATGCACAAAATATACAAGACCATTAATTTTTATTAAATATAGTTACACCCATGCCTCTTTTTCCTGATGTATTCCACTGAAATCAATGGATAGGCATCAAAACACATCAACACGTATAGATGTGCATTAACAAATGCGGCTTCATCATGATGTGCGTCGATATGTGTTTTAAAGCGTGAGCTGACATCCATTTTGATGCGTTGTCATTCATTGCAATGGAAAAGGCATCCAGCAAAAAAAAAAAAAAGCAAGCACATGAATCCATAAAATAACACTGTAGATTGTTGATCCAGGGAGTATCTAATTGGCTTAGGGAATTAGAAGTATTGTTTACCCTAATGGAGCAAATTGGGCCATGCTTATAATAGTTTTTTCTGAACCAGCTGCAAATTTGGAACTCAATGGGCAAATATATATGGCATTGTAATCAGATTTTCTCAGCCCATTACCAAATAATCTGCTTGTATATGGGGAGCTTTTCAACATGTTGCATTAAGCTGGCCATACATGTAAAGAATAAGCAGATTGAACATGAGAAATCCACAGGTTCCCCAATCTATGCTGAACAGTGTGGATGGAAGAATCTCCAGCTGCCAGATAATGTATTCTAACAGTCGGCAACCAAACAGTGAGAGTAGCTGATTGGCTTTCCTTTAACTCGTGGTCGCAGTAAAAAAATAAATAAAATCGCACCATCTATGGCTGACTTATGGCCCCTTTCACACAGGGTGGATCCGCTGAGCGGAGTCCGCCAGCTCAGCAGGAGATCGTTCCGTTGATCTCCGCTGAGCTGGCGGATGACAGGTCTGTCTCTGCTCACTGAGCGGGGAGGGACCTGTCAGAGCCCCGCTGATTTCAATGGGGAGATCGAATGACAACAAACAGCGTGTCCGTTTTCATCAGATCTCATCCGTCAGACGGATGGCTGAACATATCGCCATACGTCTGTTTTTAGCGGATCGGATGGCAGGCGGGTGTCAGCGGACATATCTCCCCTGACACCCGCCTGCCCATAGGAGTCAATGGGTGGCCTGCTCGGATCTGCCTGAAAAATGGACAGGTGGATCCGAGCGGGCTTATCGTGTGAAAGGGGCCTTAGAGTTCCAGACAAGGCAGGGTAGCATGCACATCTTTAGAATGTAGTAGCTGCATTTGTTTTATTTTTACAGGCTTTTTTTCTTTATTTTCACCTGATGATGCTGTCAGTAACACACTTCCTGTATTACGGTGACAACAGTCACTGTATTGTATCTATGTAGGAGCATCAATGTTACCCTAGGACAGGACGTGTTGGCAGTACAGATCACCTCTACCCTATATACCAGACATCCTGAAAAAATGTTTGGGATAAGACGGGGCAGCACTGGTTTTCTGGCAGGATAAACATGGGTTTTTTGCACTTACTGGACAAATGTAACAAAACTACAGTATATTAAATTGTATATTTAACAGAAAGAGACATGCACTGTCAGGGAAACAAGGGCTGAAGGAAACACATGAGTTGCCATTGCTGATCACCTTAAAGTGACCCTGTCAGCGCAGAGTCACTTCTGTACAATAAAATCCCTGATAAAAAAAAAAAGGCTACATACTTATACTTGGTTGTATCTTGAAACGCCACGGCTTCGGTGCTCCCCAGGCGAAACAAGTATTCCAAACTTCTGGGTGTGTGCAATAACTGCTTCCCTCAGCATGCTTTATTTCTTCTGTCACCTTGTACATCATAGGACATACAAGTGGGCAGGATGAACCACAGCGTGCTGCAGGGTAACTGGTATTAAACCCATGTGGCAGTTTCAGATATGGGTAACTGGAAAGGTAGATATATTGCACCTCTTCTTTTAGCGAGTATGTTATTGTATAGAAGTCAGCCTGTACTGTCAGGGCCAACTAAAGAGGAGCTCCAGGGTTCCCCCCCCCCCAAAAAAAAAAAAAATTAAAAGTCAGCAGCTACAAATATTGTAGCTGTTGACTTTTAATATTATAACACTTAACTGTCCAGGGATCAAGCGGTGTCCTCACCAAGTCAATCCTTTGTTTAGCTATCGGGTGCCGGCGCCGCCATCTTGACTAAGGGAAACTGGCAGTGAAGTGCTGTATTTTGTGAATGGGCCACAGCCTTCTGTGACCTGCGGGGGGAAGGAGGAGGGCGAACTGAGTCAGAAGTGGGAGCAGGTACCTGTCAAAACTAGGTACCAGCTCCCCCCTCCACCACAAAAGGTGCCAAATGCAGTAGCGGAAGGGGAGGAGGCAGACAAGCGGAGCTTCCCCTTTTGGGCGGAGCTCCACTTTAAGGCCTCATGCACACTGCTGCTCTTAAACTAACGTTTTTGGAACTTTTGTCATTTTTTGCCAAAGCCTCCCTGAACACAACTCAGTAAAATCCTATGGGGTCGATTAAATAAAACAGGAAAGTGCAAAATCTGGTGCAGTTCTGCATAATAACCAATCAGCTTCCAGGTTTTGTGAAAGCTTAACGTGATATTAAAGATAACAAAAATGTCATACTTACTTGCTCTGTGCAGTGGTTTTGCAGCCCAGTCCCTCGCCGACATTCCTGGCCCCTCCCTCCTGCCCCCACAGCAAGCAGCTTGCTATGGGGGCACCCGAGCCGCGTGTGTCTATTCAGACATGGAGCCATGGCTTGGCACTGCCCCCTCCCTCTCCTTACTGGCTCACTGACTGATTGACAGCAGCTGGAGCCAATGGAGCCCGCTGCTGTGTCTCCGCCAATCAGGAGTGAGAGTCCCATACAGGCGAGTCTCTCGTGAAACATCGCTGGATAGAGATGGGGCTCAGGTAAGTATTAGGGGGGGCTGCTGCACACAGATGGTTTTTAAATTTTATTGCTTAGAATCCATTAAGATAAAAAACCTTCTGCCTTTAGAACCACTTTAATTGAACAAGCTGAAGTTAGAAGCTGATTGGCTACCATACACAGCTGCACCAGATTTTGCACGCTCCAGTTTTAGTAAATCAACCTCTAGGTCTCCATGCACACAGACATTTACCAGAGTATAGGAGCTGCTGTGTTTAGAACCAATTAAATGCTCCTCGCCTGAACGCAGAAGAAACGCATTCAGGGGAGGAGAGTTTTGGCAGAAAAACACTGGACACTGCAAAAACCTGCATTAACGCTTGGCGCATTTGACGTTTTCATTTCAATGGTCAGAATAAATTGACAGGAATAAATTAAATAAGACACAAGTGCTGGGTGTTACTAAACATGGGTAAAAACGTGGCTAAACATGTTTAACGTCGTCTATTGTTTTTCTGCTGCCAGGAGAAAGGCGTCAAGGGAATGTCCATTGTACATGCTAGATTCCTCGTTGTTTCTGGCTTTAGCCCTTTCTGCATTTTTGATCAGGAACAAGCATGCAGCCAGCAAAGTCAGAACTTCTAATTTGCACGCTTGTTTTAGGGGAGTGGCTCAGAACATTTTAAAACCAGAGAGAACCAGCAAGCAGCATGTTAGATGGGGATCACTGATGGTAACGTATGTATTCCCGTCAGCACTGATCTTTTCGACATGGCAGAACGGTAAAGCCCAACAATGGGCACACGTATAGAGATGTGTAGAGAGGGAGAATGCAGGGATTGAAGTAACACATTAAATCAAAATGTTCTACATTTAGTAGAACAACATTGGTAACAGAACCGTGATAGATAGAACAATAACCACAATCAGAACAGAAATAACTGGAAGCAATTCTGGAGGATATTGGGATTTAAATATCCACAGTAACGGATCATTAATTCATCAGGAACTCCATCAAAGGCTGGAGAATGAGCCACCCTGTGCAGAAGAGGACAGATATACTGCCTGGCAAACCTAAACTGTCAGCACTCTGGCTTTGCGATCACTGAAACAGTTAACGAACAGACTTCAGTAATCTGAGGTTTCACAAAGCCATGGTATAAGGTCATAATGGTATTATGGAGGTAGCTAGCACATTTCTCTCCGTCTCCACTTTAAGCCGTTACTATATTTTGTCCTACAAAAAAAATTCACACGTTTTCACAGCATGTAAACATCATCATGTAATGCATCTAAATGCATCCCTTTTACAGAATGTTAGCAATTGTTACTACTGACTGCAACTTCTACGGCTAACATCTCAGTGTGCATCATTGACCAGTCATTGCTTTTAGGATGCTGTAAAGAACCACGATTACGGATGCCCTATAATACGGGTCCCAACCACTTGCAGCTCAAGAGTCCCACATGTGTGAAAAATAGAAAAGAACAATTGTTAACACTGTAAAAAAAAAAATTAGGTAACCTTTAGTTGATTTCATACTTGCTATGTTTTTATAGGAAAATCTATAAGCTGCCATTCTGAAAACGCTAGCTTCCTAATTGTGGTGCTCAGCATCTGGTTTCAAAGTCATCACAATAGTGATTGTTGGCCATACGTTATACAATTTTCTTATTCAATTTCCTTTAGATTTACCGTCAACTATGCAATGCAAGCGCCTGCCTGACTGCATACAAAATCAAAGTGTTTAAGTTTGACCGAATATTATATGGATTTGGTAAATCAAAAAATTGTACAAGAAAATTGTATAACATATGGCCAGCCTAGCAGACCTAGAACAGGTATGAACATCAGGACTTTTGATTTCGGTCTTGTTCCAGGCTAGCGGCTGAATAAGGTAGGAGGTAACCAGGCAATGAGCACTTTCAGGAGCCAGTCCGGAAAGGCAGCCTATAGGTTTCTCTTATTTTCTTCAGATGTTCAGCAAGAAATGTACTGAGCAAGTGTTGAAGAACAGCCGAGAGCCACATGTGGTAGTTGAAGGCCCTATAATAATAATAAAAAAAAAAAAACAATTCTTGCAGCAAACACATAAAAGTTTACAACATGGTAGTCCTACCTTGACAATCCGTTGAGATCTCTTCCAAAACACACGTTGCCAAACTGAGGAATAATTTCCACAAGTTTCTTGGTGGCCTCGGACACCGTGCTGTGATAGTCCGCCTGCGTGGTCTTGCACTGGAGCAGCTCTTGCTTGCCGTACTCCTTCAGCCGCTTGTAAAGTGTGCGCAGGCCTTGCGCCGTGCGCGGAGGACGTCCTCCTCCCAAAGCGTTGTACTTTTCTGCGATAATCTCCCAGCAATTGTTTTTCTCAATGATTACAGAATGCTTGTTGGTGTGTTCCTCTAACACTCCTATGTATGGCTTCACCAGCCTCAGTAGATCCAGCTTTTCAAAGACTGTGAAATTGGAGGACCGAGCTTTGCCCACCATGTTCAAGCCGTCCTTTATTAGCAAACAGTTCCTGAACACACAATTCAGCCTTGAGCTCTGCACAGCTCTTTCCCCCACAGACATACACACAAGGAAAAAAAAAAAAAAAAAAAAATCAGGCTTAACTAGGTTAGTCTCGCTTAGGCCTACGCCTACCAGGGAGGGTTTATTAAAATTCCTTCAGCTTAATCTGACGCAGGTTCAGAAAATCTGTTTAAGACAGGCCTGACCTACATAATAGCTTGTGAAGAATGCTGAAAGATACCAGTAGGATAAATTACAAAACCACATTGTAATGTTAAGTGAAGAAGGCAAGAAAAAAGAAAAAGAAAAAAAAGAACATGATACACAAAAGAGTGACTAAAACATAAGCAGAGATCAACATTGCTTTAAATACACCATTTGTGCCACACAAATCAGCCGCAGAATTGCTGTTTGTTTATAAGGAGCTAAAGCTTATCTTTCTGCATTTATTAACTGAGGCTGAAAGGTCAAGGTACATATAAGGTTATAGGGAAAAAAAAAAAAAAAAAGGCTATATTGAATGATAACGGGTGACGTGTGTAGGAGAGCCCCTGCCGGAGCCCCAATCAGCCTCTGTTCAGACTTGCAGCATTTGCATAATGCTAGTCCTGCTGTCAATCAGGAGCTCTGCTTCCCCTAGCTAGTTAGGTTACACCCAAGGCTCAAACTCCACAGCAAAGCTCAGGCTCGCCTGCATTTTCCATTCTGCTGAGCCCTGGAGGATTATGGTGTTAGGGAAATTTCTTTAGCCTGTCAAACGGTATAATAAGCAAAACATGCCACTGTTTTTTTTTTGTTTTTTTTAAATCGCAAAGGTATTTCTTTTTTTTTTGTTGTCGTGGTTTAACAAGTGCCTGTATGTATTTAAAACAGTTCTCGGCTTCAGTTTAAAATTTAATGACGCTTAACACCCAGGATGCTGAAGGGACCTCAAGCAAGGGACTGCATGACATGCAGGGTCATCTCTACTACCTCTGTGTGCCCAGACTCGCCAACAAAGGGAAAACATATAATACAGTAAAACCTTGGATTACGAGCATAATTCGTTCCAGAAACATGCTTGTAATCCAAAGCACTTGTATATCAAAGCTAATTTCCCCATAAGAAATAATGGAAACTCAGATGATTCGTTCCACAACCATTTATTCATAGGTCCTTCAGTTTATAGTCCATAAAAAAAGATTAAAGCAATGTGATAGGTTGTGTAACCATAAAATGTCCATCCACAAATGGCAGCCTCTACAAGGGGATTAGAAGCAAAATCCAGCAGGAGCTACAGAGTGTATAAGAGAAGAGAGGAGCCTCTAAGTGTAGCAATATGTTGCTGAATGTTGTACCTTCATTAAATGTAACCATATTGCTACACTAAGAGGCGCCTCTCTTCTCTTTTATAGTCAGTTGTGACATGACGCTACTTGTTTATCAAGACATCACTTGTATATTAAGTCAAAATTTATTTAAAAATTTTGCTTGTCTTGCAAAACGCTCTCCAACCAAGTTACTCTCAAACCGAGGTTTTACTGTAGCAAAAGACAAATATAGTCTGTCAGAACAGAAATAGGCAGTATAAACACACATACAAGCAAACAAAAAAAAACAACATGCAAAACAAAATCAAAGAAAATTCCCAGCTGAACTTACCGACCTGCCTGCAACCAACCAAGTTATCATGTCTGACAGTATGCGTTACAAACAGGGGTTACGTTTGCACACATTTGCAAATACATGTGTATGCCACAGAGCCAGCTCAAGGCACCCCAATATTATCTGCAGTCCTAAATTAGAATGGATAGGTAGAGAGCAGGTGAGCCTGGAGGGAGCCCACTCCTCAAAGGCACAGGGGTGTACTGGACACCCAGCACATAGCACCATGGCAGCAAAGGTGTCTAGTGCATCATCTCACCAGTATTCCAACAGTACAAACAAATGGCCACTGCCCTCACCAACTGGCCTTTGCAGCAAGGAGCACATGGAAGGGCAACACATGCAAAACAAAACCAAAGAAAATTCCCAGCTCAACTTACCAACCAGCCTGCAACCAACCGAATTATCCTGTTTAACAGTAAGCGCTAAAAACAAGAGCTTCGTTTGCAAATACATGCATAAGCTAAAGAGCCCCTTCAAGGCACCCCAGTATTATCTGCAGTCTTAACTCTAAATTTTTAGGGCCTCTACAGTAGAAGCACATGAGCTGGGTTTTCACACATCCACCCACTGGCAATACTAAAGACTTGTGTTTGGCCGTTCAGGCAATAAACCTGCACAGTGGAAGCCCTGGGTCAGCGTGCACATGTACCCCATTAAAGTAGAGTTCCACCCACTTTTACAACTCTTCAGCATCCCTTACTAAACTGTGCACTGTAAACAAATTGGATATATTTTTATTTTTTTTCTCAGCACCTACTGTATATCTGCTGTATTCATTTTTCACTTCCTCCTCCCTGGCCGTGGCCCATCGCATTATTTCCTGTTTGCAATGCCTTCTGGGAAGGGGCGCCAACTTACTCAGACACTGCCGTTGCTATGGAAACTGACCTGAAACCTATTACACTGCTTGTGCTGCACTGAGCATGTGCGAGATCTGCAAGGATGAGATCCAGGAAATACAGTCTGGCTTCAGATGCCCACACTTAAGATGGCCACGGCCTGCTGTAAGTTTATAAAATAACAAACTACTGCTATAAACTAACAAAACAGATCTTAGTTTACAGACTAACTTTACTAGAATACATTAAGCTGGCGTATTATAGGGGTATTTTTATTTGAAAAGTATCATTTCGGCCCGGAATACCACTTTAAGAAGTACCTGATCAGGGTGAAGGGCAGGAATGGTGAAGGTGACGACATACTGAAGGGTGCCCACTACAGACCTGGTGGAAACTTGAGAGACTGCTTGTTTCTCTTGCAGCAGACCCTCATTGCTTTTGATCCTGGCTCTGTTACCAGCAAGTTTGGTGTTTAAAGTCAACCTGTGCTTTGCCAGTGCAGAGCAAAGCAACATATTCCCTTAAAGTGATCATAAAGGTCCTTAAAAAAAAAAAACACAATAGGTTATACTTACCTGACAAACCAATGGTTTTGCACAGAGCGGCCTCGATCCTCCTCTTGAGGGCCCCCCCTTTCTCTGTGTGCCACCATAGAAAGCCACTTCCTACGGGGGCACACATGCAGGCTCGATCCTGAGCCACTGTGTGTGTGTCCATTGACACACAGTTTGGCCCGCCCCCTAATCACTATTTCATTAACAGCAGGAGGAGACAATGTGGAGGGGGAGGGCAGGGTCGCTGCTCTCCGGCACAGCACTAGATCGAGATTGGGCTCAAGTAAGTACTTGGGGGGGAGGGGTTGGGGGTGCTGAACATAAAAGGCTTTTACTTGAATGCAGAGAATGCATTAGGGTAAAAAAATCTGAAGCCTTTATAACCACTTTAACAGTTGTGGTCCCCCAGCTTCACATACCCACTTTCATTTACTATATTTGTCTCTAAGCAGCAGAGATATACAAAGTACTTTTGCATATAAAGAGCATGCAACTCACCAATCTCCTCCCACATAATAGCACTAAGTAACTGGCTGCTCAGACAGCAGGGTGTCATCACATGGACGCCTGAAGAGTTTCCTTAGATCTGTGTATGTTCAAGGTTATGACTTGTAGCTTACACACGGCATACGCCGTCTCCCACAACCAAAGGGTGTCAAGAAAATAAAAGGAAGGAGTTTGTGAAGATGTTATAGGCAGCCGTAAAACATTATTAAACCCAAAAGCAAACATTTATTATATTGCAGCTTACCAATTCTTATTCTTTTATTCTCACCTGGTGATCTATCCAATAAGTCTGTTTTTCAACCGACCAACAGATCATTGTAAGCACCCCTGTCGATGTTGTGTAAAAGCTTTCTCCCAAACGGATAACGGTTTGCTGTAACTGCTTAAAAAGTGTTAGCTGGAGTTTGGCTTCAGTTTGTCAGTCTAAATCTGCTAGTCCAATCAGCATTTCCCTCCCCCCAGATCGACAATGTTGCTGTCCAAAGGTGTCTCTGTGCTCCTTCATCCAGGAGTGGAAACACCAATACAGGAGGTCTGTTAATGGCCAGATCACCAGGTGAGAACAGAGGGAAAAAAGCCTGAAAAAGAAAACGAAAAATGCAGACACCACATGGAATGATTGGTAAGCACCAATATATTACACTTTTGGTTTTAGGTTTAATATCGCCTTAAGTGAACCTGTCTATTTAAAGGAGTCTGGCCAGGCAGCATTTAAGATCCATGGGTGCTGTCCATTATATTTTTGGGCCAAGCTGAAGTCTCCTTAAGGCCGGTTTTGCAAGACAGGAGAGTGTGATCGGTTCTCAATGGAGCCGGTTCACACAGCTCCGGGAGGGCCACGGTCTGCATTTGGAAAGGACTCTGTGCGTCTTCTGGTCCGGACCTGAATCAGTGAACAGGGACGCACCGGACCCTCTGCTTTGAGCAGCGGCCACAGCATGTGTGAACGGAGCCTAAAGCCGAACTACACTGCATCTGAGTACCACAAACCAAAAGTGCTATTTAATTTTTTTTTTAATATTCAAAGCAAACTCCCCATCCATTCATGTCTCTATGCTTTATTCTGCTGAGAAATTACTTAGAAAAACAACCCCCTTGCATTTCTGGCTGTGGCCATCTTGAGTAAGGGCAGATGATTCAAGTAGAATTTACTTCCTGGAATCCATCCGCCCTTGTGCTAAAAAAAACAAAAGAAAAACCACAGTTTAAATCAAGTAAATATGATATATCTTCCTATCTATTTACTAATGCTAGCAACATAAGGATTCAAGATAGTCAATGTTTATTGAGGGAGTGAAGTTCCACTTTCAAGCAGTGCATTGCTTGGTAGGAAGGAAATGAGTGGACTGGAGGGCTGTCCTAAACCTCAAAATAATAAAAACAGACACTTTTAATTTTACAAATTCAAGTTGGAACTTCTGGAAACTAGAATTCTGAAAGTTTGTGTAGATTGGATGTTGCCTGTAGACTTACTGAACCCTCTTCATTTTGTCATACTTTAGGTTTTCTAGAAATCCTTGTGCTGTGCTCAGGATCACCTTTATTTCCAGTTCAGCTGCCTCACCTCTTCTCAAACTTTCAAAAAAGCTGCTAGTGGTATTTATTTTTGCTTTTTCAAAAACAAGGCATAAAAATTCACCATTATTTGATTTTTGTTCTGCTGGCATCACGCAGAATCCCTAAAAAGTCACTTGTCTACAGCAGAACCTTTTCCACTACAAGATTCGACTTCTCCAAGAGAAGATTTATACGCTTAAGGTACAGGTCTAGTTTGTCCTAGCCTCAAGGTTTTTTCCATCCTCCAAGTGAAACTCCTTGAGGTTATTCCTATGCTGTCATAATTTTTGCCAAATTACAGAAACAGTTTATGCTAGTCAATCAGGACTACCAGGTCCATGAAGAACAACCTGGTAGTGGTGCAAAGCTAGCCATACAATAATAAAAAAAAAAGAAGAACGACCTTCGCTTTACTTCAGAATGGAGTTACCAAGGCTGGGAAGCATCTTGTCAGGAGGCATTTCAATCTGCGTATGGAATTGATGCTTTCTACAGAAATCTTGTCCATTGTGACAAAATTAGGGATGGGTTTTTCTTAGGCCAACAGTGGCTTTCTTTTAGCATCAGAGAAAAAACACAAAAACCCTTTCTGAAAAATGGTTCCCCCGACAATGAAATTACCATAACTTGGGAATCATGTATCCCAGGTCTTTTTTCTTCTTCAATATATTTACTGAATTTTGAAATTTAAGGAAATAATACAAACGCCCACACAGGGGCTTAAAGTGGGACTATAGGCAAAAAAATGTTTTTTCCATTTTGGATAGAGTAAGGGAGGATTAGAACACCTGTTTCTTTTGCCATCTGTGTCCCATTGTTTAGATTTCCCTTCACTTCCTGTCCCATAATCAAAGAGGAAGTAGAGGAAATCCCTGCAAAAAAGGGAAATTTCTTGGGGATGACCAGATTGGAAGATTTTCCCTCTATTACTTTTCTGGGGACAAACCAAAATGTGGTATTTACTTTCACTTTTAATGATAATGGTAAACAGGACAACTAGAGGAGGAGAATCTCTACCGGAGTACAGACGGGGGTACAGACAGCTATAAAAACTGACAGGTGTTCTAATCCCTCTGGGAGAAGTGGAGTGAGGTTATGTCCCCCATAGACTCAGGTAAAGTTATGTGAGATGAGAGGATTCCAAAGCTCCCAAACAAAGTTTCTATACCAGGTTATTTCAACTTTCAAGCACACCTAATGGGCATACTGGATATTGGTCATACGGCCTCTCTTTCTATGGTCTTTAGGGGCACTCTTTCCAATACCTTAAATTTCATGATTTTCTACTTACTCAAGAAGGTTCATGGGGAATGAGTTACAATAATATTTTCAGAACTTTTTTTAGAACATTTGACTCTAATGCAATTTTGCTGTCCCTGTTCAATTTTATGGCTTGCCAACTGAAAGAAGAGGCTCCAGATAGATTGAATATTCTTCTGGTAGTAACATACTCTTTTAAAAGCCAAACCATTTTCCACCAATGTAAAATATCACAGAAATTGGAAAAGATTCAAAGATTTCGCAAGAACAAGACAAATCTTTGAACTCCTTTGGTTTCTCAGATCTTGACTTTTTCATGGTTCAGGGTTTGCGTCTAAATTGTCTTAAGAAACAAATGTCCTCTCTGGTGGCCTATTTGGCTTCTTGAACAATTGCCGCTTAGGTTAAAATATCAACCCAAAATTACACCTTCCTTTGGTCCTGCAGTTATTGGCCTCCTTTTCTAGCTGTGAAAGACTGACTATGGGACGGGACCTAAAAAGGAAACGATTCCTAGAAGAAACATGGAGGCTTCCATTTTGCAAATGCTAACCACGGACAATTATGCAGATACAGACTCTTACGTTTCCTAATCTACAAAACTGTTTGAGGTCAGCGAAAAGAATGAATTAGAGCCAGCGGCTCAGTGGAACAGTCAGGCGACGAGCATTTTCAAAAGAAGGTTAGCAATGTCAGCACTCAAGCTTCTCTCAGGAAATGTTTACTTTGAGGACAATCTTGCTCACAGCCATTACATTGAGCTTAAAGTGGTCCTAAACCTCAGAAAAAAAAATATGTACGAAGCATATTCTTCTGCGGTGTGTACTTGTCTCAATCCAGAACATTAAGTGTCATTTCTGTCTGCTGCTTCCTTCCTCTGCTATCTTAACTTCTGAAGTTTTCCTGACACTAAGAGAAAAAAAAATCGTGACAGGGGAGGGACCTCCAGCCCACTGACAGCCTTAGCTCGGTAAATGTGTGAAGGGGGGGGCGGGGTGTCCCTTCCCTCCAATCATCACTCAGTCCTCTCCACACGGAGTTCTTCATAGTGTAACTTTAGCTCCCTGCCCCCTATTTTCGGAAAGCTAAAAACAAGCTTTATACATTCAGCACTTTGAAAGGTTACAGAAAGAGAGGGCTGCAGATAAACAGGTACAACTTATGTTGGAGGATGTGTTTCAACTCTGTTTCACATCGCAGCTTGCAGGGTTAAAGGCTTGGCATGTGCACTATGGGTGACTTCAAGTGGAAGATCAGGTCTGTTTCTTATAACATTCTCTATACCTAATGAACATTTTCCCATTTATCCCTCCTTTGATTTGTCTAGTTATTTTCCAATGTCTTGCTGCTATGGTAGCACTGGGAAATGAAAAATAGTTTCAAACTTACCACCATTTTTCTTTTCTGATGGGTAACCATGGCAGAATATAGTCTCTACCCTGTTATGATTAGACAACAGTAAGAATGATGCTGGGCATAAGAAGGAAGGATTTTTTTGTGACAGGTTCTCTGGTAAACCCATTATCATGCTTTCCAGGGTAGAGGAGAGATCTGGGGTCTTATAGACCCCCAGATGTCTCCATAAAGAAGACTTGTCATCCCTTATTTCTATCACAAGGGATGTTTACAATTCTTACAATTCTATTTACATAAAAAAATAAACAACAATAAAAAAAAAAAATGATTTAAAAAGCACCCCCATCCCTCCGTGCTCACGTGCAGAAGCAAACACATACATAGGTCGTGCACACCGTGTTTGTACACCATAAAGCCTCACACGCACGGTACTGCCACAAACTTATAATGACAGCAATAATTCTAGTGCTTCACCTCCTCTGCAACTCTAAACAGGTAACCTGTAAAAATTCTTAAAGCATTACCTATGGAGATCTTTCAAGTATTGTAGTCTGTCGCGATTCCACAAGCGCGCTCAATTTTAAAGAGTGACATGTAATTTATCTATTTATTCAGCGTAACATCAGCTTTTATATTTTAACAAAAATTGGGTTATATATAAATTCATTAAAAGGATAAAAGGATAAGTTCTTCTTTTCACAAAAAAAAAAAGTAAATGCACAGGTAAAAAAATGTGCAATTATTATTTTTTGTTGCAGGAGCCTGTAAAGCATTGCACCAGCGATCAGCAGATCACTGGTGCTATGCAGGTCTCCTGCAGATCTGTCAGTGTGTCTGTGTGCTTGTACCTCTTATGAGGAAGCTGATACATTCTGACAGTAAGACTGAGTAAATTACCACACAGCGCTCAAAACGCTGTGGTAGTTCATTAAAAACTACAAGCCAGCCGAAAGCCACAAAGGCTACCGGACCTTGTAGTTTTCCATTCACAGGACACTTTTTTTGGGGGGGGGGGGGTGATCCCTGCTAGCTGTCATAGTGGGGATTGAGGATGTCCAGGAGCCGGTCTGTTCATAACATGTTACAAAAGGTGAACTTATCCTTCAAAGTGGATTTTTTCCAAAAAATTGCGTTCGAAAAACCACTGCGCAAATACTGTGTGACATAAAAAATTTCAACGACCACCATTTTATTCTCTAAGGCCTCTGCTACAAAAAAAATATATAAATGTTTGGGGGTGCCAAGTAATTTTCTAGCAAATTACTTTTTAACTTTTAAACACAAAGTGTCAGAATAAGCCTGGTCTTCAACTGGTTAAAGTTGTTGTTAAGGCAGAAGGTTTTTTATCCTAATGTATTCTATGCATTATGATAAAAAGCCTTCTGTGTGCAGCAGCGCCCCCCCCCCTCCTAATACTTACCTGAGCCCCATCTT